>CM061920.1:172139362-172316710 GCA_031002005.1 Vandiemenella viatica
ATACCTGTAAAAACCAATTAAGTACATATTCAAAAACAAGTGCTGTACTTTCAAGAAATTCGTTCTCTGTGCTTGTGAGCCGGGCCGTTGCGTTGCAGGGAGCAGTAACAATGGCTTGGTTCCATGACACGAACAAAGGGAAGACCGTTGCAACCGTCTGTGGCCTCCACAGAACTCTCCCATGGACGGAGTGCGTGCTGTGAAATGCTAAACGGGGATGATTATTCGGGAGATGTAGAAATGTACGTCGGTTACAATTCAATAACGGAAAATTTTGCCTCCACTGTCGTACCAAGCATCCATTTTGTGCCTACCATAAGTACAATAGTCCGGTACCTCAGTCGTACTTAGAAAGCAAAGTTCCTAAGTTCAATTTCCATTACGCGTCAAAAAAATTTACCGACCGTTAAAATGAACTTTATCTGTGGAAAAATTTGTTTCGCATATATGAAGGACGATGGGCTCGCTCTGTGGTTCGAATTCCACGTTGAATTGTAGGTCCGGACTAGTGTTGCCAGGTCCAAATTGTTAAAAATCGGGACGGAGGGTCAAAAAAATCGGGATTCGAGGCTAAAAATCGGGACATCCCCCAAAAATAGGTTTTATATCATTCACGTTATTTTTATAATTTATGGAGGACAGGGGTAATTTCTATATGTACCTGTCTAGCCATATTATAGAATATAATATATTATAAGAATATACACATACAACAATATAACAATATACATATAATAACAATAGTCAGACTTGTTGACTACGGCTAATAAAAAAATATTATGGAAATTCAAGTATTTATTTATTCTGTTAATAAGTATGAAGTATTTATTTTTATTAAAATTCTATTTAGTATTAGATTGCCTTTGTCAAAGCTTTGTTGTTGTTTGTTTTAATAAGGTAATTATAAAATTCCGCACAAGACAGATTGAAGCTGATTTTAATTTGTATCTTTGGTTTGGCTTGCTCGAGTGATTATCCGAGCATTATCTTCTTTCTTCCTATCCAGTGTTAGGCCTGGTGGCCTGTTTCGGGCTCAATCCACCTTCTTGGTGGTCTTCCTACATCTCTCCTGCCTGTGGTGTGATATTTGAGAATTTTTCGTGGCATCCGGTCGGTCTTCATCATTAGTACATGGTCTGTTCAAGATGTTCCGCAGGGTTGCTCAGTTTGGAGAACTGGTTCTTTAAGGATTTCATCAGATCTCTTTCTGTCTCATAATGTGTAGCCAGCTGTTCTCCGCTCATCACCTTTGCGAAATGTCCAGGCGTTGCTGCTGTACAGTAGGGTAGTGTTAGTCAGGATGTTATGTAGCCTGATTCGAGCAGTTAGACCAAATTGTGACAGCCTGGGAAAAACTCCTTTTAATTTTCGCTTTTGAAACCGGTATTGATACCATGAAGGCGAATATTCAGATTTCATGCGTCTCACAAAAGTCTTTTAAAAATTTGACTATGTAGTTTAAGGATCAAATTCGCAATTGAAATTTACTCATACCCAAAAGCATATTTTACACTGTATTCCAAATGTGTGCAGGGACAATCCGCCTGATGTAATCATTATCATGGTGCAGTAACTGAAACAAAGAATTGCGGCGCCTAAAGTTCACCTCTGCGTTGGTTTGCAATGTAAACTAGTAAGATGTTTACTATCAACAGTGGGCTCCTTCAGTCTTTTCACTAAATTTTTATACCTGAGTGATGCAGCTCCATTCACGTCCTTTATAAATAATCTCAAGTATTATATTTGTAGTTGTGGTGGTAAAATTATACCATCAGCAGAAATTTTTTTGTACTAACCGTGATTAAGTCGTCTGTAACAACTATAAAATTTTGTCAGTTTCTTATCGCTTCATGAGTTAGGGTTGCCAACCGTCCGGTTCTAAACGCGATCTGTCCCTGTCGGGTTCACCACATACCGGACACAAACTGTCCGGTTTATTAAGAAATTTAAAAATTACGGTTGACGTTTTCTCAAATGTGTAGGAAGTAAACATGGTCGCCGCATCTCGCTCCTCATCCCATCTTGCTTTTTCGCTCATAGTTAAACGTTTATGAACAGTTACAAATCCGATGATCGTGAAGCAGTTGGAGATTGCTTCAATCGCCTACACCAGGGGTGGCCAACCCAAATGATCTTGTGGTGCCACTTGGATAGTGCATTATAACTCCGCGGGCCGCATATTAAATTATAACATCTTTACTACATACATTTTTTTGGAGTGAAAAATTGAAGATGGTTATTATTAAGTGTTTACTATATTCTTGCTTGTAAACATAAGATAAGTATAACACTAATGGTACTAAACGCACATTGTAAAGAAATATATAACACTGAAAAAGGAATTAACAAAATATTTTCTAAACAGTGTGATGAATCTCGCGGTAAAAAGTTCAAGTCGGGCCGCGGGTTGGCCACCCCTGGTCCTACACTATGTCGAAACGGAACGTCGTACCTCGTTTTGTTCGCGTAGAATGAAAGAGTGAATAGTGTAATTAAGTTGACGTTACAAATAAATAATGAGTGACTTAGCAAATAAAATATAAAAAACGTTAGTGTCGCTCCAGAGACGAGTGGCTGTCAAATGCAGGGTTTGAAACTTGGCTGCATAAGGAAAACGATTGCATTGTGTATTATAAAATGTGTAAAATTACTTTCACACTGTGAAATTTGATCACACATAGACAGTGAAATACTGTTTCTTCCTCAGAAGTATTTGTTACTGTCATAACGATTATATCCAAAAATAAAAAGATTTTCCCCATAAATTATACTTTCTGTAACATACCGCCCCCCCCCCCCCCCCGCCCCCAAACACATTCGAACCTAAAACCATTATGTGCAGTCCCACTGGCCTTTGTTCTTCCAAGAGGCAATTTTTAAGCATTTTTGGAATCGTACAAAGTACGATCGAGTTTTGATTAACAACCGAATGAATAGGTGTGCTTGACCGAGTGATATGTCTTTGTGACTCGAGCAACTATCACTTCCTCTTGATTCTTGGTTGCTCATTTGATCGGTGTTAAAGGTACTATCAGCGATGTTGTTAGACTGACACTTCTTTCTTTTTTCTTGTGTTCATTACATTTCTGGTGTTACGCTACATCATTTTTGCCACTCTGAAATGCGACAACCTGTTTTTGGCACAATGTGCAGGTTAGTGGGGTCAGTTGTACTGCAAGCCGTGAGCTGGTTGGATGTGATTAGTCTAAAGGACGGCCTACATCAACGTCTAGACACTCTAGACTGACGTTTCACTTGATCGGGCAAGACGTCAGGTAAAACTGACAAAAAACTCTCGTGTCTACATTCTTACGTTTTTGACTTCCGTCTTTAGCCCAATTCTTATTGCAATCATGGGTAAAGTATTACTTTTCGTGGTTATATCGCTATGTCCGATGAGATTAAAAAGTAATAAGATCTAGAAGATGGTTGCTAAAGATGAAAAATTCTTTCATCTGAATTTACTTCGGAACCTGAAGATTGACGTCATTATTTACGAATGGTTACGGACCCTTACTTGAAATAATCCCAACTATAAACTACGAAGCTCTAGAGTTCACAACTGTAATGTCGAAACACTCTCGAGATCCTGAGTTCACAACTGTAATGGCGCAACAATCTCTTAGCCACCTTAGACCAGAATTTTATGGAGTTACATACGAAATGTTGAAACCAGTAAAAATACACAACATTCAATTACGAAGACTTGGATTTGCTATGGAAGATGTGAAACGTGTAAGGATCATGACATTGGCAGGACAACGCCGTGACTCTTTTAAGAGAATTTGATAAAATAAAATAATTTTGAAGACAATAATTATTTCTTTCATTTATAGTTAGCACTACTACTGTCTAGCTATTAAATAAATCTCCTTTATTTTTATATGTACGTTTGTTCGTAAAGTTCTGTAAATTAACAACTTATTTTAACTTCTGAATCATCCTCTGTATTGATAATTGTTTCTCTTGGGGTATCTGTATAATTTAAGAATAAAAGATGGTCGAAATTCCACAAAGAAGGATTGTAAATATAATCAGCACCAGCACCAAAACTTGCCGACTGCTTAAATTTTTGCAACGTTTTAAGAAACACTGAACGAAAAGAATTTACTATTTTTTTCATATCCGCTTCCTTTGTATCTCCAAGATACACTTTCTTATATTTATCAACCATAGCATATGCTTAATTTTCTTGATACAGTCGCTGTCGCTTACAAGGATAACTAGGATACAACTCAAAAAATTCCGAATCGAATCTCTCTCCTAAATTATAAAAGAATTCGAAAAGGAAAACAAAATAATAGTTACAAGCTGAGAGATGATTAAAGACTCTCCCGCCGATCCGTTTGCTGGAAGTCGTCCGTCTTCATTCAGTTCAGGTAAAACGTCCGTTTTGCTGTCCACACACAATGTTTAGTCTGATACGTTTTGCCTGATCATGTAAAACTTCCGTCAAGACGTTACGTGGAGACTGGCCTTAACGTGAACACGCGATTTCAGTTTTTGCGACGAGTGAATGGTTTTTATGACTTACCTAAAAAATCGGGACATTTGGCGTCCCGACCGACGGTAAATCGGGACGCATCCCCAGACCCCCCGAAAATCGGGACGTCCCGCGCAAATCGGGACACCTGGCAACGCTAGTCCGGACAGAAAAGAAATTGACCCAAGATGTGAACTGATAAAAGTTGAGTTTTTATGACGTCAACGCTGCGATTAAATACTGAATATTCAGAATGTCTGTTTTGTAGGTTGTTACGAAACCTGATGTTTTAAGAAACCTGACCGACAAAATGAAGACGCTTTCGGATTATCGTGTTGGAGAAAGCTCTTCCGTATTCAGTGGACCAAGGTAGCCAAGAAAACTGTTCTAGAGCCATGACACCAAAGCCAAAATCACGAAACACTAGTGGTGTTCAGCGACCTATTTCCGTAGAAACTTTGCATTGGTTTTCCGCCATTAAGGCCTGTATTAACCTCAAGTATTGGTGAGAAACAGAGCATCGTAGAAAAATGTTTAAAATTATATATCGGAAATTATGTACATGGCACATAGAATGGGTCTTGTAGTACCGCATGATAATCACAAACGCATAATAACGTTGCACGCTGCTTAAAAATTTCCTCACTAAAATCATTTCGTGAACTTAATGATTTTAAATTTTTAATAAATTTGCCCATTGGTAATACTGATTGTCCTGCTTAACTTAATAGCTTGAGATTTAAAATGCCTAACAGATTAACAAGCCAAAACAGCATTTGCCCTAGTAAAATACAAACATATGTACACTGAAAATGTGCAAGCATATTAATAGACATACCTTTTTAAATCTTGAAATAAAACCATATAATCAGGTCCGCATTTAAAATCTGTAGACCACTAGGCCATAATCGTGGTGCGGGCACTGAAATATATATACTAGCTTCGAGCTAGTCAAAGATGACGATTTGAACGCAATATTCTGGCAATTCATTTTTTTTGCATTTGGTTAATTATATGGAATTGTTTGGGGTGTAAGGGTTTGGGAGAGGCTATACTAGCCTTCTCCAACAAAATATCAACCTCTCCTTCATGTTTGCACGGACGAGGCTCTGGCGACTGAAAGATTCCGGTATAAGGAATCACCCACTGCTTGCCAACGGCCTCTGAAAGGAAGGCGGGGAGAGGTTCAGGGCACCCTCTTGCCCTTGGGTTTGGAAACGGCCCCTAAAGGCGGATGAATCAGAAATGATCAACGGCATGGGGATGCAGAAGGCAACGGGAAACCACTGCATTAAAGACCCAAAGGGTATCCCCAGGACATTTAATCCTCTCAAATTACATATATCATGATGGTTTCTTCCTGGGTAAAATATTCCGGAGGTAAAATAGTCCCCCAATCGGATCTCCGGGTGGGGACTGCTCAGGGAGGAGTCATCAGAATGGATAGAAACATTCTACGAGTCGGAGCGTGGAATGTTAGAAGCGTAAAACGTTTTTATGTAGAACTCCTTCGATTACAAGAATGATTGGGGAAAATGGGCACGTCCATGTTAAGTTGTATCATTCTTAAAAACAGAATTGCCAAATGCGAAATACTACGATGCACAAGTAATTTTTAAACATAATTATTTAAGCGTTTTGTGAATTTATATTTCAAATAGCATATATCAGCGTTTCTCTATCTTTTTCAACTCCAGGTCCAGTAAAATGTTCTTTTTTAACCTCAGGACCAGTAAATTCAAAAATAATACTACGGACCATTTGTTTGGGCCTAATTTTTCACTTCAGTATTTGGGAAATATTATATTGTGTCATTATATAACACAATAAATCTAAAAGCATCTTTTGAATTCCTACTGACAGTTATGAAGTTGGAAGAAAACTTAATAGTGAACTATATAGTGAACACTTAATATTTATGAAATAATGGATAATAATGATATAAACCTATAAAAAAAGATAGTAAACTATAAAAAAAGAAAGAAAGATTAATAATATTATGTTCCACCTGATGAAAATTAAATTGTTAGGCAAATCAAAAGACTCAAAAACAACAAAGCAGCTGGTGAAGATGGAATCACTGCAGAGCTTCTAAAAGCAGCAGGATCAAAAACTATAAAAGAGATCACAAAAATTATCCAAGACATTTGGAAAACAGAAAAAATTCCAGAAGATTGGAAAAATGCGTTAATCCACCCTTTACACAAAAAGGGAGACAGAGCAAGTGTTAATAATTATAGGGGAATCTCGCTGCAGTCAGTGCCATACAAAATTTTCTCCCAGTGTCTCCTCGATAGGGCTCAACAACAACTAGAACCAAGGATCGGAGAATATCAAGCAGGATTTAGACCAGGTAGATCTTGCGCAGAACAAATACTCAATCTAAAACTTATCCTCAAACATCAAAGAATTTGTAGCAACCGTTTAGTCTGCACATTTGTAGATTTTAAAAAAGCATATGACTCAGTTGATCGAGAGTCATTATTCAAAATATTGAAAGAACAAGGCTTAGACCCCAAAACTCTTGCTTTAATACAACAAACACTAACAGAGACAAAGTCCAAAATAAAATTTTTAGGGGAGATATCAGAACCCTTCATTATTAAAACAGGAGTAAGACAAGGAGACGGACTTTCTCCGTTACTGTTCAACTGCGTCCTTGAAAAAGTGTTACAGGAATGGCGGAAACAAAAATCAATCCTTGGAATTGACCAGCCAATTATATTAGGCAGAGGAAAATTGAAGATAGATTGCCTAGCATTTGCAGACGACTTAGCAATCTTAACGCGTGACATTGCAATAGCCCAAAAACAGATCGAACTGTTGAAAGAAGTAGCGGAGAAAGTGGGTCTACAGATTTCATTCGAGAAAACAGAATTTATGACCTGCAATAAAGAAACGCCAAAATACATGGAGACAAAATATGGAAAAATTAAACGAGTCTCATACTTCAAGTATCTCGGTGAAACAATCCAAGAGAACGGAACTGAAGCAAAAGCTAATGAAATTAGATGCCAAAAGATGGAAACAGCTTATCGCCTAACACAAAATGTCTACAACAAAAAATGCATCTCCAAGCACACAAAACTGAGACATTACAATACAGTTATTAAACCTGAATGTCTTTATGGATCAGAAACACTTATTTTTAACAGAAAAAAAGATATAGAAAACATTGAGAAAAAAGAACGCAAAATTATAAGGAAAATTTTGGGCCCAAGACTCATAGGAGACCAGTACAGACTCAAAAGTAATCAGGAAATTCTACAATATGCAGACATTCACAGTGATATTAGAAAACGCCGACTAAAATTTTATGGACACATCAAAAGAATGAACCCTAACAGACTTACAAGACAAATAGTTGAATTCTATGAAAATCGAAGTAAATCAATATCGGATACAATGAAATGGATTGGAGAAATCAAGAAAGACCTCAAATTAGCAGGAATTGTTCCAGAAGATTTCGAAAACAGAGACACATTTAAATCAAAAATTCACAAGTGGCAAGTTGACCGGGAGGAAAGATTTAAGAAAAGACCAGGAACAACATGGTCAGATGAGAGGAAAGAAGCCCACAGCAAACGTATGAAGGAAATATGGGCTCAAAGGAAAGCGAACAAACGCTTCTGAGTACTTTGCGTAGTCCTAATGGGCTTATCCGCAAATAATAATAATATTATGTTATTACTCACTATTAATTTATTTTTTGTTATGATATTTTTTATTGAATTAGACTCAAATGTTTAATATTTTGTCTGCAAACAACGTGTTGGAAAATCACTAGTATATTTTAATTTAACACACACAAAATCAATCAAAAAAGAAATTATCGTGAGTCTTGGATTTAAAATAAAAATATATCAAATGTATATTTTCTTGAATCCAATTAATGGAATTTTACATTGTATGACATTTTGTAGAAGGTTAAAGGATTGAGAATGTATGAGGCTGTGGATGGACAAATGAGCGAATCTGTAACTGTTTTTCATCCTAAAAATCTGATTTGAGATTTCTTATCAAAGTATCGGGAACAGACGCAGTAATTTACTTATCACTGCAATATGCGGCAGAACTTCAACCCACTTAATACGAGTGCAGCAAACTGAGAATTTTCTGATACAAATGGGAAGATAACGAAAATAGATTTAGTTGGCACTCAGTACTCAAGTGATACATTAGTTTTACTTTGCTCAAATAAATAAATAAAAATACAGAGTACGATTAGATATGTCCACAGGTCTTGTCAGAAATGCAAAGACGGCATAAACGTGTTAGAATAATACTTTAATTTTTAATTGCAATGGAGCACACGCTCCGATGGCAAATTTCCCTATACACCCATTTCCCCCTTTCCTGCACCCACCTACATTTGCGCTCTACAAATTTTATCTTTAAATTCTTTCAACGTTTTTGGTAAATTATTCATCATTTCTCTTGGTTACTTATTCCAATCCCTGACACCCTTACCTAAAAAAGAGAATCTTCCTACACCCTTGTATCTGAAATCTTTTTCCTCCCATGCATTACTTTTAATTCTTACACCAATATCTTTCCATGTCTCATCACCAAGATACGCCTTATACACTCTCATGACCCTCTTCACATCCCTCCTGTCTTCCAATGAATCCCATTCCAGCTCTTTTATCATATCTGTTACTGATTACGTTCTGCGGTAATTTCCAGAAACGAATCTAGCAGCCCTTTTTTGCACCCTCTCCAACTCCTGTATTTGATACTCAAAATGTGGGTCTCATACTACACCACTACATTGAAGCAATGGTCTGACCAAAGTTTTGTGACCAGTTCCTCTACTTATCTCATAATTCTCTGCAAGTGCAGAATTTTAAAATCTTATCCTACTACCTGTCAAATGTATCCTATCCAGTTAAGCTTGTTATCATACGTAATTCCAAGGTATTTACATTTCAAGTCTTTAACAAATTTTTTTGCGTTGAAACTTAGTGCACGGCTCGAAGGATGGTAGCGATCTTTGCAGGACTCAAGCTAGACTAGCAGTAGAAACATTTTTATTTACGCAGGAGGCTTATCAGTATTCAGACCAGCGTTATATATATATGCATTTATATTCCAACGTATCGTCATCATCGGAGAATCCGAGCAGTACGTTTTATGCGCTTGGGTTGCCATCACGTTTTGGGACGGTGAATTGCAACTGCAGAAATATCGTAGTGTGTGACGGGGTTTGAATTCCTGACTGTGAGGCGACTATAGATAAAACATGTTACCGTATGCAGAAACGTTAGGGAATGCTAATTATTTCAAGATTAGAGACATTTTCCTTAAAAAATACAATGTCTGAAAGAAATGTGATTCTGGAGAAAGTTGAGAATCAACAAAAGTTTAGATTTTTTACCAACTCTCCTATCTCTGAGCATTCACGAAATGAATCAACGTTAATCAGTCGTTCTAATGCTGTCTTTCATTCCCGTGTTCATCGTCTAGCCGGGATGACTAGGGCCTAATTGTTATAATTGTTTATCGTTTTGTTTACTTTTTGTTTCGTTCTCTTCTGGATTCTTCTTCTCTAGTAACGTTACTATATGGTTTAGAAAGATTATATATGGGGAATGATTCACATAGAGAAACCGCGTATCCAGAGAATTGTTTACATTCCAATGGCCACCAGGTAAGAAGGGCCGCGTGGTTTCTTGAGGGCGAGGTTCTTGACGTGCAGAGACCACCTGATGCAGCGATCTTTATTCTTTGCTGTACGTCTTACGTGTTTAAGCATCGGCAGCGAGGATTATGTCCAGTGCTGTTTGCGAAGGAATTTCTCGCTGGAATGTTTTCGCCGCGCTGAATTGAGAGCGGCATTTGGAAGGAATGGCGATATTACCCCTGTCATGCTAGGAATTTCTCTGCGTATGGATCTGTGAAGTAGCACGCCTGAACACTACCAGTGTTTCTCGTTCGTGTGCAGTAAGTTAAATCGAACGTATCATATCCTGCTTACGAGGCATATACTTTTGAACACTTTGCATCAACCTATAGTGGCGCTTTTGCGTGCTTCTGGGAAGGATGCTTCACAATTTTTCCAGTTTCTAATAAGTATACGGTTACAACATAAACGACGTTTTTCCATTGGAAAAGACGTTGGCATATTTTCTCATTAAATTGCCGTAAAATTCTGGTTAGTTGTAAAATGGTCATTAATTTAATTTTAATTAATTTAACGCAACCAAATCCGAATTAAATATTTATTTTCTTTCACAGAATCGGAACTTAAAGATAATCTAAACATATACTAAACCGGTGGTCCGTAACTTTTCTTTTATTCGCAGTACGCCATAAATTATCTATGAGTAAACACGACACAACACTGTAAAATCAACTTTTTCCATAGTATACAACCCCGTAAGGCCTAAAAATAACAGGCATATGATAGCTGAAAATTAAAAACCAGTACTTTATTATATTATTGAAGGAAATAATTATACTTAGACTTTCAACGTGTAAAAAAAAATCAAATATTAATTAATAAAACTAAAATCAACAACAACTGTGAGTAAATAATTAACATCAAATTTCTTAGAATACGACAATACGCAACCATGAAACTCATAAACTGGAACAAAATAAGCAGTAAAAAAACTGGGCAGTTAACTCCTTACAATAGGTAAAATTTCGCGACAAAGCTTTCACCTTGTGGTGGCATACCAAAGTTCCGCGGCACACCGGTCGGACCATTGTACTAAACAATTAGAGATCAAAATGATGACTGAAATTAAATACAACGTTAAAAAATAATCACAAAACTGCTTTGTTTATCTCTCGAGTGGTGTGTTTGCTCTGTGGTTACGATCCTTGGTTCGAAGTCTGACGCGGCCAGAAATTTTAAGGGCTTTTCTTTTTTCGTGTAATCACGCTAGACAATCCGTGGTTCATATTCCACGTTAAAATATAGATCCATCCGTCACATAAGCAAATTGCGTGGAAACTCTGTCTTCAGGTCATAAGACCACATGATTTCTTTTGATTTATCACTCTTTCACTATTTAAATTAGTGAGTAAAATTCCTATTTACTGTGACGTGGAAAAGCACTGTGGCAGCGTGCTTGAAGCTTACAGCAGGATATGAGTACATACATGCGGCATGATTCACACACAGTTATGGCTGTCTCCTAGAGTTGAACTGTCTGTCCACGTCACAGGATGTTGAGACAGTTGACAGTTCCTGGAGGCAGACTCCCGCAGGACACGCAGGGGTAATTCCCCGGCCAGTAATAGGCTGTTTGTATTCAATCATCACTGCGTTTCTCAACCTCCTGCATGGCAGGAATCACAAACGAATTGTGCTGCGCACCTGTCACTCAGCATACCTGGTGGTGGCCAACTATGGCCGACGGAAAGAGGGGCCTCGACCATTAACGGACCATTTACTCTGTTGTTGCCGAGAACCTGATACTGTATTTATACTAATAATCAACGAATATAAGCGTCGTATCACGTTTTTTTAATTTATTTATCACTAGAAGGAGTAAATGAACGCATAAAATTATCTGTTATCTAGGGGGAGAATCTTTCAGAGCACTCTTCGGTCTTCGTACGTAAAATACTGCCTCCAACACCTTCTCTTCACCCGTGTCCTATCTTCCATTGACTCCTAATCCAACTCCTGTATCATATTAGTGTTCTGTGATAATTTCCACAAACAAATCAAGCTCCCCTTCTTTGCACCTCTTCCGATTCCTGTGTTTGACACTACACTACCATATTCAAGCAATGGTTTTGTAATTCAATTCCATCACTTTCCTTGCACATCCTCTCATCACTCTCTCCAACATACCAAAGATTTTGAAACCTTTCCATATGACCTTAGTTTCCTTTGAAATATTATCGAAAGCAATTTACGCTTAACGTCTTCGAGCCCCTATAATGTCAACACTTTTATTATGTGGAAGGCAACGTGAAACAATGCGAGTTATGTCCCCAGAGGACGTTGCTAAAGGAGCGTGCATAAACCACGTAGCTCCACTTTGGCCTCCTATGAACCTCTCCTCCCCCCATGTAGCCCTAAGTGGCTTTTGCCTCAACCCCCTCCCCCCTCACCCACACAGCACGTAGTTTTGTCCCTTTTGATTCCAGAAGACATTTTGGACTGTTTTCTATTGTCATACTATTGTAAATTACATACGGAGACAATTAACTGAGGGAAATAAATATTCACATGCTGTTGTGAGTTCTGTTCCTCATTATAACTGTGAAAAATGCTATGAAAGGAAAGCTACGTGGCCTGGCTCGAAACCCTCCCTCCCCCCACGTAGCCCAGCGTAGCCTTCCAACCCCCCCCCCCCTGGGCCGAGCTACGTAGTTTATGGATGGTCCCTAAGTAGTGGCTATACAGTCCATAATAATTGCATACGCTTGGACACCGGGTAACGCATACGCTAGTATAATACACTCCTGGAAATTGAAATAAGAACACCGTGAATTTATTGTCCCAGGAATTGGAAACTTTATATACACATTCCTGGGGTCAGATACAACACATGATCACACAGACAGAACCATAGGCACATAGACACAGGCAACAGAGCATGCACAATGTCGGCACTAGTACCGTGTATATCCTCCTTTCGCAGCAATGCAGGCTGCAATTCTCCCATGGAGACGATCGTAGAGGTGCTGGATGTAGTCCTGTGGAACGGCATGCCAAGCCATTTCCACCTGGCGCCTCAGCTGGACCAGCGTTCGTGCTGGACGTGCAGACCGCGTGAGACGACGTTTCATCCAGTCCCAAACATGCTCAATGGGGGACAGATCCGGAGATCTCGCTGGCCAGGGTAGTTGACTTACACCTTCTAGAGCACGTTGGGTGGCACGGGATACATGTGGACGTGCATTGTCCTGTTGTAACAGCATGTTCCCTTACCGGTCTAGGAATGGTAGAACGATGGGTTCGATGACGGTTTGAATGTTCAGTGTCCCCTCGACGATCACCAGAGGTGTACGGCCAGTGTAGGAGATCGCTCCCCACACCATGATGCCGGGTGTTGGCCCTGTGTGCCTCGGTCGTATGCAGTCCTGATTGTGGCGCTCACCTGCACGGCGCCAAACACGCATACGACCATCATTGGCACCAAGGCAGAAGCGACTCTCATCACTGAAGACGACACGTCTCCATTCGTCCCTCCATACACGCATGTCGCGACACCACTGGAGGCGGGCTGCACGATGTTGGGGCGCGAGCGGAAGACGACCTAACGGTGCGCGGGACCGTAGCCCAGCTTCATGGAGACGGTTACTGATACCCCAGGAGCAACAGTGTCCCTAATTTGCCGGGAAGTGGCGGTGCGGTCCCATACGGCACTGCGTAGGATGCGACGGTCTTGGCGTGCGTCACTGCTGTCCGGACCCAGGTCGACGGGCACGTGCACCTTCCGCCGACCACTGGCGACAACATCGATGTACTGTGGAGACCTCGCGCCCCACATGTTGAGCAATTCGGCGGTACGTCCACCCGGCCTCCCGCATGCCCACTATACGCCCTCGCTCAAAGTCCGTCAACTGCACATACGGTTCACTTACACGCTGTCGCGGCATGCTACCAGTGTTAAAGACTGAGATGGAGCTCCGTATGCCACGGCAAACTGGCTGACACTGACTGCGGCGGTGCCTAACCGCTGTGCAGCTAGCGCCCTTCGACGGCCAACACTGCTGTTCCTGGTGTGTCCGCTGTGCCGTGCGTTTGATCATTGCTTGTACAGCCCTCTCGTAGTGTCCGGAGCAAGTATGGTGGGTCTTACACACCGGCGTCAATGTGTTCTTATTTCAATTTCCAGGAGTGTAGAAGTGGCCTGCCTTATGGACTCCATCAGTACCATAACGCCTACCTAATAGAGTTGATAACATTTCGCTCTGAATGCTCTATGTGACGAGAACGCTGTCTGTACTTGTACATGTTTTAAATTAATGTGTTTTTAGAATGCGTGACTAGCTGCTTAAGCATTCTCGCCGCATGAAACTACTGTATTGAGTCAATAAAACGACATATCCAATTCATGACATACAAATCTATTTTGCGTTATTTTTTTACTTCGTTTCGTAGTGTTAATACGCCTGGGATTTTATCTTTTCTGTGTAGTTTTGTTTTGTAGACGTAAAACACGTAAAAATACGACCGAGCGTGTTCTGTATCAGTTTTATTGGACACGAGTCACCGATCTAACCGATTACTTTTTTTTGATAGTTTACAGCGAAATTCTGAAACAGTCCCCAAGTCTGTTCACAAAACTCCGCTGAATAATCTACGTCATACTTCGTGAAATTTAGTTTTGATCGAGGTGGTGCCACAACATCGATTACTTGTTCTGTCAATGTTTCGCTCCATTATTACGGTTTCTGATTATTTACGATGTCATGTTAGATTTTTTTGTTCGCTATTAGTGTTACAGTGGACTAATTATAATGTATTTTTTTGTTGTTGAAATATTACAAATAATTACGTGAGTATTACGCAATACTTATTATTATTTTTTCATTACAGAATATATTAGAATTCTTTTAAAAATGTGTACTTTGTTTCAGAATAAACGAGCGTCCAATTTATAGAGGTTATACTATTTTTGGCTTTGTGAGTTAAAGCAAGGTTCTCCAGGATGGTTAGTGACGCCTTCTGGTTCGGTAGATCATCATTTCCAGTCTGGCGTCGCCTAATGATGCTTTCGTGTTGCTTTCCAGTAGCACCTAATGGGCCGTGTGGCAATCACCTTCATTAAGCTTAGACACGGTGTTAGCGTCAGTGAACCAACTAAAAGGTGTGTTAGGCATGATGATCTCATCTCTCCAAAGCTGTTTTCAGGTATCTTGCGAATGAAAACCGAAAAATTAGTTCAGTAAACTTGAGATTCGCCGATGACATTGTACTACTGGCAAACGACATTGAAGAAGTCAAACTCTGGTCACTGTTCTTCCCTATGAATGTGAGTTAGTTTGTCTGAGAATCAGTCTTTCCAAAACAAATGGCTCACAATGAGGAACATACAAACAAATTCCACACCTTTAGAAAATATCAGTAAAAACATCTATCTTCCTAACATTGCAAAAGAGCGGAATTTTTCTGTTTCATAAAGTCAGAATGGAAAGTAAGCATTCTGTAGTTCTCTGATGAAATACGACCACGAATTCGAAAAAGGCAGCTTAAGACCACGACGTTCTTCATCGTGTTAACAAACGGCTGCAAGACATCGACACTGAATTAATTTAGAAATGAGAAATTCAGATTAGCCCAAAGAGCTTCAGTAAGATCATACTTTTGTTTCACTATGAAACGCATGGAGGGGATAACTGACATTAGCTCACTTACAAAGGGTAATAACATCTTGGAGATAATAGCATCTTTGAAATGTCAGAGGGATGGCCATGTTGTTCGGAGATAACGCCAGAGTCCAAGGGAAAGACTACAAGACCGACGAGGCAGACATTTGAAGGTCGCTGGAATTAGCTGGCATAGTATCCCCCACAACTGTTCTTTCTACCTAGTGAAAATTGTTGAAGACTGGGCTCATAACTCATCAGTTAATGAATCTAATGGCTAATATTGAGTTCAATAATCAATGAGCCAAATTAATGAAGTCTTTCTGAAGGAATAAAAAAGAAAACTGACAGTAGAGTTAGATTTTATTCCAAAGAAAAAGGGCAAACTAAGAACACTATAGGATGAGTAATCAAAGGCAAATGAGGACGAGTGTCAGTCCAGTAGAATTTTCAGAAATTCTGTTTAATTTATTGTTCTCGCAGTTATCGTATGGAATGCAGGCAAATCGTGTCGAGGAAAAGAATAGAATAGGCATCCAAAAAACTCAGACACTCTGTAGACGTTTATTGTGTGGTGGCGTGTCGGTATTTAATGGCCGTCGTTAATCTGCCGTTACAGTCCACCTTCTTCCCCCGCCTATAGAGCACGCCTGTTTAGTCGATAACGGAGGTCTGGGCTACACGCACCAAGGACATCGACCCCTTGCAAACGACCGCCAATTCACGCCCGGCGCTTTTCGAGTGAACCTGGTCAGACGCAAGGTAGAGGGCAATGCACCTGGGCTCATATAAAGCTGTAAGGCTCATAAACATTCAGCATTCCATCAGTTGTCCTGAGACAACGTATCCGTGAATAGATGCGTTCATTATTTTAATGGCGTCGTGCGGACATCACTCCTCAAGGTCTTTACAACAAATGACTGAATACTATGACCAGAATTCTGACGACATCGTCATTTGTTTTCCTGCTGGTACCTTTGTAAAGTCTACTTAAGCACCACTGAACGACCTGGGCCAATCTGCTTGGTACTCTTTACGGGGAAGGGGGGAAAACTACTAGGCGACAAAGCTTCAATCTGCTGCAAATTCTTCCATGTCTCGGGGTTAACCTAATCTAATGAAGCTTTCGGATAAATAGGGCAAACAGAATTGTTTTCAACCAAGCAGCGTTCACACCCTAATCCACATTTTTTGCAGAAGAAATGCCCTAAACGCCGAAGATTCGAAGAGAAGTCATGTCGATTCTCAGTCAGTCACCTGACCTCTCAGAGAGAAGTGGCAGAAACTGATTTTCAGCTGCAGTGGTTGAATATTATTTGATCAACAGTCATCTAAAAGTTTAACCTATTTTCTTCTCTCAGGATAAAAACCGCGAAGAAAGTTAATTATTTTCGTTGGTATATTTATCATCGCTTAGCAGGTTTCATGCTAGGAGGTCCTCAATTTCCTAAACACGGACAGACAACTAAGAAGCGGCGTGACCAACTGGAGTATTGTTGATGACAGTTTCTTACAGCAGGAAACCAAACTGCAATTCGAGGAAGACTAAGATTGTAGGAGCATTCATATGGTCTCCACACTGCTGTTTATTGAACGGAGTGTAAAGGACCAATATCAGCATGGAATCATAGTGCTTGAAGATGATGTTTCGTAGTACCTCGCCACATTGCTAAATAACGTCGAGTTATTGTTGATGGAGGGGCCTCAGTCTATGTATCTAGTTGTTAACATTTGGTAAGGACACATATCTCATATACACCACATCTTGCACCCAAACTGAATTATATCCCGGCAAGGAGAGATTTCAAGATTATATTCAAGCGAAACAGAAGTGAACAGTACGTTTCCTAGACAATTATAAATGTTACACATTCTACAAAATGTTCTAGTAAATTGATTGATAATGAATGCATAAATTAGAAAACCGCTGATGGAAATAAAACCTCCTGGACACAAATAACTCAAAATGAATAGAAACGACTTGTCAGGAGATCACAGTTTTAGGATCTTACACGAAGCACTGAATAACGTTCTTCCAATCTAACGGAGACCGCTCACCAATGTGTACTTGACCACAATCACAGTGAATCTGACTGAAAGAACATTATCGAACGAATCACCAAATCGAACATCATGTAAAAGGAGGGTATAGAATTAGTGGGAGAAAACTATGATCATTGCACAACCGAAGAATTTTTTATAACGTAAAATGAGAGAATCCGTAGAAATTTATAAACATTCTAAAAACTTCAACAAGCACGGGGGCCACGGATTAAGTCAAATGTTAAAGTGTATACTCGCAGAAACCGCGTTGTAATAACAACAACCAGTGCAAACCTCTCTGGAATTGTGAACACTCTTTGAAAGAACACATGTTAGGGCCAAAAAGATGGCATCATCAGCAAGAAAAACACAAACCCGAAACAAAGTAATTGCAATTTTCCAAAATGGCGCCTACGAGTAGTGTGAAATTTCATAAACTGCTTAATTTATTAGAAGGCGAACCGAAGAATTGTATTGAAACATACAATTAGTGACTCAAAGGTACTCAAAGTACTCGAAATTGTGCAAAGCTACAGACGTCTCGTATAGACCATATAGACTAGGATGAAGACGGATCGGATTACGTGAGAAGTCCTCAAAAACCATCCCATAGGCAGGAAATATGTAAAAGTACCACCAAGAGATCGTAACAGGCCACCAGATCTAACACTGGTTAGGAAAAAGGAGAAGAAGATAATTAGTGACGAGGGTTGTGTTGGTTATGTAGAGATGAAGAAACCAACTCAGGATAAATAGAGATTGAACGACTGTACGAGATGATACTGGTCGAGAGACATGACAAAATAATAATTTGCATTTTATAACTAAGGTGGCCTTCTGTGTTGCACTATTTTTAATTGCATTTTTTGTTTTAGACCTTTAGAGATAAAATCGATAAAAATATTTGTATGCGAGTGTATATAGAAGATAATAACTTCCAAATACCGAACTAAAGAAATAGGAGACCATGACCAACTTTTTTCCGATCCTTACTTAAGCACTGTTGTAGTCACGATATTATTAGAAACTAGCTCCAAAGCGTTTAACGGGTTTAACTGAGTGTTATGGTAATTTATTTCTCTGTTGCATAACTAAATAGAATTGTTACGCGGGTTGCTATTTATATTTCTAGCCTAATAATGAAAAAACAAATATTTATGATCGAAATTGGTTTTATTGTTTCTCAAAATATTCTCCGTGAAGATAAATACACTTTTTCTTGCGTTTGAACCAATTTTCGAAGAACTTTTTCCACTCCGATGGTGGTAACTCCAGAACATGCGTCTTGAGTGCATCAACCGCTTCTTCGGATGTCGAAAATCGTTGACCACGTAATTTGTTTTTGATGTGCGGGAATAAAAAGAAGTCATTGGGTGCCAAATCAGGGCTGTACGAGCTAAGTAACAATCTAATCAAAACATTCGCTAACATTGATACTCGAAAATAAAAAGCTTTTATGTAATCGTAGGCTTCCGCGGCCAGAGTCAGTTGATTCTTGGCTGTTCGGGTGGCGTCGCGTCATGTTTCTTGAAACCGACGTTTCGACCCTCATTCTGGGGTCTTCTTCCAGGGCAGAACTGCGTCTTCGGTCAGTGAGTGGTCTTGATTTATAGCCGAGGCCCGCGTCCGTCTAGAACTAGATGGTTCGATTTGCCCGGCCAATCAAAGGTCCGAGCCGTCACGTCGTTCGTTGGACAGCCAAGAATCAAAAAGCTTTTATCTTAAATTTCAGTGGCCAAAGAATTTAAGCAATACTTCTATATATCAAAAGAATATAAAGTAAATATAAGCATCTAATGATTGATATGTCGATTTAAACGAAATACATACATTTATTTCAATGTTCTGTTAGTTAATTTATTCGCTGATGCTTAGAAATGTTGTTAAATAACGCGCATTACCAAGAACAATGACGTAAAGCGTGACGTCATGACGTGACATCATAGTGCTACGTCATTGCGTGACAGATGACGTCACAGATGACAGATCGTTACTTATTATAATATTAGATAATGCGCCAGCCACCGTAATATTCCATAGATAGACATAAATGCGTTATCAGTGGCCACGACGTTCGAGTCCACTATTCAAAGTAGAAATTTTTTGCCTTTTTTTTCGTTTTGAAATAATACTACACAAAGACTAAGTAAAACTTGCGTGCAGTGAGAGTTGTTTAGCGCCGAATCGTTTCGAAACCGTAATTGCTGACAGCTGCTCTAGTTTGATACACACTGACATCCAGACGGCCCTGACATGGATTGAACTCCAGAGCTAGCAACAGGTACGCCGTTACTCTTACAATCACTTCGCCATACACTGTAAGCGATTTTTAGTACACACAAACTAAAAACGACCACCGAACTTTCCTCTATTACAGGGGTCGGCAAACGCTTTTAGAAAAAACCAGAACGCGTGAAAAAATAAATAAATAAAATAAAATAAAAACAACGTTGGGCCTGATTACAAACTTTATTTTATTATAACTTTCTGATTTTGGCGATCGTTCCTTTTCTGTGAGATCTGAATATTGTATCGCATGCTTAGTTTAGTAATGGCAAAGTATGTTAAATTCTTTTCGTATGACTATTATGTCATTACATACTAAACTTAACATTTTGTCATTTAATTCTATAACAAAGTAAACCACACTTAATCCTACTTTAAAAGCACGACATTCGAAGTTAATTTTTCTCTTTTATATGGTCTTGATAGTGACAAGACAACTGTAGTAATAAATAAATTCTCAATAAACAAAAATTTCGCATAGGGGCGTAAAAGATAGAATTACTGACAACACGTGGTATTCCAGTCGTCACTGAATTATCAACACCTACTAGCGCCACGTGCCGTTATTATTCAAAACTTCTCAGACAGACACTACCGAGAGTAATGAGAATGCTGCCGCCCAAACAGTTTCGACAGTGGCGCGTTCTGTAATTAGTTTATTAACGTGAATAACATTAGGTAAATAAAATACACTGATTTACTTGAAGTTTTATCATGTAAATATAAATTAATCTGCGGGCCGGATTGAAAACAAGCTGTGGGCCTGATTTGCCCGCGTGCCGTAGTTTGTCGACCTCTGCTCCATCATAT
The DNA here is from genome assembly GCA_031002005.1 of Vandiemenella viatica. NCBI lineage: Eukaryota > Metazoa > Arthropoda > Insecta > Orthoptera > Morabidae > Vandiemenella > Vandiemenella viatica. The sequence continues at coordinate 172,160,265 of CM061920.1, forward strand.
CACACCACCAAATATCTCCATCCAAAAATAAAAGTGTTGTATCAGTAGCCACTGAATAAATCAGAGTGACATAAGACAATAATCAAACAGTTTCGCTCATTTTATGAGATCCTGAAGCATTGCAATTGTTTTTAGAGTGCTTATTTGTCACGGATAACAATATCAACACTGGAAGTCGAAGCACGAATATGTATATATATTTAACTACTTTCCACTTTACGTGCCATCCATAAATCTCAAAATTTACTCATAACACTACGTAGTTTGCCACGTCACTGATGATGATCACAATTACACAAGACAAATACATTTGAAATAATCCGTGCATTAAGCATTATTCCAACCTGTGATTCTAAAATCACGTAAACAGTTGGGCGTAATGATCTTTCATTGCATCTGCTTTTGATATTTTGAATCTGTAAAACATTTTAGATATATAGGCCTATGACACACAACCCAAAATATGACTGTAAAGGCAGTTCCAAGAATACTATGCTTGAGTAATCTATTCCCATGTCATATACTATACACAATCACTTACGTATATCATCACTAAACAGAGTAATCATGTTACAAATGCCTCTCTGATTGTTTCTCCAAGTACAGAAAGTTAATAAATGGCCTTAATGAGTACAAACGCCTGAAATATTTACCAAGATTCTTTTTACTCTCCTTTGAAGTATTGACGATGGTCGTAAGTAGGCAGAAGCTGGAACACTTCTGTTTATATTTTTATTTGCTTAATGTCTCGGACAAAAGCTAGCTATGTGCAGGACCGGCGTTAGGGGGGGGGGGAGGGGGGGTGGTGAGGGGGGGGGGGGTAATCGGGGCAAAAGTACCCCGGCCCCGGGCTTCCGAAGGGAGACCACCGCCCAGAGTGCTTAGCTAAGTAGAAATCAAACGTAAGTTTTAAAATCTGCACCTATGAATTTGAACATTTTTGCAATAAAATTTTCTAAATTTATAAAAAAAAACAAAGTTTAAAGCAAAAAATGTTGTCGGAGAGGGGGGGGGGGGAGGCTAAGCATGCTTACCCGGGACCCGAGAATACTAGCGCCGTACCTGGCTACGTCAGTCCCATCCTATTTCCCAACATTTTATGTATTACTATTTGAAAGGTTGGCACCTCTGTCCTCAGAGACTGTGATCACTGCCAACGCGTTATCTAAAAAAAAAAAATATATCAATTCAGAAATGACACGTTCATGCTTTCTGAAGTATAAATTTATCTGTGCGTCGAAGGTCATGGCTAAGAGTGCTGATTAGCTTGAACACACCACGTATGATACTTCTTAAGCAGCTAGAAGGTAAAAGGGACATTTAATTATAAATATACGTCGTGAGGCTGGACTTCGTATGTCATTTGATAACTTTAAGTGTTTTGTTCGAGGATCTCTGGTAGCGAGTCCCATTTTTAAGAACAGTTTCAACGATATTTCTATTCTCTGTATACTCCTTCTTTTATGATCGTTAACATTACTAGCTGCGTGCATGCATTTTTTAGAAATTATATTTATTAATAAATAATCGTATTTTAAAAGTAAGTGATCCAACTTTTTTTACTTTTACAGATATATTGAGAATTTTTCCTGGACATCATTCAAAATAATAATAATAATAATAAATCCTAAAACCTGTATAATAATAATAATTCCGCGTGGTCATATGGCTTGGTGACAGAGTTCCTATGGGCTGCGCATTCATCCAGGTCGTAGCCGCCTTAAGGGAGCATCCATAAATTACGTGAGGTGTTTTTCCGGACTTCCCCCCCCCCCCTCCCTCTAGTGAGATCTGGTCCGTGAGACCCCACCCCCCCTGGAAATCGGCCTCGCAACTTTTTGAGACCTTTTTTTTCTAGGTCTCATCCTACCAAAGGTGACACCCCCACATTTCGACGAAAAACCACCCAAAAATCAAATTTCGCGTCTTTTGTAGACCTTTTTTTTTTTTTTAGCTCTACTGTCGAAAAATTTTCAAAAACCGCACGTGAGATTTTCGTAGACCTCCTCCCCCCCCCTATTTTACCTCACGTAAATTATGGACGCCTCCTAACCTATCCCGGTAGTACTACCGGGTACATGGAACCATAGTTTAAGGTGGAATCCTAACCACGGAAATGTTCTGGCGTACTTTACATTGCACAGCAAGCTGGACCAGAAGCGAAGGTCGGGTTAAGGTCCTATCAAAATCCCCGCCGAGACAGGGATTCTAACCGGGGACCTTTCGAGCCCAGTCAGACACCTTAACAACTGAGCCACCAGACTACTCAAAACCTATATGACACTTCATTAAATGTAAGTGTTAATTAATACATCATTTAGAACTGTAAAGTCTATTCAAACACCACTGCCAAGGAAAAACATTAAAAAAACACCGTTTTCACAATTCCTGCTTAGATATTTCTTACCAGCAGTTTTAAATTCATGAATTTAATTCTGGTTGTTGTAGAATTACCAGCCAAAATAATTAGACAAATTTTTAGTTGTGTTACTTTTAAATAAGCAACAATTTTGTTACAAAATGCTTCGCCAGATTTCCACTGCGTCTATGATGGAGTACTTTTCTCTTCCAACTTTAGAACAAAATTTTATTGTTCTACCAAAACACTAAAAATTGCAGTTAGATATGGCATATCATTCTATCCGTGAGTGAAAATGTTACATAGTAAGGCTACCTTATTATCTATTAATATAATAAGCAAGCTGTCATGTATGACGTCACCTGTCATGGCATGTCGTCAATCTATGACGTCGCGCAATGACGTCGCGCTTTGCGTCATTATTCTTGGTAATGGACGTTATTTAATAATATTTCCAAGCATCCGCGAATAACTTAACTGACAGAACACTGAAATAAAAGTATGTATTGCGTTAAAAACGACTTATCAATCATTAGATGCTTATATTTATGTAATATTCTCTCGATATATAGAAGTTTTCCTTAAATTTTTTGTCCATAGTTATGTAAGATAAAAGTTTTGTGTTTCGAGCACGTGTAGCGAATGTTTGGTTAGATTTTTACTTAGCACGGGTCAGAATTACAACTGGCATTTGACGTTACGGCAGAGGACATGAATAATTTAGTTTTTTTCCAAATAATTTAAATTGTATCCTATTATTTAAACTATTACATCGTTTGAACGGAAGTAGTTGCTCACTGTCCAGATCTGTGCATCTTACACTTACTTGAAATAAATATTATGTGGTATATTGTAAGTTTATAAGATTTATTTTAATTTACTTTGCTTCCACTGTATAATATTACTAAGCCTATTATTTCAGCAACTGTGAGAGCCATTTAAACATTTTAATATCGGTTTGAATCACGGATAACAAAAAAGAAATGTGTAAATTTATATCACGATGCATTATTGCCACTAAAACGCGATACTGTTCATGTATTAATATGCGTGAGATAGAAGTATTGTTCTCCTGGTAGCAAGTTTATCGTAGTATGTGATTAAGTTGAAATGCAACCTGGACCCGGAAGGAAACCGAAACCTTTTACTACAGCGCAAGGTACGAGGAATTACTCTGAATATTATTTTATAACAATTCTATTTAGTTAAGCAATTGCTAAGACATGAATTGTCGGAACACTGGAAGAAAAGTATGTATAACGTTTAAACTGGCATGTTAATTGTCAGTTTTTTTTTACCAAAATCATTACATGGTTCGAATGAAATTAGTTCCAAACTGATCGCGATATATGTAGCCTAAACCACAATTAAGTATTACGTGGCATAGCGTAAGTTGTTAAGATTTATTTTCTCACTGGGGTCATTATTTCAGCCGATGTAAGCAGTCTCAACCGTTAAAATATCAATTTTCATCACAGGTATTAAGAAAGAAAGGTGTCAAAACCTGTGAAGATTTGGGATCAAGTTTATTTCGCGATGTATGATGACCCTGACATGCGATTAGGGATTGCAATCCAGCAAAGCGAGATGCCGCATCAATAGACAGTCTGGCGGATCCCGCACAAAATTAAGCGGATCCGCAATCCGTAAAATGCGGCGAAAACGTGTCAGCCAGCGTGACTCACTGCCCCACTCGTCTATATCGGATTTGTTGCACTGTTTGCCTGAACCCTTGCAGTTGGTATTTGACTAGTGTGAACAAATGTCTGTTTTTGTCAACCTTCGTCATTCGTAAGTAAATTGATCCACTTTTACATATTCATTAAAACTTAGGTTTGTTTTGAGTACACATTTCTATAATTTTAAGTCATGTTTAATAATTGACGGACTTCGGGGCTAGTAGATATTATAATACTCCTGTCTAAACACTACAATTTTTTTTCCAATGTAGTTAAAAGTTATAAAGTATATAAACCGCATTCGCACACAAGCGGGGAAGTGCAAGGTAATCAAGAAAAGGGTTACCTAGCATTTCATTCATTTCCTGTGAATATACAATGGACCATCTGTTCCAAACTTGAAAGGGCAGACTTGCCCATGTCGTCGGAAATTCTTGGTGGACTTGAAAAATCTGCATGTATTTACAATACATGCAGATGTGCAATACCAATGATCCGGTATTCTTTAATGATTCAGATATGACATATTTTTAGATGCATAAAGGAGTGTACAAAGGTGGTTATAAACGGGTAGTTAAATAATTATATACAATGCAGTTGGTAGAACAACCAGTAGATTATTCTGAAGCGTCGTACGATGATCAAATGGATGAACAATTATTCCAAGTATTATCTTATTGACACTTTACTCATTTAATAACTATACTTTTTTCTTCATGAGTCTCTTTGGCATATGTAATCCAGCTGTCTATGTTTTCGGTTCTCTGATAATTTATTTTTTCCCATACAATCATTAGAACTTAAATCCTTGATACACATAATTAAAGCTAAAATAACAATGACAATAATTAATAATGTTTAATTCCTTTAATTCTGCTGTGAGAATTCTGTGATACAACTATTCACCTCTGTAACGGTCACATTTTACCTATTTCTTGCAGTCTAAAACCACCTCTTTGAATCTGTTTTTCCGTTTCTTACAAGGGAAATCTTCCAACAGCCTTCCGCTTAAAGTTCTGTGTTCAGCGTTTGTCTTCATATGCTTGTAGCGAGTCTGGTGGGTGAACGGTGAAGTCTAGGCCTGCCATTCGGAGGAGTGTGTTTCGGTTCAGGCAACCATGATTTTGGTTTTCCATGGTTTACCAATATCATTCCAGCCGAATGCCGGATGGTTCCCTAATGAAGACCACTCTGATTTACTTCACATTTCTTCAACAATCCACTCCCCTTTCCCTAAATAAATCCTTGTCACGTCTTCAGACTAATTCCTCTTTGTCATTCTCCCATGCACTATATTCTACATTTACCTGACACAAACTAACCTCTTCCTTTCACCTCTTGTCCACCAAATATGTATTCAATTCCAGCTTCTTTATCACATGACTTATTGAACTGATATGTGTAACTACTGCGCACGATCCTAATCGTCTTGTATAGAAAAACCTAAAAAAAAAAAAAAAAAAACCAGTACCGTAAGTCACAATTTCCTGTAATGATTTATCATAAATTTCCTAAATTCCTCTCTCAAGACTCAGATTTCTTTCCCACATTATCGACATGATCATCCCCCCCACACACACACACAAGTTCTTTTGTGTCACCTCTTCTTCCACTAAAACTCGACATATTATTTTGAAGCCACGTTGCTGATTCTGTGATTTTTCTCGCTACAAACTTTCTTGAAATAATTATTAACTTCATTTTATCACCCCTAACGAATATCGATCTCTCAGTTTAGATTATAAACCTACAATTCAGTGGTTTTAATCAGAAATATTTTTTATCATACAATCTTACATAAACTTGTTTTTGTTAGCAGACTACCCATCTTCTCATTCATACACCTAACCATGCTCGGGTGAACATAGTATCGTATGAATCGCTGAGAGTGACGTTCGTTGGCCTAGTATGCCAGCTGAGTCAACGACCGTTCGACGGGTTCACACAGAGGCCGTTCCACTCGGCACTTTTCCGAACGAGAGCTGTTCAGATCTGTCCGAGCTTAGATTCACTTCTAATCTCATAAGACAAAACAGTACCGAAGTGGGAATCTATACGTTTTTCCAAACAACTCTATGAATAATTTAGCACTGAGAAATTAGGCACTCGGGTAACAGATACCTTATAACTACAACGTACTGTCGATTTATCGTTCACAGTCACTTGTTTACACATCAATATCCTCTCTGCATTATTAAAAAAAATTTAATATCTTCAGTGTCTTCGTTAATATTGAGATTCAGCATGCAAAAGCTAACGAAAAGAACAAAGTGTTATTTTTAATTTCCATGTTGGATGTTAGTGTTAGAGATGGTTTTAAGCGTAGGATATTTCATGGCGATTTGGTGCTTACCTTACTTTCCTTTGTGCATCTTTTGTTAACAAAACTTCGTGCTATTCTTCCTACGCGACAGCAAAAAAACTATTGGTCAGCGGATTCCACAAGTCCAAAGATGATTACTACACGCAATTCTAAGCACCGCCTTCTTGAAAAATATAATTTTTACGTTCTGACCTTACATAGAGTTCGTGTTTTTTGCACCAGATATTTCCCAAAGCTTGGTATTTAACAGAACTTAATGTTAAACGCCATCACCCTAACATAGGCCAGAAGCGATTACGTTAATTAAGTGTTGGGTTTTGATTAACGAATCGTTATTGTACAAATTTAGCAGACGACGCTAACGAAGTTATAATTCCAAAGATTAATATTTCATTGAAACTGAAGCACCGCCTTCTTGATACAGATAATTCTCACTTCCTGACCTTGGCTTACTCTCGGCCTGTAGTGAATTGTGATCTTTAAACCTCTTGTTATTTTATAAAGCTGAACGTCAAATGAAACTTCTAAATTCTTTCACAGACATGAGAGTCATTTATATTGTTTATGAATGATATAAACGTTGACCTGTGATGTGAATGACCTTAGAACTTCGAAATAAATGCGTTTGTAAATAAAACTTTCATAGATTAGAATTTTTTATTTTTTTGCGTGAAACCTCATTTCATATAGTAATTCCAGTTCAGATATCCAATCTGAAACAATCTTTTGACTTTTAATCCGATTTAATTACTCTGTTTTTTTATGTTGTTTTCATTCACTGCCTTCTTGATATAATTTTCTCGTGACGACCTTGAACATCACTTCCAGATTCGACAGTTTGTAATCTTTTTGCATCCCGTAATCATTTCATACTATCAAATCTTCGCCAGCTTATAGAATTACGACCAAGTTATTAATTAATTAATCTTTTAACATCTGAACCAAATGACCAAGAATGTTGCTCTAATTTAATGGAATAGTAAAACTACACGAAATACACGTTTTCAATATTACTTATAAAATTAAATTTTTATCTCATTCACATTCTCGGCTCTGTTCCCGTTAATGTTAACATTCCTTGCGACAAAACTAGTTCTTCTAGATGATACCTACTGAAACATCAGAGATGTAAAATAATTTTTCAGTCTTCCTTGCTGGATGCAGAAACTCTGGCCTTACATAAGTTCATTTTAGTTGCCTAAGTTGCTGCCAGAGGAAGTCTGTTTTGTTAATCAAATTGTCAAGGTTGTCGGTAGATGTGACGGTAGAAACTATATTGCTTTTTATTACGTTATGAGTTAATATAAAACATGAAATGAAATTAGTTAGAATGAATATAAACAAAATTTGTGAGAACATTAGCTCTAATAATACTTGTTTGCTTCTATTTCCTATATAGTAATTCCAATTCAGATATCCAATCTGCAACAATCTTTTTACTATTAATCTGATTTAATTACCCGTTTTTTTATGTTGTTTTCATTCTGTTACGATAGTAATTCATTTGGTTAATCTATGGATGTTATATTAACTTTCCTGTCTGATGTACTTGTTTAAACTGTAGTCTGCTTACTAAAACATACAAGAGGAAGATACTTTTTATATCTATGTCTCACAACCATTACGAAAGTACATGTTTCTTTTATGACATGAATACAATCGTGCACCCTAGTTACATGACGCGTGATGCATACATTAGCCAAAGGACACCATTTGACATAATTATGATCCTCATTTTCTTGGGAAGAACTACAAGCTGTTCAGAGGTGAATTGTCTTTTGTCATTACTGATAATAGGTTGCTATAGAAGTCATTAAATGCAAGGTATTTCAAATGAAAGATGTACGATCGATTTCGCGTCTCACAGCAAATCTTTGTTAGGGATTACAATAAGTTAACAACCTGTAAAGATGTAATATACAAAATCATATTTCAATACTGATTCAAAGAATTTACATCAATTTTGCGGATATAAATTTTCAGCCAGATTCAAACAAGTTATTAGGCTACATCTGCTTTCTACAGGAAACTTACATAAATCGTCCATCATTCACGTCTTTTCATTTGAAACTCGCTTGAAATCTTAGTATATAACAATGTAGTCACAAAATACCAGTAAAAGTGATTTGTATAAAACATAACAGTACAAAACATGCAGTACAGAAATTAAAAGCATTTGTCAGCATTGTAACAGCACTGGATGCCTTTATCTCTCTCTATATATATATAAAATGACTGTGTTTGTATATATACTTGTAAGTTCTTTATACAATTCGGCAGTTTTTATCCGATCCCGATGAAACGTTACACACGTATGGCTTAAAATAATGACAAAAATATTTTCTACATTTAGTTTAGTAAAATTTACGCGTGCAGCTGTTCAATTTTTTTGCAAATATCTCGAAAACAGTTATGAAATCTGGAAAATGAATTTTCTGTTTATTGGCGACGGACCTTTTCCATTCGAACTTTTGTGGCCAGAAGTTCGAACATGATATTTAAAGACTGTTTTGAAGTTGTTGCGGCAACACTCAAACCTGGTTTTTATCCGATCTGTATGAAACTTTTCACATGTAGTATGCTTTAAAACAAAGAGAAAAATACACATTTGGTTTATAAAAACCGAAACTATTGGACTGCGGTTTTTGTAAAATATCTCGAAAACGGAAAGGGAAATCGGTAAAAGTTTATTGTGATATTCTGTGTGCCCATAACACTGGTATAGTAGACTATTATCTTAGGATCCGTTGTAGAAACACTGATTAAAAGAACGGTTACATCATGTGTGTGCATATCGCATGGTCCACTGTATTTCGTCAGGCTTTATTTCTCGAGGGCTAATGGTAAGATAGATTATGTGTACTGTATTTTCTATCGCCCTAATAAAGCAGCGCTTGTACCCGCCCAGCGGGGACTGGGACGGGGATATGGGGCCCTGCGTTGGCGCCACACCCTCAGGTACACTCAGACCGACGAAAAAATGAGCACAGGGCTTCCTTCCCAGTGACGGGGTGATGGGCTGGACAGCTGACTTTCTCTTAGAGATTCGTGACTGGCAAACGAAACGGCCCGAACTGCTAGTCATGCGTTGCGAATACGGAATTTAAGGTTATCCGGGGGTGGAAGCAAGCAGAGGGCATTTGCGCTTATCTAGAAACATCGGTAAAACGCTGCTAGCATTGTCCGATTTAAAGCCTTACCACATCAGCACTATACAAATATATATTAAATTCAGCTTATCTTTTCGAGTTCACTAAAGTAGATAATGCAATCGGAGACACAAAGCTTTGATGTGTAATAACTATTTAATGATAAAAAGTCAGGTTTGATTACTTTTTCTGTGATATTGATCTGATGTTAACAGTAAAACACTGGAATAATAATTTGGACTAAATAAAATAGACAACAAACATCGTGCAGTGAATTGCGATTGGCTACAGTAACAGCAAAATCAATACAGATAGTTGGGGAATTCTGTACCTACGTGATAAAGTAGATAGTTCACCCAGAGTGTAACTTGTCACAAACATTCGTTCGGTGGTTACAACTAACATAAAAATCCAACATAATCAGCGTGTTCTGTGATCAAAGCCAAACACTCCATTCTCTTATGCGAAGAAACAGAAGTAAAATTGTTATATAATATTTTGTAAAAAAACGCCTTCGAGGAAAAAAAAAAAAGAATGCACACATCGACACTGAAAATCGTATGAAACGTGTAGCAGAGAGTTCAAATTGAATTATTAATCGCACGAGCAAAAATTCGAAGATAAAAGACATTTTATTTCTCCTGTTTGTTTTGTTTCCTACCTACGAATCTTGTTGTTAAGTATATTATTTCTATACATTTCGTGATCCCTGATAACAGAATTCAGACCGAGCGTGGTGCGTGAGTTGTTAACGCTCTGACCTCGCATTCGGGAAGACAGCGGTTCGAATCCCCGTCCGGGCATCAAGATTTGGGTTTTCCATGGTTTCCACAAATCACTCCAGGCGAATGCCGGGATGCTTCCTTCAAAATACTATGGCCCAAATCCTTCCCGTTCCACCAGCCCCATCCCGCCTCTAATGACCTCGACGTTGACGAGGCGTGAAGCTGTAAGTAAAAAAATAAAATAAAAAAGATAACAGAATTCAGAGCATCTGCGCAATCCGCCCCTGCCTAGGCCAAGCAAACTGCTGAATATTGTGATTTCGCTGAAGCTTGCAAAGTGCCCCTGCATCTGCTTCGAATCTTGTGGCAGCTTTGTACCGGCCATCTTGATTACGGTTTTGTAAATCGCAATGGTGAACACTAGGAAACTCCCCATAACGGAATAACATGATGCTAACGAATACAGTACTTTTTCGTATATAGGTTCATTCCTCTTCCTTAGGGTGAAAAGTTTCTTTTTTTCCTAAGGACTGAATGATTTGAAGAAACTATGAAAAAAAAAAAAAAAATCCGAATTGTCGCCCAGAGGATCGAATCCACGTGTTCTCGAGCGTTAACTTCTTAACTTCTCATTCACCAGTTTCAGCGATAGAACCTCTTTTCCGACTTCAGCTGCGAGTAACACGTTTTATACCTCATTGTAATAAAATAAAATCTTCCCCGTGTCGGATCCCTGTCTGGGCGAGGATTTTCATAAGCCCTTAACCCGACCTTCACCTCTGGCGCAGCTTGCTGTGTAATATGAAGTATGACAGAATGCTTCCGTCCCTTGGTTTCCACGTTAAACTGTAGGTCCACTCTAGCGCTAACAACCGTAGTTGTATGGATGTGTACACCTCCAAAGAAAATACAAGTCAAACGAAGGCTTAACGTTGCTAGTTGGCCTAAACGAAAATTCGTACTAAGGAAAATCTAACTGCATATCTTTTATAAGATCGTTATTTACAATAATTTCGCTGATTAGGTGAATCGAATACCTGTCAAGGAGGGGGGGGGGGGAGGGAGGCGTGGGGAGCGATTTAGAGGTAGATTCGCCGGCCTTGTTGACTGTATGTTTTTTTTTTTTTTTTATATGGCCTTCGGTCTTTGCAATCATTTAGCCAGCTCCAATTTGTTTATTGTACCATCTCTTGTATCAGACTTTAATTATAATATTGTGGACACTACAGTAAAGACAGCACAAGACGAACACAAGAATTAATTAAAACCACCCATGCCCGAGGCCGGACTCGAACCGGCGGCCCTTGCAATGCGAAGCCAGCGCACTAGCCCCTACACTGCCAGGGCCGGCTACTGTATGTTCTTAATTCTACACCGTACGTGATACTGTCTTCTTCACCGCCTCGTAGACGTGAAAATCTTTATTCTAACATCACGTATTTAGTGAATTTCCTGTGAGGTGTCATTGATAGTACTGGAGAGTACCTTTTTAATAGTAAAATTGCGGCCTGGAACTTTTCATTTAACGGAAGGGGAGTGTGGTAAGAAAAACTATGGGAACCCCTATTCTAGGCTGTCTCGCAGTCAGTACGAAATACTCAGACAGATATCTTTCAAGATTTCTTCTGTCATTCGAATACAATAGATCCGCAACATTCGTTACTTCATAGTGGTTCATTATTTTTGCTTTCGCTACAATTCGTTGCTTAAGTTTATTCTGGGCCGAAAATTACAGTACAGTGGTCAGGAAATCATCAGCTCTGTTTTGCGCTGTGAGTACTGGCGGAGGAGCCGTTTGCTTGTGTGAGCACGTTCAAGGAGGGTTTACGACCTGCTATAAACCTCCAGCGGCAGCGCAATTAGTGCTCGCAATATGCACCGCGTCACTCGGCTGCGTCCAGCTGTAGAATCCCAACTGCAACAACATGCACAACTTTATTTTATCAATCTAAGTAGTGTACGGATTGTTAAATTTCTTTAAACAGCGGTGCGTGTCACGTTAAATTTTTCCTTCACTGATGGACAACTGAAGGAGATACGGAGACTAGTGATGGAGCGGTTGACGCCTGGCCCGAGCACCTGAAGGCACGCGGATTCAAATTACTTGCAGAGTTATTTAATTTACCGAAAACCTGTACAGGCTGTCAGATGGACAGATAGGTATTCAGAAATCGTGCGAAAATTCTAAAAATTCTTTTAAATGCCGATATTTACAGGAGTAGAATAGATCATACATTCTGCTGCAGTTAATTCGACTTCTATTTAGACTGTTTGCTGTTGAAGCAGGTGGGCAGCTGTTGTGTGCACGAGGCGTGGGTGGCCCCTGATGTGGGCCGCCCAGATAAAACTGCGACCTCGCGAGCTCTAGCGATAACTTAGGCCCTCTGGTCTGCCGTGATCGACGTTAACACTGTACATGGTTATTACGTCTCCGATGAAAACTAGTAGACGTCAGAGAACGTACTGGCGCATTCTGCCTCCAGAACACATTCTCGTACATAAGTTTTCATAATCATTTAAACATGATAATAGTTACAATTCTACCCTTTTAGTATAGATGGCATTTAATTGCTTTCTCTTGCATGACACAGAAGAGGAAAACAGATACAGAAAACACGGAGGCTGCCAATAGCGAGACAAACGGCAAGCCAAATGGTTTACGACAAGCTGTTAATGTTTGTGCTGTTGTTGCTGTCTCCACTCCTATCTTACTTTTGCCGGTGTTGAAGTCATTACAATCGCTGTCGTGGTTGTTGTTGCCGTTGTTGCTTTTTTTTTTAATTGCTTAACGTCTCCTATAACAACTAGATATTTAGAGACGGGAAAGGATGGGGGGCAAGGAATGGGAAGGAATTCGGCCATGGCCTTTTGAAGGAAGCATCCCGGCATTCACCTGGAGTGATTTGGGGAAACCATGGAAACCCAAATCTGGATGCCCGGACAGGGATTCGAACCGCCGTCCTCCCGAATGCGAGGCCAGAACGCTAACCGTTACACCACCACTCTCGGTTTGCTTTTGTTATACTTTCTTCTGCTCCAGTTGCTGTTGTCATTGATCATGTGGTTGTTGCTATCAATACTGCTCCTATTATTATTGCCACTATTACTATTTCTATTCCTATGCTTTCGCTGTTATTGTTGCTGCGGCTCTTGTTGCCGCTGTTGTAATTACTGTTACTACTGCTGCTGCTTTTGCTGTTGCCGTTGATGTTCCTCTTGTTGTTGCTCGAGCTTCTGTCGCCATTGTTGATGATCATGTTGTTGTTGCTATCACTGCCGGTCCTATTATAAGTACCGCTGTTTCTATATCTACCGTTATTGATTTTGTTGTTATTATTGCGGTTGCTTGTTGTTGTTGATGCTGTAACTGCTGTTGATGCTGCCACTGCTGCTATTGCCCCCGGTACAGACTATTTTATTTTTCTGCTCCTGCCACTGCCGTTGTTGATCTTGTTGTGACAGTCAGTGACCTACTGTTTCACCTGATGAAGACAACGAAGTTAGCTGCTGAAACGTCGTGCAAGGTGAAATGTATCCGGCTGAACACCTGAGCAGAATTTTCAGAAGATATTGTTGTTGGTATCACTGCTGTTGCTTTTTTTTTTAAATTGCTGTCACTCTAGTTGTTTCTGTTCATCATGCTCTGCTTGTAAAGTAAGTAACTGGTCATTTTTTTTTTAAAGTGGTTTAACTTTTCTATAACATTTTGAGCTACATTTATTGGGGACAGATTTTATTCTCGTTATTTTCCATCAGTCGTGCGATCTTGATAAAGAGCTGTTCTCGTTGTACGAGGCCACGGGATCGATCGAGTCGAAGGTCGACATTCATTCGCTATAAATTGTGAGAAGATGGTCGTTTAGATGGTATGTTATGTACTTTTATTGAAACCAGTGGAGACCTGTGTTATTTTACAGATATAATGTCCAATGGAGAGTAATAAAGAGGAAGATAGACGAGAAAGCTAAGCAAATTAAGCGATTATGTAACGTGGAGAGGCGCATCCCGAAATTTTCTGTTCATGAGAGATTTCCGAAAGCCGGTTGATAAATGCTAAGACTATATAACAATGCGAAATGGTTTTTCTAGTTGTATTCTTATGTAGTAGGAAATTGTTTTATAGTACAATTAAAAAGATTTTTTATTTATTTTCATGATTAAATTTCTTCGAAGAGTTATTTCTTTGCTCACTTTTAATTTTAGTATGTTATGATGATGTGTGTGAGAAGTATTCCAAAATTATTTAGTTTCTGTAGCACCCTGAGTTTATAATCAGAAGTATATAAAAGAAAAGGTCAGCAGCTCTAACTAGAAACCTTGTAATAGTCTTCGCTTTGCAAGTGCTCGAGGTAATAGTCTTCTGCTTGTTCACTCTTCCCAACTTCTTTACCTGATTTATGTTCACTTCTGATGGTGTTAAGGAAGAAGCTATCAACAATCAACAAATAACCTCTGGTAGTTGAAACAGACGTAAGGGAAAGAAAAAACTCTCAGCAATCAACAAATTAGGAACATGCAAAGATAAGAGACAAAAAAATGTATTCTTTCATATAACAGATCAGAGGAAAAATAATCATTTATTGAAGTCATTTTGGCGATCTACTGTGGGAAGGGTGCGAATGAAGTTAAACCTCTTCATCGTTAGCACTATGGCGCTTCAAACCAGTCTGTATAGCAAAGAAATAAAAGAGCGTCTATGACATCGGAGGCGTCAAGTTAACGGAGAAACGCAGGTCTTGAAGAGCTGTCGCGCTGCTCCATTGTGTGCGGAGGGTCAGCGCACTCGGCCGCAAAGTGTTTGCGCGTCGCCTAGCAACTCATTGTTGGCTGACTGTCGCCGATGGACAGCAGACGATAAACGGCATCGGTCGATGGCTGCCGTGAGCAGGGACCTTGTATCACTGTTTGGTTTGTACCACCCTGCTGCGCGCCGGACCGCGGTTTTTCGTGAGCCTCTGTTTAATATCGACCGTGGTTGCGGGTCGCATCGCGTGGCTGGCTGGTCAGTGGTCTCGCAGCGACCAAGGTGCGATGACCAAACTGTGGTAGCGACCATAAGATTAACGCGACAAGTCTTCAGGAACCATTGAATGCAAAGTGTTTACAATAGCGACGTCTGATTTGCACGTTAACTGGTATCTGAAAGGAAGATAGGCAGTTCATCCATCTTTTATGTCCCGATAACAACATTTCTGCTTCATATAACGTTATTATAAACACCAAAAATGTTTCTGATAGCCGCAGAGTCTCATATTTGACTACGGGAATGTTTTAATTAGACTTGTTCGATATTACCCAATAAAATCACGCGGTACGTAAGTGAGCGCGGGATAAGAACCACTGCGTTTAATTTTGTGAATTACTCCAAAAGGCATCCGAAACGCGACGGTCGTAACAGAAGGGTTTGGATTCAGTTGCTGACCAGCTTGTAACTGACGAGAATTATAGGCTGCGATGAGAACTATCTCGTGAGCACTTTCTCGAGAATGAGGTAGAAATATGTTGCATCAGACGTGAATCTGTGATCCTTGTTTTGCACTTTTCTGCACCATCGTGTTGGCTAGAAAGGCCCTTCATTCTTGCCACCAATAACAAATGCTAATTGAGAATACAATCGCGTTACGTGGCTCAGTTAACTATTTCTCTTGGCAGTTAGTGTCATCAATCGCCAAGTCGGTTACAGCATAAGGGTAGGTTAACTTGTGTTGGACTTTTAGACCTTTGGCTAATGTTATTTGATAACACGCGAAAATTTCTTCCTGTTACCGACAATTTAGAATCTTAAAATATTTCATTTTGTGCTGGCGGTTGGGGTTCTGGTTCTTCTCTAAGGTGGACTTTGGTCGTCGCCTGCCTGGTGCTAGTTCCAAGTGGAAGAACTTCGGTGGCTGACGACGCGCTTCTCAGAACCAGCACAGGCTCATCTCTCTGGCGCGTGACAATGATGATGGATCCAGCTCAGCTCGGTGAGTACTCTATTCTTGATGGCTATTAGACCACTGAATCACAGCTTCTGCCGTAATTAGCTTTTAGTCCATATTTAACCAAGTACGACATGAGAAACCAGCGGACTGACTCTTCAACTGGCATATAAAGTGTAGATTTGTTTGAGTTTCTAAAGTTCTAAACGACAAAGTGTTTGTTTCACTCTTCTAACGCAAATAACAGAGACACACCTTTATTATCCAGTAACAATTCAATCTGATCTTTAGTGTTGTAATGGCGTAGTGAAAACTCGTTTGACTGAGCAAGAAAGAGAGAATTTTCATAGGCGCGTAAACTGACCTTTACTTCGGAAAAGCTGATCATGTTTATACGATGGCAGCAATGAACCATTGGTTTATCGGATTCCATCCTGTAGAGATGCAGCTTACTCCTTGGCTGCACCTATATGGTAAGACGTTTCCCCGCCGAGTACTCGGTTTGTCTGATGCGGCACATCTGATTGGTTGATTGGGTCATTCCAGACCAACGAGTGGCAATCTTGCTGAGAATTTGGTGTGAATCAGTCACTCTGATCCCAGACGTGTGGCCCACCAGTCAGTTACTGACCTGAACAAGAGTGGTGAATCCTACAGAAGCCGCCGCTCTGAAGTAACGTCAAACCTGACGCGACATAGGCCTCTAATGAATACTCTGGCTTATAAAGCGCGGCGACCTCAAGTGGCCATTTGCTGTAAATGACACGGTTTTAGCGCCGAAGAAGTGTCTAGCTATCGCCGCTGTTAAACCATCTCATTTTGGTTGTGATCTGAATTTCCAAATCTACCTACCTTCCTTTCCACACCCTACAATTCCTTCATTTGATACAAAAAATGTGCGTCCTACGCTACACCACCATATTCCATCCATAATCTGACCAAAGTTTGGTAACCTAATTCCCTCACTTCTACAACAGATCTCCTCATCCCCCTCTCCAAGAAATGTAGACTTTTGAAGCCTATTCCTACACCTATCAAGTTTGACCTGGCTTAGATCATTACCAAATGTTATGCCAACATATTTAAACTTCAGGTCTCAACAAACAATTCCTTTCCCACCCTATAATCATAAGCAATTTTAAGTTCTTCATCTGTGTTTCCGATAAGTTGACTCTTCTTTGCATTTATCTTTAACCGTGTTGACCTGTCCAGCTAGATATCTTGTCTAGGTCATCCCTCAGCTGTTTACAATCTTCTTCCGTTTTGATCCTATTATATAGCATTATGTCATCTGAAAACAGGTTCTGACTGAGAACCATTAACATAATCGTTTATTAGAATATTAAATAGTAATCGTCCCAATACAAAATTTTAAGGCACTCCCATTTTCACTTCCACTTGTTTTGATGCCACATTTTCTATGTTACCTCCTTTCTTTCTAACTTTTAAGAATTCTGCAACTCAGCAAGACACATTTTCATCCACTTTAATGTATTTTTTTCCCCTTATTTAACACCATTTTTATGGCTCACTCTGTCAAATAACTTAGAAAGATCTAGTGCTAGATCGTCAGATTCGCTTCCCTTGTCCATTTCACCACAAATATCTTGCATACACCCAACCGTCTGAAGCCATGTTGTCGGGTTTCAGGCTGGTTTCTTTTCTTAGAGACGTTTCTCGTGTGATTGTACATTAATCTCTTTATTAACTTACCTACAGCTGATGTATAACTGCTACCTTCTTTATTACTCGGTACTGCTAACACAGTGGTTCCCAATTAATGGTACACGTACCCACAGGGGTACGTGAGGTTGCTTCAAGGATTATGCGAGATAATCGCTTTGCTAAGGTAATCAGTAAGATTTCTGGAAAAAATTTGTCAAACATTACTATTGCCAAAATATATTTTAATACAATCAGACTGTTGGGTGTGTATATATAACATTACTGCAATGCTGCAGTTGTGCGGAATATTCGATTGGGATGAACGCATATAATTATTTATCATTTCAACTATAAGGCGTACGCAAGTTGAGCTCTTTCTTGAAGTGGAACACGGGAAAAACTAATTGGGAACCTCTATACTAACACATGGTAAGCAGCAAGTCTCCAAAGTCCATCTAAATAACACTTCAAGGTAAGGTACAATGTCGTACCCCGCTATCTTGAATATATTTGTGACATTATTATGTAACTACTTCTTTACAATTTTCTATATTTCTTAGTTCCTTTATAAAATCCCCTGGATGAATATCATTTTTTTAGAGTGTTGATTCCTAATGATCTTATTAAATCCGTTACCTGATATCTTTACCTATTTCAAATCCTCAGTAACGTCCATCTCCACCCTCACCTACAATAATTGTCTGAATACCTTCACTTCCTCTCAATTTTCTGAAGTAGCCATAACAATTTCTTGAGCCATCAACCAACATCCTCCTGCACCGACAATATTCTTCCTAAACCATTTTTAGCTTTCCTCTTTGCTGCTTATAATTCCTTGATTAAAGGTTTCAAGTGTTCCCTATTGCCTTGTGTGTCTCTTAACTCTTTTGGGATCTCTTCATACCAGTTTCTTTTGGAATTAACATTTATTCTCCCATTTATTATCTCCTTGAACTGTTCCTATCTCAACTCCACTATACGGTGCTTTTATTTCAAATACATTGAACCTTCTCATAAAGGTACAACATTAAGATGTTTTTAGAGGCCATTACAGAAATCAGTCAAATCGACTTTTTCTACTGCATTTTGAGAAACTTAAATTTTTAGATGCGAAGTTGTCCATTTTGCTTTTTCAAGTTTATCTAAATAGGTGTCTCCCCTAAAAAAAAAGCGATAAAAAAAAGGAAACGAGCAGTTTTTGTATTTGGTATCTCGGAAACGGCTCTAACACCATCTCTAGAAGTTTCAGGTACCAGTAAGCCTACTGATGTTAGTTAAGTTTGTCTTAAATTAGAGCAAGGAATGGTGCACTTCAAATTGCCTAGGAAGCCTTCAAGAAAAAAGTTTAACTTTAATCAAACTTCACTCAGCGAAGGATATATCTCAAAAAATTAATAACTTAGGTGACATCCTTGAAAAAGGCAAATTATATGATTATTTAAAATAAAGTGTTAAACTATGTGCATTCATGAATTTTGTATTTAACCGAATACAGTTCTTATGTAGGTATATTGTGTACATGTCCAATATACCTAATAGATCCTATTACGAGCAACTCTTGTATAGGGGTGAAATTAATTTATCTCAAACGTGTCTAACGCTTTTGACGAAATCTTGCATATTGAACAGAAATCGCAAAACGCCGAGCAAAGCTTAGTCTCCATGGTACTTGCTCTCTTATGCGATATTTCGAATTAAAAACTAAAGAAAATTGCGTTTTAAAGCCTTAAGTGAGAAATTTTTTATTTCTACATGAATGACGGTTGTAATTTTCTCTCAGATACAGAATTACTCCAGTTATTAATGGTTGTATTCATCGGACGTCTTATTAGTTAATGGCTGTGTGTCTCATTAGACCAGAGACTGCATCGCTGTCATCTTGCCCACGGTACAAAGGTATAACAGACTGTCAATTACATTGAGACACAAAACAATTTAAAGTTTTAGTTGTTCGACAAGCGTAATGTACGAACGTGCTACATATTATTGTCAATATTTATTCGTGTGAGTCGGGGTCCAATTAGTAGAATCTAAAATTCTAGTTTTGGTTGCCTTGCAAGTACGGGATTGAATGGTAATAGGTAAGAAGCAAATTAAATTATTTCTATCAAAAATGAAACCGCAAAGTAACGTAGCCTCATCGGCTACAGACGTTTATCTCACACAACTACGGTGGAGGTGCCACTGCAAAAAGGATCCTGTTATGTAATTGTTATAATGTTCCCGCGTGACTAGGCCAGTTAACACAGTGTTTTCACACGGTATTTCGGCGATCAAATTCACTGCCGCGAGTCACCCGAGAACATTATATTAATTCTCAACACCGAGAAAAACTTCGTACTTATGAATGCTATTATGCATTGCATCCCTGTTGTGTTTGGGGGTTAGGCTAATGGCCACATCTGCGGTCGTCGGGAATTAACTGGAGGCAAATGATAGAGGAAGAATGCTACAAATACTGGTGGAAACGGAATAGATTGTGACTGATGATCCTCAGACGCTCAAGAGATGATGGTTGGAGTCATATACCCAAAAATCTTCAACGGATGTCGGAAGCTTTCCCTGCCAGTTTCTCTCGGTTGCTTGGAGCAAGTTATGAAATTATTTGAAACAATTCATGTATTTCTTGTTTACAGTGTATGTAACAACAGTATATATACACTCCTGGAAATTGAAATAAGAACACCGTGAATTCATTGTCCCAGGAATGGGAAACTGTATATACACATTCCTGGGGTCAGATACAACACATGATCAGACAGACAGAACCATAGGCACATAGACACAGGCAACAGAGCATGCACAATGTCGGCACTAGTACCGTGTATATCCTCCTTTCGCAGCAATGCAGGCTGCAATTCTCCCATGGAGACGATCGTAGAGGTGCTGGATGTAGTCCTGTGGAACGGCATGCCAAGCCATTTCCACCTGGCGCCTCAGCTGGACCAGCGTTCGTGCTGGACGTGCAGACCGCGTGAGACGACGTTTCATCCAGTCCCAAACATGCTCAATGGGGGACAGATCCGGAGATCTCGCTGGGCAGGATAGTTGACTTACACCTTCTAGAGCACGTTGGGTGGCACGGGATACATGTGGACGTGCATTGTCCTGTTGGAACAGCATGTTCCCTTGCCGGTCTAGGAATGGTAGAACGATGGGTTCGATGACGGTTTGAATGTACCGTGCACTGTTCAGTGTCCCCTCGACGATCACCAGAGGTGTACGGCCAGTGTAGGAGATCGCTCCCCACACCATGATGCCGGGTGTTGGCCCTGTGTGCCTCGGTCGTATGCAGTCCTGATTGTGGCGCTCACCTGCACGGCGCCAAACACGCATACGACCATCATTGGCACCAAGGCAGAAGCGACTCTCATCACTGAAGACGACACGTCTCCATTCGTCCCTCCATACACGCCTGTCGCAACACCACTGGAGGCGGGCTGCACGATGTAGGGGCGTGAGCGGAAGACGACCTAACGGTGCGCGGGACCGTAGCCCAGCTTCATGGAGACGGTTGCGAATGGTCCTCTCTGATACCCCAGGAGCAACAGTGTCCCTAATTTGCCGGGAAGTGGCGGTGCGGTCCCCTACGGCACTGCGTAGGATGCGACGGTCTTGGCGTGCGTCCGTGTGTCGCTGCTGTCCGGACCCAAGTCGACGGGCACGTGCACCTTCCGCCGACCACTGGCGACAACATCGATGTACTGTGGAGTAGAGATGGGTCGTTCGTGAGTGAATCAGCTCTTTAGAACAGTTCTTTTGAAAGAGCGAGTGAGCAGTCGCTCACTAAAAGTGAGCAGTAGTTCTTCTTGGAAGCCGTAATGACGGTGGTGTGTCGGCGTCGATTGAACTTCAGTCGAGTGGGCGCAGACAATGTCGGTTTCTCGCCCGACCCTTGTTTGTTCTCTGTTCCACGCCGTTCATTGTTTATCCACTCCGCTATGAAGAATAAGAAACGCCGAAGATCGAGAAGAGCTAGTTCGTTCGCAACGTTCGATTCAATCGCTCAGCACAGCTCGGAGCAGTGAGCAGTGAGCAGTGCCACTGGAGAGCTAGTTCGTTCGCGACGTTCGATTCAATCGCTCAGCACAGCTCGGAGCAGTGCCACTGGAGAGGTAGTTCTTTACCGCTCCGCTAACCGCTTCTCTTTCTCTCTCTCCCTGGTAAGCGTTATGCTATATGTTATTTTTAAGTTTTTAATCTAAACTACGATCCAAGTGTATTTAAATGACCACTATAAACGTTTAAACATAATCGTAACACCAAATATTTATCGATAGGTTTTTCATAGATTTGCGTGTTTATTTCAAGTTTCCCCTTGTCTGTAACAGGTCAAGAAAATGAGCGGACTTACCAGTGATGTTTGGTATCATTTCGAAAAGAACGAGAAGGACAAGAAAGGGAAATGCAACTATTGCAAAGCGATTTTATCTATATCATCAGGATCGACGACCAATTTGAAGAGACACCTTAAGACTTTGCACCGGTCGATACCTTTAAAACGCGAGGGAAATGCGCAGCGATCACGTTCGCCTTCAGTGGATGACTCCGGGGTTAGAACTTCTCATCGAAGTGACTCTAATCCACTCCCAAAAGCAAGTAGTTCTAATGCCAGTGCCTCCACGTTTTCTCTGGAATGGTGCAGCTTGGACGACACCATGGCTCGGAGACCGTCACCGTTATCGACGCCGCGGTTTGCTCAGACATCGATGAATACATTCGTTGATTTAAATCAACCAATCTCAATTACTAGGAGACGGGCTTTAGATATTCAGTTACTAAAAGTGATGTGTAAAGAATATCACCCCTTCTCTCTTGTCGAGGATGAGGAATTTCAGAAATTCGTAAGAATTAGAGATGGAGCAGACGCTCACTTAAAGTGAACGGTAGTTCTTCTAAGCTAAAAAAAAGGTCTACTATTTGTATTGAAGTCGACATAAGGGGGTATTTTCAACGGAAAGTGGGGGTATAACCGGATTGTGAGGGGTGAGACCTAAAAAAAAGGCCTCAAGTAAAACTGAGCTACTGAGCAAGTGAACCGTTCAAAAGAACTAGTTCTTTTCATTGAGTGATCAAATGAACAACCGCTCTTTTTAGTGAATCACTTTGCCCATCTCTACTGTGGAGACCTCGCGCCCCACATGTTGAGCAATTCGGCGGTATGTCCACCCGGCCTCCCGCATGCCCACTATACGCCCTCGCTCAAAGTCTGTCAACTGCACATACGGTTCACGTATACGCTGTCGCGGCATGCTACCAGTGTTAAAGACTGAGATGGAGCTCCGTATGCCACGGCAAACTGGCTGACACTGACTGCGGCGGTGCCCAACCGCTGCGCAGCTAGCGCCCTTCGACGGCCAACACTGCTGTTCCTGGTGTGTCCGCTGTGCCGTGCGTTTGATCATTGCTTGTACAGCCCTCTCGTAGTGTCCGGAGCAAGTATGGTGGGTCTTACACACCGGCGTCAATGTGTTCTTATTTCAATTTCCAGGAGGGTATATAAAGAAATGAGTCTGTATTGGTTACATCCTGTTATCAGTGATGGACTGCTTATAGGGCACTCCCTCCGTCCCTCCCCCACAGGGCCGCATTTAGGCATAGGCTATATAGGCTGTAGCCTAGGGGCCCGCACCACACGCAAAAAAATTATATATATATATAAATTAGTCGCTGTCTTCCTGTTGACATGCATGGGTTAATAATCAACATTGTGTTTTTAATCTTTGTCCATTGCGTGATTTGGTGATCTTTATCATTTTTTATCGTTTATTTTATCTTAATATGTAGACCTACTCTTTCATATTGTTATTAAAACTTTTAAGTTTATAATTCCGCCGACTTTTGCTGAGGGTGTTTGGTTGCAGCAACTGCAATAGGCAGCACCATCAGTCGAAAAATAGAACGTTCCAAGTCTAACCGCACTGAGGCTTCCTCCCTGCGAAACGTACAACTTTATGTGTTCTGTATAACGAGTGTATTTTGTTTTTGTTTGTGAAATATGTGGTTTATGAGCAGTGGCGTAGCTAGGTCAACAAGGGCCCCGGTGCAAAAATTTTATTTTGGGCCCTCAGGCCAGACGGGCGACCTTTTTTTTTTGCTTTATGTGCTGGTAGGGGCCCCCTGAACTGAGGATGGGGGCCCTTGAATTGTTCTTTAGGGGCCCCTGAGCAGTGGTTGGGGCCCACCCTGAGCAGCGATGGCCCTTAGTGAGGGGCTCCTGTGTTCTCAGGGGCCCCTTAGACGACGGTAGAGCTAAAAAGAGCTAAAAAAAAAAGGTCGCCACTTTGCCGTGAAGGCTCGTGGGCCCTCTAAACTGCGCTTGAGAGCCCCTAGAGGTGCGCTTAGGGGCCCCTTGAGGTATGCTTGGGGGCCCCCTGAGTGTGAGGGCCGCGGTGCACTGCACCGCCTAGCCCCATAGTAGCTACGCCCCTGTTTATGAGGCGCCTAGATGATTGCGGTGAACCATCTAATGACTGCAACCAGGACGGCCTGGGATCGAGCCAGCCGCTTTGTAGTTCCCCGGTTGAACGTGCGGCTCCTCAACGCACTGTGCCACACTGGCGGGTTATACGGCACTTTATTGTTACTGTTTAACTAACGGTGGCAACCTCCCTTCGCACCACACAATGAGTGGTTGAGCCGGCCTGTGGTATCACAGGCAGGTGCAGATATCGTCACCTCGCTACAACACCTAATCTGGTCAAAAGTCACGACTACAGCTGTGTCTGTTAGAAGTTGACTCATCTAGTTCTTCCGATTCACAATCCAAAAAAAGATACCTAAATTAGGGCGCACACAACATTATAAGTCAATTTTTCGCCTGGTCTCCGCTGATTTGACTGAGTAACAGGCAGATGTAGTACCTTATTAGTCCTATGGACCATATTCCAGACAGAATTACGTAACGTCAAATCCGTTTTTACGTATATAAGCCAGTTGTCTGACTCTGCACTATGCCGGTTAAAAATGCTTTTAGAAATAGCGCCGCTGTACAGGAGCCATTTCGGACCAGAGTGGAACCACCGCTCGCTCGCGGGACTAGCAGAGAAGGTTTCGGAGGGTGTTGAGGGACTGGTTCGAAGCGTCGCTCCCCGTGGGGTGGCGAGGCGCACCTTGCATCACTATCCCCGCTGTAATGGCGGTTAATTCTTCAGATGGTCTAATTCCATCGCGGAGGTATCTCGAAGTATGGGAATGGTTTTGGGTGAGATTTCTGAGGGAGACTGATGAGTGTGATCTCGGGTGTTCCCATTGATCGACATCTATCGACGTCCAGGACCGCTGCTGCAGGGGGTTGTAGTGAATGCTCGAGTCTTGTTGTTGCAGCGTGTGTTGGCTGTGTAAGCTGATACCGCCTGCTTCCCGCTTGGCTACGCCCCCGCGTCACTTCCGACATGCGATACGACACTCTAAACTTACAAACCCGTCCGGCTTGCACAACCAACTGTGCACTACACACAACCAACTGCAACTACAACGTCCTACTATGAAATTGCTACTCTAGTTAACTCCTGTTGTTGCAATGAGGCTGCTTTAGATTGGGCAGTGGACCGCGAAAGAACTAATCGGTACGTCGGCACATGGGTTAGGAGAAACAGACGCTAGAATCGGAAGGAAAGTCGGTTACATTAAATTACCATTCGGTGATCCTCGGGAAAAGGAGGTTTCGACAGGTAATACCACATCAGGGCCGAGGTCTTTCAGTATGCCAACGACTCGTCCAAAATACAAATTATTCGGAAAATCAAATACCCATTTCCTTTGAGTGGCAGTGCACTAAAATACGAGAGTTTTATTTGGTATGAAACACCTAAACTCCGAACAGTGGTTTACAACAGGAGTTCAAATATTTGAATAGAACTTTTTGCTTGCTACCCTGACATTAGTGGTCGTTTCTTAGAATAACAGGGCGGTAGAGTAAAATAATGTTACAGCATATATCGTCATACAGTTTTTATCGATTCTGAATGAAGCGTTGGAAGTTTCCGATGATACATTCTTCGGGATTGGATTTCTAATTACTGTCTGGCGGTTGGTTGGTATCCCTGAATAACTTCACTGGCATGATGTCATTAATGCTTAATTAATATTTTTCGGAACAATTTAAAGTATCAGTTTTAATTACCCATAGTCGATCAGGAAGATTTGAAGGAAGAGAGAGAGAATTATTTCTTTGGTTCAAAAGAACTGAGGCAGTGCTAAAGACGCAACTGACTACCTATGTTTCGTACAGACAAAATCTAAATACGTTTTATTCTCTAAAATCTTTTCGTGTATAGTGTCAGATAAAAATAAATTGTGGGACTAGACTAAAAAATGACCTTTCGCTAACATAAGCAAGTTCAAGCTTTTTCATCTTGTCTTTAATCAACGGTTTGAAAATTTATTCGAATTTCAAGGTTACTTTTGCGAGATTACGAAAACAACAAAAGGTTTAACCAAAAATCAGTTATCATGGAACTGAAGCATATGTTTAACCGTTTATGATTGCAAGCATTAAAAAAGTTTCCTTATTGATATTCTTACAGCTTTTCAATACTATGGAGAAACATTGTTAAATAACTAACACTATCGGCTGTTTCAAGTGAAAATGCGCCGTAAAAATTATTGCCGAACGTTGTTTCACATCTTTCCTGCGAACTAAACAACTCCAAAACAGCAACAGGTGGGTGTTGTTAACTATGGAAGAGTCACTGTTCTGCTTGTCGGCTTACCACGACTGTCAGCACAAGATGACCTCTGTACTTACTGAACACGAGTGCTCTGGCTCCGCGAATCCCTCTGCGACCATTCAGATCTCGGTTTTGCATGGTTCCCCTGGTTTTTCTTTTAATCACTCCAGCTGAATACCAGGATTTTACCGGTCCTGTCCCGCCTCTAATGATCTCGACTTCGATGAAACATAAAGTTGCAAGAAAAAATACTGTACAAATTCCGTCCACCGTTAAGCCGAAAAGGAAGTAAGGATCTGTAGCGACACTAGAAATACGCATGTTTACAAGTGAGGTGTACTCCACTCAGTGCCTCTTGGCTTTGAATATCCGTCGATGGACGCTAAAATTTCCGTAGATTGAGTACAAAAAATCCGGAGACTAGCTAACTAAAAGACTAAACAATAATTATTGAAGAGAGAGTCAAAATTAAGAATACCTTTTATTTCCAAGTCTTTAAAATTCGAAACACAAAATAATATTCTACACTGAAAGTAGAAACATCTCTGAACATGTTGTATACAGCGTCACTTTCATCGCTGCTGCTGCTGTGCCTACTCTTTTTTTTTGGAGGGGGACTATACATTATCAATTTTCTTTGTTGACATTAAATTTAGCATATCTTCGGTAACAGGAAATGTTAAATACTGCGAACACTTTGACTCTCGGATATTGGTTAATCCTTCTCGGAAGCCACTGCTTTGTAAGCTGGGCCAACGAGCGTGTCACCGTGCATAAAGAGTGCGCCAATAGTTCTGTATTACTATCTATAAAATCTATAATCAAACAAAATATGAGCTTTATTTCAATCGTACGTTCACACGAGCGGTTGCAAGGAAACGATTAACAATTATTGACAATTCTGTAATGCATTAACACTAAGTTTAACAAAACACCAATTTAAGGAAAAATCAACAAATATTAAAAAATAGCAAAAATCCGTAGATATTTTAACAAACTACAAAAATCCTAAATTTTTATAAAAATCGGTAGATCTACGGATAAATCCTTAGAAATGGCAGCACTGACTCCACCTCAAACGACAATAGCAAAATGCAAAACGCTGGTAGTTCTCATAATCCAGCGATGAGCAGTTTCTAAGCACACTCCGTAAGTTTATTTATTATTGCTGTCAGTGACTGCCCGGGAGCTATTGAGACTTCTCTTGTAATTTTGATTAGTTGTGTAATTAATTGCAGGTATGCATGGACAGGGCCCGAAAGTGGGCCGATAGCGCCAAATGTAAAAAGTGGAGACGATGAAATATTGTTTACGAGAGTGTGGGGATGGAATAACTTTCTGATTTAATAGATGCTCGTTGATAATTCGAAGATCCAACGATGAAACGGCAGTTATACAGTACGTAGCATTAGATTCGGTAGTCTCTATTCCATGTAGTTTGTTGATTCAATGTAACTGTCATTCCGTAACAACGATCGATGAGATGAGCTGTCTACTAGTTTTTTCAGCGACAGGTCAATTCCTACATTATAATTAGTAAATCAACAAACCAATTGTCCAGCTTGAAACTTCTTCTTGAAAAGATAAATTTCAATTATTCTATTTCAGCTATAAGATCCTCTCGAAACTCTGCAGACATCTGAAATATTTACTGTAAAATTTTTACTAACTTAAAGTCTCGAGTGAATGTACCAGATACAGGAAACTTCATTCTTTTGCAATATGCACAGTGAGATCTAACTTTGAGTTCTTGTAAGGATCTGATTGACAAAAACTTTGATGATTACGATCGCATCATCTTTAACAATTGTTACCTAATTAACGGACAGCCACATATGTATCTATATGCTAAGTCCTTTTTTTTCGCGACCGAGCCTGGCGGGTGAGCGGTAACGCTCTGGCCTCGCATTCGGGAGGACGCTGGTTCGAATTCCTGTCCTGGCATCCAGATTTGGGTTTCCCAAAATCACTCCAGGTGAATGTCGGGATGCTTCCTTTAAAAGGTCATGGTCGAATTCCTTCCCGTTCCTTGTCTTCCATCCTTTCCTGCCTCTAAAGACCTCGACGTCGACGAGGCGTAAAGCCACAAGAAAAAAAAAGCCTTTTTCGTGATAGTCTCAAGAATAACAGTTCATGCAGGCATTAGCTTCGGTACGTGCAAGGATGGGGTGTTATGATAAGCTAGTGAGGCACACCGTATCATCAACTTGTCATGGAAGGAAGTTGAACATCTACTACGCTTACTCAATTTTTCATTTCCCTTGGTCATCAGGACGACAATAGGAAATAAAAATGCGAAAACATTCGTTTTAGTGACACATCGAGTGACAGTGACACTACTCTTGCTGCCTATCTTTCATTGCTCCACATTTAAACTTCCTTGTTGAGGCCGTGATACTAGGTAGCCTATTAAGCGTTACTTATCGTACGCACCAACAGGTTACTGACCTGGGCGCTATTGTTATTGTTGATTGCATGCGTCACAAAGCACCGTGTAAGCCGATAACAATCCATATCGTGGGTTTAACCGCTTTCCGAACAAAGCCGCTGTCACCTGTGATCCAGTTACCAATTCCAGGATTGTTTAGATTTAAAATTTAGAGGAAGGTACTTTCATCATGTTCACCAATACGTCTTCATTTTTCATACGACCATGGCTACACATTTGACGGGAGCGGAGGTTTGGTCATATCAATAACCTAATCCCGTACAACTCAAAGTGGATTACGAGCCGCGGAGTAATGGTGATGTAGTTGATATAGATTCATAGAGGTACAACTTTAAGAGCAGGTGGAGAGCAACAAAACCATTCAGAATTGCAGAGGAACCTATGACTGGAAACGCCATGGGGAAGTGATAGCGGAGGCAGAAGAAATAAAAGGACATAGGGCAGAGATCAGAGGCAAAAGTTTATTCCGTTTCATAATGTTAACAGGAGATGTTTCCACCACTTCTTTCGTTGCATGTGTTACACCATCGGATCATGGTTTGGCGGGCACGGTCGAAAACACCTGGATTTTCCTAGATATCAGCAACAGCGCCGACAAGATGCATTTCAGGATCGATAGGCAGTACCGGATTAACCACGTAGCAGGAGGTAGCAAATGCTACGGGCCTCGCGCCCTCTAGGGGGCCTCGCGCCTCCTAGGGGGGTCCCGCACCTAGGCTAGATGAGCGACCTTTTTTTTTTTATCTCTACAATGTTCCTCCGGACGGCAAAAATCAAGGGACCCTTCTTCACATTTGCTACGGGCCCCGCGCTGTCTTAATCCGGCCCTATCGGTAGGTGTTTCATACAGCACTGATTTAAGTGGCCTCAGGAAAGAATATCCAGCCTGCTTAAATCCGAGAGCGTTGGGCCAAATCACCGCACTGAATACCGCTGTCATTTTTTTTTATACACAGTTGCTCGTTCGATTCTCTGCGGATTTAATCACTCCGCTGTCGACGACCCATAGATAGGCTGTTTCTCTGCGTATAAAACTACCCGACTACGTCTCCACATGTAAGTCAGGTAGCACGATGTCTGTCAAAGCACTAAGATACTTGTGTAAACAAGCAAGATTCCGTTTTGCAATGTTTCGTAATTATTTTATTTTTTGCACATTAGTAGTATGACGAAGCTGTTGGTTAACATAGGTCATCATTCCATTTATTTGCTGTTGTTTTTCATTAATGCATTACGGTATCGTCGCTTGTGTACGTCATTAACTTCTGTGTCGAAGAACACCTGGAGTTTAACTATAGTCCAGTAAAAATTCTGAACATTCTTTATAGAGATGTAATTTATACTTATCGGCCGGCGCTGGTTTCATTCGCTAGTACATAGAAGGGCGTAACGGAAAGATGTGGCTAATGCCTGATCTAGGTAGGGAAGGGGGGGGGAGGGGTAAACCGGCGCACTTACCCCTGGCGGCAACTTGACAGGGGCAGATCGTATTTCAAGGGCGGAAAATTTATGTCGCGGCGACCTTTTTTTTAGCTCCACAACTGTCCTGGGGAGGAGGGCGACAATGGGTGATAATTGGGCGACGGCGACACTCGGTGTGTCAACAATGGGGGCGGCACAATAATGTCCGAAGGGGCGCAATCCCACAGTTTTTGCCCCGGCTCGGAAAATTCCTAGAACTACCACTGGATGTGGCAGCGTGTCGATATTTCTCCATCCTGCACATCGTTGTTCAGGTTAATATTCACACACTTAGGGAGCGTCCATAAACCACGTAGCTCCATTGTGGCCTCCTGTGGACCCCCTCTCCCTCCTCACGTAACCCACGTAACCGCATTTGCTTTTCAGACTATCATAAATTACATACGGGGATAATTAATTTTATTTTTATATATATATATATATATATATATATATCGCATTTGGCAACGGAGGCCATAAAGCCAGCTCAATGTAATTATTATAACTTTCAGTGTATATGTCGTCATCCAGTATGTATATTGTATTTTTGCAATGTATGGACGCCACACGACGGACAGGACATTCACACAGACACACAACACTTAAACATCCATGCTAGCACTCTAGCCCCTACGCTACCGAGGCCGGCGGGATAATTAAATGGCGGAAATAAATATTCACAAGCTGTTGTGTGTTCTGTATCTCATTATAACTGGGACAAATAATATAATCGAAAACCTACGTGGCCTGGCTCGGAAAGCCCCCCTCCCCCCCCCCCCCAGACTGAGCCACGTAGATTATGCACACTCCCTGATTACTTCGCAATTGGTTGTTCCTCGCTATCTGCTTCCAGAATTTCTTGGGGGTCTCAGTTTTTTTTCTCCTGCTTATGATTCTCTCTTCCTATTCTAAATATTGCAGTTAAAAAGCCACAACAGTAATGAGAATGCAGAAACTGTGACACGCCAGCTTTCCGCCGCTGATAATGGTGACTGTCAACTTTTCTGCCAAATTGGTACCGCTCGTTTCCCAGTTGTGCTGTCTCGTGGAGTGAATAAACTGCAGTGATGTCAAAGATACGGCCCGAGGGCCGTATCCGGCCCCCAGGCCCTGTCAATACGGCCTGCGATCGCAATGTGATACAGACAGAAAATCAAGTTTTTCGGAGCTTAAATAAATAAAATTTTATAATAATTCAGTACTTATTTTATTTGAATCTGGCCCGCCTACACATTCTAAATTTAATATACGGCCCTCTGCAAAATTGAGGTTGACACCTATGGAATAAAGCGATATCGTCGCTCCATATTTGGATTTCATGTATCTGCCTATTCGGTTTGTATAATCTTTTGCACACATAATCGAAAAATATAAGATAAATTCGTAACAATGTCCTGTTAGTAGAAATATCTGTAAAGCAATGATGATTCTAAAACTTCATACAGGAGGATATCCCGGTTCCGCTATTTGATATCATTTAACTTTCATAACAAAACTGTTGATAATTTATTTACGTTCCTCCTCGTATTGAAATTCGATATCTATTAAAAGTTTCTTCGCAAAAAGTACATTGTACACCAATATCTTTGCATGCCTCATCGAGCGTATACTGGCGATGAGGCATGGAAAGATATTGGTGCAGGTATGAAGAGTAGAGCATGGAAGGGACAAGATGACCATGACCACAAGCTGGCACTCGATTTCAGGCACAAGGGTGTCAGGGATACCAAGGGAAATGATGAATAATTTACCGAAAACGTTATAAGAATTTAAAGTTAAAATTTTTAGAGGGCAAATGTAGGTGGATGCAGGATAGGGGGAAGATGGGTGTGTAGGGAAATTGCCACCGGAGCGTGTGCTCCATTGCAATTAAATTAAATTAATTAATTAATTTACCGTCCGCGCATTATGATACATATGCTGAGTACTTTGAAACAATAACAAAAAGAATGTAGCCCGTGTACGGTTGTTCCCTGGCAAATTACGTTCGTAATGTAATAGTTAGCCAAAGTTTCCTCCCTATATCTAGGCTTGCTTGTTGGCAAGCTATATTATCACGAATAAAATTCAACTTTAGAATATTTCCATTGGCTCTGTTGGATACAGGCAATAAATACCTCTGACATTTTACGGCGTTGGTGTCCAGATTTAACGACCTGCGTCCCTCGTAAGCCGTTCCTGATCTTTTTTAAGGGATCGCTAAGCACGCATTTCATAGATGGATCGTAACTTTTTACTGCCCAATCAAGTCATTGATATGGCAATAACAAGGCCTGTATCCCTGCTGGGTATCTAGGTCTTGATGGTAGTAAATTGCATACTTTGGGAAGGATTCATAAAGCAGTGCTGCAGACGAGTAGGAGGAAGTTTTGGGAAGTCTGCCAGGGCGCTGTCCACTGGAAGTTTCCACTGCGGTGTGGGACGCTGGCTGCTAATGAAGTTAACACACCTGTTGCGACAACAGCTGCACCTGCCTGATGTCAGCGCACGCCTCATCTACTGGCTTCACATATATACTCGTTGCTTACGTCTTTCTGTCGCTATTAAAAATAACAAATAATTTTTTTTAAAAATGTGTAAGTCATTGGCCGATAGACCGAGAAGATTATTTTGGCTGGTCGATATAATTTCTACTTTTCGCGCATACTTCCATCTTCCCCGATGAACCCCTGGAGCTTAGACTACGGTAGATTTCGTTCAACGCAATATCATGAATGAACCTACCTGGTGCGCAGGGCCTACAGTACTCGCGTAATAACTTCGATCGCTACGGACCCCTTAATCATAATAATAACACTTGGAAACTGGATAAACTATAACGGTCATCTGATAGTTCGACTCACACATTGTGGCCAGAGGTCGCGTTTTCTCACGCCTCCATTTATTCTTTCGTAATTATTAAACCTTACGCCAAGGTAGGAAAACCCAGCTCTATCACATTGGACGTTATTAATTCAGCTACGCAGACGACACATCTCTCCTTGATTTGCAGATTGACATGAAAGAGATTAAAAGAAAAAACTATGTTAATAAAGAACGCCAATGCAACTGTTTTTATATAGTTTAATGCCGTACGTGTTTTGCCTCTCATTGAGGCATCATCAGCGACGAATCTACGTTGAAATTTACTCTTGGTGGTTTACAAATTTATTACTAACATTTGACGTAATACTAAATTGAATACGTTTATTATTTACATTGTTGTTATTAGAATTCGTAGCCGCACGTCTCCGCTTTTTGTTACCAGGGGAAATGATGAATAATTTACCTAAAACGTTGAAAGAAGAATTTAAAGTTAAAATTTGTAAAGGGCAATGTAGGTGGATGCAGGAAAGGTGGAAGACGGGTGTGTAGGGAAATTGCCACCGGAGCATGCGCTCCATTGCAATTTAATAATTAAATTTTTCACCAAAACACGTTCCGACTAAAGGAATTTATCTAATGTTGGCAGCTAGATGTATAAATTGTGCGATGTAACAACTCTCTTGTTTGCCGTGGCCATCTTGTTTTATTGCTGTCACAGTGGTGTGTTGACAGTGCCAGCTTTGAAAGTGTGTGAAAGAGTGATGTTTTGATAGTCTGTTTTCAATTTATATATGAGAATGATTATATGGGTTTAGTAGGTTTTGTCTCGTATCATATATATTATTTCTATAAGGTATTTTTTGTCACAAGCCTGTATCTTCCTTCATACTTAACCGAAATCAATGAATGAGGTGTCATTTTAAAGCTTATGGTCTCTACTTTGGTCACATCATATTTTAAGAAATGAAGTTTTGGGAATTCGATCCTTAAAGGGCAAAAATATCAATTTTTCTAAAATGCTTTTTTCTGAGTTTCAAATCATTTATCTCCTTGGATACCTATCTGAAATCGTTTAATGAAGTATCATTTTAAAGATTAAGATCTCCGCTTTAGTGAAGTGATACATTAAACAGAAATTTTTCGGAATTCGACCCTTAAAGGGCAAAAGGATCAATATTTTTGCAATTCGTTTTTGTGTCACGAGCGATTTATCTCTCTTAATATCTAACCGATATAGATAAAAGAGGTATCATATTAACGACCAAAGTCTCCGCCGTGGTAATGCTATATTTTAAGAAAGGAATTTTTCGTAATTCGACCCTTAAAGGGCAAAAAAGATAATTTTTCTAAAATGCGTTTTTTGTATCTCGAGCCATTTATCTCCCTGGATCTCTAACCAAAATCGATAAATGAAGTAGAATTATATGGAGTAATGTCTCAGCTTTGTGAAATCACATTTTAGGAAAGAATGTTTTTGGAATTCAGCCCTTAAAGGGAAAAAGTATAAATTTTTCTAAAACGCATTTTTGTGTCACGAGCGATTTATCTCTCTTAATATCTAACCGATATAGATAAATAAGGTATCATATTAAAGAATAAGGTCTCCGCCATGGTTCCATTATATTTTAAGAAAGGAGTTTTTTGTAATTCGATCCTTAAACGGTAAAAATATCAATATTTCTAAAGTACGTCTTATGTCTTTCGAGCCTTTTATCTCCCTAGATTTCTAACCAAAATCGATAAATGAAGTAGGAGTATGAAGAGAAACGATTCAGCTTTGGTGACATCATATTCAACCTCACTTTTCATCACATTTTTTCGCGAAATTTTCGCACGTGTCGTCTAGTTTTATTTTATTTATTTATGTTTACTTTTTTCGCTTTCTGTGGAATTAGCGTTAGTTTATTAGTTTGGAGAGCGCTTGGTTTGTTATATTTATGTGGTTATTCAGTACCTGCTTACCACTGTTTGTTGCTTTCTTACTCTCGTATTGACATTTAATTTACTAAACAACTGCGGAGAAACGGCATACAACAACAATGCATAGCTTAAAAAAAAACATGAGTTGCGTGTCACGATTTTTCACATAGACCGGCTGTGTCCTCTCAGAAAGCAGCGCCGTCTCTTAGTGTCTGGTTGCAGTTCCCAGTGCCTTTAGCCGTCGCTGTTTTCCCTTGAATAAAGTAATTTACTCCCCGCGACGCCGACTGAACTTCATCAGGCATTTAACAACAGACCGCCTCTAGACGCTTCACATGCCTGGCTTTGATGCTGGTGACAACCCAGCAGGATGTCACAAATTGTTTTTATGTTGATGGCATTTTTCCGAATACGCATTTTTGCTAGCCCCTGGTTGCTCGTGTCATTAACACGCGTCGACTTTTCAAACGCACATCCTCTAAAGCCTTCTGTGATGTACGGCTTCTCACTATTCACTGCCACAACGTTGGAACTGTTCCCGTCTGTCTCATTACATTAATCAGTAACTACCTCTTGAGAACAACAGCATCTAAACTATTTGAGAATGATTTGCTCGAATAAAATTGCGAATTAGAGGTATGCCAGGGCTCATTATTTGCCTAATATAATACTCCTGAATCTGTATGTTCGGATAAAACTGTGTGAAGTTGGTAGCTTAGTCATTTATTGTGTTGTTAAACGGAATTATACTACATTAATGAAAGTGAATTATTAAATACCGTGGCCAGTTAGTTCAATGTATTTCGAAACGTTTACAGCTTTAAAAGTTCTGATGGTATTACCGTTGCAGATTTCAGGTAAACGGTCTGGTATCTGACACAATTCATCCACAGAATACGTAATGGAAGGAAGTAATAATTCTGATTTGTGGAATAGGACATCACTTGCGACGGTTAGTATATAGGGGAACTAGTCATACAACTAATTAATAACGTGAATAAACAACAACGGAAGAGAAGCAGGTAATTGGCGAAACAACCTCAACAGACGCTCGACGCGTTGAATCGTCCACAGGTTCCCAACCATTTTTGATCTTCTGCCCCCTTTTCAAACAATTAATCATCCTTTTCAGAAAAAAAAGCTCACTCGCCTTCTTGTAATTAATTATGTAACTCACAGTGATCCATCTTTTTCGCCTCATAACCCACTTGTTGGAACAGCGACTCTATGCCGCTGGTCTCAGGTGAAGTGTATAATATCATGTATAGAAAACCAAGAGCACGTTTCTAAAATTACATTTTTAAAAGATATTAACAATACTTCTGTATTGTTCAATTTTGATTAACGAATACACAAAATGAAAAATATTAGTAATTAGAGGGTTGAGTTCGGTCTTATGTCACTTTTTTTTTTATATATATTTGGTGTCTTATTCGTCATCAGAAATCTTAAATCGCCGCTTTCCACTGTTGACAATTTGTTTCCTTTCTTAGCTAATAAATTTCTGACAACTCTGATTCCTCTTTTAGCTGTATATAACTAAGGAGATGCAATGGGAAACTTATTTGATGCACCCGTTAAAGCCAGATAAAGTACTGGAAAACATAGGGCGACGATTTATCCCCGACGTTCCCTAAATTTGCCTCGGACCAGAAACGCCCTTCAACGCTCGTCAGTGGGTGGTACCACTGCTTCAGTCTAAAGTAAGGCTGTTGGTTATTCGCGTCCAGTGGCGAGGTAGAAGTGGCGATTGCACCAGCATGGTGGCGCTGAGCCAAGTGGTTGTACGTAGTGTTTACTCCGCAGCTTTAAGCCAAACAAGCTGCTCTGAACTTGCCTGCTACGCCCACGTCCCACTCAGTGCGGGATCAACACAACGCGCACTCCTCGTCAGCGCATTATAATCACAGCTGTTTAATTGATGGCTCTTGGCCCGATAGACATCCAGTGTTAATACGTTTACGAATGCAAGACACACACAACACATACATTGGACACCGATGCACTTTGCTGGAATCGAAGCAGCAACCTTCGGCATATGGGAATAGCCCTACGCGACCGTGGCCACCGTATAATTTTTGGTTCGAACCTCATCAACATAACCCTGACTTTGGTTCCAGGGCCACACCAGCAACTTCGGAGAGTGAGGATCAATTTCAAACTTTTAAGTGTACCTCAACATTTGGTTATACCATATAAACTAGCTAGTTGTTTTTTTTTTTTTAAAATCGCCATGAGTAGGGCGGTACGGTAACTCGGTGACTCAGGCACTTAATCTCAAACTTCAAGATCCCCGATTGAAATGCTGATAAAGCCAAGAATTTTTTTACACTTGTGTTCGATCGTATTAGTTACGCCAGGACGCACTGGCAACTATGTTAAACTATAGAACCAGCCACGACAAATGGCACCAGGTCGTAAGGCCACACGAATATACGGCCAGAACTGCTAACACCTTGGTAGACAATGCTGCACTTGCAGTGTAAGAAACGATTCGAACCTATGTCCTTCCGATTACTGGGCTCCAGCGACACCACTCACCCTCCGATCTCGGTGACGTCAATCGCAATGACATATCAGGGAATAAGGCGCCTTACTGATTGATTCTTTCTTACATGTGCCGTTAGGGTTTCGAATACACAATAATAATAAAATAAAAAACTTTTAAATGTACCATGTTTTTATAACGGACTAAAAAGTATAAAATTATTTATTTCTCTAATTCTTATAAAGGATAAAACCACATACAGATTTCTAACTTCTTATAAATTGTCCAGAAAACTTATACTTGAAAATTTTTGATAGCTATTAAAATACTTGTAAGATTTGTGACGAAAAACATTGGGCGCATGGAATACATAACTATAATAATAGTAGCTATCAATGAAAGAACTGACTTATCAGTTCACATTATTTGCTGTACAATAAAATTGTTAGTAGAGCTATTAATGCATCAATTATCTGTTGCATGCACCCAATATTTTTCGTCAACAATCTTACAAGTATTTTAATAGCTATCAAAAATTTTCAAGCATAAATTTTCAGGACAATTTAGAAGAAGTTAGAAATCTGTATGTGGTTTTATCCTTCATAAGGATTAGAGAAAATATTTTATACTTTTTCCTTCATTATAAAAACATGGTAAATTAAAAAGTTTTTATTTTAATATTATTTTCTGCTTTTTAGGGTTATGTGAGTGAAAATTTGTAACTGATTTTAAATACTTGTATGACATAATCACAGAGACATGCTGACAAATTCCAGTTTTAAAAAATAGAAAACATTTAATTGAGTTATTTCCATCCCAGGGAAATAAGGAAGAAAACAAAAAAGCATTATGCATATCCATCGTTTGAATCATAAGTTATGGTCTGGAATTCGAACAAAAATCCAATAGAAAAAGCATTTTTAGTTCTGCCAGAATTCTTCAGGTAGCACTGACAATTTTTCTTTCCCTAAAAACATTAAAAAAAATAGCCTAAACGGTTCCTAGAAAATATACTTTCAGTTGTTAACCGAATTTTCCGGGCACTTTTCCATTTTTCTATCTCTGAAAACCTTATCCAGACTGTTAAAGACATTTGAAAAATAGCTAAATTGGTCCATAGAAAAGAGTACTTTCAGGTTTTCCCGAATTTTCAAGGCAACTTTTCCAATTTTATCTTTCTTTAAAAACCTTATTCGGTCTATTATAAACATTAAAAAAATAGCCAAATCGGTACACAGAAAATAACACTTTCAGTTTTCTCCGAATTTTCCGGGCAACTTTTCCAATTTCTCATTAACTAAAAATCTTATTCGGACTATTACGAACATTTAAGAAAATTAGCCAGATCGGTCCATAGAAAAGGGTAATTTCAGTTTTTCCAGTATTTTCAAGTTTTCCGGACAACTTTTCCCAATTTTTTCCCCCATTTTTATGCATTGTCATACAGTTCTGAGCTATGGTCAAAATTTCAAGTCTCTAGCTCATCGAGAAGTTAGTTTAAAATCAATTACAAAATTCCACCGGGACAAAGTCCAAAGCGAGTTAATAAAAACATTTTAAAATAATAATAAAATGGAGATTAGTTTTGATGCAGAGCAGTTTCGTGTGATTTGTATCTCGTAGACCATACTTGACGGCCTTCGTTGGTCACATGACAACAGTATAAATGACAGAAAGGAAAAAGATTGTCAGGCCGATGTGTGCATGCAGCAACAAGAGAGTGACACGAGAAATAATTCCTATGCCTTAGTTTTGTATGTATGAATATAGAGACAGCCGTTTTCCTCTACTGACCGTGAGAACAGGACAGAACAGGAATAAGATTAGTGCTCATCTATACGTCCTTGCATTAGCTCTTACCTCGGTTATAAATAAATTGATTTCTATATCTGCTGCTGAGAGCAACAGGAAATTTTTAGCGATCGAGTCTGGTATTCAATCCCCGTTTCATCCATCAACATTTCGGTTTTACATGGTTTCCATAAATCACTTAAGGAGATGCAGGAATTGTTGTTCCAAAAGACCGTA
The DNA here is from genome assembly GCA_031002005.1 of Vandiemenella viatica. Lineage (NCBI taxonomy): Eukaryota > Metazoa > Arthropoda > Insecta > Orthoptera > Morabidae > Vandiemenella > Vandiemenella viatica. The sequence goes on from CM061920.1 coordinate 172,199,909, forward strand.
GCTAAGTCCTTCCACCTCACCACCCAGCCCATTCCTCATTCCAATGACCCCAACGTCACGAGCCGCAAAGCCCTGACAGTATTTTCGAAACTACAAAGTGCATAAATCCATTATGAATGGAACTCGATCTACTCGAAGACAATGCAGAAAATGAGAGAGAACCAACTATTAATCTTTTACCTTAGCACTTGCTGAAATGATTGATACGGGAAGACGTTTAAATCGATTCGGTAATATCAGTAACTCCCTGTGTCTTCAGCCAAATTCCTCCCCACCACGAGGTTAGTAGCTTATGGTTCACATACCTAGACTAAATATATGTGAAAAGATAAGTTAACTGTCTAAAGAATGACAAAGACGGATACAAAATCTGGGAACAGCACCAAGATGTTGAAGTAATCTCGTTAGTTAATGGGATCTATTTTTTGGGGGGGGGCAGATTTTGTACCTCAACGACAACGAGGTCATTACGGTAAAATTATTTGGGGCAAGTAACAGGAAGGCATTTGACCTTTTGAAGAAATGATTCCCGCTATCACAATGTTGAAACTTATTACAAAGTGCTGGTGTCGTTTGCCAGATTAACCACGAACTGCATGCCTGCAGTCTCGAAGGAGTTGAAGAGTTTTTCTCCGTGCTAAGCATTGTTCTGGAGCTCTTGGGCTGTTATCGAATGAATCCTCCCTAGATAAGACTGCACCTCACCCTCTCCATTCTGCCAAGGTCAAGGGAAACTCGGCTTTCTACCCCCACCGCTGTGGCTCTATACGCAACGGAACGTCATTAGCATTATATTTCCAGAAACTTCTAGGATATTTACGGTAGCTGTTTAAAACAATCTTGCATGCGATATCCTTTAGGATACTTTAATGAAACCGTCTGTTAAAAATGTTGTGACATGCGTTCTTGTTTTAGAGACGACTGTTGTTTCCTCGGAAGTGGAAATAATTTTTTCTGAGATACTTTCTGCCATTATGTATAAGTTATCAGAAAAAGAGGCGAACTAATCTGTGGGCGAATGTCAAACAGGAAGCAAAGATATGATGTCAGCTGTAGGGTAGTCATCTCTAAAACAAGAAAGCGTTGTCATAACATTTTTCTCAGACTATGGTCTCAGTAAAAATATGAATATTCTAACGGTCCCCGCATACGAGGATTTCTGTTGTCTATAAAGCCACTGCGACGGTCACCGGTTCAACTCCGACGTGGGGCATGCGTGGCTTTAATTAAGTATTGTGTTGATCGTGTTTTGTCCATATTGTGCGATACAACAACTCTTGTGACGATACGATAAATGACTTGAGAGAGTAGAAACACAAAATGTAGTTAGTTGTGTGGTCGAAAAAACTCAACGTCGATAATCTTTTTTTATCAAAAATCGTGGGGGACCATATAGATTAGAACCAACCCATTGCTGCCACATGAAGAGAGACATGGGAATGTACAAGCCAGATACCGGTAATGAGGCGTGAAAAAATACTGGTGGAAGAATCAGAAGAGATGAATGGAGGGGAAAAGGTGACCCTGTCCACAAACTGGTACTCTGTTTCGAGGACAGGAATAAACTACCAAGATAAATAATAAATAATTTTCCAAATAAGCTAAAAAAGTTGAAATTAGTAGAGGGAAAAGGTTTGTGGGGAAAAGGAAAGGAGAAATATGTGTTTGCAGGGAAATTGTCTCGGGAGCAAGCGTTCCATTGCAATTAAATTAAATTAAACTTGACGTCACAATATACTCCTCAGCAAAACCATTTTGGTAAGTCTTTTTTGTCAAATTTCCAAGACAGTGAGCAGCTAGCCAGATTCCCAGATCCTTCGGACTGCGTTGGCTAACTTGGAATAATTTCCTTGAAACTTTAATGAATAATTTTCAAGGCCAGAACATGATTTTTATACCAGCGTCGTTCAATAAGTCCTTAGAAAATTCAAGGGATGGCGCGCATAGTGTCACAAAATTATATGTTTTTAATAAACATCATTACTCATTAGATTGCAGATATACTCTCAGTTACGTCCATCAGGTGGTTTAATTGTTATTATTGACTAAAACAAACAAGTGTTAGTCATATAGAAAAATGGAAGGAACAGAGATTTTTTATTTAAAAGGCTTAAAATCGAAAGCAAAGGTGAGCTGGATGAAGTTCATAGTGCATCTGCTCCTGCGTTTGCAACTGTTTACAATTGGGTAAATGAGTTTTAAACATGGCCGCACATCCACACAAGATGAACAACGTTTGAATCGTTCAGTGGATGTGACAACCCAAGAAATCATTGACAAAATCCGCGATATCTTTTTAAGTGATCGACGAATCAATGTGCGTGAACTAATAGAGGCCACAGACATATCACTAGGTACAGTGTATTCAATGTTGAACGAAAAATTAGAGGTGAAAAAAATTTCGGCAAGACAGGTGATGCGTTTGCTCTCAGTGGAGAATGCTTGCAGTCATATAATCGACTCTTGAGGCTATTTTGGAGCTATTCTGTAACAACCCTATACAGTTTCTGCGTCGACTCATAACTGTGGACGACACAGTCCTATACTCCACAAACTAAGGAGCAGTCTAAACAGTGAGAGAAGGCAAAGACGGTGTAATCAGCCGGCAAGTTGACGGCCAACCGGACTCATCTACAGCGATTACTTCGAAAAATGAAGGGGAAAAAAAATAGTAACTGGAGCTTACTATGCGTCGTTATTGCCCCGGTTAGGCGAAGAAATCGATAAGAAAACGTCTTCATTTAAAAAATATCTTCTTCCATCAGGACAATGCACGGGAGCACGCTTGCGCAGTTTCAATAGCCAAAATTGTGGAATTAAAATTCGAATTATTACAGCATCCACCTGTCCGACAGATTTGGCCTCCAGTGACTTTTTTTATACAAAAATATATTTTTTTATTACAGGAGATAATGTATATTAGTGCCCCGAGGTGTAAAGGTTCATAGTGTGCTTGATAAGAGAGGAGGAGTGTCCGCTTACCTTTAATTTTTTAATGTGGCTGGCATTTAAGCTGTTAAAGGGCTACGTCGAAAATCAATATTTAAAACACTGAGTAGCAACTGTACGAGTGTGGTTCAGAGCGTAATGAACTCGAGGATTCTTCCCAAAGTAGAACGTCCGCCACGATGTGTTTTGGGGGAGGGAGGCTTTACGCGTCGCTGAGAGGAGTAAGAGCAAGGAATGGGGTGGAATTCTGCCATGACCTTCTAAAGGAATCAACTCGGTATTCATCTAATAGAAAGCCGCAATGTGATTTGAACGCGCGTCGTCCTGAACGCGAGACCAGAGCATTCCCCTACGCGTGCTACGACCTCGACGACCGTTCGTAGTGCTACGTCACGAGAAACGGGAGGATTTCTTCTTCGGACAGGGAAACTGTCGAAGTGTGTTGCGGACAACACTGCCTAGGCTGTGCACGGGAGTACAGTCTCAGCGGTATTAGTACCGGTGGTCTTCTCATTTTGTAAATCTTGAAGGAAAAACGGTAGTAAAACGGGAACCTCGACGAAGGAGAATTTCCTGGTCACAGAACCACCGACAGTGGTTCGACATCCGCATTTCCTTCTTAGTAAGAGTAACGGATAAACTACGGATGGCCAAAACGTAGAATGAGAAACAGCCTTCAGTCACTAAAATACAACTTTTATTGTATTAACACAATGCATTTAGGACCCTGTGGATCCATCTTCAGGTGACTATTGTATTTACATTTGGTTTCAAATTTTCCTTAATCGAGATTCGTGCCTAGTAAAGTTTGATCCTGCGCTAAAAAATGATTTCAAGTAAGTGTCGTGAACACGTTTTATTATGAGAGAAAAGACTAAATGTGAAAACATTGTGGAAAACTTACCAGAATTGACGAGATGCTGAATAATTAGTTTCGTATACATCTTTACTGCGGAGCACTGTACTAGACACGATGTCGTATAAGGTGCACATGTTTATATAAACACAACAAAACAGTTTAAAGATGATGTGTATTACAAGTTATTCAAAGATGAAAATTATTATTCGTTGTCAGAGAATATCGTGTCGGTGATCTTTTCATGTATTTAAAATTAAACTGGAAATAAATCTTTAAAAATATTAAAGTAATAGTGGCTAGTAAAGTCAACTTTTACATTTAACATGTGTTCTGGGCTTTTTATCTTGTGGAGAAATATTTCTAACTCTTCTAACAGATCAATTTTCTTGGCATTAGACTCCATATGTAGTACTGTTAAATTATTTTGAATGTCGTTAATAACATGTTTTGTGTCGTACATGTGTTCTGCAAATGGCTGATTTTTCGAAGTGGTTTAATCTAAAAGCGTTCATGTGTTCTTTGAAACGGGTTTGAAAACTTCTGCCAGTTTTAACCGATGTAATCTAGGCATGAGTTTTTGTATACTCCACTGTTCTTGATTTTATGTTTGTCTTCTGTTTTTGTGTCAATAGGTGACCTAGCGAATTATTAATGGAGAATGCTATTGCTACGTATGGTGTTCAACCTTCTCTAAGAAGACGTTACCAGGAAGAAGAAGTCACTCGCAAGTTTCGCTGAACCAATAGGAAGGGCGGCTGTTTCGGCCAGTCCTAGTCTATTAGAAATGGGCGCCTTGTGCCAAACCTGTTCGTTGACCTAGAATCCAGAGTCAGGCGGAATACGAACACGGCGCTTTCGTATCCTCACTAACTGTTCCCGGCAGGGACGCATTCCATATGAAGTGGGTACTGAACTGCGTATGTCGCTGTGTAGTCCTGTATTAACTTATGTGACAAGGTAGCACGCGGTTTAACCAGGCGGATTTTTTGTTCAGATATCTTTAGCAGTAGAGAGATAATTCTTCTCAACATCTAGAACTCGCATTTCTATTGTTCTGCAAAAATATGTCTTACATTTTCGTTGTGGAATCTTTAAAACTGAAATCACGTCGCACGTAATACATTACTGTAGATATAGATAACTTATTAATCGAAGAATTAATTACGCGACAAAGTAATTGTATTCAGTATACACTACGATTTAAGTTTATAAAAGTCCCGTAGATACATTTAGTAGATCATTTCCTACAAAGACACACCTACAGTTGTGGTCCTTATATTGTAGTATGGCCGTAAGCTGAGTTCACATTTGATGCTAGAATACCAAATTTAGTACAAACAACTATCCATGTAAAAAAAAAAAACTCACAAACTGCCTGTGACAGAAACAAAACTTCCTGTGCAGCAAATCACAGAGTGAACAATTATTTACAGAAACTTAAACAAAAACTCTTGTCCTAGAAAATGTTAGGTTCAATGAAACGTAAAAACTTGAATACCCTGGTGACGTATAATTTTTCTGGATGTAATAAGGGAAAAGTTTAGTGAATTACTTTCAAGTGAAACACATCGCTAAAATTTGTAACATAATAACTAAACAGAAGCTATCTTAGTCGTAGAAAAGCATGATTTTTATATTTGCATATAATTTTTGGCTCAATATTATCTATCCGTTGATGTTGTCGACGAATACATTAACGGTTGGAGAGCGTATACCTGGATGACCCTCGAGACCCAACATTTCTATGGACTCTCAAATTTTGTTTGTTTTTTTGTTGATAAGAAAATGAAATGTCCAGTATAAGGTGATGTAAGCTAGCTGTTTGTTTCCAGACCAGTCACCTGGCTGTCCGACTTTCTCTGTCAGCGAAGTAGAAAGCCGGACAGGCAACACTTGATAGCACACCAGCTATGATTACTGCGGCCGAAACGGATATCTCTTTCGTATTTTGTTCCAACTCTGGCGAACAAAATCAGAGAGAAGTTCCCACCTTGTTGGCCAGATGCCAATGATCTGCTCTTCGATTTATCCAGTGAGGTATTAATAGCAATGAACTGGTTAAAACCTTTTTCTGCTTTTACATAACGTGATGAACAGAAAGTTAAAACAATATTATCTCAACATGCTCTATATGTTACCACTGTACGTATTGCACAGTAAACTGTACCATTGTAAGTGAAATAGTAATTAACAGATAACGATTATCAATGAAAATTGTCCAACATTTACGTTAAAATTTGTATGATTATTTTTTTAAGTGAAATTTTATACTGTGTTGGACGAGTCCCAGGTACTTTTCACAAATATTATTTGGCATTGTAATTTGACGAATAAACCTCGGTTTTGACTTAATTTCCTAACGATTTACCTTTCTATTTCTGCGTCTGTAATTTTTTTTGGAGTGGTGAAGATAATGCCCTGTCTTTACTGGACGCAGCTGAAGCTCAGCACAGGGCGGCGAACGATAACTGAGCTTAATGTCTGTTTTTGCGAATACTGTGAGGTGAAAATGGAGAGGCATCTTAAAGTGTCACCAGCTAATTACAGCAAACGGCGTACCAGTACCGTGCCGAGAACGTCATAGCAGCACTATGTGAACTGCTGTAAAAGTGATCCTTATGAGCCGTTCAATACACCGAGCAGTTGTGCTTATCTGTTAGACAGTCGTTAGTTCTGAATATCATAAACGGAAACTATTATCCACTATTCCGTTATTGGCTAATCTGAACGACCGTAGATGTACTTAAATTACCGCTGCTTTATATCACTGCTTCAGATACACAAGTACTAAAATCGCGCACCTAATATATCACTAGAAACAAATTCGTGTTGTGTGTTAAATTCGTCGCGCGTTCCATACGTCTCATGGTTAAACCTGTAGGTTAGCGTTCGTGGATTAGCTCAAATAATTATACGAAGGAAACATCCGCAGACCTGGAAAACTACTAAATACCCCAATACCGACCAGATTTCGAACTCTCCACACTTACTACTGCAAGCGGACGGTGTAGTACAGCTCTGCAGCAGTATCGTTATAAAATATTCAGCAGAATTAGTAGACGAAATCATTGCGACACTAAGCAATAAGATTAAACAGAAGGATTGATGCCAAATTTCACTAGCTAGAAACTTGTTATATAAGCCTCACCATTGTCGTCCATCATGTGTCGCAGGAACAAAGTCGGGAGTACCAGCTAGTATAATATTAAAAGTTTTTGTTTTTGTCCAAAGATATGCTGTGAACCTTTTTTCCAATTATATCAATTGAAACAGGTGGTAATTTAATGGAAACTGAAGGAAAGTCCTATTTGGTGGCCGACATATGTGGGATATGGTGTTTGGTAATCTGTCGTGTGGGAGTTGCTATCAGCTACGGCCGCACCCACGCACCACCTGGCGTGAGGTCGGCCATTACACCTCTCGCCCGCATGTCCTGCCCGCCACCCAGGACACCACTGTATGTTGATTCATCTTGCCAAAACCAACTGTTTGCTGCTGTGTAGTCGGCGTACAAATTTAAAGCACAGATGGATTCCATAATTTGTAATAGTTACAATTCCAGTCATTTGGTGTTGCAGACAGGAGCGGATCCAGGGGGGGGGGGGGGCTAGGGGGCTCAAGTCCCCCCCCAAAAGTATCTAGGTCCACCCCCGACATTGTAATTTTGGAGACCTTTTTTTTAGCTCTACGGATTCAAGGCCCAAGGAGGCTATAAAGACTACCCCATGCCCCAAGGTCGACTCAAGCCCCCCCCCCCCCAAAACCAAAATCCACTGAAGGCAAGCACTCTGAACCAAAATTCACTCAAGCCAAGCCCCCCATCGTCAAACCAAAGTCCGCTCAAGCCCCCCTCCCCCCCAAACCAAAATCCTGGATCCGCCCCTGGTTGCAGATCAAGCCATCAGAACAAGCTGAAACTTTTGAAGGTAAAGCGCCTGGAAATACGCCGCACACTGCATCGGGGAAGTACAACGGACCGGGCGGAGACTAGCCCCCGCGTATCGGCCGTCCTGACAGCAGTTTCCTGCAGCCAACAAAGTCCCCAACCTGCGCCTCGTAAACTACACATTTAACCAACAAAAATTACACTTATCACACTCTGAACATACTTACACGTTACACAGATATATGACTACACTCCACGACCTCCATTAGTATTTAGTACACCTGCAGCAGGTAAGAAATGCTTGCAGTCAGCAAGGTCATGCACCCGTAAAACCAAAGCTCCAAAATTGAGTAAAACTCAGTGAAAGAAGCCGACTCCAAAAATATTGGGAAATGTGGTGAAGAAGTAATGTAACAGCTAGTTTCTACTGAATTCCTAGGATTTCTAATTTCCTTCAAATTTATCCATATTTATAAATATTAATCTTATTTTACTCTCGGGTTTGACAGACAAGAATTTCGTTTACACAAAAATTATAAAAATTACAATCTGTCGTTTATTTTCTTAAACAAAGAAAATGAATATGCAGTTAATATGTGAATGTTGTGGAAGTTGCTTAAAACACAAAAAATTCCTATGATTGGCCATTTACATGTGACACCAGAAAATGTTACACCTGACAAAATGTTTAGACAGTCAGTTTTATAACACTGACTGAAACAGGCAATATGACCTCTGGCATGAGACGTTTATGAGCTTTATAACTGTCCACACATACAACAACAGGTCCGGATACGCCTGCGCAGCGCGTAATGGTTCGGAACTTAGTGACATACACAGCTAGCTTAAGTTCAAATAAAACTGATTTGCTCGGAGCAATGAGTCCTGTTAAAACGTCACGGATTTCTCCATGCAGGGAGCTTCAGGTTTAGAATCACAGGAGACACCGTATAATGCATATGAATGTTAATGTACCATCAATTTTTATTGCTATCTGCACAGCTACGTGGTGGGGTTCTCATCACACCACTAATGATTAAACAACTGAGTTCACCATTAAATACTGTTTGCTCTAAAAAGCAAACTTAGTGCTTTGGTCATAACTGTAAAGTATATTAGACTTGATGACTGATGTCCTGAGTCACATTATACCCGTCTGTTCCACTTTCTCTGTTCGGCAGCTTACTTACTAAAAACGGCTCCCGTAGTGTTTGATGGCCGCACTGTCCCCTACAAATATTCTTCGCACTAAGCAAATAAGCGTCTTTTAGGAAATACATAATTTTTGCACTGTACTGAAATATTTACTTACGTCCCCCTTAATGTGTTTCGTTATAAATTCATAATTGTTTTTCTCTTTGATTTTGGTAAAAATGTGACTATATCGCACTTTCATTATTGAATCGCAGTAAAAATTCAATGTGGTAGAAATATTCTATCACACTACGGAACTAATGTGAGTTCAGGTTTTATTTAATAACTGCGGAAGGGGGACTACAAAATTAGGATTGTATTGGTTGTTCATTTGTATTCAAAACCCATCGTTTAATATAAATGGCATCAACGTTCTTCGTAGCGTGTGAGTATTTTGCAGTGATGTAATTCAGCTTATGCAAGCTTTGCCTACCATTCGTTTGAGCGACACAACATCTTGTTGCATTAACACAAGTCGATGCAATTTATTTCGATCTACAGTCTCCAAACAATTATTTTAGTAGTGTCAAAGTCTGATCGGTTTATACCATGTCTGACTCTATCGTACTACCGTCAAATGAAGGAGCTAGTTTTTTGTTTCGTTTTGTTAACAATATGTATTGATGTGAATGGATGCAAAATTACTGACCACTCAGATTAATTAATTCTTTCAACCTAAAGTTGAAGTAATTCAGAAGCTTTCAGCAGCTACTTCAAACAATGGATGAAAAGATTCTCGATAGCTAAAAATATTAATATTGTCTTTACAATCAGAAAACGTTTTAGTAAACATTTCTATAGTTTAGCATTTACTACTGACAATGGATGCTCCTTGTTTCAATTGAACTGTCACTCCCTATACCGTCAGAGCTATGCTTACGTCATTTCCTATCCGTTTAAAGAATCATCCACTGAGTCAGATTTACACAATGTCACGTGATCTGGAAACATGTCTGGTGGTTGAAAATAGCATCAAACTCCGTAAACATATTATACTGATTTGATTCGGTGACTCGTTGCCGTGAACATACTGAGAGGTATAAATTAACAATTAAAAATTAACAGACCGTTGCATTATAAAACCATTTACTAGAATCACAAAAGTTTGAATTAGCTGGTGATTTCTTGCAATTAATAGTTGCTCAAAGTTGGGTTTCATGTGGTAAATATGTTAATTAACAGAGCGAAAATACAGCGTGTTACAAAAAGGTACGGCCAAACTTTCAGGAAACATTCCTGACACACACACACACACAAAAAAAATATGTTATGTGGACATGTGTCCGGAAACGCTTACTTTCCATGTTAGAGCTCATTTTATTACTTCTCTTCAAATCACATTAAACATGGAATGGAAACACACAGCAACAGAACGTACCGGCGTGACTTCAAACACTTTGTTACAGGAAATGTTCAAAATGTCCTCCGTTAGCGAGGATACATGCATCCACCCTCCGTCGCATGGAATCCCTGATGCGCTGATGCAGCCCTGGAGAATGGCGTATTGTATCACAGCCGTCCACAATACGAGCACGAAGAGTCTCTACATTTGGTACCGGGGTTGCGTAGACAAGGGCTTTCAAATGCCCCCATAAATGGAAGTCAAGAGGGTTGAGGTCAGGAGAGCGTTTAATGTGATTTGAAGAAAAGTAATAAAATGAGCTCTAACATGGATGGCGGCAGAGCCAGCCGCCGAAAGCTCGTTGTTGTCTCTCTTCAACAACATACGGCGGAAAACCCGCGAAGACTATATTTCATCGATACGCCGTGAAAGCCTTCGTTCTCACATGGAAAGTAAGCGTTTCCGGACACATGTCCACATAACATATTTTCTTTGTTTGTGTGTGAGGAATGTTTCCTGAAAGTTTGGCCGTACCTTTTTGTAACACCCTGTATAAAATAACAGGTAAATGCATGATAATGAGTGACGTTATGACGAGCAGCCGTGGGCAGATGTCGGTCGGGTGGGCGGACGCTATGCGTAACTAACCCCTGCGAGCGAAAATATGCAACCCGCACGAAATTACCTCCCGGGTAGAGACAAAATTGAAAGAGTGCGACCGTGATCAAACTACTGATGTGACTTTTCTGTTTGTCCACAGAGGCTGAATAGTTCGTCAAGTGCACTATATCAATTATTTTGTAAAAATATGTCACTAAACTTGAATCATTTCTATAGAAACATCCAATTTGTTTCACCAGATATTGATATTTCTGTTTCGAGAATATAATAACCTTTAACCAAGTTTCCAAGAATGATATTAAGGTTCTGTAGCTTTCAGCTCTGAAACTTGTCGACCTAAAGCTGAATGCTATTCTCGATACAAATTCCAACTACAGTCTCCAATGATAATTATCATGTCTATCTTATATTGGTTCCCAGCACTGACCCACATACCTCCACCAGCCAAAGGTTCTCAATAAACAAGTGCGCTAAAATTTACAAGAAATCTGATCTACCAATTCATGGTCGTGTCGCTCATAATACAAAAAATCGTTTAAAATTAAGAAAAATAATCTCTTCCCTCGGCCCAAAAAATACAGCTGACTTCTTTGACATTAGACAGTGGAAACACTGATCAGTAAATTACTATATAAGCGCATAATCTAGAAGTTTGTGTAATATTCCGATTTACATCACGTGTCGACTCGTGTTAACACAAATTGAGACCTGAAATCTATCAGAAACATTGGAGCTTGTAATATTAGTTTTTAGTCTTTTTGGTGCTGTATGTTTGAAATTTAAGTGAGTAAATTGCTTCCCAAGTGTTCATTAATTTTCTTAATTGTTTCATCACCGTACATTATTCAATTAATGTCTTACCGTAAAGTCTAATCACTGTTTACTTCAGCGCCGCTATGAAGGCCCGCCTCGAGATGTAAGTATCAGGGTGTATGATGTTAGTCTTTTTAAGAGGCCCACCCACGGCTGAATCATGACGCCTAAGACTTGAGTCACTATGAAAGAATGGCAAGCAAATCACGTCACAAAGCATGTTAGCATTCATCTTAAATGATTCGACTAAATCGATCAGAATTCTTAAACTTGAATCTCTGATTCAGAGTGAGAATACAGAAAATGGCGGCTTCTAGGCCTCTATCACCACAGCAGAACTGCCACATAGAATATCCCACTAATCTAGTCTTGAAGTTAGTTTCTTTTACTACTGAGTTGAAATTTTTGTTAGTACTGATGTCAAAGACAAATGGATAAACAATACGTACAGAAAGAGCTAATTAGTTTTTCTTTTTTTTACTTATGGTTTTACGCCTCGTCGACATCGAGGTCATTAGAGGCGGGATGCGACTGGTGACAAGGAACGGGAAGGAATTCGGCCATGGCCTTTTTGATGGAAGCATCCCGGCATTCGCCGGGAATGATTTGATGAAACCATGGAAAACCCAAATATGGATGCCCGGACGGGGATTCGAACCGGCGTCCTCCCGAATGGGAGGCAAGAGCGTTAGCCGCTCACCCACCACGCTCGGGCTAATTAGTCAAAAAAACAAACGAACTCAATCGGTACCGTATCGATTCTTTAGTCATTACACATGACCGCTGTGAGTTAAATCATGGATGGTGCAAGGAGGACAGAGCTACCTAGGTCTGTGCTTCAGCTCACACTCTAGACTGATTTCAGTAGAAACCCCTTACACCCCGCTATGGCGGTGGAAGCGATAAGAAACTTCCAAGATGGTCCCTTGTTGGTACCAAATACGTAGTTCGTAGCAGATTTCACGTTACCTGCAAGATAGTGATGTCTTGCGTTGTGTTTGACCATTCTCGTTGTCGTTTGAAAGTGTAGTCAAGAAGTTTCATCCAGTTTTTACGATTCTTTTTAGTGCCAGTTAATAACAAAGCAGTAGGGCTGATAAAGCACATGAGAAATGATTCAAGTAATCACGAAGATATGTTTGTACTTCCAAGAACAATACTCTCGAAGGGATCAAGCTATCACACCCGCAGATAGTAGGCCTAGCTGTATTTTTCTGCGGACTCTTTTTGAACAGTCTTGGCATGTATGCTGATATGCTCGCCACAGACGCTGTTGCAGCTTTAAGCTTTATCTTGGAAGCTGTATCGGTTTACCGCGAAATCGGTGGCAGATAGCGCACTTTATCGGAGTGTCCGCCACCCTGGAGCCAAGGCGGATCAGAGGTGTCTGCCCAGTCCAGCGATACTGTTATCTCGGACACACTCAGGCCGGGAGAGCTAGGTCCTGAGAGCCGCTTTCACGTCTGCTTCCGAGAAGAAAGTTCCCGCCGACCTCGTTGGCGCCCCTGGACCGTTATGCTCGCAGGATCCTCTCGACGCTTCCAGGCTCTGCTGCTATTTATCGCTCGGACGCTAAGCGTGCGGCACCTTGGGTTAGCTCTGATAACTCCATACACTACAGCCCAGAGAAACTAATCGATAAGAGTACCCGTCCTGATTTCGTCCGCGTTTCATCCGATAGAAGAGAAAATACTCTCATCTTCTTTTCCTCGATTTTGGCCATCTATCGACCATGAAAAGTAACCCTGTACCGTATGCTTATTTTCTTGACTTACTATAGTTCTTCATCCTTTCACTTTCTTTTTCCTCCTTTCTTGGTTCCAGATCTTATTATCTTTCATCTTCTCCTGGAAACCCTTGAAATTTTGTGTCAATCTTCTAAAAGTTGTTCTATCTTCTGTTATTTCTTTTCTCCTTGGATCCACTGTTGCCATTCTTACTCTGAAAATTCTTTTTGCAAGTCTGCTGCTATCCATTCTCATCATGTGACCAAAAAAGAAATTGATTCTCCTCTTTCTGATCGTATTTGACATCATTTCATATTCTTCTTTCTTATGAAGATCTTTATTCCTCCAGTGCCTAAACAGTCCTTTTTCAGTTTTCAATCGTCCTCTGATTTTTCAATATTTTATTTTCCTTTTTGTCTGTCTCTTCTATTTTCCTAGTTTTCATAGAGATCTAGAATTCTGAGGCACAGAGACCCTCTGCTCTGATTACTGCGTTGTGGCTTTGGCTGTTATAGTCAAGGTAGCATTTCAATAAATTTTATTCTGTTATTAGTTTTCCTTGAGAGATTCCTCTTGATGTATGTATCTTTAGTCAGTTGATATGCTAGTTCCCGTTTTCTTATTCTTGATCTATTTGCTTCCTTATCAATCACATTAATCTGAATTACTTCACCCAGATATTTAAACTTATTGACCATTTTAATTTTTCAATACTCTCTGTTGATCAAATTTCAAGATTTAAGCGGATCTTTTCCTTTTTGTGCTCGGAGAAGCTATTCGTACTATATTCAGTATGGTATCTGTGTGTCTGAGCTAGAATTTTCAGCAGAAAAAACTGCAGCACCTAATCATATGAAATATAGCAGTTTAAGTGCGAAGTTTCATCCCATGACATCAAATGTTCGAAATGAAACAGCAGGTTCCGTTTTGAAGTGTCCAATCACGTTTGACGTTTTTCATGTTTACTGCATGATAACATTGTCATATCTGATGTTATTCCTGAAAATAATCTGAGAATGCAGGTTATTGCTCCCACAAAACACCGTTTACAATGAGGCTTGGGGACAAGTACAGTACTGATTGTTCGTTTCAAGCCAACACTGTAATACATTTTATTCAACGGAAATTCTGTATCTTCGGGATTAACAGTAATAGGTTAGTTTTGCTGAACGTCTAAAATCAGTGTTTTAACATATTTAAAATTGAGGCCTTGTGGTTGGTAACTTCTGGCAGCAGTACAGAAAACAATATTAGTGTTTGTGAACTCTGACAGTATACTGCAGAAAGAGTTTCCTTTCACTTCCCTAAAGAGAAACGAGTTAACGGAATGTACTGCTATTATCTCTGCTGATAACTGTATTGTTCCTGCGTTCAGAGAAAACTGAGAAGTTCCTCTTCTGTTTGACGGCTTGGGAGCCGCGTAGTGGGGTGATACGACAGAGGAATGCTGGCTGGGCTGGGAACAGTCATCCGGAACATTTTTCTGGTCGTGAGGTCACGTTACGGTCGGCAGGCAGCAAAAACTGCTGCTGGAGAGGAAGGAAGTCCACAACGGACACAAAAGAACTGATACTAGACCGCAGATAAAGTGAGAAATCTACAGCCAACAACAGCTCCTACGTAATCAGTGTGCTATTAATCAGCCTCAGCTTCTCCATATATAATATCAAGAGGCTAAATGAAAAAATAATCACGCAATGATCAGACTGACCCTTCAACTGAACTGAGTGGTTTCCACTACATGCCCTTAGTGCATGTATGTCACTGAGCAGTTGGTGTTGGAGACAATACAAAACACACTAAACTATATAGTTAGATTGCGATGAGGTAAGGTTTCTATTACTATTTCTGGTTTTACCGAGATTCAGGAATTTGCTTTTTATGATTTCTTCAAATAATTATGGAAATATCAAATTTATGTTAAATCATGTCTTCAAGGATTTGTTATCTCTATAAAGTCATCGATATATTTATATATAACTTGAGAGGCGTAATTCCGGATACTTAGGGAACGTCCATAAACTACGTGGCTCGGTTTTAAAAAAGGCGTTGGGGTAGGGAAAGAAGAGAAAATCAATGACGACATATCGTACCGAACATACGGAAATTTATATTTTAAAGTTGGCATGTAATTTTTAGATGATTTACAACATTGTTTCCACATTTCAGACAAGCACGATTAATGAAATCACATAAGTTAGGTTACTGAAGAATAAGAAGAAAAGAGATCGAAAATTCAGCATGAAATATTTTTATCACCAATGCACTCCATGGCAACTATAGGAAATGTTACAAATGGCTTCGTAATTCGAATTACAGATCAAGTGTTGACGAATAGGACCAGAAGTACAATTTTTTGGCCTCAACAACTGCTTAAAATTTTCCTGTTAAGAAGCATGCGGTAGAAACGGAAATGCTGTTAGGAATAGGTAATATTAGTTTGAAGTTAAATACAATAGTGTAATGTGCTTTCTGTCCTCGTATATGTAGCTGATAACGAGAAGTGTCGTACCGGGAGCAGTGCAAATAATTGCTGTTTATTATCTCTACGCTTTATTTGTGATACGAATAATTACGGAGAAATAGTTGTCAGTGTATCGAAACTCCAGTTTTCGTGCTTTCAGGGGTGATTTGGTCAGTAACTCCGTTTGAATACGTTGCAGTCGTCGTCCGAGGGTACAGGACTACGCTAAGCTTCACTGGCTCTGTTGCTGCGGCGCCGTGATGGCGCCTGAGGCTGACGTGAACGGTGAGGTTATCTGGTTCGAGGCCTGCTAGTGGAGGAGTTGATCAGCAGGATAGGAGAGGTGGTGGTGCATAATTCCTAATCACCAGGTGGTGCACCAAAGTACTGGGTTGTATCCCAATCCTCTCTGCAGTGGGCATGAAGCGAGGGCATACGACACTGTTGACGGTGATTCGTCCATCGCATGGGGATGTAAAGCCCGCTGTCTTTCGGAGCCTGAATGGCCGGCGCCGTGTTTCACCCTCTCTCATCTGTCACCCACAACACAAACAAAGCTCTACACTGAACACACACACTATCACACTTACAACACTTATAGCACTGGGGAAACCACCCCAGTTCATCTTCCCAGAAGTTGCCATGGAAACTGTCTACGCCCAGACACGGGTTGGGCGTTCATAAGAAGAGGACCTGATGCATCTGTTTGCAGTGTTGTCTTTTCATAGACGTGTTTGTGTACTTAGTTTGTAGCCTTTATACACATCTCGCAGATGTTTATAACTGCCAGTGAATCCTTGCGATACGTTTTTTTTTATTTACGCATCGTCGACGTAGAGGTCATTAGAGGCGGGATGGGACTGAGAAAAAGGAACTGGAAGGAATTCGGCCATGGCCTTTTGAAGAAAGCTTCCCGGCATTCGCCTGGAGTGATTTGGGGAAACCATGGAAAACCCATATCTGAATGCCCGGACGGGGATTCGAACCCGCATTCTCCCGAATGCGAGGCGAGACCTTGTGATACGGGCCACCGCCGGTTGTGTTGTCTGAGAAAACTGGCTTTTCTTTGTTACAAAAAATTTAATGTTACATAAATCTTAGTTTTTTGGTGGGTGGCTTCAAGAAAGATACGAAATGATTGCTTTACTTTTTTTGAAGTGCAGATGTTCCCAGTGCTTTAAGGGTTTTACCGAGGTCTTTAGTGCTGAGAGAGAACGCAAAAGGTATCGGCAATGACATTTTTCAGCATCCATCCTAGAGTAAATTCGGTAAAAACCTTGGGAAACTTATAGCAGCTGAATGGCCGGACGCTGTATTGAAAGGCCCTTCAACACTCCACCCATACCTTATGTTTCATGTCAAACCTGAGTATTGCAGCTCAGTCTGATAATCAAGCAACACTAATCCAGCTGTCCAGACCGAATTAGAGACAGCCGTCTTCCAATACAAATAATTTTCCACCACCGCATTTGTGGTTTCACGCATATTGCATTAAAAATCAAAAAAACTTTTAACCGACTTCAAAAAAAAAAAAAAAAAAAAAAAAAACACCGAGATTCTCAATTCGTCTATATTTTTTGGATGTATGTCCAGCCATATCTTCTCCTATTGTGAACCGATTTTAATAAAAAAAATTTAGTGGATAGGGTATACTTTCAAAGTGGTCCTATATAAATTTCATTGAAAAACCACCCCCCATACCTCTTTATACCCCTTCATTTTTATACAAACCAATTTTTTTTTTATTCGATTTCGATGGAACTTTGGATATGTATAATTTAAAATAAAGAAAACAATATTTCAATATTTGGTCTGCAAAAGCCCAACCCCTCTCTCTCTTTCCACCCCCTTAATTTTTGCCAATGTTCTTTTTAAAAAGCTACAGTCGACACCATTTGACTTAGCTCAATGAAAGTTGGCACATGTAGCCTGTGTATTTTTTCATGGAAATGATTTCAGATCAAAAAAATCCAAAACCACCATCTCTCCCCCTTTACACCATTTAATTTTTATACAAACAAACAGTTTTTATCCAATTAGGATGAAAACTTGCAACGTATACTTTAAAATAAAGAGAAAAAGGATGCCAACATTTTTTTTCTTTCTTTTCAAAAAAAAAAAAAAGATTCTTGTCTCCCTTTCCACCCTCTTAATTTTTGTCAATGTTGTTTATAAGAAGCTACAGTCGACACCGTTTGATCAATCATTATAAAATTTCGTACATATATGTATTTTTCATGGAGAAGAATTCTGACCAAAAAATAAAAAACCAACTCATCACCCCTAAATCACTTAATTTTTGCACAAACCCGCATTTTAATCCGATTTCGATGGAGCTTTGCATGCATATACTTTAAAAAAGAGAGAAGAGGAAAAGTACTGTTCACATTAGTTTTACAAAAATCCAATCCCTGTTCCCCTTTCCACCCCCCCCCCCCCCCTATTTAGTGTCAATGTTCTTTATACAAAATTACAGTTTCTATCTGAATTTAAAGAAACTATGCACACGTATACTTTAAAACAAACAGAAAAATACTGTCTATATTTGGTTTAGAGAAACCAAACCCCTCTCCCACTTTCCATCCCATTAATTTCTGTTGATGTACATTATACAAAGCTACAGTTTCTATTCGATTCTGAAGGAACTTTGAACACGTATACAGAATATTTTTGTATACAGAATACACACGTATACAGAATATTTTTGTTTAAATTTGGTTTGCAGAAGCCCAACCCTTTTTCCCTTCTACCCCAGCCCTCTTAATTTCTAATGTTCTTTATAGAAAGCCAAAGTTTTTATCAGATTTCGATGGAATACTGCACACGTATACTTATAAAAGAGAAATGTAGTCTCTACATTCTGTTCACAAAACCCAACCCCCACTCCCTTACACCATTTAATTTTTGCAAATGTATTCAAAGCTACGGCTTTTATGTGGTTTCGATGGAACTTTGCACACATATAATTTAAAACAAATAGAAAAGTACTGACGACACTAGTTTTACAAAACCAAAACTACTCTTCCTCTCTACACTCCCTTAACTGTTTTTTTATACCAACCTACAGTTCTTATCTGATATTAATATAAATTTGCACACGTATACTTTAAATCAAGCAGAAAAAGACAGCCTATCTTTGTTATACAAAAGCCCAATCTCTCTTCCCTTTACCCCCACCTCTTTTGATTTCCAGTGTTCTTTATAGAAACGCACAGTTTTAAATCCCGTCAAAATCGATTCAGCTATTTTTAAGTTATGGCGGAATATTCATAAAATGTGTCCTAATGTCTCAACATGTACGTCAGATTTTAACTTGAGCCCCAAGCTTTCTACATCTACATCAATACTCTGCAATTCACAAACATTGTGGGTGGCAGAAGGAGCTGAGAATCAATCTTAATTCTGCGCATTCCAGTACTGAATAGTACGAGGAAAGAAAGAATACATATAAGCATCAGTACGGCATCTTATTTCTCGAATCTTATCCCTCCGGTCATTGCGACCTAAATAGGTTGGCGGAAGAAGTATTTCATTGCACTCGCAAGTCAAAGAATTTAGCATATTCTCCAATAAATTTAAACGCAAACGACGTTGTCTGTCTTCCATACGATCCCAGCCCGATCTATGTATCAATTCTGCGACGCTTTCATAAGGGCTGTAGCAACCAGTCACGAATCGAGCGGCCCTCCTCTGCACCCTCTCTACTGAGTCAATCAGAATCTTGCGATACGGATCCCAACTCCACAACAGTAATCAAGATGCGGACGCACTTGTATTTTATACGCTATTTCCTTTGTATGAGCATTACAATTCCTCAAAATACGACCTATGAATCGAAATTTAGAATTAGCTTTGCCTACGATGGAAGTTATGTGCAAGTCCCATTTGATGTTACTTTGTATTATTACCCTCAGATACTTCAGGGAATCAACCGTGTCAACACTTGAATTGTTTACTTTGTACTCCTGAACAAACTGATTTTTTTTGTTATTTATTCGCAATGCCTTGCACTTTTTTTGTGAAAAACCATTAAAAATCTACATTTCCTGCGTGACGCTGGAACAAACAGATAGACTTGCGCATGTGGTATGTATTAATGCCCGGATGTTATGTTTTTCGATTATGGAGCAGCAGCTTTAGCAGATGTTGTGATTAGGTTGAAACACAGCCTGGACCAAAATGTAAACTGATATTCCTTATCTCAGCAACCAGCATTCCCGTTCTGGAAATTATTGGGGTACCTCGAGCAGGAATTTTTTGAAAGCAAGCGCGTTAACCACTGAGCTACCAGAAACTTCGCAAAATGAGAACTGCTGGTGGATATTAAAAATACGAAACAAACTATAACCTCACTAAAATATTTGAAATAAATTTATACCTTGCTTGGAAGAAAATAAATTTAAATGTAAAAATTTTACTTTTTTTTTTTTTTTTTTTTTTTTTTTTTTTTTTTTTTTTTTTTTTTTTTTTTTTTTTTGCTGTCTTTCGACTGGTTTGATGCAATCCTCAATCCCTCTATCCTGTGCTAACCTCTTCATGCCTACATACCCCTTACAACCCACGTCCTCAATTATAATTAGCTGCTTCATACATTCAATCTTTGTCTTCCTCTACAGTTCTTACCTTCGACTGTTCCTTCCATTAACAAATTAACCAATCCAGCATGTCTCTATGACCTACCAGCCTGTCTCTTCTTTCTGTAAGCTTCTTCCACAAACTTCTTTCCTCACCCATCATTTCCAAAACTCGTTCATTTCTTACTTTGTCGGTCCACTTAATTTTCTTCTGTAGCACCATATTTCAAATGCTTCAATTTTCTTTCTGGTATTTCTAAAGTCCATGTTTTGCTACCATAAAGTGCTGCGCTACACACATAGAGTTTTAAAAAGTTCTTTCTAATTCCTAGATCAATGTTTGAAAGTAAACGATTTCTCTTTATCATGAGAGCTCTTTTTGTTAGTGCTATTATGCATTTAACATCATTATTGCTTCAACCGTCGATTATAATTTTGATTCCCAAGTTTACTATTATTGAAACTTTTACATTAATCATTTATTCCTGGAGTCGGTGCCAACCAAAGCAAGAAAAACAAAAAATAAAAACAATAAGGACTAACAATAGTACATAAATAATCATGTAACTACTTACCTTATGAATGCTAGAAAGATGTTTCAACAAAACTGAAACATGCAGATTATAAGCCGATATTATACTAAAAAAATGTAAGTAAGCTTATATCTTTATATACCATAATTTTCATGTTTAAATTGCAACATAGAACAAATGTAATTACATGTATAAACACCCAACAGTCAGAACCACTGAAGATGCTTCATAGAATGAAGTGAAACGTGTTTGGGAAATAAAACAACAAAATCAATTGCATCGGCGTTAAAATTATTTATACAAATTGATCCTATACAATTGAGGAAATGGCCCACAATGTCCAGATGTTAAATGTAAAGCGTTTACCGCCTGATGCAGCTTACCAACTGACAATGTAGCGCTAGAGATATGCCTCGACCACTTACGAGGCCGAGCCACAGATTAAAATACTGTCCAATTTGTTCCCCTAAACTGTCTCCCGCAAAAACAAAATCTGCATACGGAATTTTCGCTCGTACTCCCCGTGTCGCCTTGAACAGCAATACAGTTCAGTAATTTGTTCCTCGCGATGTGACAGTTGGCATCGACTCCAAAACTAACTGATTAATGTAAAAGTTTCAATAATACTAACGTAAAATATTACCCATTTGGATTTATTTTCTTCTAAGCAACGTATAAAGTTATTTCAATTTTTTTCTGTGTTTTTATTTTATCGAAACAATTATTTTACAATTAAACAGGAAAATCCACAAATCTATTTCTAAAAGTAGCGGATCTTCCTTTTTAATGTAACATCAGCACTTGGAGACGCCTTTCTGAGACGGGAGTAGGCAAAAACATTGGTGCTGATACCGAAATATTTACCAGCTCGCGGGTTCGAATTCACCAGTGCGCAGAGAATGTTTTTCGGTGTAAGCCAGTCTTTGGTGAGTGAGCGTAGTAACGCAAGTTGGATTGTCATTTCCCGCTACATGGCGGAGCTTCTCCATTTTTTGTATCTGTTTCACACTTTCTTTGACGGGACGATCTTCTATTCATCACGCTCGATACACCTATTGCATGGTCCCTGATTTGGAGCTCAAAATACAGTTGAAAGCAAATCAATATCAGTCGCAATGAAGTGGAAAGAGTAAAGCTACATTCAGTCCCAATAGAGTGTGATGTTATTTTAATCTTGTTTCCTTCCATCAACTGATTAAAGCTACGCAAAATAAAAGAGATGATTCATCTACTGAATTGGATGAGACATATTTGATAATGTTTTGTGTTTTTTTTTCTGTGTTTTAAGTGAACTGTAACTGCGCTAAATTGATTTAGATATTTAACATATTAATTGAAGGATATTAACATGTTTTCAATGAATAGAAGTGGTTTACTACGTTAAAATTCTTCAAATTTTTTGTGGTTCATTGTAAAATATGAACAGTTAGTATAGTAATATGTGGGTTTTAATTGTGTTTAGTAAAAACTTATCATTTAGACCATTATTTGGCGTTCTGAAACGAATTGTGGCCAATTAATTCCATCCAGAATTTTCTCTCTGCCACAACCAGCAGTCATTTAATGTGCCTTGGCCGTATTCTGTGAATATTTCAATTTTCTATTTTCGAGCGTACTTATTCAATGAATGTATGCACAGTGCATGTAATGTTTCCGCATTTAAAAGTTGTCCTGTCAGTTCAGTTGAGAATGTTAATAACTGTAATACACACTTAGCGGCCCTTCAACCTGGATTTATCAAGTTTATTTGAGACCAACGTACATTATTCCGAATAACATTGCGAGAGGCCATCACGAAATGATTCCAAATTGGGGGAAATGCTGAGGGAAGCGTTTCTAATTCCAAGGAGGGTGATTTGTAAGGGTTTTGAGTATCCGTATTTGGTCGGCCAGACGTCGGATACATGGTGAAATCATTCGATATGACATGCTTTGGTGTACAATGCTGAGACCTCATACGCATGTACACTATTTAACTACAAGAAACTGATCATTCTAATTAGTAGAAAGATATGTAATTTATTAATGATCCTCCTTGCGATATGAAGCACTTTAGATTTGTTTGTTCCTGACAAAAGTCCGTCAACTTGTCTACAGACTTGCTTATCCTGCTTTCATCACTGTCGATTTCTTCTGGTGTCGTTTCGCAGAGAAATTCCTTTTTGCAGATGAAGGTTTCGTCAGAAGCTTTTGACGGAGTCCGCTTTGTTTCCTCGACACAGAGCGTACAAAGGTAGTTTGACACAATGTGACAATGGGGATCAGTGAAACTGGAATTCTGGGCCACGTGAAGGAAATGAAAGTACTTAATACCCCAGTTGAACGACTTTAGAGATAAGGTTTATGTTCAAAGAGAGATAACGTTCCCTTGAGAGTGCACAAAGGCTGTGATGGTATAGTTAAGCCGATACAATATGCCAGTGGTCCGCAACCTTTTCCATCTCGCGGCACACCATAAGGTTATCCATCACACCTTACCGAACGGATGGTTGAGCAAAAAGAACACCCTCACAACACGATATTTTTTTTGCGTAAAAAAAAAACAAGTAAAAAATCAGCGTTTGCATTAAATTAATAATCATGCAGTTTTATATTAACTAAAGTAAATAATTCGTGAAGAAATCGTTGACAATGCAAACCTCATTTCTTTATCGACGGATTTGAGTCTTTCCCTCTTGGATGTTTTAATCTAACTTAACGTCGAGAAGCCCAATTCACATAAATAAGTAGATGAAAATAGCAATAAAACATTAACTGCAATGTCGAAGATAGCTGGATATTCATTCCTTATTGTTAGCCAAAACGTATCTGAAGGAACTTCGAGAAGCTTTAATTTCAAAGTTCTGTCAGCTTTTAAATCTGGGAGTTCCTCGTGAATATTAATTGGAAGATGTTCCGAATTTGCAACAAATGGACCACGAACCCAGTCGAAATCTTCAACACTTTCTCCAAAGTACTTTTTTAATCTTTGCTGCAAGCCTTTTAAATGTTCTTTAATTAAGTCCATCACCATTTTATTACCGTCATCACGTGACCATACAGTCGGGAACATCTCACACGACCAATTTTCAGTCCTCTGGAACCACAAATTCAGCTTGTTCTCAAATCCTTTAATCTTATAGATACTAACAAGAATAGGCTTGGAAAGTTCAGCTAATCCCAGAAGTTTAGACTGAGCGAGAAGCACATACACAGAACTTGCAGTAAATATAACGGAACCTCAAAGCGCAGCAGTAAAGGCGAGGAATAAAAATATTTTAAAAAAATGAATAAACAAAACTAATAGCAAATGTGAGTAAACAAATAACATTTAATTTCTTAAAATACGATTCTACGTAGCAACTCGCAGCTCATGACACTAAAATGCAATTAATAAAAAAACTGTAATTAATTCCTTATAACTGGTAAAATTTCGCGGCACACCTTTCACCTTGTCGCGGCACACCAGTGTGCCGCGGCACACCGGTTGCGGACCACTGCAATATGCGACCCGAAAATGTTAAACGAAAATCGTTTATTGATAAGTATATTACTGTACCACTAATCGAACTTGAACCACACGTCTTGAAGATCAATAATTGCTGTTCTCGTTGGTCCTTTCTGATTTCACTGTCACCTGAATTCCGTAATTCTGTTAACAGTTTTCCAGAAGAGTGGAAGTTGTATGTTAGTGATTTTCACTACCGGCAGGGTTATTTATTTATTTTTAAATAGACATCTGACACACAACCTTGATTCTTCACACGGTAATAGCCATTGTTAAATTAGTTTTGTTTGGTAGAGCGCTACTTTCAGTCATCCTATCAGATGTATAAAGTTTTATACGGTACTATGTATGGGTCACTTAATTCTGTGTGGTGTAGTTACGCGAGTTTCCAAAAAAGAAATCAGTATATTCAAAATTATACGTTACTAAATTTATACTTACCATATTTAGTCGGCGACAAGAGATGAGCTAAACCTCAATTGCCTTCGATGTAATCACTGCCCTGCGACTCAGTCACCATCTTCTGCGACAATAACGACCGCTGTGTGATGCTCGACATCCCGTTATAGCTGCTTGTATTCTCTATTCTGCTTTAGGCCAGATCTTTGTTTATTTCTGTGTTGCCTGCACTATTTTAAGGCATTCTTTCCAAATTACCGTGTAGGTAATAATGTCTTTTATAAGGGACTACAAGCAATATAGCTGACTACCTTACTGTTTTTAAACGGTTTTGGTCACTTTGCAAACAAAGAAACGATTAATTTATCTCACTAGTTATCTAACAGGCTTTTATGCAGTCATAAAGACATTCTGGTTCGTAATTTTATTTTGTGTTTTTAGGTATGGATATATATACAAAAAAATTGATTCAGTCTATCAAAACAATGTTTGATCTGTATCGACGAACATTACAATCATCAATGACATAGTCAAAACATGGCAACCATCACATCACAATTTGTGTTAAACATCATCTGAAACTACAGATAATACTGGAACAAGAACAGATTTGCAGAATGGTGGTTCTCTTTACGGCGATAATGAATGAGAACCATCAATGATTAACTCATATCATAGTGGTTTTACATGGCATGGGCACGTCCGAGAAAGGAACGCGGCGAAAATATTTAGAAAAATTTAGAAAATGTACCTGAAAAAGTTAAGACCAAGGAAAAGACCTGGATGAGACATAATGTGATAAGAGAGGACAGAAATGTGGTAGAATTGTGGAGGAGTGAAAGTAGGACAGAAATTAGTACAAAGGCTTCATTCGGTAGTACGTCAAGCGTATGGAAAGAGGTGGGATATATAGAAGTCTAAGATTGAAAAGAAGTGTTCACCTGACATTTACCGCAAACGTCGGCAGTGTGGTCTCACGCTAGATATTACCCATAACTGTCAACAGGGATGTTGGAATAGGTGCTAGAGGAGGGCTGCGTTTTGTTATCAGCAAATACAAACCAACATTTAGCTTAAGCGAAGTTCAGGAACTGGCTCATGTAAGTCAATTACATAAACTAAAGCTTTATTTTAACGATATGCAAATCCTACTTTTTGGTCAGTTAACGACGATTACAAATAATTCTACAACATTATCTTTACCTAGAGTGATCTTTTACATCTTCTGCCAGTGAGGAAATACGTGTTCTAACATCTTTTTATACCAAGATTTATTTTCACGTTAGCCTTTCCGGTTTTAAATCCTATTCATCTTTTTCATCACCTGAAAATAATTCTTACACTATTACCTGAAATTATGTCTCGATTTCTCCTTTTCAAACAATCAATAACAGTATAAAACCTTTTTATAATTCTTCCTGCGTTATAACACACTTTACACAGTATTAATATTAAACATTTCACAACTTTCATATACATCGATATTTTCTCTGGCTGCCAGCCATGCAAATTAATTTCAAATCCGCCAGATCTGCTTAATTATTTTCCTTCCATCCATGCATTTTCTTCTATCAAGTTCTCCATAATAATTTCATTCCGTCATCATCTCTTATATAGTCTCCATTGCTAATCCACACATATCTCCTTGTTGTTAAAGAACCCTTAACAACAACATTAACAACTTTTAACATCATCTTTATAATCTCTACGTACAAAATGAATATTTTTAAAATTTTATTTTTAATAATTTATACCTTAACGGGAGACATGTCTGTTACAAACTGAAATGGAGTCTGGAAGGCGTTGTTCTCCGAAGAAGCTCTTTGTTCCATGAGTAGTTCTGTCTAGAAAAATGCTGCACAACCAATTTTGGAGATGACCCACAATTTCCATTCTAAGTTGGCCTGCGGGCTACAGTTTCGAAACCAAGGATAAAAGCAACATAGTTTAAATTACAATAAAAAAGTAAAAACCATCAATGACACCTTTCCAGAGGTTTTTTAAATTATAATCAAAAAGTAAAAAACATCAGTGAGACCGTTGCAGAGGTTCTTGAGCTAGTAAATTCTAGAGCGCTGCTGTTGGCGGGCAAATTCAGATGCGCTGACGGGGTGCGCAGCCTTGATCTAGAACAATGCGGAATATAAATCGGAAGCCAGCAGATTAATCAAGCAAGAGATGTATTAGGGAGATATAATTATTTCTGCCGATGCAGTACAGAGATTTAGAAAGAATATACAATGGATAGTAATACTAAGGAAAGAAGAAAGTTTATATCGCATTATCGCGAGTTAGCCTTCAAAGGCTTTCGTGGAACATAGGTGGCGATTTCTTTCATTGCTGCCTACGAGAATTTCATGATCTGCCTCTCTCCTGAATGCTGCTAGTTTAATAGGCCTGATGTAAAGCAATCTCTGTGACGAACATGGAGTGAAAACGAGAGTAAAGCAATTTTTGCTTGCAGTTTAGAGCATTTGTTCTGAAACTCAAAGAATCAGTGGTGAACAAGACCCCAGCAGTTATACAACTACGTGTCAAATGAGTCTCATCGCGTGGGGCAGAAACTGTGTAGACTGGTGTGCAACAGTGACGATAAGGTGATGGCTATATTACTTATTGCCATGCAATGTAGTTGTAGGCCATTCCGCCCCCCCCCCCCTCCCTCCGCTGTTCCTTAGTTAGTTAGTTGTTAATCGATAACGCCAATACAACCGTTTTTTATATTTATTTTCTATTTAAATTAATGCAAACAACAGATTTGTTCACATTTGTAATTTTGTTTGTCAAAGACAGTGATGGCGTCTATCTCATACAGTAATCAGAATCAAATGCTGTAATTAGTATGAGATCAGTCGACAAATTTCTTCCTCGACAAAAATCATTTCCTATACAAACAAAACATAGTGTGGCCGATATTGCTCTCTTAAAGTGTCTGAAGTAAAGTTCCACTACCACTTGGCTAAATAAACGCCGCTGATAGCAGCCTGGAAAGTTACTACTTTTCCCAAAGAGTAATATTCCTTCTCTCCGTTCAAAGGTGAAAAGATAAGAGAAGCAGACAAATAGCTACAGTGTTGTTTCTAGGAAACGAGCCCTTCAAACTGAGCATGTTTCAACTAGTCGGAGCAAACACTTACGAAAGATAACAGCAGTTAATATGCATATCTTACTCACAGACTCGTTACATGGCTTTTATGATTCCAAATAACATTCTGTGAAAGGGTGGCGAAGGAATGGTGAAATCATATTTGTTGCAGTTTTCTGTTGTGCCTGTAGTTCGCATCACCACTTGATGGAGTCTTACATCAGACATCGTTTGCTGATGAGTCTTCTGGAGCAGTGTTTCTGAACCTGTTGTCCGCGCAGGTGGACCGCAGGCAGCATGTTATATATTTAGACGCCGCACTCATACTGTTTAAGCCTATAAGCGAGTATAAGCTATAAGCCAAACTTTTTAAAAGCAACCAATATTTCAATGACTGTCAAAAATTTGGCGGACTACAATAGTCTCTTTAATTCCAGTTGACGTAAGAGCGTTATTCGTTT
The DNA here is from genome assembly GCA_031002005.1 of Vandiemenella viatica. Classification (NCBI taxonomy): domain Eukaryota; kingdom Metazoa; phylum Arthropoda; class Insecta; order Orthoptera; family Morabidae; genus Vandiemenella; species Vandiemenella viatica. Next base: position 172,228,303 of record CM061920.1, read on the forward strand.
AACAATTAACTTAATGACTATTTTCTGATGATGATGTAGTAGGTGTAGGGACCGTTGTATTTGGTAAACATAAAAATGATGAAGTAAACAAAAATAAAAGGTGTCAGGTTTTTTTTTTTTGTTGTGTGCATATGCTGTGTGTAGCATTCAGGTTATAGTAAAATTATTTTTCAGTTGATTAGTAAAAATTAAGCTCTGGTCAATATGTAATTAACTTTTAATAGTTCACATCCAGTTTCATATCTGTGTTTCCGTAGGAATTCAAAACATGTTTCCCATTTATATATTATAATGGTACTATAAAATATATCCCAGATGTTACTGATATATACACTGGTAAAAATTAGGCCCCCTGCAAGTTAGTGATCCACAGCATTATTTTTAACGATTTACTGGTCCCCGGGTTGAAAAACGTTGAGAAACACTGTTTTACGAATATCGAACGATTGCTTCGCACAATACTGCTGGGGAGAAAGTGACAGCGTGAAAAATGTATCGCGGCACGGAGACCGATTCCCGAAAAGTTTCCCTTCCGTTATTTCGATAGCTGTTTGCATTGTGAGAGTTACTGGAGCCGTTTATCTGTTGTGGTTGTCCGTGTCTTACAGACTAATGTGAGTTCCTTTGTATGATATTTCATATATAGGTTCTGGGAGAAAATATGTCATAAGAGCTTTACTTTAAAAGATTCTTATAAACATTTATCCCACAACTCTCGTTTAGAGGTTACCATAGTTTCTACCGAGCATGGTGGTGTAACGGATAGCGTTCTGGCCTCGCATTCGGGAGGACGGCGGTTCGAATCCCCGTCCGGGTATCCAGATTTGGGTTTTCCATGGTTTCCCCAAATCACTCCAGGTGAATGCCGGGATGCTTCCTTCAAAAGGCCATGGCCGAATTCCTTCCCATTCCTTGCCCCCATCCTTTCCCGTCTCTAAAGACCACGTTGTTAAAAAGGGACGTTAAACTGTAAAAAAAAAAAAAAAAAAAAAAAAAAAAAAAAAAAAAAAAAAACCAAACATAGTTTCTAAAATGTGACTGAAGGTTTGCAGCAATGTACCCGCGACAGATGTATGCAATAAAGCCACGTTTAATAGTATTTATTGTAGTAGAGTTTTGCTACTACCTTCAGTCACTTTATATTGAACTCCATTACGCCACCAGTAGCGATACACGTAATTTAATCCTTACTAGTGTCCGTGGCTCGGATTCCATGCTAAACTGACAGTCCCAGAGGAAAGGAACTGGCCGTCCTGCCTTTGACACAATGGGTTTAGTACATCTCCTCCGGGAGGATTCGACCAACCTTCGTGTTGTGGACGAAGTTAGTTTTTAGTTTGAACCTATCATACCTGTTCGACATGTTCATGGTTCTTACAAGCTTAACTGCTGATTAAAATATATTAATCGCTTTCTGGGATAATTTTTAAGAATTTAATCATTTATGATTGAATTTGTATTAATCATACAGAAGATTAATTCATATGACATCTGCTATACCCGACTTAGGCTGGAAAGTCACATCAATAATTTTTCATATTTGTTGCTATATATCAGCCCCTTGTAACTTCGATGGGTTGGCATTGAAGACAAGCCATTAGGAGTCGAAGAAGAACTAAATTTTTATTATTATTATTATTAATTTGTTACTATTTATACGGCGCGGCGTGAGGTTTTCTTGCCTTGACTCACTTGGTCACAGTCAAATGACGCAGTAAAATTTCTGAAAATCAACAGTCTAAATCAGCGGTTCCCAACCTTTATTGGTACCCGACCCACTTTTAAGCAAAAAATTTTTCGCGAATTGATAATACATAAAACAACAAACATATAATAGACCGGGAGGCGGCTGCACAGACTATAATCTCATCAAGTTCACTGCTGAAATTCCACGATTAGAAGTAAATCGATCAGCATATTAAAATGCAACTAGCCATGCTAGGTGGTTTCCAAAGCCAAGTCACTGGAAACCACCTTCAGACCCGATTTTAGTGGTTGATTGGTAGGTTTATCATTGTGTTTTACTGCACCCAAATGTATGAAAATATGGAACACCGGGAGCAGGAAAAAATGGTAAACTTACCAGTCAACCACTAAAATGGGATTTGTAGAGTTTTCCACCAAGATATGACTTGGCACATCAGTGGCATTTTAATATGCAAATAGAGGTTTAACTAATCCTGGAATTTCAGCCTTCAAATTGATGAGGTGATGCTTTGTGCAGCTGCCTCTCGATTTATTACAAAGATAATGAAAAATACGTTTAAAATATTATAAAATCACAACTTCACAATCGGTGAGATTTCTGGTACTGGTGTTTACTGATGAGGGTGTTGATATGAGGGTTAATACTGGTTAATTTTAACCTTAAGACACTTTGTACACATCGTTTATTTCTATATTTGTTTTTCAAAAACAATAAAGTAGAAAAAGCTCGTTCACACAAATATATCATGTTGAACGGCATCAAGACCTTCACAGCTAATTTAGAGATTTCTGGATACTCTGTTGTACATTCATCCAGAAGGAAATTAAGGATTTTACCTTGAAAATTGTTTTTAAAGAAGAATCGCAAGATAGTTCTATTAGCGAGTTTTCTTCAGCTGTTAAGAGTTTTGGGCCTTTAAAATGTTTCTCTTCAAAAATAGACGAAGTAAAAGATATATTTTTGTGGCAAAAACGTAGATTGTTGCGCGACCCACCAGTGGGTCGCGACTCATAGTTTGGGAACCACTGGTCTAAATTATATAACGTTCTGAATACGTCTGTATTCGTCAGAATATGAATGTTACCATCAGAAAATTGATGTTTAGGTTGCAGATATCAAAGTTAGGTAAGATATTGTAATTCGAATTACAATTGCAGCAAAAGTTCCAATCAGATACGGATGATTTGCGATGGGATGAGAAGAAACCATTAGTTATGTATGCGGTAATGTTGGTATAATGACTGCTATTATTCATTTACTTAAAACGTTCTTTCTTCCAAAATTTTAAGGAAAGCAGACACAGTCCTTCACAGTAATCAAAGAATAATATCGAACAAAACTTTGCACTAAAAAGGTCTTCGAACAGATACGTAAGTAACAAAATAAAATCGAGTTCAAACCATATTACCTCAGCTCGGACAATATTATATCTCTAAATATAGTGTTTTGATCCATTCAATTGCATTGATCTATGCATCGAAGAGGACAGTAAGTAAGGATGTGGCAAATTGACTGTAAGGTGGATCCACAGTCAAAATTTGCAGGACTAGTCCAGCACCATTTGTGCCTTGTCCGGTTCCAATCCGGTTGATGATTCTCCATTGCCGTCTAGAGAGATCGATTCCTTGTAACCGCACTAAAGGGTCTTCAAGTAGATGTTTATTGACTACCGATAACTGCTCCCACTGAGTGATCCACACGTTGTTACGTTGAAAGAGGACGCTGTAAGGTTGATTGCTGTGCGCCACGGTGGTTTCCATGATTTTAAGCGTGATTCTTTGCTTGTGTAATATCTAGATGTGTGGATAACTGGGGTTCTTCAGTCTATTTATCCAGAGTTTCTGACCTTAGAGAAGAAACGAGCTGATGATGCTTTACAATCACAACAAAAAATGGTGTTATAATGCCATACCTTTTTTTTTTTTTTTTTTTTTTTGGCTGTCATCAGACTTTTGACTGGTTTGATGCAATCCTCCAATCCGATGTGCCAGAGACATTTCGAAATAGCGAAAACTTATATGGATTAATTGTAATTAATATCGTAGTTAATTTATTTTAACAAAAAAGCGATCAATTAAATAAATCTTTGTTTTTATACATCGTAAACATTGGAGACAAGTTTTTTAAGTAATTTACAAAAGCAGAATGTTATAATTTAGGTACTTATTGTATAATCACATACGTCACTACGAGCAAAATTATTTACATAACTACCAGATAAATATGGCAGGTGTCAGGCAGTCTAGACTCCAATTTCGCGAATATGGACTTACAAGAATTGATAGGGAACAAAATGAAAAATGGCCGAGATATATAAGAGAAATCATTTCACGCAGTCAGCTTAAATATAGAATGACTTCAAATCACAGTTTTGTTTTTTTTGTTTTGTTTGGAAATGCTGTCCAAAAGATTTGATGCTTGAGTTCATTCGCTTGTGCCATCCTGATGTCATGAATAGTGATAAACTCAAACAGCTTGATGGCATTTGGAAATAGCTAGAACAGTGCGTTGATGAAAGAAGAATGGACATATTAAGAAAACGTACCTATTTTGATATTGTCGAATGGAGAGTAAGAAATTTGTGTCCCAATCAGTGAAATGCATAGGTACGCGAACAATTCATTTCGGAGCTAAAAACGCTATTTTTAGCGGCAAAAGGCTCTTACTCTTTTAAGAGCCAAAAATTATACACAGAAAGCAAATTGTAGTTATTCTAAAATTATTGAGCGAAAACGATGTTGTTGTAGTAAACCCTAGACCACAATAATTACTTCATGCACCGGTTTATAAACTTTTATTTTTAAATTTAACATTAGTGTTTAATTATATTTGTTCAAAACTCTGCTTGCGTGCAGTTAAATTCAAACACACCGCTCTAAATATGCTCATACTACTAACGGGCGGCGATTTCAGAAACTATTATCGTTCATAACGAAAGTAATAGTTTCACCAAATACATTCATCACCCTAATGAAAATTACTAATTATTTGCCCGCAGTTCTATATATTTTGTTTTTAAATTTAATGTTCTCTTCTTCATTAGGTCTGTACAAAAATACCCGCAAAATTTTTCATCAAGTACATTCGTAACCCTACCAAATGTAAATTACTAATAATTTCCTCCGCTGTTGTATATAATCTTCCATTTTAATTTAAATTTCTCTTTATTTTGTCCGATTACATTGAAATACTCCGCTTAGAAAAGTTACGACGTGGTATTGGAAATAACTATTACTGTTTTCGATATAATAAAAAAAATGTCTCTGATTACTTACAAGGCACATCGCTGGAGTACACTCAGTCACGGTAAAAGTGTCTGGTGAGTAAACTGGAACTTTACCACTTCATCTCTACATATCCCTTACAACCCACGTCCTCAATTATCTGCTTCATATATTCCAATCTCTGTCTTCCTCTACAGTTCTTACCTTCGACAGTTCCTACCACCAGCAAATTAACCATTCCAGCATGTCTCAAAATATGACCTACCAGCCTGTCTCTTCTTTCTGTCCACAAACTTCTTTCCTTATCCATCATTTCCAAAACTCGTTCATTTCGTACTTTGTCTGTCCACTTAATTTTCAGCATTCTTCTGTAGCAACACATTTCAAATGCTTCAGTTTTCTTTCTTTCCGTTATTGCTAATGTCCATGTTTCGCTACCATGAAATGCTGTGCTCCACACATAGAGTTTTAATAAGTTTTTTTTTTTAATTCCTATATCAATATTTGAAACTAAAAGATTTCTCTTTTTCATGAAGGCTCTACATAACAGGACAGAAAAATAACAGATTTTTTTAAAAAAAATTAATATATATAAGAAATTTCGTACTAATCAGTCTTTAGGAAGGTAGTTATAGTAGTCGTAAAAAATCTATCATGGGCGGACACAGAGATTTGGTGAAGAAAATTATCGGAAGTGATTCGGGCTATTTGACTCGTCGAAACAGAAGTATTCCCCCTCTACAATTCATCCAGTTCGATGACTTCTAGAAGGATAAAAGCCTGTTACGACCTGTCTGTTTAGGATTGTTATCGAAGAGCGGGAAGCAGATCTATCAAGGTCTACATGAAGGAACCATCCCGGCATGCACCTGAAGTGATTTCGAGAAAACTGTGGAATAACGTAACCTGGTTGGCCGAAGCGGGGATCGATAGTGGATCCTCCAGAATGCCAGACCCCACCAGAATAGTACGATGGGGATATTTCTGAATGTTGGAGATAGCAGAGCCAGAGGCACGCGTAACATGGCAACGCGGCGAGGAATGCGCCCCGCTGACATTCCACGGAGTCTGCTCGTGGCTTCCCAGTCAACTCTGAAGAAAAGTAAAAGCAAGCAAAAGTTAGAACAAACCTTTAAGTGCTGTGTACCTCCAAGTGAAAGCGTCAAGTCTGTAATATTAGTACCAGCAATGTACTGTTGTCAGATTGTTTTTATTCCCGTTCCCTCGGCTATACATGTGTGTGCTTTCATACTGAAATGCTTCGCACCTCGTCTCTACATACCGATTTTTTTTTTATTTATTTAAATTGCCTTCGGCCTTATCAGCCACACAGCCAAGTTCTTTGCGTTTTATGACAATTCACATTTCATTACTTTACAGTTCTATTTACATAGTTTAACAATTTACATTTCATTTCGCTTACAGTTTTAAATATACATGATTTACATTACTTTACAGTTCTGTACACAACAGTTTACATTGTATGACCTTTTACATTTCAATTTCTTTACAGTTCTATATCTATCTGTATACTTCTTGGTGTTATACTATGATGAGTCGTCATATAATCACTTACTTTATTATACTGTATTTCTTATCTGCGACGTAGAGTGTTTGTTATACAATTTGTGAGATTTTTGACACTATATCTTGATTCTATTTGGGTCAATGTATAGCACTGGTGCCCAAATCGTTCACTATGGTCTCATATTCTTGTAATATGACTGGCTGATATGTATGAGGATATATCTGTTCAAGTGGTGTACGATTGTAAATGTACTAACTTTCTTCCCGTCGTTTCCTGTTGGATTTTCTACCTGTCTAAAATTTATAATTGGATGTTTCTCTCCTTAAAGAAGGTTATTATGATTGTGAGTATTTCTTGTTTATTTGAGACGAGCAGGATGGAAGCGTTGGTTGGGAGAGGAATGTTATATTTTGTGAGGTCTTTTAGCATTCTGTCCTGCATGTGGGCGTATTTCTTGCATGAAAAAAGAAGATGGTTTATATCCCCTACTGCCTGATCAATGCAGTCGCATAGTGGGTTGTCTCTCAATCGTATCCGCTTTAAGGGGCTCCGGTATGATGGAAAATGATGAATTTTGTAATTTTTGTTTTTTGCCGATATTGATCTTTAGACTGTCCTCTTTAATTTGATATATGATACAAGCATTTGTCTTACCTAGAAGTGCTTTAAACAAGACATAACAACAACAGCGTCGAAGAAATTAAACGATCTGTTTGGGCTGTCTTATTTCATGTTGCTTCAACTGATTCTGCTCCCAACCATGGTCTCTGCCCCAAAGGAACTGATACATGGTGCAAGTACAACGAAGCACAAGCAGAAGGCCAAAGATTTTTGCACAAGGATGGTTTACCATATGCTGACATTGAGGAACTTAAGCCTATATTCAGGGATCTGTCTCGTGTACAGCTACTGAAGAAGTGTTTACATGGTCCTTCTCAAAATCCAAATGAGTGCCTCATCAGTGTTATTTGGTCAAGAATTCCAAAAACTGTTTTGTATCAATTAATCCAGTTCATTTTGGTGTTTATGATGCTGTAATGACTTTTAACAATGGTAGCTTGTCAAGGTGTGAGACATTGAAGAAACCGAGTATTAGCGTTGGGTATCACACCATACGAGCTATGTACAGGCTTGACCAGGAAAGGTATAAGGGGTCAGAGAAAGCAATGAGGGAAGTGGAAGAAAAGATAGAGAGAAGAAGACTAAAGAGAAGACTGGAAGAAAGCTACCAGGATGATCCAGATCACCCTATTTATGGTTCTGGAATGCACTGAAACTTTGACAGCATTTTCCCGCAGGTTTACTTTTTGATAGTTTTAGTGTACCTTTTCTTGGAAACTACATGCATGAACTTGCTGAAACTTTTACAGCCTTGAAAGTATGTTTCTGTGAGTATTTTAACACAGGGATATTATATAATACCTTATAGTTTGTAAATTATTGACTGGACAGCACCTCCAAAAGGTCATAAAAATTGGAATATTTTTTTAATAAATTAATTCTGCCAAACCAATCGCAACTTTGGGAAATCCCTGTGTTAACGTATAGGAAAACCATCATAGATTCACCATATTTTGTTTCAGATATGTATCACAATTAGTTGTTGAGAAAAGGTACAATGAAGTTCGCAAGAAATACATGGGAATGATACACCCTACCGGAGCCCCTTAAGTGGCTGGGAATATTGCAAGGATGAAATCGGCTTCTGATGATGTTGGTTAAGTGGCGTCTGTTTACTTTCCAGTTGTGGAACCTCGGTTTGGATTAGTTTTACCTCGTTCACTAGCATCAGTCAAACAAACGTATATAGGTTTATCATATTCTGCTGTATTTCAACAAAAATTTCTGTTGCGGCATGTAAAATTATGTCAGTTTCCACATCATTACAGACTTATAAATTTCCAAAGGACAGTATAGCCAACTACTCCCTTGTTAAATTCATCACCGAAGATGAAGTTGCAGAGTTTAAATTTCTTCGATCTTCTCTTGAAATCTACCATGTCTCATAGCAAGATCGTGGCAGATTATTCAAAATATGTGTAAACATAGACTTTTTATCGTACGTTTGTTAGTGAATACGTTGGAATCTAAGGATTGCGTGTGCTCCTTTTGTTCTAATCATATTCTTGCTACATTAAATATGTATTTGCATGATCCCTCTTCAGTAACTTCCCGGTTAACTGTAAATGGAATGATTTTGCTTTGGCTTTCCCGCATTTGTTTTTTTTTTTTTTTCTGCTTAACGTCTCTCTAACAGAGAGGTCGTTAGAGACGGGAAAGGATTGGGGGGGGGGGGGGGCAAGGAATGGGAAGGAATTCGGCCATGGCCTTTGAAGGAAGTATCCCGGCATTTGCCTGGAGTGATTTTGGAAACCATGGAAAACCCAAATCTGGATACCCGGACGGGGATTCGAACCGCCGTCCTCCCGAATGCGAGGCCAGAACGCTAGCCGCTACACCACCACTCTCGGTTTTCCTCAATTGATGTACTCTTGTTACTGTTGTGTTGGTATGACTGTGAGAATGTGTTTTGAGTGTAATGTATTGTATATGAAAACTGATGCCAGAAACCAGGTGCTGGCTCATTCTGACCTAGGGTTGCCAGCTGTCCGGTTTTCGACCTAACAGTCGGGTTTTAAAGCGATATGTCCGTGTCCGGTTCACTACATGGAACCGGACCCTAAATGTCCGGTTTATTAAGAAATTTTAAAAATTTACTGTTTAATAGTTCTCTTCATTTTTTCTGTAAAAGCAGCCCATGCACTAGTTCCTGAAATGTGTAGGAAGTAGACAAGATCATCGCGTCTCTCTCCTTATTCCCCCCCCCCCCCCCCACTCGCGGAACGTAATTCATTTGTTTCGCTAAGTGTTCAAATGTTTACTACAGTTAGTCGCATATCTGATTATCGCTAAGCGATCGGTTTATTGTTTCAGTTACCTAAACTATGTCGAATACGGAACGTCGTGCTCGTTTTGTTCGTGGAGAATTAAAGATTGAATAGTGTTATTAATTTATACGTTACAAATACATAGTGAGTGTGTTATCAAAGAAAATACAGGAACGTTGTTATCTCTTCAGAGACGGGTTAACCTGGCGCATATTATAAAATGAGTAAAATTATTTTTATTGTGAAATTTGGTGGTATAAAGGCATTGATACACGGTTTCTTCCGCAGAGGGTTTTGTTATTTTTTAGTTTGCGATTATAAAAACAATTATCTGCAAAATAAAACAATTTGAATTGTCCTGTAAATTTCACTTTTTATAACATACCCTCCCGACCCTTCCCCGCCACCTCACCGCGGGCAAATGACTAGTGTTGCAAAAAAACTGTTTTTTCCTGATTTGAAAAAAAAAAAAAAAAAACATGGAAAAAAATTGTGAAAAAAAAACTTTTTCCTGTAACACGTTTTTTTTTCATAACTACTAAATCTAAAATTTGTAAGGCATTTATGGTTTAAGATGACTGTTTTAGAGTTTATACTAAGTAATTATCTTAATTTTTTAAATCTACTATATTTTTCTGGTTCAGTAGAAAAAAAAAATTACGAAAATATTGGCAACATGACTGAAGTTCTCTTTTACCAACGGGGACTTCCCGAAGAGCTAGGTTGCGCGAGAAGGATTCATACTCGCTATTTCAACCAGTGCTGCCAGCCCTACGAATTTAATTGTAGACCTATGGATCTTTTTTAAAAAAATATGAATTTTAAATATATCTACGTTTTTTTGCCTCTTTTTATTACTTATTGTGCTTTCCTTATATTCATATACTTGTTAAACTCTCAGCGTATAGTGATACTGAGTCATTAAATTGTCAGTAATTATGAATTGTTTCCTTGCAATCGTTGGCGTAAACCGACGATTGAAAAAGAAATAAATCTCCTATTTTGTATGATAATAGATTTAAATTCAGACTTAAAAGACCGTAATACAGAACTATCAGCGCAGTCTTTATGCACAGTGTGTACTTTTCTCATAATTTAAAATTGCAATCTCAAAATCTTTTGCGTACAATACAAGAACAATCAGTAAAAGAAACTGTAACTATTTCTGAAGTTATGGATCTAGAGGAGACAGAAGAAGAAACAGAAAATTCCGACACCGACCGAACTAGTGTTGGTAGTGCTGATACTAGTGAATGTGGTAATGACATAGAAGATAAATAAAATAATGTTACCTATATAGATACATTTATGAATCATTATGTAAGACATTATACGATTCAGTAAGATTTAAAACACACACGTAAAATGTAAGTTCCGTAAATAAAACTATAATTTATTAAATATATTGTTTTCTGAAAAAAAAAAAATTTAGAAAAAACAAGGGTGCTAGGGTTTTTTTTCATGTTTTTTTTTTCACAAAGCTGAAAAAAAACTTTTTTTTTCAATTTGCAACACTACAAATGAGGGTCTGGTCCGGTCCGGTCCGATCCGGATATCTGAAAAGTCGGCATTTGTCCGGTCGTGGAAGTCTGAAAAGTTGGCAAGCCTATTCAGACCTACTGACTCGACACACAAATGGGACCGCCAAGTCTAACGAACCGGACGAATCATCACCAACACTGTCACATGTCTTCACTCCATATGCACTGTAGAGAGGTTTGGGATTTAGCCAAAGACTTAGGTACAAAATCCTGTTGTTAATAATTGTGCATTCCTACCTTTCCTAGGTCCTGGCTAAATCCCGAAAGACTCCGAACCAGCAAACCCTAATAATGGGTTACTTTGTTGGTATAGAAGCTAAGGAAAACGGTCTAAATATTCAAAAACATCAAATCCTGTTTCAAACGCCAGACACCGTCATGATATCTCATCTACTTCGGCCAGTAAGACGGGTATGTTCTTATTAGTTTATTCAAATGACGATATATATTCTGAACCAATACTGCAGCTTCCTAACCTTCTGAAGGGTTTCTACTAGACGTTCTATCACTTAGAGCAATCATAATAATTTTATAATTACTCGTTTTTGTGATGTTATGATGTTAATTGCATGCATTTGGTGGATGATAAAATGCTTCCTTAATGTTTGTGTTTCTATCCTTCATCAACGGAACCGCTCTATTGACTTCGACGTCCAATCGACGAGAGCCTTAAAAAGGACCTCAACTATTAAGGCGTACTGATTCATTCGTTTCACGTTAAGTCGTCAAATAATCCCATTGCACGGTGCCTGATTATAATTTTTCGTTCCTTACATTTGCTGAAGTACGATAGCCTATAGCCTAGTCAGCTCACATCTCATCATACGAAAGCATCTGCATTGTCTGCCACGTGCTAATAAAACAGCGGATCCTGAGATGCAACCTGCACTCTTCAGAGGGGCAGTGGGATGCAATGCAACACATCGGCAGTGTACTCATCAGGGAAAGGGTAAAGTAATTCCGTACGGAATTGTTTCGTACGAGACACAAAAGAGTCATTCGGACGCCTAAAGTTTCAATTTGCCAAGCAAACTACCTCTGTCCTTGGCTAACCTAACCTAACCAGCTAATCATAAAGGGAAGCTATAACTTAACAAGGAATCCAAGCCAGGAAGCATCACAGAGTACTCCACAATAGTAAAGTAAATTTGTCAGAGGTGAGAGTCAGTTTAAGGGCCTGTGAAAATTCCGGCTGAAGCTGACATTCGACATGTGAAAACAGCAAACAAAGAAATTTGCGGCCAACCTGAAATCTGCGGCCAATACCTGTTCTCTTTGTGTCATGCCGCGCCGTCCTAATCACTCTAAACGCCCCGACCCTGGTCTCACTAAATCGTGGCCTGGAAGCTTTTACGTGAACAAATCATTTTACATTACACGCCCGAAACAGCCAAGTGAATTTCTATTTTTTTTTTATAGACACGCAAATGTTTCACAGGTTAAGTATTCTTTCTTAGAATTTTTTTCGCACTCGTTACTGAAAGCTGAATTTTTTGCTGATCTGCAACACTGTTCGGAAAATGCAGTGCGGTACTAACTAGATCGGAGTGGCCGAGGTCGTCTAGAGGCGGCCATACACGATCGCTCCATTCGTCCAAATGGAGCGATGTCACTCCATTATCGTGTCGTCTGTGGGGAAATTTGATGTGGATGACGTTAACCCACAACTGCTGATGGTAGAATATTTTTTCCTACACTATGTTGCGAAAGAATCGCAAGAAGCACTTAGAACTGTAAGGTTGTGTAATGGTGTTTAAGAGAGTCGAGTGTTGACGCTCGAAAAGCAACAGGTTGCATCAGCCGGACGTGGTATTGATCCACCGCGGCGCCCAGTGGTAATGAAACCAGTGGAGTCTTCGAGAAAGAAGCGTGACTCACCGGAGACGCGTCACCGTGCGCTATATAAGCGACGGCCCGCCGGAGCGTGGGGTCGGTCTGTCGGTCAGTCGATCGGGCGAAGAGATCGCGACGTGAGCCAGGGGCAACAGACAGCACGGCGCAGAGCAGCAGAGTCTTCGTTGTCGTCATAGAGCTTAGGGCCTCCTAGGCACTTGTACAATATTTGTAGTCGGCTTCGTGAGCTTCAGACTGTCTCTCTAAACTTCCTGGTGTCTTTTTATTTCAGAAGAACCTTCCAATCCGAGTTCCCGAATTGTAAAAATCGATACCCCGCTTGTTGGTTGATTTCTTTCAGCTAGCTACAGAACGAGTTCATCTGCCCTGTACCCGCTACCCGGTTGCAGGACGCAACAGAGACCAGTTAATTTTCTTGGTGTCAGGTGTGGGGTTGGCCAAGATTTGCCAAGGCTTAGACCGGAGAAGTCACAGGCTAGTGAGCTGTCTGACCGAAATTTTAGCCAAGGTTGGCCAAAGGTCAGCACGCCTACAACAGTTATAGGCCGCAATTCGAGGAATAGGAGTAGGGTTTTCGAGAGTACTCAGCCCGAAGTCGGGAAAAGACTGACGGCTTTGAGCGCGAAGCCGACCTGGGAGGTTGCGCAATCGGCCGACATCGGAAGAAAAGAAGAGGATCAATTGGTCGACTACGAGGGGAAGCGTTACAAGACGCGCAGAGCGATAGAAGCCGCCGCTAGCAGCAGCAACGCAGTCGAAGTCAGCGCGGGGAGCCGTAGGTAGCAGCCGCGACGCAGCGAGGGATCGCTGGTGTGACAGCAGCAACGCAGACGAAGTCAGCGCGGGGAGCCACAGGTAGCAGCCGCGACGCAGCGAGGGATCGCTGGTGCGACAGCAGCGAGCAGCGCGCGAATCACACGCGTTACATAGAAGTCATTTCCAGCAGGTGAGATATCTTGCGCAAGCATGGCTAATGAGGCAGTGTCAGGTAGTCAGGGTGCACAGTCATCACTTAGGCACTATATTAGTTTAAATGAAGTGATAAAATTAATTCCCCATTCTTTTGACGGTGATAAAGCTCAATTAAACGAGTTCCTGGATAACTGTGATAGCGCATTCGAGTTGGTGGAGCCAGAGCAGCTCGAAATCTTATTAAAATTTGTAAATGCCGCTAGTAGTAAATTGCTTGTCAGAGATCTGACTACAACTTGGCCGGCAGTTCGTGCAATAATGCTTGAAAATTATGGTTGTAAGAGAACACTAGATTTTTATGCTTGTAAAATGTTTGCCAGTAGACAGGAATCGTGGGAGAGTATTGCGCAATGGGGTTCGCGTATAGATGCCCTCCAACATCAGTTTAGAGAGGCAATAAAGAGTGTGATGGCTGAAACTGAGTTAGCGGGAAGCATTGCTCTCGTATTAAAGCTAGGAAGGGCTGTTTTTATTCAAGGGTTGTATGATGACCGAATAAAAACAATAGTACGGGCTAGGGGAGAAACCATAACCCTTTCTGAAGCCGTAGAAATTGCAGCGACTGAAGAAAGTGCGATAGCTTCAGCAAAAGAAAAACCAGTGTCGCGATATCCCTTCAGGACTCCAAAGGTAGAGAGAAAAACCGTTCCATCCTGTTTCAGTTGCGAAAAAACCGGGCATACAGCCAAGGATTGTCGGGCGCAAAGCCGTGTAAGAATGGTTGAAAAAGAGGATGAACTAGATAAGAAGGCGATAAATGCTCTGCTTGCAAAGGTAGAACAGTTAGAGAAAGAAAACGCCGTCAGAATGATGGAAACACAGCGAGAGACGAGAAGTAGCGCTAGGCAAGCGGCCCAAACAGCACCCTTTAAGAAAAAGGTAACGTATACAAGTAAAATTACGTGTTATAAATGTAACAGAAAAGGGCACTATGCTCGTGAGTGTCGTGAAAATGCATGGTTTGCAAAGGGAAAAGATAAAAAAGCGGTAAACTGTTAGGTGGCGTAATGGAGCGGTCACATTACGCCATATCACACAAAGTGTATAAAGTAGACTGCACAAGCAAAAATGAATATGTAACAATGCAATGTGATGACGCAAGGTGTAATCCGGTGAAATTATTGATCGACAGCGGGGCACAAATAAGTTTGATAAAAAAGGATAGCTTACTTAGGGTAGTAAGAAGTAATGCGAAAGAAAGAATCCGAATTAAGGGGATAAGCAATAATATTGTGCAAACCGAAGCTTCTGTGGTAATGGAGTTACAAGCCACGAAGGGTTTGATAATAAGACAGAAATTTCATGTAATCAGTGCAAATATAGATTTGCCGTTTGAAGGTTTGTTGGGAAGGGATTTCCTGACGATAAATAAGGCTGTGATAGATTACGGAGAGAGAACCTTTGAAATTCGCGGGAAGCGAATTAGATTGTATACCGCGCAAGGAGGGTCGTGTATGACGCAACGTGGGATGCGTTGTGTTAAGAAAGTAGATGTTGCAGGGATTGCGACATCGGGTGAAAGTCGCCCGCTCACTAACGGAACTGTGAGGCGTTGCGTCAGGCAAGGTGGCGTAAGGATTGCGACATCGGGTGAAAGTCGCCCGCTCACTAACGGAACTGTGAGGCGTGGCGTTAGGCAAGGTGTCGTAGGGATTACGACATTAGGTGATGGTTGTCCGCTCACTAACGAAACTGTGAGGCGAGACGGTAAGAAAAGTGTCGTAGGGATTACGACGCGAAATAGTGTTTGTCCGTCCACTAACGGATCTGTGCGACGTGACAGGGAAGGTGTCGTGAGGTTTGCGACATCAGGTGAAATGTGTCCGTCCACGAACGGAATTGTGCGACGTGACAGAAGGTTTTCGAGGGCAGTAGGTGCTGCATCGAAGACAGTAAGCCCCTTGAAAGGGCGTAGTAGTTTAACGAATTCGGAAAAGTCCGACTCGTTAGCAGTAGGATCTGCGTGGCATAAGGATGCGATGGATCGCACCTATGCGGAGGTGGCTAAGACCACGAAGTCAAAGGCGATTCCAATCGCGAAAAACGGGAGTAGGTGTAGAACTCAACTGAGAGTGGAAGCCAGGAAGCCTCGAAACTCAGAAATAAGAATAGGCCCGCGCGAGGAAAAGATCGTGAAGTTGCGAATTACGCTGAAGGATGTACCGGAGGCGATCATCCCAAAGCAGGAGTTACAGCCAGGAATATATGTGCCCGAAGCGCTAGTATCAGTAAGAAACGGGATGTGTATTACAAGTATGCTAAATACTACAGAAAAGAAAGTTAAAATAAAGAATCCCCTTATAACAGCTGAAGAAGTGTCCGAATTTGAAAAAGCATACGTAAGACGGATTAGAAAAGAGCGACCAGAGGTAAAGTCGCAATTAAGTAAATTGAAAGAAAATCTCCGCGTCGAACATTTAAATAAAGAGGAAAAGGAGACTTTACTAGGAATATGCGCAGCGTATAACGAGGTATTTCATCTACCAGGGGATCACTTGGGTTATACTGAGGCTGTCAAGCATGAAATCAAACTTCTTCCCGAGGCGGAAGGAAAAATTGTTCTGTTGAGGCCCTACCGGATACCCGAGGCGCAGAAGGAAACTTTGCAAGCCGAAATAGAAAAATTATTAGAAGATGATATAGTAATACCAAGTGATAGTGCGTGGAATTCGCCTGTATTAATTATTCCAAAGAAAATGGATGCAAGTGGCAAGCAAAAGTGGCGCGTAGTGATCGATTATAGGCAATTAAATGATCTGACGGTAAACAATGTGTTTCCGTTACCAAGGATCGATGAAATACTAGATGGACTAGGTAAAGCGAAGTATTTCACAACCCTCGACCTAGCTAAGGGGTATTATCAGGTGCTGATAGACGAAAAAGATCAGGAAAAGACGGCTTTTAGCACTCCCTATGGACATTATGAATTCGAAAGGATGCCAATGGGATTAAAGACGGCACCGAATACCTTCCAAAAATTGATGAATTCTGTATTAACAGGACTACAGGGTGAGAAAGTATTCACTTACCTAGATGACGTCATAATTTTTGGGCCAACGCTCGAGGAGCATAACGCAATGCTAGAGGATGTCTTTGAAAGATTGCGAAAGTATAACCTCAAATTACAAGTAGATAAGTGTGAGTTTTTGCGCAAGGAGGTTACATTTTTGGGACATGTACTTACGGAGGAGGGGTTGAATCCCGATCAGAAGAAGGTAGAAGCCGTAGAACGATACCCTCAACCAACTAATACTACCCAGTTGAAGGTATTCTTGGGCTTAAGTGGGTACTATAGGCGATTCATAAGCAATTACAGTAAAATTGCTAAGCCATTGTATGAGCTGTTAAAGAAAGGAGTCGCATATACGTGGGGAACAAAGCAGGAAGAGGCGTTTCGACAATTGAAGGAAAAATTGTTGAACCCTCCCATATTACAGTATCCTGACTTTACAAAACCATTTATTGTAACCTCAGATGCAAGTCAAGACGCAATTGGTGCTGTGTTAAGTCAAGGCGAAATTGGCAAGGATTTGCCTGTAGCGTATGTGTCTAGAACTTTGAATAAGGCGGAGAGGAATTACAGTACGATAGAGCGGGAAATGTTGGCCATTTGTTGGGCGATAAAGCAATTTAGACCATATCTATTTGGTAGGAAATTTACGGTATGTACCGACCATAAACCGTTGATGTGGGTAAACAGCATTACGGATCCGTCGTCTAGACTAATGAAGTTCCGCTTGAAGCTTGAAGAGTACGATTACGAAATCGTGTACAAGAGTGGCAAAAGGAATCAAGTGGCGGACGCGCTTTCACGAATCCGAAATGTTAGAGAGGCGGATGAGAATGCAGCTTGCGATAATGAGGAGGAAAAGGAAAGTGCTGAGATAGAAGCACCTATGGTTGAGAAGGGAACCTCAATGGACAATAATGATAAAACCGCAGAAGAAACGTTGCAACCGAATGTCAATAAGGGCGAAGATCTTACTCAAGAGGAGAAGATGAAGATACTAAAACAATATCACGAATCGCCGATAGGTTGTCATCTGGGTATAGGTAGAACCTATGAGCGATTAAAGAAATATTGTACCTGGGAAGGCATGAAAGCCGGTATTGAGCGGTACATTCGCCATTGCGAAAGCTGTCAAAGGAATAAAATTACCCAAATCAAGACAAAGATGCCAATGAAAATAACCAAAACACCAGAGCATGTGTTTGAGAGGTGCGATGTAGATATTGTTGGCCCATTACCACAGACAGAAAGTAGAAACAGGTATATACTAATGTTTCAAGATGCGTTAACGAAATTTTTGGTAACAGAGCCCATAGAGCAACAAGACGCCAACACAGTGGCAAGAGTGTTAGTAGATAAAATAATTTTAAGGTACGGAATACCGTCTATTTTACTAAGCGACTTGGGGACCAATTTCATGAGTGACGTAATTAAACGAGTATGTAGACTGCTACGCATAGAAAGGGTACATACTACGAGTTATCACCCACAAACTAATGGGGCCCTGGAAAGAACGCATCGTACGCTAACGGAAATGTTGCGACATTACATTAATAGGGACCAGACGGACTGGGATACTTGGATTCCGTATGCTGTATTTGTTTTTAATACAACGCCGCATAGCGCCACAGGATATACGCCTCATGAATTATTCTTTGGTAGGGTATGTAATATACCGGGGATACTACAAAAGAAACCGGAGGAAGTAATATATAATTATGACGATTATGTTACTGAGTTAAAAGAGAGGCTAAGGGCAATGCATCAAAGCGCGCGAGAGGCAATAACGCAAGCAAAGCTAAAGAGTAAGGAAAATTACGACAGAACGCAAAATCCAGTGGTATTCAAACCAGGTGATAAAGTGCTGATATACGACGAAAGCGTAAGACGAGGTCGTTCAAAGAAATTGGACAGTCAATGGAGGGGTCCGTACACAGTGGTGGAAACTAAGGGACCAGATGTTGTAATACAATTAAAAAGAAATAAGCTTACGAAAGTACATGCCAATAGATTAAAAGAGTTCTTTTAAAAATTGCAGGAAAGATGGCAACAACCTGGAGAATAGTAGTGGCTTTGATGATAACAGGCGCTATATCAACGTCTCAACAACAGGATTTGCAGTTGACGAAGTTTCAGTCATCACCAGGATTATATTATGATCACAAGGGGACCGTGAGTCTATATACAGTCACTTGGAAAGTAGTGAGTTATTTTAATTTAGAAGATCTAAGACATAAGTTTGAAGCAACCCATAATGCAGCATTGAAGGCAGTAGACTATTGCCAACAGAGACTAAAACAGATAAATACAAGTATGGCGGAATGCACAGGTATGAAGGGGGTAATAGAATACCATGTGAATAAAATAGAGGTTTCTCAGAGCCTAATTGGGCAATTGACGAGACATGAGACAAATAGAAGAAAGAGAGGAGTACTAAAGTTTGTAGGCGAGTTAAGTAAGGTCTTGTTTGGTACGTTGGATGAAGATGATGCCTCATATTTTAAGTCGAAAATCAATTTATTAGAGCAGGAACAAAAACAATTATTGAAATTATCGAAAGAGCAACTTGTAAGGACAACATTGACCAGTTTTAATCATACAGTCGATTCGATAGAGAGAAATGAAAGGGTAATTACGTCAGGAATACTGAAATTAAATGAGCACATACATAAGTATGAGGCTAGTACCGATAAAAAGGTGAACCAACTCGGTATATCAGTGACGCTAAATGAGCAAAAAACACAATTGATAACAATATTTAATGAATTAGAAAAGGAGTACGATATAATTATAACCGCCATAGTGCATGCACAAAAGGGAATTCTTGAACCCCACCTCATTAATCCAATACAAGTAGTTATTTACTTGGAACTAATTAAAGATGAAATTAAGGACAAAAGATTCCCAATAGAACTGTCAGAAGCCAAGGGGTATCAGTTGATGAGGGTGATTAACCTGGATGTCTTCATTTCGGGAAATATCCTAAGTTATGTGTTAAATATCCCGCTAGTGGATAGTGCGATATTCAATATTTATAAACTTTGGCCTTTACCAGTTGAGGTGAATCGCAGTAAACAGTTATTCACGTATATAGAACCTGAAAAAGAATTTTTGTTGATAGACGATGCAAAAAGACAGTATGTTAAATTATCAAATGATCAATTGGAATGTAAAAAGGTAGAATCTGCTCACAGTATTTGTAAGCAAACCTTTGTATTGTTGTCGACATATGATCATGAAGTATGCGAGGCAAGGATGCTTCAACCAGTAGTAAAAATTCCCAAAGGACTGTATCCAGAAATACATAGTATTAAATGAGAGTGTATGGACAGAGATAAGAGGGAACGAATGGATATTTGTAGCACCGAAAGAAGAAGGGCTCACAGTGTTATGTAGTGATAATAAGCCCACAGATGTAATCATTAAAGGTACAGGAAAACTTAAATTCCTAAATAAATGCAGAGGATACGGTGCACAAATATTAATACAATCAGAGCATATCATTAGGTCAAAAGTTCCGATTAGTGACATAGTTCCAAATTTAAATATGGAAATAGATTGTTGCATAGTAAATAAAGAGAAGAAAAATGCTTCAGAAATATCTTTTTATTTACCAGTTCAACCAGTGGTTCGTCAGTTAGACGATCTAACGGCAGCAGGCCATAAATTAGACGAGTTAGAAGACGAAATATCATATCAACAGAGGACAGTGTTCAATATATTATCACTGGACACTATTCCGATTTGGGGCTATGTCGGATCAGGACTAATAATGATAATCGTCATGTTTTGTATATGTAGATACTGTAAATGCTGTCGTGACTATTTTAAGTTCTTTTGTAGAGCCATAGGTGATGACTGTTGCGCAAGAATTTGTGTAAAGAACAAAATTGTAAATCAATACCCTGACACTGGAGTGGTTAGGTACCATCCTGCTGGAATGAACAGTGATGAAAGTGAACAAATCACTTTTGGTCCTGTGAGAAGTAGGTACGTACCCGAAATCAGTGAAACAGTGATAAATGAGCGTGTGCGACGTCCAGAAAAGAGTGTAGAGTATGGACCGAAAAAGCCACTAATGTTCTACCATAAAACGGACAAACGTTAAAAGCAAATAAAAATGTAAAGTGAGTAATATTGTAATGTAAAAGAAATGTTTAAGGTAATGTACTGCAAAAAGAATTCTTATGACTAAGAAGATAATGGTTTGTAAAATAAATTTTCATGATTAAAAAGGTAATGTATTGTAAAAGAAAATTTCTAAATATTGTAATGTAAAAGAAATGTTTAAGGTAATGCATTGTAAAAAGAATTCTTATGACTAAGAAGGTAATGGTTTATGAAAGAGATTTTCTGATCAAGAAAGTAATGTATTGCAAAGAAATTTTATGATAATATATGTATTGTAAAAGAAAATTTCCATGATTAAGGAAATAATGTATTGGTAAAAGAAATTTTATGATAATATATGGTAAAAGAAATTTGCATGGTTAAGAAACTAAGGTATTGTAAAAGAAAATTTTCTAATAATGTATTGTAAAAAGATTTTTCAAAGAAGACAGAGTTAAAATGCAATTATGAACATAACTTATTGTAATTTGTATTTTTACAGTGTTGAAAAAGTCAATAAATAAGCAGCTCACACAGCCGACATAGAACTTGAAAATTTTGCACTCTCAAGAAAGATTGCAAAATTTTCCCCAAGGGGGGGAGGTGTTGCGAAAGAATCGCAAGAAGCACTTAGAACTGTAAGGTTGTGTAATGGTGTGTAAGAGAGTCGAGTGTTGACGCTCGAAAAGCAACAGGTTGCATCAGCCGGACGCGGTATTGATCCACCGCGGCGCCCAGTGGTAATGAAACCAGTGGAGTCTTCGAGAAAGAAGCGTGACTCACCGGAGACGCGCCACCGTGCGCTATATAAGCGACGGCCCGCCGGAGCGTGGGTCAGTCGATCGGGCGAGAGATCGCGACGTGAGCCAGGGGCAACAGACAGCACGGCGCAGAGCAGCAGAGTCTTCGCTGTCGTCATAGAGCTTAGGGCCTCCTAGGCACTAGTACAATATTTGTAGTCGGCTTCGTGAGCTTCAGACTGTCTCTCTAAACTTCCTGGTGTCTTTTTATTTCAGAAGAACCTTCCAATCCGAGTTCCCGAATTGTAAAAATCGATACCCGCTTGTTGGTTGATTTCTTTCAGCTAGCTACAGAACGAGTTCATCTGCCCTGTACCCGCTACCCGGTTGCAGGACGCAACAACTAGTTTCTTATCTGCTTAACGTCTCTCTAACAGCGAGGTCTTTAGAGACGGGAAAGGATGGGGAGAGGGCAAGGAATGGGAAGGAATTCGGCCATGGCCTTTTGAAGGAAGCATCCCGGAATTTGCCTGCAGTGATTTGGGAAACCATGGAAAACCCAAATCTGGATGCCCGGAGGGGGATTCGAACCGCCGTCCTGCCGAATGGGAGGCCTCCTGCAGTAGTAATGTGAGGGAAAGGGAGATTTTGCATGATATCTACTACGATTCTGTAAGTATCTGCCTCGTTATTACAATTCTTTTCTACGTCTTTTAAGCAAGAATAAAACTTGTATTTTAATAACAGTTATAAACTATAAAACATCTGTAGTGTCAACCTGCTGTTTAGAAACATTGGTTACAAACATAGCAATCCGCTCAAAGCGCCGGCGGGGCGGCTTTTAACAATACAACCAGTTTGATCCTATTCTATAATAAACATGCCGCTACAGCATTGTTGAGAGTTCTGGCCGCAGATTTCACTGGCCGCAAATTTCACTGGCCACAGTTTTCGCGACACCGTTTAGAAACATTGGCTACAAACGCAGCAATCCGTTCAGAGCGCCGGTGGGGCGGCTTTTAACAATACAACCAGTTTGATCCTATTCTATAATAAACATGCCGCTACAGCATTGTTGAGAATTCTGGCCGCAGATTTCACTGGCCGCAAATTTCACTGGCCGCAGTGTTCGCGACACCGCTGAGATTCCAATCCAAGAATCATAAAGCGGAGTTGCGCTCATTGTTTCATGTCAACACTCTTTATCTCGCAAACACATAACAAAGAGTGCTGGCAGTGTACAAGTTGTATGTTGCTGACGGAACTTGAAAAAGGATATTGGACTAAGAATTAGGAGTAGTGCATGGAAATGAAAAGATGACCATGACTACAAGCTGGAACTCGATAAGGGAGTGGGAAAAGTTTTCTTTTTGGCCAAAGGTGTCGGGAATTGGAATAGATTACCAAGGAAAGTTATGAATAATTTACCAAAAACGCTGAAGGGATTTAAAATTAAAATCCTAAATGCAAAATGTAGATGGGTGGAAAAATTTAACATTCAGAGTATATAAGATAATAATGTAATATAATAAGAAAGAGGTAATTAGATGACTAGGGAAATTGTCACCGGAGCACGCGCTCCATCGCAATAGAATTCAATACAGTTCGACTTACTTGCTCATCATCGCGTCGTACTCAACGCTAGAATTGAAATTGGGTCTGTCTCTCAGTCGCCGGAAGGTTTACAAATAAAAAAGATTTTAAATAGAGGCCTTGCCAAGTTAATAGGTGTCGCGAAAACTGCGGCCAGTGAAATTTGCGGCCAGTGAAATCTGCGGCCAGAATTCTTAACAATGCGGTAGCGGCATGTTTATTATAGAATAGGATCAAACTGGTTGTATTGTTAAAAGCCGCCCCACCGGCGCTGTGAGCGGATTGCTGCGTTTGTAGCCAATGTTTCTAAACAGCAGGTTGACAGTACAGATGTTTTATAGTTTATAACTGTTATTAAAATACAAGTTTTATTCTTGCTTAAAAGACGTAGAAAAGAATTGTAATAACGAGGCAGATACTTACAGAATCGTAGTAGATTTCATGCAAAATCTCCCTTTGCCTCACATTACTAGTGCAGGAGGCTTCGAATTCGGGAGGACGGTGGTTCGAATCCCTGTCCGGGCATCCAGATTTGGCTTTTCCATGGTTTCCCAAATCACTGCAGGCAAATTCCGGGATGCTTCCTTCAAAAGGCCATGGCCGAATTCCTTCCCATTCCTTGCCCTCTCCCCATCCTTTCCCGTCTCTAAAGACCTCCGTCTCTAAAGACCTAGTTGTTATAGGAGACGTTAAGCAGTTAAAAAAAAAAAAAAAAATCTAAATACATCGCTGTTAGAGAGACGTTAAGCAGATAAGAAACTAGTGTAGGAAAAAATATTTTACCATCAGCAGTTGTGGGTTAACGTCATCCACATCAAATTTCCCCACAGACGACACGATAATGGAGTGACATCGCTCCATTTGGACGGATGGAGCGATCGTGTATGGCCGCCTCTAGACGACCTCGGCCACTTCGATCTAGTTAGTACCGCACTGCATTTTCCGAACAGTGTTGCAGATCAGCAAAAAATTCAGCTATCAGTAACGAGTGCGAAAAAAGTCTAAGAAAGAATACTTAACCTGTGAAAAATTTGCGTGTCTATTAAAAAAAAAAAAATAGAAATTAACTTGGCTGTTTCGGGCGTGTAATGTAAAATGATTTGTTCACGTAAAAACTTCCAGGCCACGATTTAGTGAGACCAGGTCGGGTCGTCTAAAGGGGCTTTTAGAGTGATTAGGACGGCGCGGCATGACACAAAGAGAAGAGGTATTGGCCGCAGATTTCGCAGATTTTAGGTTGGCCGCAAATTTCACTGGTCGCAGTTTTCACATATCCAGTTAATAATATCTATGGATGCTACAAACACGGAGGTCATTTACAATGGCTTTTACCTTCTGAATTAATATCGTTAATCTTGTGTCAGCAGTTGGATGAAATGTTCAGTTACATTTTTGTGTGTCCGTCTCCTAGTTTATCTATTTGACGATCCACTGAAGAAACCAACTCTTATTCGATAGCACTCAGGATGTTCCGCTTGTCGTTCCTGGTTCCCCGCTCTTCGTTGTTGAGGGACGGGTGGTTTCGCGCACGCCCCTATTTTGACGGTTACGAGCTGGATAGACACGGCAGGCCGTGGGGTCCCCATAATTGTATTATCTTCCCTCGGCATCGCCCTTCTTGATAGGGGTTGGCTCCGAAGAGGGAGCGCGAATGCTTCCTGCCTTCTTCGCTATAGACATCACTTTTCAAGGAACTACAATCATCCTGAAATAAAGTAGTCCGTATAACTCTAAACTGACCTTGGTTTGTGGGGAACACTCAGAGAACGGCATACAATATGACAACACAGAAATATGAAATCCTTTTGTAATCCCTCCATTTTCGTAATTGCTCTGGGCCGTGATGTAGGTATAAAACCGCAGCCATCAATCAAATGGACTAAATACATGACTACCCAGGATATTCCGCCGACCACTTGATGCCATACTATAATAAACTGTGATTGGGTTCAGATTTGTTTCTCAATTTTCTTGATCCCTTATTTTTCAAGAATGCTGTAAAACTTAAACTCTTTTCGCCCTAGAAGACTAATCAGGAATTGTTCCTATCAAACGATCAACTGAAAATTAAAATATTATGAGATAAAACAATATACAGTAAATAGCATCTGTTGCTGGATAATTGAGTATTAAATTAAAGTAAAACAAGCCAAAATCATCCTTCTATTCGCGATGGCATAAAATCATTGGAAGAAGGCGTGTAGGAACACGTATCCAATAGTTGACTATTTTGACATTAAGAGATGACAGCTCCGACTTGTAACTTACGTCTGTATTCCAGGTATAAAGATTGGTACGGGGAACTAGTTTGATATTAATTTACTACTATCATCAATCGCTCTAAAAATGTCAAGTAACCGTCTTTTACCCTGTTTTAAACTCTCCATGTTTGCATCCTCAGTTCACTACTTCCGATAACTTATTCTATTGTTTGTCTTTATCTAGGTCTTTTCTATTTTCTAGCAAACAAATTAATCTACCCTACGTTTCTCGAAATGTGACTTTGTACCTGCCTAACTCATATTTATCCAATATTATTCTCTTATTATTTCCGTCGTTATCGGACCACTATTTTTCAGTATTGGCTTATGGTTGCTTAATCAAACAGCTATTATTCTTCTTTTGTCCGTCCTGCCCCAGTTTTCACGCACATAAAGTTTTAAACTTTGTGAGCTTTGTGGTTGACACAGAATAATTGCCATTCCTGATTCAGCCTGTTGTTTGTATTCTGCTTCCTGTTGACTTTGGACTGAATTCACTTTGTATATAACAAATATCTCTTAGCACTTCCACCACGTCCGTTTCAATTAAAAATGTTTCCCTCTTGCTATTGTAATTCCTGCACTTTCCGTCTACTAGGTTTCAAAGCCACTTTCAAGTTACATTTCACGTCAGTCGGCAATAAACCTCTGCCTCGTTGTTATAGGCTGATATGATATTATTTAAAGAAAATCGCAGTGTGGAGATTCTGTCTCACGGAAACCTATCACTGAATTAATAGATCAGAACGGAGTTGTCTGAAACTATAGTGGAACCAACATGACAATCTAAATCAGATTTAGGAACTGGTATTCTCGAACGATAGAACCCAAGAAGTTTTAGACAGCTCGTAGCTTTGTTCTTTTAATCTCTTAGCATGAAAGAATATGACAGGCATTCAGTTTATATTTGGGGTAGTCAAAGTGGTTATGCATATAAGTTCATTAGTGTATTAATTATTACTAAAATTACTTCCGTCGTAGCACGATTAATACATAGCGTGTATATATTTTATATGTGATTTATGCATTAATAATTTCCCTTTAATGAAACTACCAGGTAATATTTTCAGAACATCTCATCAAATACCCCTATTAGCCCACAAACGTTCAATCACGTACGTATTAACGTACTTCGAACTTAGAGAAATCACACGCATTAACTGCCATACCAAAAATGACCAGCGGAAGACAAAGGAGTAGTTAGCGAAGAGATAAACCTAGCGTTGGCTTGCACTGGAGTTCAGTAGTGCATTAGAATGCTCCACACTATAGCCAATCTTACAGTTGATTACGAATCTCATAACTGCCCACTTCACTGAAGGCTGAGAAAACTAGAATGTTTAGACGCGTTCTCAAGCGGAAACGGAAATCCTCACCTTTTTGTCAACATCCACTTCCTCCTATATGTATCTCCCCTGAGAGGCGTCACACTTCCTTCAGTCTTGTTCGCGTAAATCAACGTTTCCTTTCAAATGTTCCCATGTTGAAGGCAATCGCAGCTGTGACAGAAATCTATGAAAGGTGCCACAAATATCTGGATACTGCGTTCCTGTTCACCAGTACATCTCATACATATCTGGGAAAACAATTGCTGTTGATTAATTTAATTGTCTCCTACAATATGTGTTACACCTCTGATACTGTATACGAGTAGTTTGAACCGACAATACATGCACAAGACAATCTAAAATGCTTACTAAGTCAACTAATATTTTGGGGTGGCCACAATCCTCAGTTTGAAAGTAATTTCAATTGGAAAAAAAAGGTCATTTGTCATTGCGAGACGGAGGAGACGAGAACAAAGCAGAAAGAAACACACAGTCATAAGCATTTTTGAAATCTTTCTTTTTTCAACATTTTATATTTAAATAAATGTAGACTATTTACAACACACTTAAATTAGAAAAGTCTAATAGATCTGTCATTCGTTCTTTTTTGAAGTACGCAATTTTTTTCTAATTGTCTTTATTCCACACAAGCATCAGTAGGCCCCTTTTAATTGCGAGGAGAGCGTCTTCAGGAGAATCATATATAAACACCTGAAACAATTCAGTGATCTGCACGTATAATTATTTGTCAAACATTGTTACATCTAGTGCGCTGGGATGTGATGATACTGCTTCACCCTTCTCATTTATATCACTTAGACATGATGCCTGATTTGGAGTTTTAGACGTCAGTTACAAATTCTTCAAGAAGACAATCCGAATCGGTTAGATTAGCCGGAAATGTGAGGGTCTGTCATTTCGAGGGGCAGTGGCAGCGGTTTGGAGCATTTTCGTTTTTCTTCCCGTATTCGCTCCATTCCGAGAACCCGTAGATGGCCCCAGCACCAGGGGAGCTTTCATAAACTACGTGGCTCGGTCTAGTGGGGGGGGGAGGTGTTGGCTGGGAAGCTACGCTAAGCCACGTGCAAAAGGGGGGGGGGATTTTCCGAGCCAAGCCACGTAGCTTTCCATTCATATTATCTGCCATAGTTAAAATGAGGCACAGAACACACAACAGTATGTGAAAATTTATTTCAATCATTTAATTATCTTCGTATGTAATTTTTGATACTCTTACAATAGAAAACAGTACAAAATGTATTTAGGAATCAATAGGGAAGAAAGTTATATGCTACGCGGGGGAGGGGGAGGGAGGTTTTGAGGGAAAAGCCACGTCGGACCACGTGGGGGAGAGAGGGTTCACAGGAGGCCAAAATGGAGCTACGTGGTTTATGGGCGCTCCCCAGGTGCCACGATTATTGCGGCGCAGTGTTGGTACAGCCGGTTGTTTTGCCGCCGTGTCCTCGAGGCAGAACAAACACAGCTAGGTGCGACGCAAGTCGAGGCAGGAAAGTCTAGAATAGGAGAGTCATCATCGTCACCGGGCGGTTAAAACTGTTCACATACATGGAATTGAATAACTCCCTACTACTGCTTCTAAACAAAGGCAATTGGCTGATTATAACATACACAGCTGCAATGTTCTTATTGTTTAACTTAAATGTTGTAGTAAAGCGCAAGAAACGTATCAGTTGATTAAAACCACAGGTGCCGTTGGTAGGGCTGGAAGAGGCAATTCTCTATATGTGAACAAAGCGCACTTACCTACACACTTCCGGGGTCGATCAGTTATTATTTTTAAGATGGTATCGACTGAATCAGTCTGAACAACAGGTGATTACGAACTCAACGACCAGGGATAAAATTCCGGCTAGGCTGGAGCTATAACTGGAAGCTGAACTTGTTCCCGTCCCATTTGGACTGCCGCCAAATGAGTTTTGTAGACGGCTCTAGACACCACCCCATCACCACACTGTATTAAGACCTGAAAGGCCGTACGCCAATCACACCCTAAGGAAGTCACATGCTTTTATGGGGACCACTTTAAATTTTACCTTCACCAACCTATCCCGTTCCTAAAATCGTTGATCAGTACGGTCTTCTCAACACAGATCATTGTACTATGTGGTTTGCCAATCCACCGCTGAAACTGTTGGTTTATTCATTTCAGAGCGGTGTGCTTGCTCCGAGTGGAGGTCAAGACGTTTCCAGAGGGGTTAACCAGCCTTACACGTTTGGCTTGCGTTTCATACGTGAATACGGGATGAACACCGCGTGGAGTCCATGTTAAAGTGTAGACGCGTTACTAAAATGTCATTTTGTTCGCTGTCAGAATCTTAACAGCGTGAATTTCGGGGATGTATGTGGTCTTTATTTAAATATTCGCAACATATAACTTTATCATTATTATTCTCCCACCGTTCGGCTTTCGCTTCTTTCACAGATGCATCATCTCCTATTTTTTCTGTTGATTTTCTTAACAGAATTACTTCTAGGCTTTTCCAGATTGCTATAAATTAGGTATTTTGCGTCGTTAATTCCATGTTGCTTTTAAATTTCCGTCTTTTGAATATATTTCTCGCATAATGATACAAAAAACCAAAACCACTTGTGTCTATTTAATTTTGATATTTAATCAATAAATCATTTTGTCACACAATGCACCGAGAAGGATGAAGTAAACAATTCCGACTGCGTAGACTTCGCGTGATGACGGTCACCGGTTCGAGTTTGGTCGAGGGCATGGTCGGTTTTGATTAAGAATTGTGTTAGTCTTGTGTGTCACTGTGACAGTAATAAATGGCTTTGAATGATCGATATCTACAATGGTGGAAATTGAAATTAAAACTAGCTGTATGGGTTAGCCTGTGAAATTTCGCAGAAAAAGAAAAAGCAATCCCCTATTCCGATTAATCCTAAAGAGTCATCATTTATGCGGGCATGATCAACAACAAATTACTATTCACATAATACTGCCAATGATGAGACGTATTATTTTAAAAGCACACCAAATATTTTTTCGGATTTCGTTTACTTAATAAGTATTATGAGTGGCGTAACTACACCGTTGAGGCCCATGGCAAATTCATAGTATGGTGCCCTCTGTCAGTGCCTGATCTAGGGAAGGTGACAAACAGGGCACTCATTTCTTTTCTTCTTTTTTTTATCTCCGTCTACTGCGCCGGGCAGACAATGGGCGGAAGATGTTTCAGGGGCGGCTTTGAGCCTGGGGCCTTTTTCAACTGGGGGCAAGTGACCCCTCCGGCGGGGGGCCAGAGGTATTTTGCCCGTTCTGCCACCTTCATTGTAAAGCTACCGAGTATTATCAGCAATACATCATCCTACATAAAACTGTTGAATAATTACGTTTCACATAAACTAAACGGGTAATGTTCATTTCATGGGCTATTAGTGTTGTAAAAAAAGGTTTTTTTCTGACTGAAAACAAAAAAACTAAAAAAAGACTTTTTCAGGGACTTTTTTTCATAACTACTAAATTTCATATGTTTAAGGCATTTATCGTTTAATATGACTGTTTTAGAGTTTATACTAAATACTTATCTTAATTTTTAAATCTACTACGTATATTTTTCTGGTACAGTAGGGAAAAAAAAAAAATACAAAAATATTGGCAACATTGACTGAAGTATTCTTTTACGAACGGGGATTTACCGAATAGGCTAGGTTGCACGAGAAGGAATCCCCGTTGTTTGGATTGATACTCACTATTTGAACTAGTGCTGCCACCCCTACAAATTTATCTGTAGACCTACGGATCTTTTAAAAAAATTAGGAATTTTAAATTTATCAACGGTTTCTTGCCTCTTTTTATTACTTATTGTGCTTTCCTTATATTCGGATACTTGTTAAACTCGCAGCATATAGTGATACTGAGTCATTAAATTGTCAGTTATTATGAATCATTTCCTTGCAACCGTTGGCATAAACCAACGAATGAAAAGAAATAAAGCTCCTATTTTGCATGATAATAGATTTAAATTCAAACTTAAATGACCGTAATATGGAACTATCGGCGCAGTCTTTATGCACAGTGCGTACTTTGCTCACAATTTAAAATTGCAATCTCAAAATCTTTTGCTTGTACAATACAACCAGTAAAATAAAATGTAACTACTTCTGAAGTTCGTATTACTGATACTAGTGAATGTGGTACTGACCAAGAGGATGGATAAAATATTATGTTACCTATATAGATACATTTATGAATCATTATGTCAGACATTATATGATTTAGTAAGATTTAAAACACACATGAAAAATGTAACTTCCGTAAATAAAAATATAATTTATCAAATATATTGTTTTCTGAAAAAAAAACAAATTTAGAAAAAAAACCAGGGTGCTAGGTTTTTTTCATGTTTTTTTTCACAAATCTGAAAAAAACACTTTTTTTTTTCAGTTTGCAACACTATGGGCTATCAAACATAAGAAATGGTTTTTGTCGACAACATGTATATACAGCTGTTCGCTGATATACCACCTAATTTTCTCTCAGAGACTAACTTTTCAGCCACTCCCTTTACTGTTACCTTCAGGTGATGGCGATTTGTGTATTTCAGAAAACTACCAGCTACCGACAGCAAAATTCAGTGCTATACCAGCGAATACTTATATGTAAGTCCTCCCTAGTGTTGCAAACTGAAAAAAAAAATTTTTTTTTCAGATTTGTGAAAAGAAAAAAACATGAAAAAAAACCTAGCACCCTGTTTTTTTTTAAATTTGTGTTTTTTTTTTCAGAAAACAATATATTTGATAAATTATAGTTTTATTTACGGAAGTTACATTTTACATGTGTGTTTTAAATCTTACTAAATCATATAATGTCTTACATAATGATTCATAAATGTATCTATATAGGTAACATAATTTTTTATCCATCCTCTTGGTAAATACCACATTCACTAGTAAGAGGTGGAATATTTAACATAAAGTTTCTAGATTTCAACCTATTGTTTTGCAATTGTGGATCCATAATTGATTTATCGGTACAATGACCTTGCGGAAAGATTTTCCTCAACAGTTGGAGAGGTTTCCAGATACATGGAGTCTAGCTTATGTAACTAACATTGATTGTTTCTGCCTTGAACAAACGGTAAGACTAAGCATTCAATAACATGGATATTAATGTATTGTTTCTCATAAGCATAGGTTATTTCATCATAGTTACAGAAGCCATTTTGTTTTGCTGCTGTATAATACTTATCTCGGCTAGAGTTTGACGAATAGAATTCGAAACTATTGGTACTCATTTATTGTGTCTCTACTAAGGTAAAAAAAGAGAGAATGAGAAAATTTTTCACGTCTTCAATACTAGTTTTCACCTTTTCTTCTGAGATACAATGGGAACATAAGATGCCGGCAGAGTCGATCAATACTTTATCTGACATTCCCCTCAGCGAAGACGGCCTGAAGTCATTTTGTTAACAGCGGTATGCTAGATCACCAGGGACCGAACTTAACGTCTTTTTTTAAGACTTCTGTGATGGCAATCTGATTTAGTCACTTTGAAACATCTTCAGCAACACAAGGACTCAACAGACAAACAGTCAACACATTAGCGGCTGGTAGAGCAACTGGTACTTCCCCATAATACAGGATACACTTGTTGGAAGCCTAACGTGATAAGGGCTCTCCAATCGGAACTTCCTCTGCGTACTTCAGACTCTGTTGCAAGGATCCGGAGGAACACATTGGCAAATCAACAGTGGGGTAATTTCCATAGTTCATTAGCACACATGCGTCAGGGTGCATACGGCTTTTCGGAGATCCATTACTGCAACCTTTTCCAGTAAAGTAGCAATTTACATCAGAAAAAAATGTTTAACTGAGAAAAATTCGTGATACCATCAGTGTTGTGTTATGCTTGCGTGTGAACATGACATTTCGAGCAGGCTTTAAAAAAAATTTTTCACGTATAGATCTCATTCTCGTCTGATTTTAATGTGAAACGAGTATATATATTTTGAGCTACAATGTAAATTTTCCGTAAGTTTCGAAACAGTAAATTCAATAAAGGATTAGTGCATTTTGAGCTTTTTGCATCAGAACATCAGCTTCTTTTTCGTTTCTTATAAAATCAAAATATGTTAAGCTCTTGAACTTCCTTGCCATCTGTAGACTAAACATTCTGCATAGTGTTCAATGTTATCACTATAGCTATGTTATCACATACAGCTATCATCTTACATCTGCGTTGTATAATTCTTATTAATCTATATATTGTTTCGTTACAGCCTTAGTTATCCTATAGAAGACTGATTTGACCTTCCAATTTAAATTAGGGTAGAAACTGCAGCCACCGGTTATTGTACGGCGTGGGAAAAGACTATAAAGCGGAAACTAGCCAGTGTTGAACAATTTGTTTCATGACTTTTCAGGAAATGTTGCGATTTCAGTTCGCTCCGTTTGTACGTACTCAAAATTCCAGGACAAACAGTATGGAAGGCTGACTCAAATATCTGATTCCATCAAACTATTGCTGTACTGAATAAACTTGTGATTTTATTAGTGTGCTTGATTTTTGTACCGACATGTTTCCTCTCGCGACTAACAGCTTTCTCCCATCCCTACTCTCGAAATGGGTATGTACTGTACATATTCTCCTTCTAAGCTTGGGAGTCTCTTGCTTTCAGTCTTTTTCACAGTCACTGATCTCTCCGGCACTGCACTAAATATTTTGCATCTCTCTATTTAACCGTGATGTACATTCGACAGTTAGTAGATTAGAAATACTCACCCAGTGAAAAAGGAAGGAAAAATGTCGCTGAGCAGGCAGTGTAACGCAAGATACGAATAACGCACTGGAAATGCAATAATAAGGAGCTGAATACTTTACTACATCTTTGACGGCGAATCAAAATAAGAGTAAATATCCTCAGTGATGCAAATGTGTATTCAGCTTCTTTTCTCAGCATTGCAATTTATTTATTGGATTTCTTCGTTACTTGCAAACATTTCAAAACTACGAAAGCTCAACATCTTGACATCTCCAGTGAAGTCTGAGTTGGGCCGAATAATTATTCCCTCCAGCAGGTACGTAGAATTATCCCATCTGGAGGTGAGACTGCGCTAATAAGTGAACTAAGGCAACGAGAATTCGAATATCAGTGTTTCGGTTAACAAGTTCGTTATGCCTTTCGTATGGTACTTATGAACCTTTTCATCATAATTACTTGTCCATTAAAGTAAAAAAAAAAGGCCCTTAAAAATCGAGAGGAAATATCCCATAACGATGCAGTACGATCTTTCAACCAGCTGACAACTAGTGTTGGATCGGTTTCAAACCCTGGTAATTCACATTTCATTCGTATCTATTCCGCTGAGAAAAAGAGCAGATTTTGCGATATTTTCGGGTCAAGCTAGTTTATTTATTTCACTTTAATGATATCCTTGTTTTAGACGGTAGCTTGGCGTAGCCACACGAACAGTTCACAACTCTTCCACATTACTCTTAGCTATCGTAGATACCAGCGTGGTACGAGTTGGGAATATCTACAGAGTGGAGAAGTATCGTCATATTACTAATTATTGTTTCTAACAGAATTCTGGCGCCACGAAAACTAGTATTATGAAAGATTCCCGTTAGTATAAAAATGGATGGACTGTTGTTTGCCTAAAAACATCATCTGATGGTTAATATTATTGTAATAAAATTGAATGTGGTTGCCTAATTTCATTTTCGTTTCGTCATTATACTCAACAGGACTAAACTAGATTTAAAATGATTCACTAGCTAAGCAACATTCCATTGAAGAAATCACTTAAGCGTCCCTTATTCACACTGATAACGGCACGAACTAGTTGAGGAAATTCCATTACCGATTTGTCACCAACTGCAATGAGAACATAATATTATGGCGTGATATTTCACATGTCGCGCTCCTTCACCGTGTTTCCCACCCTTGTTTTGTGACAGCGGATAAGTTTTAACAGTTTCATTTAAGCATCCCTATAGTGATACAGAAATGAAGTTATCACAGTGTATATGTTGCTCGCAAGATCATTTCTCGTTATCTATTATTGGGTCGAATTACCTCAGGAGACAGGCAAGGTTTGTAATATTACGTAATAAAAAGCTTATGAGTGCAGTTGGTTTGAAACATATCGTAACATTTGCTATATAACTTCCTGGAGGACTGCTCCACATTGTTCAGAATATTAATGACGTAAAGGAAATAATTTCTGCTATTTTCATTGTTTTAAGAAGTGTAGCTGTAGAGTTCAGTTAATGATCGTTACAAAATCGACGTCGAAGTTATCAGAGTCCACGAATAAGAGTTCGAACAATATCTATCATCCCCTCTTTAACCTGTCGATTTCATCAACTGGTTGGCCAGAGCTACAGTCCTAGTGAATGCGAGTCTCCCCGCCCCCTTTCAACACCTCTACATTAGAGAGTATCACACGCATGTCCGGATTACTGATTCTGTAAGATATTCCCTGTCTGGACGTAAGAAAGATACAGTGTGCCAACAAAATCACATTTCAAACTTTTAATTTAAATTTACAGCGTGAAGATTACATAAATGCACAATGGTGGTTCTAAAATAACCTGATCTTAATATATGGCTCATATAAACAACTTTCTATCTAGCATGTTTTGTAAAAATTGCTAAATAGAAGTTGCAGATGCTAATAATATATAATTTTAGTCCAAACACCAGTAGTGTACATTTAGATAATTTTGCAGTCGGATTATGAAAGTCCGATATGTAAACATACAAAACTAGGGCTATAAACGTTGCACACATAAACATAATGCCCTAGATGTATTGACTGTGTTATTAGTTGCATCGCCTGTAGTGAGTAAAGCAAACGTAATTAAACGCTTAATGATTAAAATACAGGGTAGCCATAGTAAGAAGCACTCGACATATTGCAATAAATGATTGCATTTTGATACCAATGAGCAGCCAATGGCATCATTAATAGCTTACACTAGGAAACTATAATACACTGTTAGAACTTGAAAGTAAATTTCTGCTATGGTACTTTCTTCCTGTGTTGTACACAACATCTGTGGCTGCTTTGAGAGTTTCCAGCATCTCTGGCGCCGCGCCGGTTCATTTATTCGAGCCGCTGGAATGCCATTACCCCGCCTGAATGGCGGTCTTGCGGCGTTGCCAAGCAGCATCGCGGATTCCTTCCCGGCGTCCATGTTGCCGAGCTCTGCTTACCAGGCGGCGCCTAACCATAAGCTGGGCTTCATTGCCTCACCTCTCAAATATAGTGGAACTGTAAACACAAAAGTATCAAGTGTTTAATTCATTCGGACGGAATGATTGACAATTACATTCGTGCATTCAGCTAGAAACGTTGACTAGTTTCACTATGTATTTAAACTTTTCCATTTAACAGTATTTTAGATGTATGTATTAGATTAGATCAGTGCTATAAGAAGGTGAAAAATCTCTATATTTAAATACCTATGATAAAAATAAAACTGAAGCTTTATCCAAGTTAGAGAAAACATACAAAAGGTCTAAATATTAAGCAACTGATTGGTAAAATCGTTACGTATAACCCATTTGCAGTCTATTGTTATGTAGCAAGCCTGGATATAATTCAATTTCGCATAGACCTACGACTAACACAGTTGAGGTAATATTGTCTATACCAGCCCCTTTACACTTTTTAACCTACCTAGCTATTTCATGATATTCTCTGAGAATCTATTCCTAATTTCAGTTTATGTTGTCCTCTGATATTTCGTCTACTATCCCTGCATGACCGTTCAATCAAGAAACATAAATATGTTCAGAACTACATATCAATTATTTTGAAGTTAATTCCAGGAAAAAATATATCCAACCACATCAGCATTGAATGTGAACAAAGGAAGCTATTATCAGTGTGTGTTGATGTGAATATCAGTTAAGTCTTGTTCATACAGAGTATGACTTGGCGATGGCAAGCCTTGGTATAAGGCCTGAGCACCTGTTCCCAGAGCCTGTTATAAATTGCGTTTGTTTTCTTAATTTAATAGGAAATGTAACATGTGTGTTTAAGTTTTGCGGTTGGAATTTTCAAATCCCAGTTTTGGTAGTTGGCGCCTGGCACATTACATACCTGAATTAAACAGTCCTGGATCTACAGTGAAGAGTGTGCCTCATGGCCTCCCGCCATGGACAATACAGTGGCCGACAGATGTCCGAGATCAGCGACGTCTGCGTCGAGGTGTCAATATTATCCCTGGATCAAACAACAGCAACACTCACTGCGGGACTGCAGGCCGTGAAGCGAAATTTGACGTTGGTGGAATATAGTAGCAGAAGACCGACGCGAATGCCTCGATTGGGCCGTAGATGACTGGAAAAAGGTTGTGTCATCAAACGAATTACGATTCCAGTTCGTAAGGGCTGGAGTATGGGGTAGACCCTACGAGGCCATGAAACCCATTTGCCAAGTAGGAACTGCGAAAGCCGGTTGTGACTCCATCGTGGTACGGGCTCGCAAAATGGGACCTCTCGTCAAACTAAACCAACCATTGACTGGAAATACTTATAATCAGCTACCTGGAAACCATTTACAGCCATTCATGGCCTTCATGTTCCCAAACACGATAGAGTTATCCAGATGAAAATCCACCAAGCCTGTCACCAGGTCATGAACAAATTACAAATCTCGGAATAAAACGATTACAGAACTTAGGAAATTGCATTTAGGACACTTTTGGTAAGGAGATAAAATACAGCGGTTTGACAGTGTTCAGAAGAGGGTAGCTGTATTTGTTTGTAAAAAGTAAAAGTTCTGTGGATATGAACATTGAAAGACAGGAGACGGATACTGCATTAGCAATGAGGCCTATACTGGAAGGGGAATTCGAATCACCACATGAGAGAGATGACATAAGGCATCAAGGAGCGGAAATGCTTCATATCTAGGAAAGGAAGTCAGCGATTCGAACAATTTACCTCAGACAGTGAAAGACTTTTCTGTTAAAATTATTTGATGGAAAAGTTATGTTTTCCTCTACCTTTTTCTGACCCTTAGCTTTAAGTATACTAACGGTTGCCCAAGAAGGGGCGAGAAGCACGCAGCTGTTGAACTACATTTCATAGTTTAGCGCGATCTTTTCTAAATGTGAGCACGTGTCCTTGTAACAGAAGCCTGTTTTAACATTTTCCTCAGCTGTGGAGTGTACAGCTGTGCTCTATCTCGCCATGTTGGCAGAACAACTCGCCAGCAGCTGCCGAGGTCAGCGCGGCCGTCCTGGGGGGCAATGCACGTGTCTGCCTACCGCAGCGCCGCTCTGCGGCCAAATCACGAGGCGCTCGCCTGGTTTATTTAGCCAGTTCCAATGGAATTTGGCTACCTCCCAGCGAACAGGCAGCAGTGAGATAGCGGAAGAGTGTCCTCCGATAGTCTCTGAGTTCTCGAACGCGTCTGGATGCGGAGTGACAGCGTGTTCTGGCTGTAGTCACATTTAACGCCGGCTGGTGGCGGAGAATGTATGGGTGACGTCAGAGCCGGGTCGGCGCCGGCTGCCAGGCGTCCGGCAGTCCCTGCACGGTCACAACAGACCTCTCGAGCTTGTGAGGCTTCGTCTGAGCGCTGCGATCAGTTTGCTGAAATTCTACTAGGACAATATTACAATCAAACTGAACAATATCTGACAACTAAACGCTTGTTTAATAGATTCGAGACTTTTATTGACACAGAATTCGATGCCATGATGTATTTTCCCAATGCACAAATGTCAAGAACTGTTAGAATCTCTGTAATGTTTGAAATGCGTCATGTTTCTGAGGCTCAAAACCCAAATGACAAACATTTACTGCAAGGGTGTGCATTTAGTTATATAACTGTCTGACAACTACAAGAGTTACAAAGACACTGGGAAATGTTGTTGTTGTTGTTGTTGTTGTTGTTGTTGTTGTTGTTGTTGTTGTTGTTGGTGGTGGTGGTGGTGGTGGTGGGGCTTAAGGGCGCGTCGACGACGGGGTAATTAGCGCCCACTGGGAAATGTATTTACTCAACTATCTCCCTAGAATAGTACTCACAAGAGTTAGCAATTTTTTTTTCTCTAAACAGATACATAGCTTACGCAAGCGGAATCTAAAAAACGAAACTGTCAGTATAAGAACATAGTTGTTAAAATGTAATATAATGTTCTTAATTAAATTACAAAACGTTGGTCAGAATAGTTCAATTTCACTTACTTCAGTTTGGAGATATATATTATAATGTTTGGAATTAGTGAAAAACTTAGCAGTAAATTAAAGTAACCACAGAGAATCTTAGTCTTATACCTAATCGCAACCCTGAGATAAAATGGTTTGGTACAAACACAGCAGGACTCAAGTATTACTTTCATTTGCTCAGTAGCTGCTATTAACCAATAGTACGCGACTATATACAGCCGACTGATTGAATTGCTGATAGAGAGCATTAAATTTAAATATCTGAGAATATCCGCTGACAATATCCTCACCTGAATAGGACAAAGTGGTAAGTGAGAGGATGTCAGGGTTCCAAGGACAGCAACCAGGGAAGGACGAAAAACACATCGAGATTAATTCCATTTAATTCAATCTATTATTATTTGCGACAGTCGCGTCGGTTGAAAAATGGGTCTCTTTGCACGTTCTTAGTTGCTGATATTCTTTGGACCATGTACGCTCATTCTAACTGAAAACACAGAGTTTCATTTGCGTCACTAAATTAATAATTGCCCGACAGTAAATCGCAAGTGCGAGCCTAGCCTTAAGAGACCATCAAGACTGGACTGTGCGTTTTTTCAGCCGACACCGACCTTGTAGGAAGGGGATTATAGACACTTCAGAGACGCTAACTGTGCTCTTTTAGCATCCTGTCTCCCGTGGCGAAATGTCGGTCAGTCCCTTGCATAAATTATGAAGATTTTGATGGAACCCTTTTTGAACACTGTGCACGCAATTACGCTGAAAGTCTTTCCGTATTTTAATATTAAATAATACTATAAATCACTACAGACAAGCATCAGTTTAAAAATGATATAAGGCAAGACAAGGGTTGGAAGACACTATATTAGCCACTTCCAACCAACCATCAGCTTCTCCTATACCTGGTGCACCCCGTTTGCACGGACGAATGGCTGAATGATTCTCGGCATAAGGAGTCATCCATTGCTTGTGAACGAGCTTCGGAAAGGAGGGCGGAAGAGCGGGGAGTGGTCCAGGACCCCCTTTTGCCCTTGGCATCTTCCTGGGTAAAATATTCCGTAGGTAAAATAGTTCCCCAGTCGGATCTCCGTACGGACTCTGCTCGGGGAGGATTTATCGGAATGGATAGAAGCATTCTATGAGTAGGAGCGTGTAGTGTTAGAAGTATCAATAGGACACAAAACTAAAAAAGGATAGTGGGGAGGTAGCATTTAGACCGCTCGCTCCAATTTAAGGGGCTCTAATGAGCTTTATATCGGTGAACTCCTCATTGAAAAATAATTAATTAGAACCTCTGAATGCGAGGATGGATTCGAGCCGATTCTGCGTGAAGTGTGGTTCACGAGTGTTTGGGGCGTTTAGTAGTTGAACAGGAATACAACATTTAAACTGACATAACTGACTCTTGGGTTTAACACAAGAGAAAACTAATATTTTGTGAATGGATAAAGGATTTTCGAACTGGTCGATCGCAGTATGTCGTTGTTGAAGGAGAAAGTTCTTCTAATCTAGATGTTAAATCGGGTGTACCTCAAGGAAGTGTAATAGGACCACTTCTTTTCTTAATTTTTATAAACGATCTCGGAGTGAAAAAGCCTTTTTAGATTGTTTGCTGATGATGCTGTTATTTATAGGGAAGTAAGGAATTTGGCCGATTGTTTAGCAATTCAGCGTGATCTGGATGTTATTTTGGCATGGTGCGCTGAGTGGCAACTCACACTAAATTGTAAAAAGTGTAAGACAGTGAGCATAACTAACAAAATGAATTCCGATTGTTCAGAAATACAAGGTAAACAATTCAGTTATTGATATGGTCGATTCTATGAAATATTTCGGGAGTAACAGTACAAAGGAACATGAAATGGGACTTACATATTAATACCTTGGTAGGTAGAGCTAATTCTAGGCTGCGGTTCCTAGGTCGAATTTTGAAAAATTGTAATGAACAAAAAAAGGAGATAGCGTACAAATCTCTTGTGCGTCCACATTTGGACTATTGTTGTGCCATATGGGATCCGTTTCGTAAGGAGCTTATTGAAAGTGCAGAGAAGAGCCGCTCGATTCGTGACCGCTTGCTACAGTCCTTATGAAAGCGTTACAGAACTGATAATAGTAGACTAGGCTGGGAGTCTCCGGTAGCTAGACGACGCACGTTTCGTATAAACTTATTGGTAAACATGCGTACTCCCACTTTCACTTACGAGTGTAGTGAAATACTTCGTCCACCAACCTATTTGGGTCGGAATGACAGGAAAGATAAAATTAGAGAAATTAGGTGCCGCACTGATTCTTATATGAATTCTTTTTTTCCTCGTACCATTAGGGATTGGAATGCACAACAAAGAGATTAGCTTTGGTGCTGAGCACCTCTCTGCCACCCACAGTTTTGTGAACTTGCAGAGTATATATGTAGATGTAGATAGATGTAGATGTAGAAGTGCACTAGCTAGGAGTAACACCCGAGTAAAATGGTAGCGTGCGAGGTACTGCCAAGCCCATCAATCACACGAATCAAATAGGCGACACACAACAGTGTAAGTAATCAGATCAAACAAGAGCGCGATGTTTATGACTGGTTTTAATGAATAGCTGAAATAATTCGGCGTGTATGTTGTGAATGATTGGTCATATTAATTTCTAGCACTATTATTTGGTAAGAATGTTTATTGTTAGCTATTACACTCGCACAATTTATGGAAGTAGAGAAGCGCTGTAGTAGGTATAGCATAATGGGTGCAGTTGGTTTCGAAAAATTGTAGACACCGTTCAGATTAAGGCAGAACAAGAACCAGAGTTCAGTGGAATCTTAAGGACACAATTCAGTCGTTGTCACTCTTTCGTCATTTGCCTGTAATTAAACTAAAAGTATGGACCGCCATCAGGAGCGAAGATCTGGTTTACTTCAGAAACAGTACCAATACGTGACCTTCGTGAACTCATTCGTATATAAAGGAACGAAAATGACTTATGTTGATAACACAAATGGTGTTGTCAAATGGGATGTTATCTTCCTCTACTTTCGGGAGTCATTTGAAACGGTAAATGATCAGTCGCTGTTACGAAGTTCCGAGTAACTGTTATATCCGACCCGCTGTAGGTTAGAAGACCAAAAATTTTCTATTTGAGTCTTGCAGGAAGAAACTGCAAACTCAGGCATCTCGCATGATACATGGAATTCGAATGAAGCCTTTACTCTGTTTAATGTATGATAAAGGTCTTGGCGGTAACTGACTCCGTTCCCTTCTCCCGATTATCGTTCATGATCCACAAGCATGCAATAAGACGCACGAAACTCTTATGACTAGCTGTAATTCAAATCTTATATGTTTGTAGCAGGATCGATATTTCGCATCCACAATCGATGGTAGCTTTGATTCTATTAGCCTGTGTTTTTTGAGTGAAGAATGTTTATCAAGATTCATAAAAACATAAAAGAGACACTTAAACTCACTTCGATATCTCTACATTGAAGTCTCTGTGCAGTAGGCCCTCTATCCCGGGACTTTACTTATCCAATAGGTAAGAGCAAAAAAATAAATGTTACCCAATAAATAACTTTTTGTCTCTACAAACTGAGTCATAGAAATATTCAGGAATGGCCTGTCTTCATCGAGATGAATCCTACTGTAAACAATGCGCCATCATACATCTTATCACAGTAAAGAAACCAAGATCCTTTTACGATTCATCCCGAGTCGACTTCAGTCAATACAAATGATTGTCATCATCATTAGTCATTTCGCGCGTTCCTTAAATGTTTAATCCCATTCGATTTCTCACTACGTTTTGGTATTATTGAATAAGCGGTTCTCGACGAAAATGTTGTCTTGGTTATTTTCTCAGTGACTGGACAAGTCATTAATGTGAGACGGAAGTCCACCTGAATGTGAATAAGACGGCTATTGCTGGTGTTCACAGTGTCTTTCCTAGCGACTTCCTGCTTCTCTACACGGACGATCAAATACATTGCTCTTACGCGACAGAGCTATGTTATAATCAATTGAAGATACTGAGAACTGTTTTAGAAATACATGAATACAATTGAATCATGCGCACTAAATCTTCCAGATCTTTATCCGAGCGGCTCCCATCTCAACTCTTGAGTTTAATGGCTTGGAAATGATAGAGAGAAATCTGACGTTCCTGTAGAAGCAGGAAATTACTTAATTATGCATTTATTTATTTTATTTGTTAAATATCAGAACAGCAGAAGAGTTGTGGAAGTGAAAATCTGACTCAGTTACATTGTTCATCAAGAATTCCATGTTTTGGAAAACAAAAGACTGTAATTTTACATCTACGTATAAACTCTGCTGTCAGTATTTACGTGAAGTATCACCACACTTAAAATTTGCTCGCTAGTTCGAGTTCCTGACCACTAATGTGAAGAAATAAACATCTACCCATTCACTTGACACCTGATTTCCCGACTTTGTTTTACTA
The DNA here is from genome assembly GCA_031002005.1 of Vandiemenella viatica. Classification (NCBI taxonomy): domain Eukaryota; kingdom Metazoa; phylum Arthropoda; class Insecta; order Orthoptera; family Morabidae; genus Vandiemenella; species Vandiemenella viatica. The sequence goes on from CM061920.1 coordinate 172,271,667, forward strand.
TGGCATTCCAGATAAGGTGTAGGTCAAATAAATGTCTCGTTACAGCCAGCGATTAAGAAGGGTGGTAAAATAGTTTAAAAAATTGTCTAATGTTCCTCTATTTAGAGTGTCCCTACTGAATTTGTCAGGTTCGGAATTGTTTTGCAATGGTTGTAGTTCCAGTCACAAATCTCATGATAGATTTCACATAGTACCATTGTATTCCAATGTTGGGTGTATTACAAGTTTGAAGGTCACCTTCTATCGCTGTTCGTTTTTCAAACGGCTGCAGTAATAGATTCTTTACGTTTCCTACTCGTGTTTAACCTTACGCTCAGAAATTGCCCTAGTTTGTGATATTAACTTGCAAGTTGGAAACACAATATTCAGAAAGTACTGTATCAGGTCCAGTTTTCTGATACACTACAGTACGTCGCAATGTTTTATGATGAGGCCCGGTGGCAGTAAAACACATCGTTTAAGGAAAGAGTTCACATCATGTTTTTTTTTTTTTAAATCGTTTACTAGCCTCTCTTCAATGCAAATCATTGCGTCATCTGCAAAGATCCGTCTGCTTATGATATGATGCTGCGAGTCGTCTTTGATAGGTGGTGGAAATAAGTCTTTGTAGCTCAGTGGGTCTTCACTGATGAAGAGACGGACAGGTTCTGACTGGGAACATACGTATTTTCATCATCTGATAAAGGCAGCATAACTGTAGTCTAAACTTCGTGTTTTTTGAAAAAGTCTACAGCAGTACATAATTGCATCTGCATCCAAGGAAATTTGGGGTCTAAGATGTGAATGGCAATGCAACCTTTGACTGACGAAGGTATAGTATGAAAACATACAAAATAACTTTGAAAAAGGAAAAAACAATGAACAAACAGGGTAAAATAACTTTTTACAGCACACAATGCGGACACGTATTAATAATGGATTCAGATTCTATAACCATGTTTGTATGTTTAATGTCGCATTTCTTCTCTGTTATTCGACATACTAATACTATGTGGTAAATAACACCGTTTCAATTTAGACTGAAAGGTTCATGCGTCTGGAGGAAAGTTTATTGAGCAGTTTTTATGAATAATTATCTCGCCATTGCAATTAGATTTGTTGTTTTATTTCCCGAACGCGTTTCACTTCATTCTCTGAAGCATCTTCTGTATATTTCATTGGTCACATATGCTTGTAATTGTAGTAATTCAGCATAAGTTATGTTTGTAGCAGCAGTTTGCATTACAAGTGTTGGTTGCATCTTTATGAATAATTGCGTATCACTTTCACTGCACTGTTATATATTGATTGCCGATCAGGGATCAGTGATGTACACCACACAGTAAACAAATGTAAGCCATCAGAAATCAATATAATACAGTGCAGTGAAAGTGCTACGCAATTATTCATAAAGATGAAACCAACACCCGTAATGCAAACTGCTGCTACAAACATAACCGTGCTGAAACACTGTACAATTACAACCGTACGTGACCAATGAAAAATACAGAACCACTGAAGATGCTTCAGAGAATGAAGTAAAACCCGTTCGGAAAATAAAACAACAAATTCAATTGCATGGCAAGATGGCATGATAATTATTGATAAAAATTGATCCTATCGTAATTGAGGAAATGGCGCTTAATAGCCAGATGTTTATTGATCAGGCTGCTGTAGTTTTAACTTGTACAGAGTGGATTCGAATTGTGTTTAAATATAAATAACTATCCAAGCGAATAACAATGTGGTTCCACGTCGTTCAGATTGTAGCCATGAAGAAACAAACAGTCACGAGAGGAAATAAAATTGGCAGTGACATAAAGATAAATAAGTGGATTTCACTGTTTCGAGTATGAAAGAAGGGCTATTAATAGTTTTAAACACTGTGGTTGCAACGCGATGAAGCAAAGCGACTTGCGGCAGTGTTCTGTGAGTGTTGTTACGACAGAGAGAAGTGAAAGCTGAGCCGTGCTCTGCGGGAGCCTTGGCTGTACTCTCTCTCTTGTTGCCGCTACGCCAGGCGGTTAAAAAATACCGCCCTGGGAGAGCTCAGGACAACGCCGATCTGGATATTACTATAGCTGCATCAGTAAAGCTGTTATTACTGTGAATAAACTATCCTTCTTTTTTTGTTTACCTAAGCAACTCCCCTATAATTATCAAACAAGACAACTTTTTTAAATTGTTAACCACATTTTACTCTTTTTATAAACCGTTTCTTGAAGAGATTTTATTATTTTTTTAGCATTCGTGCTACTATATCAAGAATTATGCAGGATAATAAAGTTAGTTATTTATTTTTTCCCCGATTCCGCCACCAAAGAAAACGTGGACACTGGCCAAGTCAGTTGGCCAGTGTGAATCATGAGAGTGGGGGGAGGAACTAAGTTCTTGCCCGAAATCAAACCGGGCCTCCTAGGCTTGGCGTACTTGATCAATTGGAGGAAAGTCTTATGTTGCCATCCGTCTTTGAAAAATGTAACTTTGAATGTTCTGAATGACAAGGAAAAGTCCATAAACTACGTGACTCGGTCTAGAGGGAGGGGGGGGGGGGGAGGGGGTTGGCTGGAAAGCTACGCTGGGCTACGTGGGAAGGGCGGGGGGTTCCGAGCCAGGCCATAACATGTGGATATTTATATCCTTTAATTCACTATAGTGTGACAAGAGAAAACACTACAAAATGTAACAACGGAGACTTTCCCGGCGTATGCTTGAAATGAAGTCTTCACGGGTGTACCACCAGATAGTGTTTTCAAAACACTATCCGGTGGTACACCCGTGAAGACAAAATGTCTTGTGGAATCGACATGGGGAAAAAAGCTACGTGCTACGTGGGGGGAGGGTGTTTTAGTTAAAAGCCAGGTCGGGCCATGTGGGTCTACGTGGGGGAAGGAGGGTTCACAGGAGGCCAAATGGAGCTACGTAGTTTATGGTCGATCCCTAAGTGCACTTTTTGTTTGTGATGTATTGTTTATGAGACGGGGATGGGGAACGGTCCCAGATTTCTGTTTGATGATTGCGGGAAACAGGCTAGCACCGCAGTCAGGACGGCCTGGACTCGTGCCCCGTCCGTTGTACCTCCCAGAACCAGTGAACCCACACTGGTGAGTTTTATAGTTATTTTAAATGTAACTGTTTGTAATTTAAAACCTCTTAAACACTTTCGTCAAAATCGCGGAGTTGAGGACTGTCTCGCGCTGCTCGCTTCTTGGTTTAATTCTTCGATCTTTTTCTTCACCACATTTTCCCAACATTTCGGGGTCGGCTTTCTTCGTTGGCTTAGTCAAATTTGGAGTTATAGTTTTACGGCCGCATGCCTTTGCTCACACCAAGCATTTTACACGTACTGCCAAGCCGTCCTAAGTACTAATGGAAATAGTGAACGTGTAACTATGTTCAGCGTGTCACTGTCTTTTTGTTTTTGAAATGTGCAGTTTATGAGCCGGAGATTGGGGAATGCCTCGGCATTCGCCTTGATTGCTGCGGAAAACTAGCTAATAACCACGTTCAGGACGTCCATTACGCGGATGCCAGTGCTCGTGTATCTCAGCGCACTGAGCCATACAGCCAGGCTGGTCTCTTTGATGTTATTCTTCTAATATCATTTATTTGTCCTTTCTGAGTCTGTGGTAGGCCACGTTTCTCCTGATTCGAAGGACAAATATGAAGACTGCACTACAGACGGACAGTGTTTTGTGAATTGGACACTCTGCTACAAAATCTGTAGAGAACCAGTAATTTTTATGAAGTGGTGTTTTCCACAATAGTACGTAAATACCATGAACAAAATACTTCGACTGTTAACAGTCGGGTCGCACGCGGTTACTGTTGATGGAGTTAACTGTTCCATAGCAACTTTCTGACGAGATATTACTGAGATGGTTTTCCGTTTCCTTCTGCAGAGTGAAGTAATCGCCAATGCTATCTTCTTTGTGGCGACTTGTGATGACGTGCAGTGTTTTGTGGATTACGAGTGAAAGGACGGGCGGAGTGCCTGGCTGGCTGAGCTCTTGCGGAAACACGAAGGCATCGCCAAGCTTAGCGTCCGCATTGAGGGGACGAATTACCACCCACAATGTGGTATGTTCTCATAGCATACTAGCGCTGGAAAAGTGACGAGAAACTGTGTACCCGTATGAATTAGTTACTATCGAATCGTTACTCGTTACTTTCGGTACAATCGAGCGCTAGCATGAAGCATCGCATCTCGGTCGCGTCGCGTACGGGTTACAGGAAGACTTCATGCTTACTTTGTAAAGTTTAAGTAAATTGTACATTTAGTAAAGTAAGTTTAGGTAAAATTCTGCACTGTAAAATAAAACAGAAGTTAGAATATCGCATTTTAGGATAAACGCTTTTTATAAATGTTTGAAATTAATAAAATCTCACTAAGTTGTGATCGATACAAAAAAGTAATAACACTCTCAAATTATCCATAGAAATTTTCTATTTACAAATTATGCTCTGTAAATTTTAATGTTAAACAAAAGCAAAACTACAGAATAAATCTTTATGTTGTCAAAATTACTTACCTCGTTAAAAATATCAACACTTAACAGTAAATAATATTAACTATATTAAAATAATGTACGCGCAACATGTATGTACTTACACATTTTCCTTGTAACGACACGAATTCAAATCAAATTTCCAAGAAATAAGCGACGTACGATGTTCAAAAGTTCATTCTCTCATTCATATTCATTTAGTCGCTGGGTGAACCGTTCCAGTTCCCGCATGATGCGTCGTATTTGTTCGTTTATCGAATCAAACTGACAGCCATACAACAAATCCGAGTAACGAAATGAATTTGTGAGTAACGATTCAGTACTTCTAGTCGGGCGATGTATTCGTTACTCAATAACAAATACATACGGTTTGCTACTGCTGTCTAACCTACGACTTGAGTAGACGTTTGGGGTTTAACGTACGAATCTGGTGCTCAATTTGGAGATCAGGAATCGTGTACCGCCACCTCTCCTACCCTGCGAGCCAAGTATAAAAGATGAAAATAGCTTCCACTGCCGGAGTTCGAAGAAACTACACCCCTATCAAGCGCCAAACTCCAGCCGACGAGGCTAATAAATTTATTGTAACTGACGGTAAATACAGAAGGGATGCACGCCCTATATGACTCATTCATGGAAGAAGTCACTTCGCTTCAAATAAAAATGAGATCTAACAAATATATTGCAACACCTTCTCTTTACAGTGTCTCTGAAATGTCCTTGCGTTTTTTCTCAAAAGTTTCTTTTTCTGGTGTCTAATCGTCCTCATTGTTTCTAAAGCGCAGTGATTGTTGTTTTTCCCGAGGTTCGGGAGCGTGTATAAACCACGTAGCTCCATTTTGGCCTCCTGTGAACCCCCCCTCCTCCCACGTAGCCGAACGCGGCTTTTACCTCTGCCCCCAGCTCCTCCGATGTAGCACGTAGCTTTTTTCCCTTTTGATTCCGGAAGACATTTTGCACTGTTTTATCTTGTCAGACTATTGCAAATTACATACGGAGATAATTAAATGAAGGAAATAAATATTCATGCTGTTGTGTGTTCTGTACGTCATTTTAATTGTGAAAAATAATAATGGAAAGCTACGTGCAGGGGCGTAGCTACCATAGGGCTAGGTGGTGCAGTGCGACGGGGACCCTACGCTCAGGGGGCCCCAAGGATACCTAAAGAGGGCCCCAAGCGCAGTTCAGAGGGCCACGGGTCTTCAAGGCAAACTGTCGACTAAGGGCCCTCACTGGTCAGGGGGCCCCCAACCACTGCTCAGGGAGCACCCAAGAACAACTCAGGGGCCCCCAGCCTCAGCTCAGGGGGCCCCTATCAGTGACACAAAACAAAAACAGGTCGTCCATCTGGCCTGAGGGCCCAAAATAATTTTTTTGCACCCGGGCCCTTGTTGACCTAGCTACGCCACTGGCTACGTAGCCTGGCTCGGAACCTCTCTCCCCCCCCCCCTAGACGTAGCCTCGTAGTTTATAGATGCTCCCTTACCTGGCGGGTTCATTGAGCCTCGCGGAGGAGCGGTAACGCTTCGTCCTCGCGTGAGGCACGTAGGTTCGATCCGCGGTCTGGCTTCCGGCAGCCGCTCCAGGCGAATACCTGCATAATTCCTTCACTGCAGATTTCTTTCCATTTCTTTGTCCATAATCCATAATTTTCTCCCAGGTCTCATTATTGCCGGTCGCAAAGCCCACAGAAGGAAGTAGTTAAATGATGGTTAGTCTTCATATATTGGCAGTTTAGCACTACATTCGATATTCCAAATACACAATGTGGTGATAATGTTTGAATGATATCGAACAAGATTTCGTAATTAACATGAAGAGGATTTGTACAAAAATAAGTTACTAAATAAGCACTCCTAATTGCGTCATAACTCAACAAAAACCAATATGAAATTTGTATTGAAGACGATTTTATTTTTTTGCTTACGGCTTTACGCTTGGTCGACGCCTAGGTCATTAGAGGTGGGAAAGAATGAAGGCAGTAACGGGAAGGAATTCGGCCGTAGACTTTTTGAAGGAACCATCCCGAGTGATTTTGAAAACCATGGAAAACCTAAGTCTGGATGGAGGAACACGAATTCGAAATCGCGTCCTCCCAGATGCGAGGATACAGCATTACCGCTTGCCCACCACGCTCGGTAAAGAAGAAATGTTTCGAAACAAAAGTTCTTCAATTCCATGGCTACGCAACCTACTTACTCTGTATTATACCTCACGAACGGATTTCTTGGTGGTAGAACAATGTCGAAATATTTTTAAAAAACATGTGGATGTATATCACGCAAATCAATTTTAATTGAAAGTTCTTCACTACTCTGGGAGCACATATCTCGCGAAATATTTTATTAAAAAAATTAATCCCACTAGCAAGAACAAAATACAGTATACCAAAAATATGCAAATTATTTCTACTGTTAGTGCGACCTTATTGCATATACGTCGTTATTTCATTATTGTTATTTTGGGAGCTTAAGGTATCTCCCGCAACAAAAGACATTAAGGATGATTTATTTTAAGCTGCGAAGATATCTACGCACACTATAAATTGTGGAGTAATGTATTATTTCAATTCTAACAAGTATGTAAACTATAGATCTGCCGTCTAATTTTGTAGTCCTTCTTCACACAAAATTATTTCGCTAAGACGTGGTGATGCGAAGTTGGTGACACAATACAGTCACCTCGAACAGAGTTTTCCTCTCTCTAAACTCTAAAGTCTAAATCCAAAATTACAGTCTAACCAGTTTTTGTTCCGAGCGGATTGTCGGCCATGCAGTTTCGATAAGTGTGTGTGGCATTACCCCGGCACTAGTACTTTTACAGAAACTTTATGTCTCTGCAAATGCAAACAAAGTGCGGATCATCAATGCGCCGCGTTGCGTTGTCAGTGTATTTTGTGGTTGACAGTGCCTTGATGAAGATAAAAAATGGACTGTCAAAATCAGTTGATATTCTGTGTTGAGCTGGCACACTCACCCCGTGTCCCTGACAAATATGGCCAGATGGGGTGAATGACAAAGAGGGTACGTGGGGGGTTGATCCTGTTTCGACTTGTCGGGTTTATTTCCATCGCGTGGGGTGGAGACTCACCCCCTGTGGCCGTGGCGCAACAGCTGCCTGGCTTTATCTCTATACGGCCAGCTGTCCGGCTCCAGCTTGTTTCGTAATATGACACACGGCTTAGATTCTCAGAAATCACAGGATCACATCTGCAAATAAAACACCCCTTAGGTCACAATCTTACTATACATCTGTCGCTAGGGTTTCCAACTTTTTTAGAAAAAAATAAAATATATTTGTCTTTAGAAGGATCTCTTCTCATCCAGTATTACGTTTTTTCCTGCAAATCTTTATATTTTTGTAATTGTTTAGGTTTCTTCACTTTTAATTTTTCTTTTTTTTTTTTTTGGGTTACTGTTGTATCACTTGTATCAGTATAACAAACATAATCTGAATTACTTGCCATTCTAAATGTATCTGAAATGAAAAAAAGTACTTTTATTATTTATTATTGCCTTAAATACTCGTACATATATTTTCGTTCTGGTTTCATTTAAACGTGTTACAGCTGGTACCACATCCTAAAATTAAAATTATAAATAAAAGAATAACTCATTTTTAAGTCCATAGCTGTCCAGATGATGCCGCGTCGTGATGGATATCGACTGACTTACTTGTTCAACGCCATCTGGTGAAATGGTGAAACTCATAACGCAGATACTAAATTTCGGAAAGAATTTATTTTGTGGACCTCTTCTCATCCAGTATTACGTTTTTTCCCACAAATCTTTATATTTTTGTAATTGTTTATGTTTCTTCACTTTTACTTTTTTTTGGGTTACTGTTGTTTCACTTGTATCAGTATAATAAACAGAATCTGAATTACTTGCCATTTTAAACAATAAAGAAGAAAAATAATGGAATTGAAAACTCCAACCTCTAAACTACAAGGAATAGAATAAACCGCTAATCCTCTGCTTGTAGGCTACATGAGCGACTGACATTCATCCTTCCGTTCAGAAATAACTGCGATTGGACTCGAATTGCCACAATGTGTATGGTCCACGCTTGTTGCCTCGGCTACCGAGCAGCAAGCACACAGGTCAAAGGACAAACAATCCCAGGTTAATAACCACGAGTGTAAGCAACTAGTATAACAGCTTTCCGTTACATGTATTGTATACTTTACTGCAAGTATTGTGGCATGCTTCATTCTTATGAAAAAGTTTAAAGTACAACGACGAAAAATAAAGTACAGTATACTGTCGCTGCCACTTAGTATTGCCCAGCTACCTGTAGTTGCGTAAGCGGTGCAACATTAAATAAAAATAAGGTAACATGAAAGTATCAATCTGATTGCTGTTGACAATTCCCGGTACCGTGGAAACAGAGTTGACTATGTTATGTCTTATTTCCATGTTCCCAACTGTATGAACCATTTCCAATCGAATCAGCCATGGTTCGGCTGTCCATAATGGAGACTCCAGTTCCGTAATTCGCTTGCAGTATGTCATAGTTATGTTTTTTTAGTGTTTCTTTCGTAATACTACAAGCGAATGCCTTCCGCATACAAATAATAACCCAAACAAAATTGCTGCAACTGGAGACTGACGTAAAATTAACTTGAGAAAAAGGTGACATCGCTATGATGCCTTAGAAACCGTATGATCACCGTAGAAGCATTTTATGCGTGTCACCAATTTTAAATTTGTAGCTGGAAGTATTTTATGTCGCTGAGCGCGAAGTAAAATTATGCGTGAAATTTGAGTGTTTATGTTGTCTCTTCACTGTATGCTGTTGTCTGTAGTTATCAAGCAAGCTCTAAAAATTAGCTGTGATATTTCTGTTTGACTAAAACCAAGTTTTGATATCATTACCATAACTGAGTTAAAATTTCTTCCTGAAAACGGTAAATTTGCATATGAAATACTGAAGATACTGCAGGTAGCTGCTTGGAGTACGAGATAGCAAGCAGAACTAGCCTCGTTACTACATCAACTACAAGGCTTACTGTGTGTGTGTGTGTGTTCTACATTTTTTTTGGTAGCCAAGTGATTCAGCTGTCTTTGAACAGAAAGCAAGCAAAAAGAATTCATGTTTGCGTTTGACATTATATACCAAAAAGTTTATTATTTGCCTAACCCTTCCCATTGGCTCAGGTCACTAAGGGATCGCGAAAGTGGCCGGCGCTTGCCACGGCATTGCTGGTTCAAGCATCGTTCGTGAAGGAAATTTTCGTTGTTTTCGGGGTTTTGCCGGCAGAGAGATGCTGCTGTATGATTCGTAATTAATAGATTGTGTACGGAAGTCCTGGGTTAAATCTCTTCCCGCTTCGCAGTACGTGTGGAGTGAGCGGATACGACAATGAGGTTAGCACCGGATTTTACCCTCTCCTTACCGTTACCCACACAATACACCACTTTTTACGTCATCTTAATCTAAACGCATATAATAGGGAAAGGAACTGGCCACACTGCCTCCGTTCCTGCCCTGTTATGACTTCACTGGAGTCTCAGACCTGCGTCAGGATAAGCGTCATAATTTTACTAGACGAAACATTAAATCCTGTTAGGGTTTTATTATCTTTGAGAGTGGAAGCACTTAGTAGCGAGTGCCAGTCGTTGCTCTGGTAACACAGCTTTCTAGTTTCTCGTGTCGACATTATGAGGGTTTTACCACCAACGATCCTACATCAAAAATGGAAAGATGTGGGTGCTTCGGTACAGAAGCTACATTTTGAGCTCATTGTGACAGTTATATTTTCTCCGAGTGATCCATTTCTAGAACGAACTCAGCGAGATACTAAATTAAAATATACTTCGTGCATAATCTTAAGGCATCACAACCGTATGAATGGAACATAAATTTTGATAAAGGAATGCGTAATGTTGCAGTCAGAGATTGAAACTCGTCTCGATATCTCTTACTTTATATTGTTACAAAATTAGCAGTGTGTGTGTCTGACATATTTTATGCTATCCATTACGAATATGCTGTCCAACAATTAGCTATTTATTGTGGAATGTGGTTTTCTGAGTTGTAATGGCATCATTGGTTAAGCTTTTCAAATTTAAAAGCTGTACGGGAGTGTATCGATTATTGTGATCGTAACGATTTTATTACAAATGTTATTATAAAAGTTTGTCTCTTATTATCCCTTCAGGATACAATTTCGTCTCACACTTTTTGTTATATTTAACATCGCCTTTAGTTCAGTTTTTGACAAGAACAGGCTGTCTAAAGCACCTCTAAATATAGTTATGGTACACACATCAGCGATATTGCTGTCGGACCGGGGATCGTCTTCTGGTTTCGTTGCTTTCCACGCCGCGGTGGTAAGTTTCCATAAGGCTGGCTGCCGACTCACCGGCACGCAGTGACCATGTCTACATTGTTGACCGGCCAATTGAAGCAACTCGCTGACTCACGCAAGAGGAAACAAAAGGAAGATTTTCGGCGGTACTTACTATCCACTTCGCAATACTATACGTCAGTTTCACTGTTGCGCAAATGACGAAATACACAATCCTTTCAAGTGACAGAACATCCTCTAATAAAAATTCTTCTCGGGTATTCTGCCGGATAAGTTCTATCCACAACGTTTCGGTAGCAACCTCCGCTGCCTTCATCAGGTGAGAAATCATAGCGAAGCTACCGCTGCGACGACACAGCACCGATTGTGAGAATTAAGTTTTTCCCGGTGTATGGCTGCAAAAATTCTTCTTGGTTATTCTGCCTGATAATATCTTTTGTCCACAACATCTGCCGAAACGTTGAAGAACTTATCCGGCAGAATACCCAAGAAGAATTTTTGTCAGCCATACACCGGGGAAAATTTAATTCTCACATCCTCTAATACTTATAAAGCCACAAATTATTCTTGAACATGGAGTTTTGTATGAATACTATTCGTATCAACATCTTCCCACCATCGTCTTGCGTTTAGTTCTCTAAATCATTCTAGATTTTTAAAATTATTGTTACTACTGCTATTATTAGGATGAGACAAGACTGTCAATAAGGAATGAGAAAGAAGTCGGCCATGATAGATAATCGCGATAAATTTACAATCGCACGGAACAGAACGTAAAAGTTTATGGATGCTTTTCTCCTTTTACTATCTCTGGGAATAATTTACAGAAACAACGAAGAACCAAAATCTGAACGGACTGACCGCGAACCGAACCCAGTTATGCCTAATATCACGCTGGAGTACTGTCGCTCAAACGCCAGATAGCCTCCGGCCTTGCGCTTCTCTGTTTTCCTTTATCATATCACGGATATATATTCACGATCGGAATTAATGTCTATGAAGTAAATACGGTAAAAAATTCTCCTCGCTTCTTCAAAAGCATTTTTTTTTTTTTTGTACAAACTAAACTTGATGCAGCTACCGAGCAACGTTGATGGTGTGGAAATAAATGATAACAAGCGCGTAAAATCTTACATTTGCTCTCAAACAATATTTTTATTCTACTATTTAAAAGTCTGGTAAGGTGAATCCATCAAAAAACGTAACGAATGTTGCGATCTGTCTGCTATTTCCTCGACGTTTTAATTATTTGTTTCTTCATTACTGTGCTGTGACTCTCCTATTCTGATGCGGCCACATGGACTGTTCCGACAACTGTTTATGAGGATTGTTGATCTGTAGGCCGGGGGCAGGATTTCAGCTCGCTGAATACAGTATGTCGAGGCCTTGAAGCGCCCAGCCAAACTGGTGTGTCACCCGCGGCCCTCATGTTCTGTAGGTTTCCAAGCAAATGAAGGGAGAGGGTAAAATCACGTTGCCTGCCCATTCAGGCCTGCGCTTCCGAAAGATACCAGGAGATCCGACAAACTTCATTCCCACATCCGACGGACGAATCATCATCAACAGTGTGATGTGTCCTTACTCCACACGCGCTGCGGAGAAGTTTGAGACTTAACCCAGGTCTTAGTAAAGATTAGGAACTGTGCACCGCCGCCATCTTTTACTATGTCTGCTAAGTCCTGATGATGAAAACTAGCTAACCCCGCGTCCGCACCGGACACCATCAACCATCACGGTGCTGCAACCTATTAAACCAACAGGGCGGGCGTTGATACATATATATGCTCTCTTAACAAATAAACCAATCGTTTATGTCTCAGAATGGGATTCGCCATCCTATCTCAAATTTTAGTGAGATTCTTCAAAATATTCGTCACTGCACTCATGATAAGCAAAACATGTTAATTTAGCACTTTGGCTACCTTTTTTTTATGGCTTTACGCCTCGTCGACGCTGATGTCATTATAGGCGGGATGGGATTGGGAACAAAGAACGGGAAGGAATTCGGCCATGGCCTCTTGAAGGAAGCATCTCGGAATTCGCCTGGAGTGATTTGGGGAAACCATGGAAATCCCAAATCCGGATGCCCGGACGGGGATTCGAACCCACGTCCTCCCGAATGCGAGGCCAGAACTTAACCGTTCACCCACCACGCTCGGTTTTGGCTGATGGTCTTTAATTTGGATGTAGTCTTCTCGGGAGACTAGCCGAGTAAACAAGGTGTTTCCACACGATATTTCGGCGATCTCAGGCTCCGTCGCCATCTTCTGGTGAAGACTACATCCATTCTCAACGCCGAGAAAGACTTCGTTCCTATATGGTCTTTAATTTCATGCTGTGGGGTCACAATTAAAATTCTACAACTTTTCGTCCTGATAGCGTTTCCAACATCCAAACTTTCCTTTATATCGGTCAGTAGTCGCCAGTTATAACCTCCTTAATTACCTTAATAGAAGTCGTGAGATATAACTTCCCATTAAATATTCATTAACTGCTTCTGCAGCGAAATACTTGCTATAAGCTTCGCGATTATTGACGACTTCGTACTACAATGGACGGTATTCAGGCCCCTTTTTACACCGTCTCTCGACCGCGCACATAGTATGGAGATTATAATTTAATACACAGTCAATTCTAACAAGAGGTCAGGTGAATACTTTTAACTAAACATTAATACTCTGATGAAAATTCACTATGGTTGGATTTAATGTTAAACAAAACCACCAAAATACACTCTAACAAACAAGAATAATTAATGAACAAGAATGCCGCAGCATTCATGATACACTGTGCGCGTTTGGTATAGCCTCCGCGATCACCACCTCTCTTGCAGAGCGCGACTTGAAGTCCACTCTTTGGCCGCGCCAGCGGACCAAAGATTATAGTAACTTAAAAATACCCAAAGACATTACAATTATTACTAGTCTGTGGAATTCGTGAGCAATTACATTATACAAATTATTACATTTCATTCATATAATACATTGACCATTGATTTAATAAGAATTTATATTTACAAAAACTATTTACTGTACAATTGGGGTGGTAGCACACGGTGCAGTCATGTACTTCATAAACTCATTTGTACAGAGCTCAGAAAGTTCTTTGGGTTGTTGATGATATACTTCTGCCACTGTCATAGGATTAAATTTTTTGTCCTTCTCTTACTTCTTTTACTGCAAACGTTCCAATGCCCGTATACTATGTATTGACATCTTTTTTGTAGCGTTCCATAAAGCATGTTTTTGACTGTAGTCGACTCTGCATATAGTTTGCGGCATTATCTTCTGCTAGATTCCCGACATTTACTATTTGTATGTTTCCCACCACCCTCACACGAATGACAGCGGCTTTCCCTCTAATTCAGTTTCCTGACATAACTTTGATTTTTTTCTTCTCGCACTTTAAAGTGTAAACCAAAAACGCGGAACACCATCGCGTCTGCGCAATATTCAAGTTACATGTTCCCTAACTTGTAAAGTGTTCTCGTTTCTGCCAAACTTAATGATTTTACGTGATAGTCTAGAAATAAAAATAATGCTGATGTTTTCCAGTCTGTTTACATCTACAGCTGTTGTTGGTGGCAGGTGATGCTATGCACTAGAAAGTATCGCTACTCTGTCCATATCAGTAGCTAACCGCACGAGGGACGAAGGAATACCTAAACCATTAGTGCGGCGACTGATTTCCTGGATTTTAGATGTTCTGTGACTGCGACACAAATAGGTCGCTGGACGAAGTATTTATGTCCAGGTCTAAATGAAGATAGGTGTTCGCATTATTCTGAATAAATTCAATTTATTACTACATCCTCAAACAATCGCGGCTCGGCACCAAGTCGGTGACACTTTCGGTAGAGCTTCAGCAAGCGAATGGCTGTCCTATCTTAAATTGGAAGCCGTTTAACTTTTGGCCACAGCCTTAAATATTGAGGATCCGGGTTCGATGCCTGAGGCAAGGAGCGGCACTCGCCAAAAGATTTTGATGGAAAGTAAACAACCAAAACTCACGCTAGAAATGACGAAAGTTCAGTACTATTGAAGTTTTAATGACTCAAACCGTTATACATACAGCTTAAAAGTATATTGTGTATGCTAGGTAACTTGCGGGAAGAGAAAATAACTGTTTATTCAAGTCAGATCCACTGGCGAACTACGGCCACAGTACCAAATAGCGGCCCAGCGATGCTAGTTGTACAGCGCTACAAAGCAACCTGATGGAACTGGCCACTCCCCAGTCTTGGCTGCGATTCTTTATACTCGTCAGCACAAGATAGCCTTATGCTCCTCTGTTTTGTCAGTATGCGCAACCTGACTTATTTCATAAGCATATCGCATTTGACCCCGAGCGACAGCAGCTCCGGTTCTGCTGTCAAGGCGGTATAGCCACTATGCACAGTCTAGCTTATTTGATAAGAGAATCTTATTTGTTACCGTGGCAGCGCATCAGACTCCAGAGCTGGTGCATAGAACAAGTATTCTATTCATACGCTGACCTTGCCCGTTAAGAACAAAGTACTATTCATTCGAATCCGTTCCGCCTGCTCAGATATGAACAACGGGTTGCGGCCACTGGCAACCTCTAGCGGATCTAGCAGGCCCACTGTCTTCGGCCAAATACAATTTAGAAACACATATTTTACTGTATTTTTCAGTATATTACACGCTAATTCTCCGTACTTCCCTGATTCTTTGCGATGCGGATCCCATTCAGCACAACAGTTCTCAGGGTAAGCACGAATGAGTGTTTTATACAGAGTCTCCCCGTATATGCTTCACAGTTCCCCAGTACTCGATCGCACCTAGTAGGTGAGCGGTAACGCTTCTCGCCATCCAGACTTCGATTTTCCAAAAGACCACGGCCGAATTTCTTTCCGTTCCTTACCCCCAGTCGTCTTCCGCCTCAAATTACCTCGATGACGACAAAGACATAAACAAAAAGGAAAAATCCACCTGTTAATCTTAATCTAGAAACCGCTTTACCTTTTTCCTTCGTGCTGTTACCACTTCACGTTGCTGTAATATACAAACATTTAAGGTATTTACCTTCATAGAAAGTTGTCTAACTAAGTCAAGATCGCTCTGGATTTGTTAGAAACTCGTAGAACGCTTTAATTCCATAAAGATAAATGCATCACCAGTTTACAATCTCAAGTAGGTATTAACAATACCTCCAAGAACGTTTCTAAAAACGTACGAAGGTAACAATGTAATATCAACTACCTAAATTGACGGCCAGCTTGTCGGTGCGTTGGTTGGGGACCGCTGTTAACATTCAGCGTGTCTCCTGTGCAGAGGGTAGTTATGCATGGAGGATGAGGGATCTCGCATCGAGTTGTCCACGCTCTGAACAGACGTGCTCGTGGAGCCAGCCCGCGGTGTTGTGTTCCTCTGAGTCACCACTGTGGGCGCCAAGGATACTCCGTGTCCTCGCGACTCCTGCGTCACTAGGGGCCAACTTTGGGGGGCCGAAACCAGGAACGTTTCATTTTGCTCTCACTTCTCACCGAACTGACCAAGAATCAGGTGCACCAGGTCCTTGCAGCGCGAGCCCTTAGCGCTGTGGATGGTTGCTACAGAAGGATGCTGACAATTAAGTGTAGAGTTGTTAGTGGAGGGAACAGTCAAAGGAAGGAATTGAAGGGGAAGACAGAAATGACAATATGTGAAGCAGATAACTGAGGATGTGAGTTGTAAGAGGTACGTTGAGATTAAATAGTTGGCACAAGATCGGAAGGGATGGAGGATTCCATCAAAACAGTCGAGAGACTGATGACAGCAAAAAAATGACAATGAGGAAATATACTACACTGTAAATTCCTTGGATAAACCAGTCTTTTGTATATGTTACAGTTTATTACAGTTTCATTTGTACACTAGGAGGACGGATTTTACATTCACACTAAAACACTCGTGCTCGGATTGTCGCTCTACCACGTCTATGCTCACAGCTCCAGAGCACAAAGACTCGAGTCTGCAATTCGAAATGTAGGTTAGGTAACATCTTCTGCACAACCTAACTGCCCAGTGTGTCTATTTCTCTAAAACATTTTCATCAAACTTATGTATCGTAATTACTTACTCTATATCAGCGTCAGCACATCTGTTTATTGCTCTCTTAGTAGAGGAGAATTTTATGTTGAGTGGCTGTTTGGAAGGCATACTGTAATGAGTACGGAAAAACTTTCAGCACTTACAGAAGACGTTAGAAATGGACTTGCGTTACCCGGGCTCTGCAACCACTTTGCCAGTAAAAAAACAAGAAGATTCATTCTGCCTGACGACATAAAACAGTGTTCATTTTATTCGTATTGATCTAAGTATGGCGGCGTCTTTTTCAATCATTTTTCAAAAATCGCGTCCTTTATTTTTTCCTCTCTATGTGAGGCTATTCCACAAATTGAAGGGATGGTTATCACAACACAAGCTACAAACCCAAATTTCGATCAATGAAAGTCGCCATTTCAGTGTAGATTACAAAATTTTCTCGCTTAACTTAAACGGTTACCATCATTACGTACTACAACCGTCGACGAACGCCACGAAGGAAACGGCACAATTAAACTAAAGAACTGAAGCATTCCATGAATTTTTGAAACAGACATCTTCCGTAATTCTGTATTATGTTCTCCTGTAACGTCATGTGCGTGGAACGTAATCAGACGTGCTCACACATTCGTTGTTCTTGCTTTATTGGTAAGAAGAAGTTACTGACCGTGGTAGATGAGCGGTAATGCTCTGGCCTTGCGTTGGCAGTACGTGGATTCGAGTTATGGTGCGGCCATCCCGATTTGAGTTTTCCATGGTTTGCCCAAATCACTCCAGACGAAAGGTTTTGGTTAAATTCCTATTCCTTGCCCCCCAGTCCTTTCCCGCCTCTAATGACCTCGATATTCACAAAGCGATTAGCACAAAAAAAAAAAAAAAATCTCGCGCGTTCAGCTGATATCACTTTTCTAGCGCACAGTGCAGATGGACATTCTGTTTCTGTGTCCACAGTGTGAAGGTGTTTGTAGGGCGATAGTATGAAACATGCAAATTTTCTGCTCACATTTCCCAAATTCAACATGTGTTGTATGCTACCCTTGGGTGTGTCTATTCATCTGCTTCTTGCTTTTAACTGAATATGATGGTTCTACAGATTATAGTCTATTGTATGAGGCTTTTAAAATTTACTTGAGCTATCATAAGAAAGCCAAAACTAACATAGAATTTACGTAATTTCCCTTATTCCGCTATGCAGACAACTTTCCCACAAATAGGATTTAATAAGTTTAAATTTACTTAAAAATCAGTCGAAGCAAATGGATGTTCGCAGTAATTTTGCTCAACATGTAAAAATATCGTGAACTTTTTTTAAAAAAGATTCTGCGTGATTGTAGCTCTATTTCGACGGAAAATGACTGTTGTGGATATCGAAGGTTGAAACTGTAGATTCTCTTCTCAGGTTTGCATTCTATCAAAAACTCAGTAACCAGTGCAAAATGTGATCAGAATATCGATCCTACACGCCAGTGTATAATCACTAACTGAAGTACCGAAATCTTTATGTCACTTAATATTGATTAATTCTTTTTTATAATTTTACCCAACCAAATTTCTTGAACTCTTCTCTGAAGATATGTTTTAGTATGTAACGTGCAGCAGTTTGATACGTACTGTGGTAACATCTGAATGTAGCATCTAGCGGCTAACCGTTTTGTAGACTGTTGGACGAAGTAGCAGATTTCGCAAAAAGCCCCGGCTCGGCGTATTGCGTCCGTTTCGGGCCACTCGCAATTTCGTTGTTGGCCTGTGTCCTTCGGACACTGAAGGTCGAGATTAAGAACCGGCTGCTGGTACGTTCTGTTTCGCTGCTCAAAAAAGAGGAACCTCTCCAACGAGATAACCTTGGGTTGGCTCTCATCCGGCCTGTATTTTCTGACGCAAGCAACAGTGCACGAAACCGTGTAAATAAAGCGACCGGCGCGGCGGGCAGAATGCAGAGTGGCGAGTGTGCCATCAGTGAGTCTGTGTTGACAGCTTTGGTGACACTTAAGTGGGTCACCGAAAAATGGTCCTTGGTACATATTAGTGAGATGTGGCTACTAAAATATCTCTCTCTGCCACATGTTATGTTATATAGAAGTTGTGAAGTTTGTCTCGAAATTGAAGGAGCAGCCGGTGTCCACAAATCTTTAGACTCCGATAAGATGTATGATACACGAACATTCTTGCTGTTGGAGATTAGATTTGACGGCTTGATGTGTTTTGAAGTTGGTGTTACATGTTGTGATAGCATGGCGCCAAGAACTTGGTTATCAGTGAAAAGAACAATGTCGATCCATATTTACGGATAGAATCTCAGCGTATTATACCAAGAATCGAGTCGTTAGACAGATAACGTCTCTGAAGATGAATTTGTTCATCAAGCGAATTGGTGCTGTTTTTATGCGAACCGAGTAACTTTTGCACTGAAGTGTTCAAATTGGAGGCCAATGTTTTTTTTTTTTTAATTGTCGTTTATACATACGGACTTTCTGTCCGAGTTCCATATTTCTGCGATACATTCTGCGCAAAATATTGTGCTCGTTATTAATAACTGGATATTGTGACCCATTTCCCTGAAGTACAGGTAGTAAGTTAAACAAAAACGCTAATTGATGACTGCCAGTGCAATTTATTCTTTTTCATTCGTGTGTTTATTTATCGAACAAGTCTCACGTCACTCTCAGAAACACCTTGAGTGTTTTTTTTTAATGTCTACACATGGCATTATTTGTTTTTTTATTACATACATTAAAATTGTCTCCTAATTCTTTGTTCCTCTACACTATTGCTGTCTTCAGCGATTGTAGCTGAGTTTTATTGCTGCAGTTTATAAGTACAATCTCTAAACCCGACAGTAGTGCAGAGAAACTAAGAATTGGGAGAAACTGGAAGATATAAGTAGGTCATAATTTTGTGCCGTAATTTTGAAGTAAAAAATGTAATAGCAAACCATGCCATG
The DNA here is from genome assembly GCA_031002005.1 of Vandiemenella viatica. NCBI lineage: Eukaryota > Metazoa > Arthropoda > Insecta > Orthoptera > Morabidae > Vandiemenella > Vandiemenella viatica. The sequence continues at coordinate 172,291,455 of CM061920.1, forward strand.
TACAGATATTGAACAGAAATAAAACTCACTAAAGATGGTTCTGAGAGTTAACTAAACGACACTCGGTAAATAAACAAGCCAACAAGAAACATGATTTCCATTGACAATAATATTTTACTTTAGTGTCTCTCAACCTGTGATCCGCGAAGACGGAACCGGCAGTGCGCAGTCAGAATATTAAAAATTGATTTTTTATTGAATTAAAGATATAATAACAAAAATAAATTAGTAAAAACTGCTTACACAAAATGGATATAGTACTCATACTGCATAAGGATTTAAAAGACTATATAAGCCTAAAAAAAACTTTGTAAAAGCCGTGAATGTTTCAACCGCCACGCAAAAACCTGGTATTTCCAGTTTATGGGGATATCACTGCATTGTTACTATAGTAAAATACGTTTCCAGCTGGCATCAGAGAGAGAGGACCTTACTGTAGGGTGGACCGCGGTACGAGCTGGTAACAATTGGTATGTTGCATCAATAGTTTACTCACACCCTTAAGTAAAAAATTAGGCCCACATAAGTTGGTTGTAGGTGGAATTATTTTCGACATTTTAATAGTGATAGAGGTGAAAAAGGTTGTGAAACGCTTATTCATAATAAATACAGCTTCTACAACGCCATTCGGTTAAGTGAGTTAACGCTACATAAAAGCTGCAAATGCGGAAATGATTGTGACCAGTGGTCACATAGTTCGTCATTTAGATTTCAGAATTGTAAATCATACGCTGATACTCACTGCACCTGTATTTGAGACTGTGGATCGAGTAATGAGACCAGTTAAACTTTGACGGGCGCTACAGCTCTCTGTGTTCGTTGTCGTTCGCTTTGTAACGTTAAACAGACCTCATTTTGTTCGCGCATATAACAGTAACCTGCCAGCAGGATCACGCTACATTCGTATATTGCTATGCACTTGACTAGTATTTTTTCAAAATATTATAAATTCGTTTTTCTATCGGTGAAGTGAAAAAAATATTGTTTCCATTGCATATAGTTGTGGGACTGGACGCAAGCTCCAATAGCATATCTCTGAAGCTAATTCACGAACCTAAATTTCTGTTGGAGGTTTAAACCGCAGAGCAGCCAGCTCGAAAACACCAGACGAGTAGGTTCATGAATACGGGGCAGTCACGGTAGGAGGCGAGGTCACGAAAACACTTTGTGAGCTGCGCCGTACATTTGGTGCCGGCCGAAGGACACGGAAGTAGGACACAACAGAGCTCGCTCGTATACGGAGCGCCTGTAGGGCGGCAGGTCCGCACTGCCTCAGTGAAGAGCCTGCAGCATCCGCGCCTGACACCGTCAGGGCCAGCTGTGCGCTTGCCTCAAACATCAACAGAACCTGCGTCTGTCTACCTACGAAAAAAATATAACGTGGATCCATACTGCGAAAACTAGATGTGATCGTTGTGGCATAAAGGCAGGAAATCGACATAAAAGTTAGCGAAATTGGAATGTTCATTGAAAAAAGTTAGACGCAATATGAACTGTTATGTAATATTTACTTAAGAGATAATGCAAAATTTGATGGATTGTGGTGCAGTTTTCGGATCTAAATAAAACTCACCATATATTACATATACACAAGTACACTACTCTGATACGGAAGTCGGAATCGTCGAAGCTTCTTCTAAAAAGAAAAGCTGAAGCAAAGGAACGGTAGCTTTTGTGAACTACTGTTGCGAATCTGACGACGTAAAACAAAAACTGATGAAACTATACGTACACCAGATATTTGCATTGTAAACTGTAGTTAATATTATACACATATCTCATTTGAAGTTCTTCCCATACGGAGTAAAAACAGTGTGCTGTTTCCACTATCGATATGCGTGTAATACTGTGTATTTGTATTACAGCTTACATATATAGTAACATGTAATGTTTTTAATGCAATTAACATTGAATGTGTCGCATGCAACATATGAACAAGTAACATCAGTCCAAGGACATTACACCAAAAACACAAAAGAAATTCCGTACTGTCAAAACTAGTTTTGAATATAAGGTTACGCCTGAGCGGCTTCTCTGTCACAGCTGATACTATAAAAAGTAAACAGCCGCTGTACACTTAAAAGGTAAATTGCGTCAGCAGATGTGATCAATTAAAGGCGTAAAAAACTTTTTGAAAAGCGTCAGAAACTTTAGATAAATAGTTGAGGAGGAGAACTGCTTATCGATAAAGTGGTCTAATTTTAGGAGTCCATAAGCTACATAAGCTAAGCAAATTCTCAGAATGTGACGATCGCGTTATTCATGTCTTAGAGTGCATCAAATTAAAATAAAGGATTGCGGCCATTTGAAGACAATAATTTAACTTCGCTGAACTTACGAATCGCTTGAAAACAATATCATTGTTAACTACTGGTACGATCTGAAGGAATGAAATTCTGAAACTTTTGATGTTTTCAAATATTTCTGCTTGAAGTTGATGTGTTGACTGGTGTAATATGTAGCTTCAGTGAAAAAATAAAAATTGTAGGGAGACATTTTCAAACTTGGCAGCAACTTTAAATTTAGAATGTTCTCTACTTGCATTTTATCTCTTGCTTGAGATGTTTAATTTCTCCCAGCTAAGGCAGTAAAACAGGGCTTCTATAAAACAATAAAGTAATTGTTAACACACATGTGTACGATTTGCCATAATGGGGTTTTTGTAATTCAGTCTCTGAAATGCACACCTCTTAGTTGAAAATTGGAAACTATTTCAGTACTTTCCTCGGTTAATGGACAAAATCGGCAAAAAACCGCAAACAAAACAGCTGTTGTTACCCACGAAACACAGCGCTGAGTTGCGCCGTGGTAGGTCGCTGTTACCTCTCACTGTGAGCGTACTGTCCACAAGTCTACACCTAAGCAGATGTTAGTTAAACACTGAGCCTCTACGCCTCGGATGGTTTCCCCGAGCGCCAGTTGTGGGTCTAATCCGCGGTCACAGCGAATCATGTCTTGAGAGACACAAGTAATTTCTTTCACACACTCCACAAGAACAATTCATTTCTTTGTTGCTATAAGGTCCACAAATTCGGAAACAAATCACTAAGGAGGATGTGGTTTCGAATCCACTTCCGTTCCGCATCCAGATTTCGGGTTTCCGTGTTTTTCCGAAATCGCTCCAGGCAGAAGCTGGGACGGCACTTCGAAAGGCCATGACGGAATTCCTTCACGCATCTTGTCCCCCGTTCTTTCCCGCTTCTGATGACGAGGCGTAAAGCCGTAACAGGAAAAAGTAAAATTCGTCGAAAAATATTGTACGTCGTTTGCTTCGCAGCCACACCGAGCGCGGTGGGTGAGTGGTAACGTTCAGGCCTGACATTCCACAAGACGCGGGTTCGAATCCCCATCCGGCCATCGAGATTTGGATTTTCCATGTTTTCCCTAAATCTCTACATGCGAATGCTGGGATGCTTCCATCAAAAAGGACATGGCTGAATTCCTTCCTGTTCCTTGCTCCCAGTCCTAGCCCGCCTCTAATGACCTAGACGTCGACGAGGCGTAAAGCCATAAGCGAAACAGGAACGTGTGGCCTTCTTTGAGCTAAATTTGAACAACGGCTATTTTTATTTTAGACAACAAACCTTTAAATAAACAAGTAGATTGATGCATACTACTAAACATATAGGCATTTTGACAAACGAACCAGAAACATGGAGTATGATGGAAAGAAACGTTACCAGAGTAGAGGCGGTTAGATGAAATTTCTGAGTATCAGGAACCTTTAGTATGATAACACTATAAACACGCAAAGACTGAGACCAGTAATAGAGACATGCTGCAGAAGTGTTGTGGAGTGGTCTACTCCTAGTCAGAAGAGGCGATTAGGTCGTAGAAAAGTTAAGTCACGGTAGTAGCATTGGTTGCTATATTGTCCGCCACGTAATTGTTTCTAAATCCTTAAGACGTGAAGGATCACATGGCAAGCATGCAAATACGAAAGCTAAATAGGTGATGTGTAGATTGTCAAGAAGGAGTTGAACTGGTAGGAACAAAGATACCAGTATAACTGTAACCACGTAGGTGGTTACTCGGCTTATGGTTTACGCCTCGTCTACTGGATACTACGCAGTACGTTGATGAGGGAGGAAGATCGTTGACCTCAGCAGCGACTAAGGTAACAGTAATATGTCCACTACAGGTGCCCCTAATGGACTTTTCAGATCGTTGGCGGCATCTTTCGTGTGTCGGCCGTCGTCTTTGTTCCACCCGAAGAGTCAGGGTAATTGGGACCGTACGGCAGCTGCCGGTAGGATGTTCGGCAGGTGTTGAGGCAGCTGGCGGCTCGAGCGGACACGTGGCCCCGCTGCCAAAACAAAGAGGCCCTCTGGCGTCTTCACAGCGCACCTGGCTCCGCAAGGCTCGACCGCGTATGACGCAGTCCGACTTGCGCCGTCCTGCACGTCGACACCCAAGGCCACTCTAATCGAATGCTGCTGACCTCTGCAGGCGTCACCTGTACCATCAAGGTCGACCTCACTCGGCGGTCCCCGTGTTGACCAACTGACCACCAGCCAGTAGTGAGACTGTTCAGCCACACATTCATTGCAGCTAACCAGCTCTGTCGAAAAGAAAACGGGAATCGTATTTTTGTCGGAAAGAAGTGTTCCGTAATTCCGGCTCACTATTTTGGTCAGGCCAAGTGGATAGCCGACGTATAGCACAAGGAGTGATGCAAAGTCACACTCAGACAAGGTTTCATCCCAGAGAGAGTCATTACGCCCATTCGTCAGTATTTATCTCAGAACGTGGTTTTGAACGATTTATTGTTGTCCCACATAGCCAAAACGGCACTGCAAGGTTCCTGAGAAGATATCGCAGACTCTGTATGGCAGTGCTGCTGGCCATACCGAAAGAGTGCCTTCGCAGGCATTTCGGCCCTGAGCTCAAGTGCGCAGATGCAAAGGAGGATTACTTGTAAGCAAAATATCTGGTTAACTATATCAAGTTCGTAATTGTTTTGCGGCATAAATTGTATACGCCACAATCATGATACGCTTGAAACAGCAAAGAAATCACATTGATCAAGGCCGCATTTAGGGTCTGTAGGCCCCTAGGCTGTACCTGTGGTGCGGGCCCTTTACGATCTGTAGATCCCTAAGGTCCGTAGGAAATAACTGTGGTGTGGGCCCCTTACGATCTGTAGGTCTCTAAGGTCGCTAGGCTGTACCTGTGTTGCGGGCCCTTTACGATCTGTAGATCCCTAAGGTCCCTAGGATATAACTGTGGTGTGGGCCCCTTACGATCTGTAGGTCCCTAAGGTCGCTAGGCTGTACCTGTGGTGCGGGCCCTTTACGATCTGTAGATCCCTAAGGTCCCTAGGATATAACTGTGGTGTGGGCCCCTTACGATCTGTAGGTCCCTAAGGTCGCTAGGCTGTACCTGTGTTGCTGGCCCTTTACGATCTGTAGGTCCCTAAGGTCCCTAGGCTGTACCTGTGGTGCGGGCCTTTTACGATCTGTAGGTCCCTAAGGTCGCTAGGCTGTACCTGTGGTGCGGGCCCTTTACGATCTGTAGGTCCCTAAGGTCCCTAAGCTATAACTGTGGTGCGGGCCCTTTATATATATATATATAAGCAATATCGTTTATTTATTATCAAATTAATAAACCTTTTAATGCAGAATATTGATTAATGTAATGGTAATAAAAATATATGAAGATAATTTACTGAAGAATCGAAAGAAGTTCGTAACGTGCTCTCAGTATCGTTTCCGAGATTGCTGTGAACGAGATTAGCAAGTGATGTTCACACGTTCAATTTTTCGACTGATGGTCGATAGGGAAGGTGCTGCCTATTTTAATTATATTGTTGTAACCAAACACCCTCCCCTCAGGAAAAGACCGCGGAATAACAAACTAAAAAGTTTTACCAACACCGAGCGGGGCGGTGTAACGGTTAGCGTTCTCGCCTCGCATTCGGGAGGACGGTGGTTCGAATCCCCGTCCGGGCATCCAGATTTGGGTTTTCCATGGTTTCCCCAAATCACTCCAGGCAAATGCCGGGATGCTTCCTTCAAAAGGCCATGGCCGAATTCCTTCCCATTCCTTGCCCCCATCCTTGCCCCCCATCCTTTCCCGTCTCTAAAGACCTCGATGTTAAAAAGAGACGTAAAGCAGTTAAAAAAAAAAGTTTTGGTAACAATATGAAACCATAGGCCTAATTATTAAGATAAAGCAAACCATAATAGATGATTAACTTCACCAAAGCACTCAAGAGAGAAAGATTAAAAAGATAATATTGATTATTCACACACGGATATCAACAAGATGACAGCAACTAAAATATTTTTGTTTTTGCATGTGGTGCGGGCCCCTAGGCTGCAGCCCAGGTTGCCTAAATGCGGCCCTGACATTGATACATACTGCCTAACACCGAAGTAAGGATTAAAACTGATAAACTTTCCCAGCGAGATAACTTGCAGAATTAAAGTTTCGACAGACGTCTTTTCACCGGTCACCACATCCACATTAGCCACGCATTTCCCAGATCTTTTCAGCCCAATATGGGAAAGGTTACCTAAAATATGTTACTTCCTTCATACCAGCTACCACATTATAATGACACAAAGTGGTTAAAAAGAATAAGAATTCGTACATATATCTCAATATACACCGTTGGGAAGCCAAATGTTATGAATAATCTAATATGTTGTGGCTGTCAAAATCTGCGCTCTGTATTTAATTTATCGTGGGATTAAACCGAGGGACAGATATTTTAAAGAGTAGCTTGTGTTCTGCACTAGCAAGTCACTTAATTCACTCTTTCAGAATCTCATTTATTACGCGTCAGCGTTGTCGTCAGTGGTATAGATCTGTATGTGGTGTTCACAGTTAGTTGTACAATTTCAGGGTCAGGACAGTTGCTTGGAGCTTCTCACGAAATTCGCGCTGAAGAAAATAAATTACTTACTAATAGCTGACAGTACTCTGAAAAATGAAATATAGACGCCGAACATCTTACAAATGATTGATTACACAATATTGAGATCTATGCCTAGAAAAATAAGGACTGTGTTATGTTATTTTATTCAATTTATGTATTCAGGCCGTGCATTTTCTCTGTCAACGCGTCCGTTCATTTGCATAGTGTTTCTATATTTGCTTATGGCCTCAGCACCTTTAGACTATTATTTACGGAAATTGTTGGTGAAATCTACTTATTTATAGCTTTCCGTATCTCCAATTTTAGGATCGTAAAATGAGAGAACAAGGTTATCTATGCCAGTAAAAACGAAACTACTCCACGCATATGCTGACCAACCGTCGCGCTCTCCAGATGAAAATCTTCTTCTCTCTTTGGTCTTAAAATCTGGTGGTATCTGTGATCACAGCCTCATTTCAGCTCATCCTCTGTTTATCTCTGGCACTCGACAATTATGGTATTTTCCAACCTTTTATATGTCAATGTCTCGTATTACAGCTTAATTAAGATAGAATCGTCAGAACTTATTTCTATCATTATAAAAACAAAGAAATCAAATTCTCTGTGTACTTACCCACTGATCTCTATTGTGAATTACAGTTGTATTGCAAGCTCCTGTAACTTTTTCTCAGTATTATGTTTCTGTAACTTTTTTCTCAGTATTATGTTTAACTTTAATTCCAGCGGCAGCTGAGATTCATATCTATTACTTATCTATTCTCCGTTTTCGAATGCATTTAGAAGGCATCCAAGGATATCGGTTTTTATCTTGCCTTGATTTACCGAAATTCTTCTGTGTAGCGACAATTGGAAAAATATAATAAAAGTGACTAGATGTAAACATGTTTTTGGGATGTAAAGATGTAATAACGTAGAAGACATACGACCATTCTAATTTTTTACTCTAAATTTCTCCGTTGACCTGGGGAGGCTGATTAATGCATCTTGCTGCTTCCGTGACACCTATTTGCAATGCGTACCACAGTCTAAATTTAATACATCGTTAATCAGAGTTTTGCGTTCTACATCGTAATGGTTTTTATTCAACACTAGTGTAAACCCGTGACCATTTTTTGCGTATCGTCACGGGTCTAGAAAAGTTCCGGTTTCTGGGAAGAAAGATTATGTCAGGTTGACCCGATTTGACCAAATATAAAATTGACCTGTGTTTCAGGGTGAATAAAATCTGTTGAGCTTGAAGTACTCAGAAGCATTAATAGAAGTAGGTATTAAACACGAACAGGGACGGTCATTGCTTAAATAGAAACTTACTTGTATTTGGCCCTTAAAATTCTCTCGGTAAAATTAAAAAAAAAAGTCCTGTTTGCTTCGATAGCATCTCGCTGTCTTTTGTTAAGACTGGACAAACACTCCTAATGTAACCATTGGTCATAGTATCAGTAAAGGCCAGAGAACTTAATACACATTCCATATTATTAAACAATTGAGCAATTCCGAAGAAATGAATTGCCGGAATACTCGATTCGGTAACATATTTGGTCTGATGTCCTCTTAATATAACCTAATAACTATCGTACAGCGAACATGAAGAAAGACCATTAACGAAAGTGATCAGCAAAATACGTAAAAAGAAAATGAACCGTAATGCATAAACTTTGGTCAAGCAACAACATTAGTGAAAATTTTAATTAGATTGAAATTTTTCCAAGCCGGAATAACAATTATCATTCGTGGTTACAGCAGGGACAAAGAGTAATTTTTTAAAAGTTTTTTTAAGTTGCTTTCATTAGCACCATGTTACTGGAAAGCAGATCCACTTTTTTTTTCAGCTGCAAAATTTATCAATACTTTTTTAAACTATTAAACGCTACAAAAAGCAAACTAATGACTGTATTACAGCTATTAATTTGGTAGTAGTTGTTTAGCTATTAAATTGTGGACATAACCCCGTATTTCTTCTAATTGTATCTCTGGTTACTATTTTGCCAGTGAAGGCTGGCCCATGACGTCACCATTTTCCAGCCAATAGCTATCGAAGTGAGTGAGTGACCTTACGAAATTATATAGTAGATCATCTCTTCCATTTCAGTAGCCATTTTATTAGCCTATTTCACATTATTTTCTGTCAGAGCTCGATTGCCACACTGCAAAATTTACCACTGTATTTGTTTGATTTTCAGTGCTCTTAGCATGTCTCGGTGTGGTAATTCAGGTGTTAACTACCTGTATGCGCAGTCAGGCAGCTTGCCTGAGGTTGCAATAGATCGTCTACTAGCCGGTTCGTGCGTCATGTATCACGGTTCTGACTTCATTTTGTGACTCATTATTACCAGTGCATAAAGTAATATTCGATAACATTCTTCAACACTCAGTAGCTGAAGTTTTACCATACCACACCATCGACCTCTTTGATACAATTCAGTGGTCCGTCAGAGTATTCCAACAATCGGAGGTATCGTATTTATGGCTTCCTCCGTGATGTCACTGGAGAAGGACCAGTATTTTCTGTCTAGCAATACAAATATTTTTTTTTTTGCGCAAACTATAGAATTCTGTTACTTAGAGCTACTATCCCTCGTATAGTTAAACTATGTAAAATTTTTATGTGTGGACGAAATTCATTTCAAAAAGAGTCATCGCAAGGTGCGCTGATTGTGACGGGGATGCAAAACCGTAAACGTTGCAATTTCTGTCTTTTTGTCTGAAAGCGCATCTTGGAAAGAGTAACCGACAGAATTATAGTAAACTGCATATAATGATGTCTCATGTCATGGTTTAGAATACAGTATAGCTTTTATACAGATAAGTTATATAATTACCTAAGAAAATGTACTTGAGAGCAGTGTACGGATTTGAATGAGATCTAGCACATCTTAGTGTTTATATACAGTACATACCAAAAAAATTCCCACAGTTATCGTCATAAGATCTATGCAGCAAATAAAAACGAGATGGTTGTATATACAGTATCTTTGTATAGATATGTACAGTTCTCTTAGTCTCACATGCGGAAATGGTTCATTAACTGTAAGACTAGGTGACAACATTAGACTTTTATACCTGGTAACAGTGTGTTTTCTCGTAGATCGTACGAAGATTGACTTTGTGATTCAGATAGACATTTTATATTGCATTTCTTTTTTCTATGACTTGGCCATCAAGGACCAAGTGGCCGGTGTGAAACATGAAAGCGGGTGAGGACTGAGTTCCCGCCTGAAGTCTAAACGGGACTGTCAGGCCCGGCGCGGCGTTCCTAATCTACTGGAGGAAAGTCTGTCCTCTGTTTACGAAAAGTGTACCTCTGTGTGTTCTATATGATAAGCGTATTTTTGTTTGCGGAAATGTATGAATTGAGAACCGTACGAACATTCGCCTAGATGTCTGCGGGAAACCGCCTAAAAAGCGCAATTAAGACGGTCGGTACGCGGGGGCCCGTGCCCGGTCCCATTGTACCTTCCCGACCGCAGCGCACTGAGCCACTCTGGTGGGCTATCTGATAGATTCCATACAACAAATGAAACAATATGTTGCGCCAAGTCCGACCACTTCAAATATTACTTACAGAGAACTTTTATCAACAATACTGGAGTGAGTGTGTCTTTGGTATCCACAACCATAAAATCTCTTAGATAATTTATCAGCGATTTAACAGCACAAATCGCAAATGCCACCTGGAGGAAGTTGTTAAATTTTACATTTTAAGTTTTATGATCGTGCGGAGAAGCATGTGGCGCATGCCGCCTCGCGATAGCAGCGCCTCGCTGTGCTTTGTCGGCGCGGCCGCGGGTGCAGTTAATAGCTTCTGCCCTGTGTCTGCGCGCCGGACAGAAATACACAGCACAAAACGAAACTCTGGCGCGAAATAAACGGCGGACTTAGCCAATCTCGCGATTCGCCGTCGCCGCCGAGTCGTAAACGGAAATGCAATTTAGAGTCCGGCCTTTGTGTGGGCTCATTGTGTGGCCCTGGGGGAGACATTCGACTCGCCCGCGGCCTCGCATTAGCGGAGACAATGAGTCTGCGCAGTAAAAGCAGCCAGCATCCCGCGGGCGCTCACGATATTACCTTCCTTATGAGACAACACATCAAAACGCGCACAGCTGTTCATTTCAGTATTGACAATTCCTCTGTATACAAAATTATAACTGTGTAAGAAGAAAATATTTCTAACATTAATATACAAATAACAATTATCATATTACTTCTCTACAGTCTAACACCACATTTCTCCGCTAAGCCCTATCTTTTAAATATTTCCCAATTTAATCACACCTTTCCCGAAGCATGATTATGTTGAACTCTATCTTTCTGACCGTTTTCTTCGGTAAAATCAAGATTAAAAGTAACAAGTGTCACGAATCTCAACTTATAAAAAGTTTACTATAAATATAAATAATCATACTTATTCTCGGAGGTTATGGATAACAGTGAACCACAAGTGGTTAAGGGGACCACCCCGTGGTTTAGGTTGAAAAAAAAAATCGATTTTCGGTTTTCATCATATTTCGATAGATTAAGGTATTCTTTAAATATGCTGAAAAGGATTTCGCTGAAAAAAAATTTTCGGGCATTTAAATAGCATTTTCCTTCTACGTGCATTTCGTTGCCACGCCCACTTTTCTGCATATATATATATATATATATATATTAGACCTTTATAACCGCTATATTGCACAATAGGGATTTTTTTTCTGACTCCTGAGTTTATTGGCTATCCTTGGAGGGCAACGGTCGGTATTCCCTTGTTTCTGCTGTTTATAAACAACACACCTTGAAACACGCTGTTAGTTTTGTTTGAGTGCCTTTGCGAGCAGTTGTTTTCTTTAAAGTCAATTTCCTGCAAACTAAAATTTTTAGTAGATATGCTCCATTACATCAGAAACTATCAAAGATAATTGAATGAAATTTTCAGAGACTCTGCATAACTAAAAAAGCCACCTCTGGTATTACAAGCATTAATATTCCCCTATTAGGATGTTCACAAAAAAACATTTTCTACAGAAAAAAACTTAATATTTTTAACAATAAATTTAAAAAAGCATGTCTTAAAAACTGCAAAACGTATAAAGTAGATTTTAGTACAGTTGATTGTACTAGCATCATCTAACAGTACCTGGGTGACCGATCTTCGCTCGGCATCTTTCGATTTCTATTTAATATCCAAGATTTCGAGTAAAGTTTGATTAAAGTAAAAGGCTTGAAGACTTCCTAGGCGTTTTGAGGTGCACAGTTAACTAAAGTAAAAGGCTTGAAGACTTCCTAGGCGTTTTGAGGTGCACAGTTAACCAAAGAGAAACTTCACTAACATCATTAGGCTTACTGGTACCTGAACCTTCTACGTAATGAGGTTAGAGCCGTTTTCGAGAAACCAAATACAAAAATTGCAACATTTTTTTTTTATTGTTTTTTTTTAAATCGTGTTAAAAACTTGAATAGCAAAACGTTATCTACATATGAAATTTCATCCAAATCGTTAGATCCATTTGCGAGACCGCCTCATAAATTGCTTTCAAAGAAAAATGCTATTATTATGTTAAACAGAAATCTTAATGCCAGTCAGGGATTGATTAACGCTGCGAGATTTGTGTTAATTCAGGGCATTCTACGAAAACCCTTGATGATGGATTCTTATGTACCTCGACGAGAAAAATTTAAAGTACAAAATATTTTTAAATTTATATATCTCGCTTAGTTCTCGAGATATCATATCGCAAAATTAACGTGGTTGGTTGAAATGCGACCTGGACCAGAAGATAAATTTCGTCACAGCCAAGTTTGATGATGAATTCGTATGAAACTCGTCGAGAAAAATCGAAAATAAAGAATTTATTTTTCTGATACCTCAAGTGAAGAGGTTAGGATTAGATCCGACCTGGACCAGAAAAAGAATCCACCAAAAGCACTATGTCGATATGGTGGAAATGTACTTTTAATGTTTTATTTTGTTCCAAATGGTTGTTGTTAGGTTGAAATACAGCATGGACCAGAAGAAACGTCGCCAAAAGCACAAGGAACTATACCTATAACTGATTTTTGACATGCTATATCTCGTAAACTAAGCGAGATATCAAGAACATTTATTCTTTATTTTCGATATGTTTCGTCGCGTTCTATAAGAATTCATCATCAGATTGTGACGTCACGGTAATGATAGAACATCATCAGTGCTAAATCAATTCACTCCGCTAAAACTATGCTCATACCTCGCGAGGTAGTATTTAATGACAAACTAACAACCACTTTTTACGGTCAAAAAGTAAACGGTGATTAGTTTATAACTGGTACCGGTAATATTATTTTCAAAGAAGTTTATCACCTCTGTCAAAACCAATAATAAATTTTTAATTATCTTCCTTTTTAAATGTTTTACAATTAAACTTGCAATGTTACTATTTCCACGCCTCAGCCAGTATACAAGAACTGTTCGTTTAAATATTCTTTGAAATCAGAGAGAATCTATTTGTAGGCTTTCTGGTACCTGAATTGTCTACGAGATGGCGCTAGTGCCGTTTTCGAGATATCAAGTGAAAAAATTGTTTGTATTTTGCAAACTCGCTTTTTTGTACGGAAGACAACTATTTAGGTAATCTTAAAAGTCAAAACATTATCTAAATATCAAATTTCATCCAAATCGTCATAGCCGTTTCCGAGATCCGAAATATATATATATATACAAGAATTGCTCGTTTAAAGATATAAGATTCAGTAAAAAATATGAAGGTCCTGCATGAAATAATTTTTTCACTAATGGGTCAAATACTTGCTTAAATTAACATGGCGTTAGATAGGCAGGGGGTGGTCCCCTTAAGACTGGAGAGAGATGGCGTGCACCTAGGCCCAGCAGCGGCCTCTTTTGTGAGACGGGAGATGTCAGTTTTACGCCACGCTCAGTCGGTGCAGAGCCGTCAAACGAATTGGAAACCTGAAAAAAGTGCCCGCATGTCTGGTCGGCATCAAAGGGTGCATTATCAGAATGTGAATGAGTTCGAATGTGGCAGAATGACTAGTCTCCGGGAAACGGGTTTGTCGTACTGTGACATTGCGGCTAGCACAGGGTACGCTGCTACGACAGTGGTACGTGCAATGTATAGAAGAGGGTCATACACAACGACGAGTGGGTGCAGACCACACATTGTGACCACAGCGTGGGACTGTAGTGGCAAAATGTAGTTTTCGGAAGAGTCACACTTCACCTTGTCCCGTAGAAATGGTTGCGTCCGTGGTGTACGCTACGTGTAGAACGCTATCAGCGGCATAGCGGACAAACGCGAAGTGTGACGGTTTGTGGCTCCATCTACTATATAACTGCGTAAGGTCACCCACTCACCTCGATAGCTATTGGCTGGAGAACGGTGTCACGTGTCAGCCTTCGCTCACAAGACAGTGACCATAGATACCATTAGAAGGAATTCGTGGTTATGTCTACAATTTAATTACCAAGCAACTGCTACTAAATTAATTGGCATAATACATTCATTAAGTTTGCTTTCCATAGCGTTTCATAGTTTAAAAAATTTAATAAATTTTGTCGCTGAAAAAATGAGGATCTGCTTTTCAGTAACATGTTACTAATTAAAGCAACTTGAAAAACTTAAAAAAAAATAAATTACTCATAGTCTCTGCTGTAACCACGAATGCCAATTGTCATTTGGGCTTAGGATAAATTTCAGTTTAATTACAACTTTCACTAATGTTGTTGCTTGATCAAAATTTATGCATTACGGTTTATTTGCTTTTTAGGCAGTTTACTGACCACTTTCGTTATTGGTCTTTATTCATGTTCACTGTATGTGAGTTATTAGGTTATTTTAAGTGGACATCAGACCAAATGTGTCACCGAATCGTCTATTCTGGCAACTTATTTCTGCGGAGTTGCTCAACTGCTTCATAATATTGAATGTGTATTAAGTTCTCTGGCCATCACAGATACTATGACCAATGTTTACATAATAAGTGTTTGCCCAGTCTCAATAATAAACAACGTGATGCTTTCGAAGCAAAGAGGATTTTTTTTTTTTTAAATTTTCGGAGTGAACTTTAAGGGTCTCATACGAGTCAAGTTCCTATTTAAGCAAGTTCGAGAGTTTGACCTTTAAACAGTCACACGATAGCGCGATCATTCCTGCCCGTGTTTAATACCTACCTTTATTAATGCTTCTTGAAGCTCAAGAGATTTTATTCATCCTAAGGGTGAAACACAGGTCAAGCCAGGGGCGTAGCTACTATGGGGCTAGGCGGTGCCGTGCACCGGGGCCCTCACGCTCAGGGGGCCCCAAGCATACCTCAAGGGGCCCCTAAGCGCACCTCTAGGGGCCCAATTCAAGGGCCCCCATCCTCAATTCAGGGGGCCCCTACCAGCACACAAAGCAAAAAAAAAGGTCGCCCGTCTGGCCCGAGAGCCCAAAAATTTCCTAGCTACGCCACTGGGTCAAGCTTATATTTGGCCAGATCAGATATAAGCCATCTGGTTTTTTGCAACGAAGCCATTGCTAATGTTAAGTTTACATTCCGAAGATAATGCTATTCTTTTCTTGTTTGATGCAAAAGAGCCGGCTCTACTTCGTTTGGATGACATAGTAGAATCCGCCAAGTCTTGATAGATATAACGAAGGCACAATGTAAATAACAGAAACAGTCGAGACAAGATTTTTAACATTATGGCCATCTCACTCCCAACTCCCAGCTGTGAGTTCTTTTTCTGTTCGGGTCCAACAGTGTGTTGCCTCAGCGTCAACAATGTGTGGCTGTTGGCGCAGCAAAAACGGGACATGTCGTAAGCTGAACGAACACTAGTGCGGAATGCGGGCGGGAGTTGCGCGGCGCTCAAAGAAAACACGAATCGACGACAAGATTAAAAAAGTCGCCTAACAGCGGATTCGCGTAAGACGGGGAAGCGTAAGTTGGGGTATTAACGTAAATGAAAGCTGCATTTGGTAACTCAAAGTTATACAGCAACCTAACATGCGTCGGTTTTTTGTGTGTGCAAGAATTTCAGATTGTTATGTTGTTTCTCATCGCGGGTTTGCATGGTTCATTTTTCGCACAATCATCACAAATGAACAATTCAATTTACTTCAAGATGGCAGCAAACGAACTTATGTGTGTTTGAGCGGGTTTAATACACAGAAACATCGTCTACGAAATAAGCTACATCGTGAAATAAGTTAATAGAAAAAATTGACGTTAGTGGAGAAGAAACTGGATCTTGCGGGGAAGAGTGGGTATCGGAGGACAAAATAGCATTTAAAAATCATATTCAAATGTATGAATCACAGTTTTAAGATTGGTCATCAAAACTCTCATCCCTATTTAGAAACCGTATACTCGATGAGAAAATGTCTTCCAATCAAACCGAAGCTAGAAACTACTCTCAGGTTTTCTTGCAACTACTTAGGAACAAATGAGACTCCATTATGTGTACCTAGAAGCACAATTTGCACCACCTTTTTCTGAATTTAAATCTTAGTTAATTCAGTAGAATACCTGGTTCGCTTCTGTTGTTAAAAGAGGGAGATTCATTTATTTAATCTCGTCCTTCATTGCTCGATCCCATATGTTTTTGGTTTTATAACTTTCACACTCTGTGTTTCACAAACAAGATATTAAAAATAATGAAGTGTGCTATTCTTTCGATTTAAAATGCATTTTGTGTTGAAAACAACAGCAAACAGTAATAAACAATTGCGACCGATCCAGGAGGAGGTCTTACTTCTATATTTTGATTGTTGTTTACACGCGTCACTATTGGTGATTCACCCGAAATAAACACCGAAAGTGAATGGAAAGTTGAACCCTAGCCAGCTTCTTTCATCCGTTATCTTGGATGATTACTTTGGAGGATTCGCTGTTTTCCTTTTACTGCGAGCGATTCATCCAGAGTGATTACGAAAAGTGAATCGTGTAACCCGCCTACGGATGGTACTTCACGTTGGATGAACGCCGAGACAAAGGCACTGCTGTAAAACTAACCATGAATGAAGCTGTCTAGACTAGTAGAGAACCAGAATCATCGCATCACTTACTCCATATATTTTACACGAATTAAAGCTGCATCTTTTTAAAATAAACTGACTCTGATATTTGAGTTTTAAGGACAAAGAGCGTAAAGCCTCGGAAGAAAGAGGATCTTTGGTTTGGCAGTTTGATATTAAAAAAATAATAAAAGGAAAGTTGGTTACAGAAAGAGAATGAAACGGTGGAATTTTGGAAGGATAACTAACATTGATTTTGGTGGGCTCTATTAGTTTGCAATGCTAGTTGAAAGTATAAGCCCGAGAGCAATGAAAAAGCAAGATTATACGGATAAATCGTTATTATGTAATGTAGGAATAGAGATATATTTAATGAAAGTAAACAAAATATAAGTAGTCGGTAATACTTGGCGAATTGTATATCTCGAATAAATTATTTGATTTGATGTTTACTAAAGCATTGCCATTTACTGAGGAAGCCAAAGGGAATTATAATATATTTTTATGGTGAATTGAAGTATTAAGATTATTTTTTTCAGGTAACTTTACATGGCGGATGTTAAACCTGGAATCTGACGTATAGGTAATGAATGTGGACATATCAGATAGATCCGATACCGGGAGAAGAAAAGTAAATAGAAATATTTTCATATTAACTGAACTGTAAAGGTCAGGTGCATATACTGGTGAACAAGAAACCTTTACGCTGTTTCACATGCAAAATCTCAAGCCATATCAAAGAAAAACCACATTTATAATTATGTTCCGTTCCTAGAGGATATTAAATGGAATGTCGTTTGCAAGTAAGTGCATTAACAACAGAACTTTATCCATTAATCTTGTTTGGAAGTCCATTACCGAGATTTGCATTTTGTGGGCGATGACGAGCCAGCTGCAGGGCGCCCTCCCCCCACTACCATTATCTTGATAGCCGGTTAGCTCCCCCCGTCTCACACGGCAGTACTCAGACTCGGCAATTCAGCTGACATTCTGTCTGATGCATCTCTGATACCTCAGTGCAGTGACAGAACGAGAATTTCTAAACGTACTGTTCCTAAGAAATCTTCTCTACTTTGCCGCCAAAAACTGTCTCAACACAACAAATTCTGCTTGTATCCCAGGAACTGGAAAAATTTATACAAGGTCCAATTCTTTATCGGCTTCCCGCGATTGGAAGTGCTAGGTATGTCCACCATACTGGTAGAAGTTATCTTTAAAGTAAACACAGAAAGCGATATAACGAAATTTTAGATTAGATACCCATAAGACATTTTGTATTGTTATGGTATAAAGATTTATTTCCGCGTTTATTGCATTAATCTGGATATTATTTTGGCATGGTGCGCTGAGTGGCAACTTACGCTAAATTGTAAAAAGTGCAAGACAATGAGCATAACTAACAAAAAGAATCCAATTGTTCAGAAATACGAGTTAAACAATTCAGTTATTGATATGGTCGATTCTATGAAATATTTGGGAGTAACAGTACAAAGGAACATGAAATGGGACTTACACATTAATTCGTTGGTAGGTAGAGCTAATTCTAGGCTGCGATTCATAGGTAGAATATTGAAAAATTGTAATGAACAAACAAAGGAGATAGCGTACAAATCTCTTGTGCATCCACATTTGGACTATTGTTGTGCCATTTGTTATTCGTTTCGTAAGGGGTTGATCGAAAGTATAGAGAAAGTACAGAGAAGAGCCGCTCGATTCGTGACCGCTTGCTACAGTACTTATGAAAGCGTCACAGAACTGATTAGTAGACTAGGCTGGGAGTGTCTGGTAGATAGACGACGCACGTTTCGTTTAAACTTATTGGTATACATGCGTACTCCCACTTTCACTCACGAGTGTAGTGAAATACTTCGTCCACCAACCTATTTGAGCCGGAATGACAGGATAGATAAGATTAGAGAAATAAGGTGCCGCAATGATTCTTATATGAATTCTTTTTTCCCTCGTACCATTAGGGATTGGAATGCACAACAAAGAGATTAGATTTGGTGCTGAGCACCCTCTGCCACCCACAATTTTGTGAATTGCAGAGTATATATGTAGATGTAGATGTAGAATTTACGTGGAGATTCTCCCGCTCTAACTGGTTTCTCAAGAAATCTTAAGGTTTACGTCATTTTGTTTGAACTGATACACAAAATTTATTTAATAAACAAAGTCTTCGAACGGTTGACGTACTTTGTCGATTGTGTCCATTAAACTAAAATGTACTAAAAAATTAAAACCAGAACTTCCTGATAGGTCTGTATCAAATATCAAAGATAATACAACAATAATCACTGAGGTGAATGCTCAGGTCCGTAGAGATAGTCAAACGACCACGCTGCTATCAGAACATAAACAACGACGGAGAACAACTCATAGATTTTTGAAGGTGAAATAAGTTGATTATACGAAAATGTGCTAGGAATCTAATTTCATAGGATTAAGATATCAGCCTGAAATCAGTCACAGACTAAATCAGAACTGTCAAAAAAACTGGATAATCCAACACTGATTATCATGTAACCTCAGTGAATACATAGATAGTGACTATTGGTTATAGACCTCAAGGATTTTTGTTGACGCAACTTAATGGGTGTGAGGAAAGGCTTAGTATATCCCCAGTGATTAGGAAGTGTTCATAAACTTCGTGACTAGATCTAGGGGAGTGGGGTTGGATTGAAAGCTACGCTGGGCTACGTGTTGGGAGGGGTGGGGAAGGTGGTTCCGGACGAAACCACATAGATTTCCATTCATATTATTTGTCACAGTTAAAATAAGGTACAGAACACACAATAGCATGCGGATATTTATTTCTGTCATTTAATTATCTCCGTATGTAATTTAGACATCCTGGATACTAACAGTGCTGCTCATGTGTGTGACTTGAAGTTATAGCGCTGGGTTGCATGCGGCAGGCGCATTTGAACTAATCGACATTACGATTCTAAAAACATTTGACATGCCGTACGTGGACTAAAATTCGCTTACAGATGCCACCCGGGATACTATACCAAGGCAGTAACAGCTCGTATTGTTTTGATGCTTTGGAATAAAGCTGTTTTGATTACGATCGCCCGCGTATGTCCACTCCGCTTGTTCATAAAATAATTTAAATTTTGTTCTATCAAGCAAATTACAAGTTTAAAAAGTGTGGTGTAAAGTAGCGCTGCACACTGAATTTTACAACGATTGTCGAAAAAGTTTTTCCAACGTGTTTTCAGTATCCAGTGAGTTATTAACTAAATAAAAGAATCATTAGCTGGTAACGTTGAAAGAAAGGTAACAGAACTGCAGCAAAAGGTAACGATAAATTGCAGCTATTGTTAGTTTTTTTTATCTGATAGGTATAGTTTGTTTTATTTGATTAATTAACGAAAAATGATGAATGAGAAAAAGAGAATGTTTTTAGTAACAGTTCAAGAAGAAAAGGATCCCTGACTGTAACCGAGAAAGAGGTTCTACCAATAACTTATCACTTGCAAGGAGGCTAGGGCCAATATTTCATTCAGAATATTTATAGTTACAGAAAAGTGCATAACGTAAATATCAGTTGTATTCATTATATACGCAAAAATGTTAACGATAATCTATTAAGAGAAAACAGGGAAAAAGGCTACGTCCCACAAGGGGAGGTGGTGGAAGAGAGTCGAGGCTAATCCACGTCCGGCTACCTGGAGGGAGCGGGGAGAGGGGGAGGGGGTTCAAAGGACGCCAAAATGGAGCCACGTAGTTTATGGATGCTCCCTAATATGTAGGAGTAGCAAACGAGGCAATGAAAGTTGAATGCAGTGTAACAGTTCAAGAAAAAATAAACACAACGCTGTGATTTGCTAATGACATTTTCTGTTACCATATAACAGTGAGGATATCGAGAAGTTATTCAATGAAATAAACAAAATATTTTGAGGATACTTTGCAATACATATCAACTGCAGGAAGATAATAATCATTAAATGAGCCAGTACGAGAAATTATAGCAGTAACATTAGATTAAATATAACAGAAAGCTAAATTACAACTTCTGACAGAAGAATGATTGATCTCAAAAGCAGAGTAGTACTACTCTGAAAAAGTCTTACTAAAATAGAAAGAAATATTCCTAAAACAGGCTGTATAGAGCACAGCACTTTACGTAAATGATGCTTGGTCTTTAGATATACCAGACAGAAGTAAAATCGAACCATTTGAGTTGAGTATCAATAGAAGAATGTTGATTATTAAATGAACTGTTAAAAAAAAATATGGAGAGACTAGTGACAGAAAAAAATATCTGATGTCCGAACATTTCAAAGACATTGTATTATTAAATGAGAAGAGAGAAGATAGGGGAATAAGAAAGAAAGATTATATTCGATAAATTTCAAAAATGAGAAAGGAGGGATGAAGCAGAATTTATTGTATTCGGACGAAGTTGTACAGTTGCTGATGCGATTGTTATACAGGGTGAGAAAGAAAAACCATGGCGGTACTGCAGTGAAAGATAGGAATGTATTGAATAGTAAATTAGTGAAATTAGAATATAGACAACACTTAAGTACTTTGCCACTACCGGTAAATTAAATGATGCCAGTTAAGGTGACACGGAATTATAATACAAAATAATAAATAATAGAAGAAGTGAATGAACATTCCAATACCATGATTTGGAAAGAGATAATAGTAAACTGGAGAAAACAAGGAATAATTAAGAAAGAAATATTTGATTAGTTGTTACATGGATGTATCCACCAGAGCAGTGATACTGATAGTGGAAATGAAGTAAGCCACGAAGTTAAACAACATCTTACATGGCAGCAAGTGGAGATGAAGCTATTAAGCAATATGAAAATATGGCATTTCCGCAATTTAAATCTCTATGAAGTTATGATAAAATGTGGCTACAGAGTCATACCTGGTACCTGGTAGGAGAATTGGATGTTAGGGAATTGTAAAAAGTGTTCTGTTTTAAGATTTTAAAAGATAAAAAGGTCAAAATGATTTAAACTGCAGAAGTGTTACTGTAATGTCACAATCTTTGAAGGTGCTCGAAAAGATTTTAGGGAGAAACCCACGAAGATAGTGGAGTCGGAGTTAGAACAAGAAAGCCTTGGATTCTTTTCGTACGGGATGTTTATTTGCCGCGAGAATGCTTTCTGTAAAGTATTGGGACGTAGACTCTCACAATGATGTTTTTAGGCATCGATTGGCCTATGATAAAATTCCCAGGAAGAATATATGAGACACCTGAATATTATTAACGTACAAATATACTGAATTGTTAAAATAGTGCTAGAAATGTAGTAGCTGTGTCCAGATAGGGATCAGAGTGGTTCGGAACAAAGAAATTTTTTTAGCAAACAGTGTCTTTTGAGGATGGGCTGGCCGGGCAGTGATGTGAACCCACGTCAGTAGTGCTCTAAGGCCGGTGCGCCGCCATCTTGGATTTTCCCCCTCCCCCTCCCCCCGCCGCGCACGTGCCGCCAGACCCCCCACGTCGCGCAGGTGTTCGCCTGGCCACGTGCCCACCATAAATCATCAACACCTGTCATCAAGCTGTCAAGAAGGCCACGTGCCACGTTGTTACGGGTCATAAATCGTCTAAATGGCTTTATTATTTTTTTAAACCTCAATTAGGGTACAATATTCACTTTTTCTTTTTTCTTTTATTACATTCTTAATTTGTACTAGTGGTGTGACATATCGAAGGCGGGCCGGCGCCAACTTGTCACGCGGTCAGAGTAATAAACCTCAAATTCAATTCGAAATGCCGTATAATATTCGCTTCTGGGGACCTTGGTTCAATATTTTTTTTATAACACAATTTATAATTTTAAAATAGCGTTATTACATGTCAAGTAATAAGGATTTTTTTCTGGCCGTTACAGTGGTATTTATCCGAAAAAGATCGGATAAGTACTTTCCGAGATATGAATTTTAGTATTAGCGTATGTTTTTTAAACTCTGTTTCATTCTAAGGGATAGCCGCCCGATACAGCGCACCTGCATCATAAATATTATCTGCCGCGCCTCCCTTCCCGGCCTGAATTTTAAGTAGCCGGCCGCCGCGCCGCCGCGCGCAGCTGCAAGCCATTAATTATCGGGACGCAAAGCGCTTCCCACGCTATCAAAGGCTCCCACGCCGCCGCGCCACCCTCCCGGCCTGAATTTTAAGTAGTCGGCTCGCCGGGCCGACACTCATAAATATTCCCTTATCCAGCGCGCCAGGCCTCATAAATACCACCTGACCTCCTCGGAAGGTATGTGTGTGTGTTAAAAGCTAAAACATTTTTTCAACTTTCACGGTATTTTACGATTGTGCGGGAGGAATATAATTTACCCCGAGAAAATATGGCCTTAGATTCCTCGGGAGATTAATGTCGCCAGACAACACAGGCAAAGCGTCGTGTTCCCACGCCAAGCGCTCCCCACGTACATCTGGCGCGCAGGTGTGCCCGGGGACGCAGTCTTCCCACGCCGAGGCTCCAGACTCGTGTATAAATAGGGCAGAGACCTTCCCTTCAGCCATCCAGTCTTCTCTGAGCGGCCGAGCTGAACACTTCGATCATCACAATGTCTTCTGAGGATCTTAGCTTATTCGCCGATATTGGTAAGTAAATTATTGTTATTTAACTTGTTTTTCTGACTGTTTTAAATTCTTTCACATATACTGATGAGTTTTTTTTTCTCTCTGCTTCAGACTTTGATGAAATTCTCGCTGCGGATGATTTCGGTAATGATAATATTTTTTTAACGTAACTAGATTTATGAAAAAATGTATAGTGCTGAAGCAGTAGTCTATATTATTAATTTATTTGTTCGCAGGTGATTTGGATATTTCCTGCAGTGACCTTTTTTTATTTCAGTACGTATTTATCTATAGATTATTTTTTTCCCATGTCTTTATAACTATTGCTAATACA
Source organism: Vandiemenella viatica (assembly GCA_031002005.1). Taxonomy (NCBI): domain Eukaryota; kingdom Metazoa; phylum Arthropoda; class Insecta; order Orthoptera; family Morabidae; genus Vandiemenella; species Vandiemenella viatica. The sequence goes on from CM061920.1 coordinate 172,315,211, forward strand.
TTATTTTTTTTTCTTTTTTTTCAGATGAACCATCACGCCCAGAGAAGCGTAAGGGCAATTCTGAAGAATTAAGTAGCCCAAAAAGAGCTTGTGATTGCTCACAATGGAGCATTGACGTGGATGTGCCGCAGAGCATGCCGCCAACTCCACCACCACCGCAACCACCAGCACACTGGAATATCGGTAAGTCCAGTACATCAGTAATTTACCTATATTATTTTATGCGTACAAAATTATGTTTTTCATGATACTAAAATATTTTTTCTTCTTTTTTATGTTCAGAGGGGGCGGTCGGACGCCCGGCCAACGAGGCAGTTCCGCCACCAATATGGCGACCATGGAGACATCGGAACCTAGCCGACCGCCCGCCACAGCAGCAGCCGGGTCCCCCAGCAGCCCATCGCCGGGACCCAGCCGACCATCGCCCGGCTCCAGCCACCACTTCAACAGCCCATCGCCGGGACCCAGCCGACAGTACGCCGACCCATCGCCCGGCTCCAGCCGGCAGTATGCCGGTCCTTCGCCGGGGCCCAGCCGGCAGTATGCCAGTCCATCGCCCGGGGCCCAGCCGGCAGTATGCCGGTGCAGGGGCAGCCTTATGCAGTCATGATCATGCAGCAACGATAGGTGAGTCAGCAGCATCGCGCTTAGTCCTTGAAGACAGGCATTAGTGCATTTAAAAAATAGAATTTATTCCGGGACAATTTCAAATTCTCAAAATTTCATAGATCCAATGAATTTCATTGATGCTTGCTTTAAACTTGTTGCCGGTAAAGTTCGCGAAATTGTGGATAATCGGTCCTCCCCATCTGTAAAGGTGCAGGTTGGACTGATTAACACATATAAAATACAGAAGGAAATGATTTTGGAAACCACCCGTATGTGCTTTTTAACTAAAATGCGTGAAGTCACAACCAGCACTTGCCTGTCGGATTGGTATGAAAAATATGTGAAGTCGGAGCTCAGAGTAAAATTGTGTGAGTTTCAAGAAAGGACAAGTGGCAAAACTCTCGATAGAATAGAATCCCTCGACATTAGCATTTCTCATTTTCAACCTTTCTATCGGGGGTCATCCTATGTTGCACTGCCACTTGATATCCGTAGAAAGAGGGCCGTCATCAATGTTGAAAACAAGAATGACGAGTACTGCTTTCTATGGACACTTCTTGCAGCTCAAGTAAAGGCGCCGAAAACACATGCGTACCTAGTCAGTAATTATATGGAAGCCTTCACCAACCACCGTTTCGATTTTTCAGGTATTGAGTTTCCGGTAAAACTCTCTGACATTTCTAAATTTGAGAGGCAAAATCCAGACTATTCTGTAAATGTTTTCGGTCTGGATGTAGTTAAAGGTAAACATGTAGTTTCCGGGGCCCTCCATCACACTGCAGACAAACGCGGTAACCATATAAACATGTTGTTGATTACCGACGGCAGTGGGAAAAAATTCCATTACTGTTGGATTCACAACCTGTCGGCGTTAGTCAGTTCTTCTTTAAG
>CM061920.1:172317710-172450482 GCA_031002005.1 Vandiemenella viatica
AATAATAATTCCCAACCGGGGCGATCACTTTTTCCTTCCTCTCTCTCTGACTATTTTGAATTTCGATCGATTCTAAATCGTATTCTTTTGAAGTTCAAATTGTGCAAAATAACAAAATATCTCATATTCCAAAAAGGACTACTATTTCTTACCATAAAGTGGTGGTCAGCTATCTCTGTAAAACTCCTCGATGAGAATGTTAAAAACATTGTTTCTGTAATAATTTCCTAAAAATATATATTCGCACTCGCAATGTTGTCTGTTTGCGGCTTTGATCTTCAACGGACGTTTTCTGAAACATAAATTTTCAGATCGATGAGAGAGGTACAGAATTTTCTTTGCACACGAATTTCCTTGTACCATGGACGTACTTATGGGTAAAATACTAATGTATAATTTGCCTCTCGTAAATGATCTTCGTTCTACCTTTTAAGTCGTTCATCAGAATAAAATTCAAAGGCACGCGAGAATTAAGGCATATAAAATTATGACAGGACCAATATTCTGAAGCACAAGATGAACGACGACTCTGCGGTAGAAATGAAGTTCCTGAGAAAAATACACTGCAAGATCGTGTCAGTAAAAAAAGTGCAATTAAAAATAACACCAATGGTTGGACATATTCAACAGTATAGACGTGAAAAGGGTGGAAAAACTATAATCCTGCGGATAATATTCCATTAGGTCCCCTAAGGAAAAAGAATGCCTGGAAAACCATCTAAGAGATGGAAGGAATCCGTAAGAGGCTTACTAGAAATAAAGATGATGATGATCTTCTAATGATTCCCTAGTGTTAGTATTCGGAATTTTCCATTCATTAGTAAATGATATTCAAGCTTAGGTTCATATAGAGACGTGCTGTTGCTGACTGTTTCATTACTATTGTCGCTGATCCATGCGCATTGATAATGTTTCAACGTGTTTTATATACTACAATTGAATACCTTCACTGCTTTGTGACAATTGAGTTTTTCCTGGAGTATTGCTTCTGTATAATCTTGACGGATTGTCTCTTTAGCACACAACTTTTCCACAGTTGCCTCTGCTGCCTTCATCACGTTAAATAGAAAATTCTGCTGTGCACTACGTCACCTACTGATTTCACGTACACCTTATTCTTTAGTATACAGAGCTAAGTTATTTGTTTCTAACTCTCTACATTCCCACTGTGATTTATCCCTTTGAATACTAGTTTAAAATATCCTCATTTTCTTATTATTCATTTACAATTCTTTACTCCAGATGTGCCAGAAAATTCTACGTAGATTGTCCGGATTGTCTAGAAATATTACTCACCTTCCTGTCTTTTTTGTACAAGCTCTTTTCTCATCCGTCATTTTCAGGCCTTACTTATTTCATGATTCTAAAGCATCACATTTGGATTGTTGGAGTTTTACTTCTTCCTGGTATTCCCTGCTTGTCCTATATGCACAGCGTTACGGATTATTCGTATTTCTGGGTGGCTGTTCCTGTGTTCTTTTAATATATTCCAGTAACCTACTCAGCTACTCTTCGCTTACTCTCTGAAATGCTATGCTCCCTGTGGGTTCTTTTATATTTGTGCTATTTTTTCCTTTTTTTGTTGTAAGTTGGGTAGTGCATTTTGGTTTGCTACTTTTTGCTTTCTGTTGGTCTGTTTTGTGCCTAAATTATTTCTTGTAATTTTTTTTGTGTTCACTGTAAATAACCTACTCCTTTGGTGTACTAAATCTGTAGTGTTAAGTTGCATGGTGTTTATTAATGAAATCGGACAATACTACTTATAATCTTGTTTCCAATTTTTATTTCTGGCTCTTTGTCTCAAGAGGCAGACAGTATGTTTATTTCCGCTGTTCTCGGTGACTGTTCAGAAATGATGAGCGAGTCGACCTCGGCCTTTTCCAGGATACACACTCGGCCACCCAAGCGAACACGCTGCACTCTCTATCAAAACCCTTGTCAACCACGTGTTGACTTGAAAACTCCATTCCACTCTCGGAATACATGGTTTTAATTCTTTCGGGTGTTCGGAATTGTCTGCACCGTGTTTAATACTGTGAAAATATAATACCCAACCTGCCGCAAATATAACAAAAATTGGATCTACTGTACCGAAAACAGTTTTTGATAAACTTTTTGCAGAAGAATAAGAAATAGAGAAGGAAGTGAACAATTTACGATGCTAACATCAGATTGTGGGTTAACGACACATCCTAATCTCACTATGTCATCGGAAATGATGTTAAGCGCGGTTTGGATGCTTTATGTCTATCATACTCTTTATATTGTTCGTTGTGCAAATAGATTTGATAGGGTTTAGTTTCGACCTTTATAAATAGATGTAGGCATAGTTAAATTTTGTTATTCGTCACGGTGAAAAATAGGCTCATTTTATTGCTTTATACTTTCTTTCATTTTACATTTTAATAAAGAAGAAACAGGATAGGAAATTAAATTCATTTCACCTTCGGTCATGTAACTACCGTTAAGAGATAAACTGTACTGGAGAAAACCGCCACTAATATTAGAATAGGCAGTTTACAAACTATTTCCTACTTTTGACAACATTGAAAAATGTCGAATGCAAAACAAGAGCAGATAATTTTACGCTTATCCAGCTACTTGTGTGGTTACTCTTGGTCCAGGATCTAATCCATTTATGAGTCCTGTCCAATGATCGCCGCGTTAGATAACTCTTAGCCTTGTTAATTCGCTTGTGGCGAGGGTACTGTGTAGAAAAGAAGTAGTTCCTGTTATACTTCTTTCTTTGTTTCTATGAAAGTCCCAAATTTGTCATCGATATCTTAATTGTTTAACTGAAGTCCACTCCTGGAACGACGAAGGAAGCTCTTCAGTACTTTTGATACTTTTTTTTTTCAATTTACTAAACAAGTATCCACTCTGTACGAGCGCCGAACATTTTCTAACTGTCTTCCTAACGGCCGATGTTGAACTGACCTCCTTCGTGAAGGTGGCCGGACTTCCACCCAGCTGATGTGAATTAACGATTTCCCCTGCCTGACTGCTACCCAGGCTCCGCTGAGTGGCTTCGTCAAAGTCAATATACTATATTGGTAAACAAAACGTTCTTCGTCAGACAGAGCAAGGAAACATAAAATTCATGCGTTTCCTTAAAGCGGGTACTCACTAGTGAGCTGTAACCGAACGGATACAGTAACGAGGCTCTAGTGCAGTGGTTCCCAACGTGGGCCGTACCGCCCCCCGGTGGGCGTTAGAGAGCTCGTAGGGGGCGTTTGTGAACAAAGGCAAATTTGGGGGGCGTTGACGCCCAGCCAGCGCCCCCCTAGCCAACACTGGCAAGGACTTGCCGATAAGATTAATTAATAACAAAAATTATTGTACAAATGTTTCAGCAAGTAATTCCAAATGTCCTTTAAGCAGGATCAGTGGGGATTAAAAGTTGGTGTCAGTATATTATATCTTTGTTCCTAACACCTGCTTCAATAGTTAATGAATGAGTCGCAGCAAGCGCTGTGCACCACAGGGATCACCATTGTCAGTATGTTTATGTTCCGGCTCGATCGACAATGTTTATACGTTTACGCTGGTCAGCATGTCTCTGCTGGTCAGTGTTCGATTATTCGGTAGTGCCTTCAGACAGAGCGAGTGTGAACCTGTGCAGTATCTACAGCTTACGTGGACCTACTTACTGAAGATTATTTATTTTTGAATATCTATCTGCCACAGTGGTTAGTACATATTCATTATTATTTGCTTATTATTTTATTTACTGGTCGATATTACGTGAGGAATGTGATGTGAAATTTCAAGTAAGTTTTAATCTTTTATTTAATTTTTGTATCATGTGCTAACTAACTGCACTCGATTCTGTGCAGATGAATGCTTCTATTCCTGTTATTATTATCAACATCATTTATCACACATTGTAAGGAGGGTTAAGAATCAAATCATCTTTAACATTACGAGATTTTTACATAGGGTAGGAGTACCTATGGTTGACGGTGTACCTATGGTTCACATGAAGTTGTATGAAATTCAAATTTAAGAAAATACTGTGATCCAGAAAACCAGCAACACTGTCAGGTTAACTGAACGGGTCCACGGATTCGGTGATAGTCTCTTCTGTCGATGGTGAACAGTTTCTGTAGTGCATGTGGTTACCATATTCGGAAGCGCGTATCTTGTTAGCAAAATAGGAGCTTCGGGAAGTACTTTAACTCTCAGTTAGTGTAAGTTTGCTTTACTTTGCACTGAACGTGAATATAGAAATGTTATCACAATGAAATAAAGAAATGTATGCTTTCGTAGTTTAAACGGGAATAATATTTCTATTATGGTTAGCCTCTCTGTCTCAGGTAGGTGTTCCTCAAATCGGGAGGGATGTCGAATTTACGTTCATCAATAATAAATGCGCTTTAATTTAAAACTGAACAAACCATCACACCGTTTACAACATATGCTACGGGAGGCGCTAACGCAGCCAAAATCGATATGTGGCGTCTGTTTCCGGTACAAACTATGTCATATTTGGGAGCCTACAGCTCTTTTATCGCATCGTGGGCAGATATTGAAATCCCTCACTTGCTAAATACTTCGTGTAAGGCCGGCATATACTGACACGGGCTATTGTTATGCCTTTTTCACACCAACGCGGCGCCGGCGCCGGATACAATGTAATCAAATGAGAGCTTTCACACTTAGTCTGGTCCGGCAGATTGACAGCCCTTTGATTTAATTGTTTCTTATGCACACTTCTCCACACTGGTGCCAGTGGCGGAGAGGATCTAATCTCAGTCTCGACAATTTTCTTTAGTTTTATAATAATTACTCGCACGATACTATAATATTAATTGAATTAGTTGATATTAAACCTTATTTGTGGGATAGAACAGCCGACTATTTCAAAGTTAGAACAGAATGCGTGCAAAGAGATTTACACATTTTTGAAAGAAGATTTTGAAGTGAAAGAAAAAAATAACAACTGAAAGTTGATCAGCTATACATTTATTATTAGTTATAACAATACAGAACAGGTTACACAATTTATTTTGTTAATTGCCATGGCAAAGCGCCCTCGATACTGAAAAAGTATCTTTGTGTTAATATCGCAAATAATAGAACAACCAGATTCACATTTTAAATAAAGTATAAGTTAATTATAATATTTGTTAGTACTAATGATAAATATGTAATTTATCATATTTCAGTTGGTTTCTTTTTCTTTTCATTTCGAAATATTCTTTCAGAAATGTAGGGTTTATACATCTCTTTCCACGCCTACTTTTTACTTTACTTGTGCTTATTCCCAATCTGTAGGTCTCATGTAAGTCAGTAAAGTTTGCTCTTTTAACGAGATCCTTAAAAATCAATAGAAGAAACACAATAAATTGAAAGTTTTTTGTATCCTATTTATAGATTTCAATCGCAGTCGTAGCTATTGCATAATATTTAAAAAGTTCAGTTGATTTCGTAATTGGTCAAAATTATTCAATGAAATAAAAATATAGCAGAATATTTGTGTACCTAATTTATTTCACTATTATTCTAGGCCACTTTTTGTGTTTGATTCAACACGGGATGTAGCCAGTACTGTAAGCTAATTAAATATTTACTATATTTCGTTCTACGATATAATAATCTATTAAAGTAACGTTTGTTGAATGATGAATGCCTATTTCTTCCACCAAAGCAAAAAACTTATTGAAATCGGTGCGAAAAGGCCGGTGTTGGCTCCGGTTTTGCTGGTGTGTGTGAAAATGCCCTTAGGCTATCAGACATTTTTTTTAAAATTAAGTTTTATTTTTTAAATTTTTTATTTTCTATGGAGGGAATTGTGTAGAGTAGCTTCTCTGACCATAAAGTACCCCATGAAGCTCACAACTCGTGATGCCTGTGTTCTCCCGCATGGGACCGCATTTGTATCTGCAGTTTCTTTCACTTGGTCCAGGCCTCTGCTGTGTACTTTCTTCTCGATGTCAGCTGGTCAACTATTGTTCTCGGGTCCCTCATGGTAATTTAGAGTTATGGAAAGAGTGTCCAGTATAGGAGCAAAGTGTATCGACTTAGGAGCTTGTCGAATCGAATGTATGGAGTAGGGAAGAAAGTGCTTCATAATTATTTGTTTAAAAAAGCTCAAAGAAGAATATTCAAGACGTCTATCTTTAGCTGGTATGTTTTCAGCAGCATCCAAACAAGACGCAGATGGCCTTCGTGCCTTTTACAACATTTCTTTGCTTATTGCTAAATCGGGAAAACCGCACACGATTGGGGAACAATTGATACGGCCACCTGTGTGTGAGGTTCTGCATACTGTACTGCACAAGCCTGCGTCTGATATTATTAAGAGAATCCCACTTAGAAATAAAACAGTACAGAAGCGAATCGACGAAATGTCCGAGGAGGTGGAGAGTTCTCTAATTTCTTTAAGACTGCCGAATTTTATTTACAGCTTGATGAATCTACTTTACCAAACAGTGATTCATTACTTCTTGCGTACGTTCGCTTCATTAAATGTGAAAAAATTTGTCAAGAATTACTATTCGCAAAAAAAATTAGAAACTGATACTAAAGGAAAATCTATATTTCAAGTTTTGGAACACTATTTTGAAGAAAAAAGTATTCCTCAGAATAATATCGTGTCCATTGCTACTGATGGTGCCATGGCAATGGTTGGACCATACCGAGGGCTGATTTCGTATTTGAAAAAGGCAGTACCAAATGTAGTCGCCGTGCATTGTGTAATTCACAGACACCATTTGGTTGCAAAAAACCTAAGTGATCGCCTTCACTGCTCACTACAGTATGTAATTACCGCAGTTAACAAGATCAGAAGCAATGCTCTCAATAGTAGATTATTTGGAAAACTTTGTGATGAAAATGACGAGGATTTCAATCGTTTGCTATTGCACATAGAAGTTCGTTAGCTGTCAAAGGGTACCTGTTTAACAAGATTTTATGACGTTTTTGACTCCATTATAACGTTTTTTGAAAACAAAGATGATTCATTAAGAGAGAATTTATTGAAATATAAGAATGATGTAGCTTATTTAACCGATCTATATAATAAATTTAATGAAACAAACCTACGGCTGCAAGGAGATAATTTTAATTTGATCATTGCAAAGTCAGTTATTTGTGCGTTCATGTCAAAACTTGCCTTGTACAAACAGAATGTGGGTGGAAGACAATTCTATCAGTTTCCAAATCTTTCCTCTGTGGAAACAAATGATGAAGATATTTTAGTATTTTGTCAACATTTGGAAACACTTAACGAAGTGTTTAAAAACAGATTTCAGGATTTTCTTACCATGACCAGTTCAGATTGGGTATTAGAATCTTTCTGAAACCTACAAACAGCAGATTTATCGCTACAGGAAGAGGTGATAAAACTGTTAACAAATGAAGAATTAAAATTGAAATTAAAAAACGGATATCAAGTATTTTGGCTACAGAGGCAAATTCCAGTGTTATATCCGGGTTTGTGGCCTGCAACAAAGAAAGTTTTTTATTCAATTCCCGTCGTCATATTTACCTGAAAGGGGATCTAGTGTAGTAAGCAATTTACTAACAAAGAAAAGAAACAGATTGTCAGTAGTGGAACGCGGTGATTTAAGACTCCTGCTAACAAATATAGCACCAAATGTAGAAAAATTAGTATCATTACATCAAGCTCAGACCACTCACTAATAATTTTACAATAATTTTCAATTTATGTTTTTAATCAAATTTTGTACAAGGCACCAATATTGTTAATATTCTTTAATAAAGTAATTTTAAAAATCTGTCCTTGTTTTTCAATATTTAATATAGTCCAATTCACATAAGAGGGGTGCCATCAAATCACTGTTTGAAGAGGTGGGCAACAAGCCAATTAAATTAAAGCGCTACGGATTACACAACGTTGATTACAACAAAAGACGTCGGTGCTGTTCTTTTTTTTCAAACTGGGGGGCGGTGAGTATTTTTTTTTTTTCGAAAAGAGGGCGGTAGGTCAAAAAAGGTTGGGAACCTATGCTCTAGTGTATACGCAAAGTCCACATCGCTGTGACCGTAACGACAAGCCGACTCTTTCAGCAGTTTTCGTTTAAAGCTCTACGATGTCAGACGAAGTGTCTCTCTCTTGTGCAGCATACATTCTTATAGACCCTTTACTCGATAATTATAAACGGTCACGAATATGGTGGATTCATCGAATGTATCGGGAAAGAAGTGATCTAATTCTTCTTTTAAAAAATCAGTGGTCACTACAAAAATTTCACGAGAATCACCTTAACTGATTTTGAATATCTAATAAACTTAATTGGGCCGAAGACACACTACGTTCCGAGAAGCAGTGTCGGTTCATCAGAAATTAGCTGTGACGCTGAAGTACTTAGCTACTGGTGATTCTTTACAAGTTTACAAAACCTGCCTCAATATCAAAACAAGCCATAAACTCAATTGTCCCGGAAATGTGTCACGCGGTAATAGGAACATTGAAAGAACAAATCATGGTAATATAAAATTTCAATTTTTTTTTGCAGGCGTCATTTTTTTTTTTTTAAATTGCAATTGTATCATAAACCAGGCGGATAGATAAAGAGAAGCCCTAAGGAAGGTCTGAGGTTGGTGCTGAAATGTAGGCAATAACAGGAAAAAAAAACAAACAACAAAAAACGCAGCAACGCAGCAACGCGGCACAAACCTCGAAAAAGACGAATAAGTGCAATTTTTTTTTCGAATCACGGTAATTATTTATTGCAAAAATAACAATAATAATATAATGTAATTTATTTACAAATTAACTATACATAATTCTCTAACTGGTATCTGACGAATAGATGCTATTGTTGCTGTATGGGGAGCACTGCGAGTTTGGCAGAGAAGTTGAAGGGCGTGCTTTGTCTTGATTTGTAGTGGAGGAAGACTTTGAAGGCTGTGGAACTTGCTCGCTGTGTGTAGTGTAGTAACCATAACTTTCTATCGCGTCGTAATATCCTTGATCAGCACGCATAATTATCTCAAATATTTCATGCTGAATACCATTTTTTGTATTCCTTGTATAGTTTTTCATTTTTTGTTGTACAAAATCGAAGAAAGACCGTAGTTCTGGATCCTGTTTTGATTTATCTTCCGCATTTTTCATGCTGAAAGCCTCTTTTAGCATTTGTAATTTGGGATCTGGTTTTAGCTTTTTTCTGAATGGTTTACGTGGTGCAGCGTCACTGTCAGGGTTTGAGTCACACTTGACGTCCTCCACCTACAAATAAAATATTTTGTTCATTAATGATCAATCATAATAACTCAAATAATGATCGACTGTTGCAGATGCCGACAAATCGTGAAGAATGGCTGAAATGCAGTAAAAAGTTCGGTTCAAGTTTACGTCGCGATACACGACATCACTAACTTAAGATAAAATGATTGTATCAATGCGCGTGTGATTGAGGCTTTGATTTTGTAGCGACAATATTAACGGAGATTGTGGTTAGATTGAAATTCTGCCTGGATCAGAATGAAAACAAAACCTTCGTGTCAAGCAAATGGCAAGAGGAATTTAGTTATCAGTTATTTAAGAAACTTTCATAAGCACTATGTCACGTTGTGACGTTATGTATCGCGACGTAAACTACTCCCAAAAGTTCGAGGAACTATGGCTCATAAAATTGGCGCAATCGATGGCAAACATATTCTTATCCAGTGACCATTTAACTCTGGAACAGACCATTACAAATCTCTGTTCAGAATCATATTGTTGGCATTAGTAGACGCGAAATATAACTTTATGTACGTGCATGTTGTGGATCAAGAAAGAATATCGGATGTAGGTGTTTTACAAGGATGTAGTCTTAAAAGGATGAGGGACGAGAAATATTTAAATTTACCTTAACCCACACGCCTACAAAATCGAGACAGGCTACTTTCCTACTATTTCCTCGATGCCTCGGCATTTTCTTTGGGCGAAAACCAAATGTAACGGAACGCTAGCACCTATTCTACAGGATCTAAAGAAAGAATTTTCAACTATCGGTTATAAAGATGCCTAAGAGTGGTCGAAAACACATTTGGAATTATTGATAGTGTTTTTAGAATATTAAGAAAGCCAATTCCATTGCAGCCAGAGAAAGTGGAAAGGGTTATAATGATGCTAGGGGTTTTACATAATTTTCTAAGGCGATATTCCTCATGCTCGGTATATATACCCCCAAGGATCTTCGCCAGCGAAAACACCGAGAATGGTGAAGTCATACCAGGAACATGGAGAAACGACGCTGAAGGAACATCGTTTTGTCCATTACAGGCCATTCCTCGCCGTTCGGCGGTAAATTTTAAAGAAAATCTTGAAAAACTTGCACCTTATTTTTTGAATGAAGGTAAAATACCATGGCAAGATCACTGTGCGTAAAAAAGAGACAATAATAACTAACATACCTGTTCATTCGAGCCTTCAGATTCGAATCCAGTTCGAGCTGGCAAACGTTCGTCCAAGAATCTTAGCGCCTTAAATGCATACCATTTACTCTCATAAACTTCTTTTCCTGCAACATGAAAAACATGCAAACAGTATATTCAAAATTAATTAAATCAAGTTTTATGAAATTAATAATCAGCTGACAAATGAATTTATAGCATTTTTTATGTTAGGTTAGGTACCTACAATGTTCCTTTGCGGGCGTCCATTAAAACGTGAGGTGAAATAGGGAGGGGGGGGGGTCAACGGAAATCTCGCGTGAGGTTTTGAAATTCCTCTAGAATGGTAGAGCTTAAAATAGGTCTACAAATGACGTGAAAGTCGATTTTAGGGGGTAAAAACCGACTTTAGTGGGGTATAACCGCCCTTGGGAGCATGAGACCTAAAAAAAAAGTCTCAAAAAGTTGTGAGATCCATTCGTATGGGAAGGGGGGGGGGCGACCAAATGTCATCAGAGAGGGGGGTCCGGAATTCCGGAAAAACACCTCACGTAATTAATGGATGCCTCCTTTGCCATATTTTTTCAGTTTGGTGAGTACATACATACCCTTAACTATAGATCACTAATTCAAAGTCACTTTATACAAATGTTAAAATAGATACATGTAAATTCAATAAGTTATAAATAATAAACAAATGTAGGCCTACTAAATAAATGCTGTACATAATTATTTACCTTTTCCTGTTCCGGTTGATTTCTTCATTTTCATACGCTCCCTCCTGTACGAAGCCAATAAATTAATCATTTTTTGTTTGCATACTTCACCGGTTTCATTCATAATATCTCCGATTCTGGCCCAAGCGTCCTTTTTCAAATGTTTTTTGTAATAACTTCTGTCCTTGGGGTTCCACAGGACACTGTTTTCCTTGTAGGCGTCTATCAGCATAAGACATTTATCCTCTGTCCATTCACTCATGATAAGGAATAAACGCTTGAGAGTACTTGTAGGTTCGCAGCATGCAACGACCTCCACTCTCGACGTCCACGAACGCACTGCGAGCGCCCTCTGATTCGCAGCAAAACCCGACAAGCGTCGGCTCGCTGCGAGCGCACGTGTTCTGCTTGTGGCAGGCTCGCGAACCACGTACACCAGGGATGGCCAACGCGCGGCCCGCGGGCCTCTTGCGGCCCACCGTAGGTCTACTCTCCACATGCGGTCCGCGGAGCTGCATCATTATATCCATAAACTTTAACTTTCAACGCTGATATCACACAACACTCAGCATACATCCTTTCTACTTCAACGCATTAAAATAACTATATTTTTAATAATGAACGAATGTAAGCTTTCTCGGTGAGTCAGTTGCATAAAATCTTCTAGCCTGACTCACCGAGAAAGCTTACATTCGTTCATCATCAAATCCTATACTTCGCCGGAAGATGGAGCCTGAGGCAGGCTTAGAAACGTCGCCCTACATTGACGCTTTACCTCGGTGGAAAGCCCTAGAAGATTTTACGTATATTTTTAATACTTTATTAAATATGTATGTTTCATTTTTAATGATTTCTTTCCTACCTAAAAATATTAAATTATGTTTTCCAAGAAAGTAGTACGTGAGGCTCTATGTAAGATTCTATTTCTTAAATTTGGCCCGGCTGCTGAAAAAGTTGGCCACCACTTACGTACACTCTATGGTTTTTGGCAACAGCAACATGGATCGGTTACAGTTGCAGATAAGTACGTGGTCATTGTCGTCTCGTTGCGAACGCAGCACGTTATGCTCGCGGCAGCCTCGCGAACCACGTACACACTATGTTTTTTTTTTATTATTAATTTTTAATTGCGGTGGAGCACACGCTCCGGTCGCGATTTCCTTAGTCAACTAATTACCCCATTTTATTTTTTATTTATCTTACGTAATTAGAGTGTTAAAATCCTCCCCCATCTACTTTTGCGATTTACAGATTTTTTAAAAATTTCTTCAGCGTTTTTGGTAAATTGCGGTAACAGTAATGTGCAACGGTTACAGTTAGAGGTCTTTAGTGAGTACCCGGCTTTACATACTGAAGTAGATGTCAATATGTGACGTTCTTACTTTCCAACAATAATTTAAGTATGTTTACGCATAATAACGATTGTATTAATGCAATAAAGAGTTCCACAGGCGTAGTTTTTGTTCCTGGAATATGTGTCTGTGAGTTTTTAACATCGAGTGGTCACAACGAAAACAAATTTTGTGCAGTATTGCATTGTTGAGTGTGACACTACTATATCCATTCTAATCGATGATTTCTTCAGAGCTTATTTATTTCGATTAATGAAATGAGTGGCACTACTTTCGTCTATTGCAGAGTGGGTCAACAGTCTCTGCTCGCGACACAGTCCACGTGTTGAACTATGTTTAAGTAAAAGACGAAGACTTACGGTCGAGTCTTAATTAATTACTCAGCTCTTATTAGTAATTAATACCGCATAAGATCAACGTAACTTCCACCATGTTACCAGTCTTTAGTCAACGTCTTTTCCTTATTTATCACTAACAGTTACCCGCCACTTCGCTTGAAAGTGTGTTGTTACTTTTCAAGTACGATCAGCAGAAAAATTTCTCCTTTGGGGTTGACATTATGAATAACAGCTTCCTTGTGTAAGAGGTAACAAAGCTGTAACGCGCGCCGAAATATACGGTTATGCACATTACTCAGCGGCAACACACATGAGTCGATTCTGCGTCTTTACAGTAAGAATTCAACATGGCAGTCACCTTCTTCACTCCAAATCCACTATGCACAATGGAATATTAATAGTCATTCTGGTCCAGGCTGCATTTCAACCCAACCACAAACTTCGTTAATACAGCTCCTTGAAATCAGTACTTTTTTCAAACTTTAATTTTTCACATATGTTATGGCACATAGGGTATACCTGAAGTGTCATAATGTTTCATGTCCGCAACTGCAGACATCTCCTTATGAGCTTTTCGACAGCACGAACTTAATTTTTTTTAGCGTTAACAACGATTTATATGTCCTTCTCTGGAACTATTTTTACAGATCTTCTAATACAATTTCGGTACAACGCGATACATGTCACTAAACTGACGCTCATAAAAGCAGATTAAATTACTAATAAAGTTTCATTCGTCATTCCGGTTCAGGCTGCATTTCAACCATTAAACAACTCCGCTAATATTGCCGCTACAAAATCAAAGCTTCTACCACTAGCACATTAATACATTCATTATATTGCATGTTAGTGATGTCATGAATGACCCACAATTACAGATCGTGATACCAAAGCAACAGCGAAGTAAAATGAATACTGAATACGTGTGGAACTTAAATTTAGCCACATGAACCTTGTAACGTATCACCAGGGGGGGGGGGGAGAATTATTAATTAATTCTTAATATTTTACGCTATATAGGATACTATAATTGAATGTCAAAATGTAAATTATTTAAATGAGAATTGGATGATTCTGGGATTTGAAAACTGTCACAAAAAGACATTTTAATAAAGATTTTTACAATGGCATCTACAAATCTGAGCGTATTTACCATTACGTTAATAAACAAGAGGTTTTGCAATTTTCTAAGCAACGCTCAGACGTACAATGAGCCCTTTAAATGCAAGCAAACAAGTATAGTTGTACTTTAAAAATCTCATAATTATTCTAATACAAAGTATGTTACCAGTTATGATGATAGCAAACAGTAATGAATTTTAAAAGGTTGGGACGCCACGAATGATTAACCTGCATTCGACAGTTACACAGTCTAGCTCAGTGGTTTTATCAGATCAGAGCAAGGATCTTTATCTCAGATGCGCTTACGGGTACAGTTTCACGGAAGTTGCAGGCTGAATGGCTTCGAAGAAACACATTACCGTTCCACGGCAGGTAGCGCTGAGCGTCGTAACTGGCCACGCCAGCAGTATGCGGCAAGTCGCAAGTCAGAAGTGCGCCTCAGATGGTCTCCAGGACACAAGTCAGCCCAGCACACATGGACCGCAAGTCACCAGTGACTTGTCTGGGCTCCCAACTGGAGGGAAGTCAGGCAGGAAGTGTCTCGTCTTTTTCTGCCGCCACGGAGGTAAACTCTGACTCCGCCTCTTGTGGCTCGAAGACGACATAGAACATAAAATTCCCCGAATCTTAGTACTATGTTCCCTATGATTGGCTGACCATCTGACGTCATGTGAATCTGTGCTTCTCTTGGCCACGTTAAGTTTCGGCAAACCTCGGGAGCCGATGCCTCCTTCGGGAGGAAGGAATTCTGTTTACCGGTTGCCCGACAGAAATCCCTAATCCTCTTAACATTCTGCCCGAAAGGCGCCAGCCCGTCTGCCCTTCACTGAAGCGTAAAATCCTTGCCTCTTATCCTTTCAATGTGCATCTTTCGAACATACAGACATCCCAAGAAATGGAAAAATATTCTATTCCTTTTACTTTATACACAATAAAAAGTTATATGTAACAGGGAGCTTAGCGAATCGTTACAACCTTGACAATCACTGTAGTAAAGTAATTTAAAAATGTATACCCGTAACTTAGGCTGTACAGCAGAAAGTCCAGAATTACCTTAATATTGCGGGTCAAGTTCACATTGCGATACAGTGAGTGTGTCATTGGTCGTGCTTCATGTCCAGTTGCAATTTATACTGAAGGTGAATGATAAAATTAATTGTGATAATGTATACTACTCTGATTAGGAACCCTAATATAGAAAATGTTGCTACTACTCGAAATGTAGTTCCGATGCACTTTTCACAGGGGAAATATTAGCGAAGATAGTGGTTGAGTTGAAATGCTGCCTGTACCGGAGTGTTCTTGTTACAGCAAGGCAAGAGGAATATTAGTAATATAAATAAGCTGTTTTCATAAGCGCCGTGTAAGTGACGACTAGTGTCGCGGAGGAAACTATTCTCAATAGTTTCTACCTTTGCCCATTGAATGCATTCATTTTAAGTGAAGGATTTAATAGTTATTAAGTGGAGTAGGTATTAGGTATAATTTAACAGGTATTACCATTTAGGATCCCTCCGCCCCATGATGACGTAAAATCTTGAGGGTAACCCCCCCCCCCTTTTTTTCACCTCTGCTGACCGACCTCGTAGTTTTTTTTAGCCCTCCTGCTTCCTAGGGTGGTTATACCCACCTTAAAATAGGTATCGGCGTTGCTTGTAGACCTTATTTTCAGCTCCACTGTCATTCAAGAAATTAAAATATAACCGTCGACCCCCCCCCCTTCCCCCTTGGTGTGATTTCGCCGGATCCTCCCCTCCCCCCCAATTCACGTCACGTAAGTAATGGACGCTCCATAAGTAAAAGAAAACAGTTCTGTTAATCATAGACAACTGTTTGTACTGATTTCCACAAAAATTTTGAACAAAACGTAAAAATGGTTTAGTTATCTTCAATTAAGTTTTAAGTGTTGATAAAAATAATTTGTAATGTTACAGAGAATGTATAGTAGCAATAAATAAATACATAAATAAAAGCACAAGACATAAATTGAACCCAGACAGAATTTTAAACATAGAAATATAATGACATTCCACGCACAACCAGTTTTGCACTTTTAGTGAACCGACTTTTGTGTTAGTACATTTTACATTTTTTTTTTAGCTTTGATTTTTCACATATATTATGACACGTATGTTACGAACGGATTCATTGTGTGATACCTAATATGTCATACTATTTCATGTACGCAGCTGAAGACATCACTTTGAGAACTTATCAATAGTGCGATTTTTTTTAAATAAAAATTAATGATCAGTACAGGTTTATATTTCCTGCTCCCGAATTATTATTTATCAAATGCATCAGTTTCAGCGCTTTTAAACTAAACACATACATGCATATATCAGAAGGTTCTAGCTTTTATTTCTGAAAATGATTATTTGCTACTTATAGCCCTACCTAAAAAGCAGAGCAAACGTGGCAGTGCCGTCTACAAAATAGGAAACTCTTTGGTGTTTTCGAATTGATAATGGCAGTTTGTAAAGGAACTATTCGTTTTTGCGTGATAAAAAACTATGCTATATCACACGCACTCGATTTACTAACTCCGTGCCAAATTTCATTTAAATCAGTTGAGCAATTAAGGCGCGATTGAGGCGGATAGTACATCTAAATATACATACAAACTTTCTCATTTATATAGATATAGATTTGCTGCCAGGCTTTACGTGAATTATTTTGTTGTGGTTAATTTCCGGTCTGTCTGTGCCTTATTACCTCAGAGATTGGATTTTTCCGTAGTAGGGGGCAGTTTTTCAGAGATCACTTCAGTCCCAGATTACAGCGTTTGTATCACAATGTTAAGAGCGGAAAAATTAATAGGCCTCTCAAAGCTAAATCTTGAAGTTTTTAAAACTGAGCAAATACTATTAAAATATGTTGTTCGATAGTGGTGGTCTTCAATGTACGTAGTATTCAACAAGTAAGCACTAACACTTCCTACAAGTTTTTTATATCTGATTTTTTATAACAAATAATGCCAAAAGTGAGTTCAGACATGGTCGAAAAATGAATTTTATATACATTTTGACTCTCAAAACAGTTATCATTCTATACCAAATATATTTCCCCGTCACCGGCAGTGAATGAATTCATGGCGGCGCGTTCGTTATGTCGTTTAGACAAAGCATCATAGCTAATTCATCACGAACATTAAGAGTTACAATACAGCTTTCCTTCATATAACTGATCACAAGATTGGGTTTATTTTCCCTTCTCTCAAGCCTAAATCTTATAGTTGATTGAATCAGTTGGTGAATGAGTTTTAATATGTCTACTGAACATTTTTTTTTTAAGAAACAAAGAAATATGAAAATGACGCAATATTGACGTGAATTACAACGCTTGACAGAACATGCCATTAACAGCATTGTAAGTCGACCGTGGTGCATTTAGAGACCCGTGCTCTAATGTTATAAACACATATTTCGCAGTGGTAGGTCGTATGGAAATGTCTGACACATTTCGGGTTAGTGAGCGTAGGGTAGGCTGGATACGGTTGTGACAGTCGTCATATTACTGAAACCATAAGAAATACCTGGGGAATGCAAGGGGCGCAATGAGCAGCGTGTCCGTCTGAACGTGTTTCACAGTATTGCGTTAGCCGTCCCTTGATATCAACGCTAGCGAAGGCCTACATTACTTTTAATAGTCAAAGGTAAGTATTTTTATTAGATTTCTTTTAATAATTGTTGTTATATGTTTACAGATAGAGTAATGAGTGTTTTTCCTCTTTACAAAGTAAACATTAGTAGTTAAATATCAGTGAGATTACTTTACACGTAGGTTTTTTTTTGTATTGTCATGGTGATTGTTGTTTTGCTAAGGAGTGCGCTGGGTACGGTTGTGATATATTTTCTGGGTACGGCTGTGACACAAGTATTTTTTTTTTTTTTTGATGCCCAGAAAACGCTTGAAGAAAACCGAAAGAGGGCAGTGTGACATCACAAAATATGGAAAAGCTTACAAAGAAGTGAAATGTGGGACTTTTTTTTTACGGAAAGCTGCGATTATGCACGAAGTTAATCGTATGTCTTTGTTAACGACATTCATCAACGGGATGGATCCGGCGCGGGACACAGTGGAGGCAGTGGGGTATGTCGGTCATAACAAAATGTTCTCTGAGGAGAAAGAACAGCAGCTGATATATAACACGTTGCAAGGAAATATATTTTGGCCTTTCCAAAAGAGGTACGAAAATTACCTTTTGAGCTTATTACTAAATACAATCTGCTAATTGGTTTGACAATGAGATGGCTGGTGAGGAATGGTTTCGTTCATTCATAAGTAGAAATCCTTCACTATCCGTTCGTGTAGCTCAAGCTACTAGCCTTCAAGGACAACAAGGTTTAACAAAACAAATATGGAAGTTTTTTATGACAATTTGCAAATTGTCATGGACAGACACAGAATATATATACTGTTGACGAAACAGCCGTCACTACCGTCCAAAAACCTGATAAAGCACTAGCAAAACGTGACACACGGTAAGTGGAATCTCTTATTTCAGCTGTACGAGGCACAGTAGTCACAGTTGATTTTGCAGTAAATGCCTTGGCCAATATTATTCCTTCTTCATGTATATTTCCACGGGTTCGGCATCACTATCATTTTGTTAGGAACGGGCCAGTAGGATCGATCGGGACTGAAAATCCTCGCATATCCACATTAATACATTGGATTTTTGTACAGAAAATCGAATCATTTTACTTTCATTTCGTCGTACAAACTTCAGTGCGTGGTCATTCTGTCTTGGGACCCTTAAAAAAACTACACATACCGCTTGTGATGGATGGATTTGGAGTTACCCCGGAAAAACAATGACAATCTACGATATACCAGGTATTACCAAAATGATCAATATCAAACCTGTTATATTAACTATAGATGCTACAATGCCTTTTTAGTTATAAGTAATTAAAGTGTTCCCAGATTAATTTCAAATATTAATTTAAAATATTAACTATTAAAATATTAATTTAAAATATCAAAATTTTTCAGAAGATTATGTTACATTATTTTTGATATTACTTGCAGTTAAATCGATTTTCGACCATTTTGCTGTATTTTTAAACCTGTTACTACCGACCCCAAGCACTGTCACAACCGCCCCTGGGGTGTGGTCGGTTGTGACATTTTTACTTTTTTTATTATTTGCTGTTATGAGTTAACCACTGTACTTACGGACAAAATTTTGGTATTTATACGTAGGCAAATGTACATTTTCTTTAAAAAACGCCTTCGTTCCAGGTAACTGGCAAACTATCAAAATTATGATCGATCAAATGAAAATGGTCACATCCGTACCCAGTCTACCCTACTACTCCGCTTTCCAACGCCGCGCCGCGTTGCCGCTTGTGCTGTTAGTGTAATGGTTCAGTTCCAATCAAATTTATCATGGGTACATCAGGATGCAATTCACTCTGAATTAAGAGTATTTTAAGTAAACTAATATTAATAAATTTCAAATTGACCCAAGAATAAATCATAGCTTTAAAAATATATGAGATGGAAGTGTTTTCAGTAATTTTAGTTTAAATATAGGCTGACGAGCTCCTATATATACACTCCAGTATATATACTCCATACTGTAAGATAGAAAGTAAAAGTTTTTGACACGCTTTACTACTAAAGAAACCTCCAAGATCATAATGTTACAAAATTTTGATTACGATATTTGGCTATACGTTAAAAGAAACGCCATGTGTAAATTTAAAGTCTGAAAATTATTTATTTTACGATTTAGAGGCCAGTGGAAGATCGGTTCGTTAGCAATAGGGCTTACATATTGATTCCACTCTGAAAAGTCTCCGATGTAAATGCGACAAAAATCAGATCTTATTCGGAAATTTGTTATTAATCATTTTTAGAAGTAACTTTATCTTAATTATTAAATTTCATCACAGAAGAGCACGCCGAGATAAACTATAACCGTGAAAACAGACATTTCTACTTTCCACCACCGCCAAAACATCGCAGTCGAAAATTTATAGAACTAACTTACTTTCTTCTGAATAATCGTAAAGGCAAAATTTAAGCCAAATAATTTACTGCCATAAATTTTAAATGAAAAATCCGTCTTTTAGCAACTGGTTTTTTTATTATCTCTCAGATGCGTTTCGCCTCCTCTGAATGGGGCATCGTCAGTGACTGAATGTATACATGTGTTGTTAATACAAAGTTTACAAACATTACTATATACAATTAAATATTTACAAGGTACATTCTACTTACGAATTTTTGGTTATGACAATTACATGTTGATCAGGAACAGCTCTCCTTGCATGTTTTGTGTAGCTCGATTTGGTGTTGGTTTTTTTCATCACTCCTATTCCACTTCCGAGGTCACTATTGTAATGTGTTTTTTGCTTTTTGCACTTTACAATAGTGACCTCAAAAGTGGAATAGGAGTGATGAAAAAACCAACACCAAATCGGGCTACACAAAACATGCAAGGAGAGCTGTTCCTGATCAACATGTAATTGTCATAACCAAAAATTCGTAAGTAGAATGTACCTTGTAAATATTTAATTCTCATATTTAATTGTATATAGTAATGTTTGTAAACTTTGTATTAACAACACATGTATACATTCACAGTCACTGTCGATGCCCCATTCAGAGGAGGCGAAACGCGTCTGAGAGATAATAAAAAAAAAACCAGTTGCTAAAAGACGGATTTTTCATTTAAAATTTATTGTTAAGCAACTGCGGAAAGATGGCCAATAAACCATGTATAATTTACTGCCGTTCATCACCAACGATTGTGCAGTAACCATGATACTTCATATGTTGAACTAACGTATTTGTTGTTACTGAATGTAATACATTCGTTTATAGGCTAAACTAATTGTAAAGTGAGACTGCAACAGTAATTGAGTTCTGGTCCTGGGTAGGCAGACGCGCAGAGCCGAATCCCGCTGCCACACCCAGTGCAGCTGTCGCGTATCGACCTGCCCGAACCTCCCAGCAGTGAGGGGAGGCTACGAGCACTCGCACTATACATAGCCGCACTAGTTACTACTGCAAGCTGAAAAGTTTTAGACCTGGCACAGCGACTGCATTGGTGTCATTGCAATTACTTGTGATGTTCGTACACGTTTCGCAATTGAACGCGAAGTTACAACTTGGTCCGTGAAGTAGTTTTCTTTCTACGGCTTTCTAAAGTAGACCTTCTGTCTTTGTCTAGTTGAAATGGATAAACTGGAATTATAAAATTCTAATTTTTTTTTTTTGTGTGTTCGACGGAAATTCATCCAAGGTTAGCGAAGCTATATAAAGAGGGGTTGGATCCTTATGACCAAAAAAATAGAGAAATATGCGTGCAAATATGACCTTAAAAACAGGTAAATATGACCCAAAAATAAAAAAAATATGAGCAAACATTTAAATTTACTATACATCAAAACATGCTCAATAATACATCATTTATTTTATCTTTCATGTAGACATCATAATTTGCTTCCTTGCCCTCACTGCAGCATTGGGAAATTAAATTTTAAATATTTTTTTGAATCACTTTAATTTCACATAACTTACAGAAAAGAACTCTTTCGTCTGTACTAAAATTGTCCTCTCCAAAATCCTTTACGTAACTCCATAACATTTTGAGAAAATTTTGTTTTCCGCGGTACTCACTGCAAATTTAACGATGACAGGATTTTTTCAAAAGAATTGGCGACAATGAGACATGATTGACGCTGCTCAGCACAGGCTGCTGCTGTCGAGATTGAAAGGGGGCGGAACATTTAACATATTGTATGACAATAATAGATAACTTTAATTCTTGACTGGTGCATTCTGACCAATTCAGTGACAATTAGGTTTGGTTTTTATCCAATGTATAACAGGAGTACAGTTCTGTGAATAATTATCTTAATGTCTCCTCATCTATAACTTCTAGCGCAGGGCTTCTCACAGTGGGGTGGGTACGCGAACCCCTAGCGATCCGCCAATTGGACGTAGGGGCGGCTGGCTGGGTATCTGGAGAGTGCAGCACGCAACATGGTGAAGTGAAATTGAAAATGAGCAAAATTGCTCCCAAAATCGACTCAACGTATGACAAAAAACAACCCCATCCATAAAATTAACTAATAACATATTGCTCTTCGTAGCTGTATTACTTTTTGTAGACGATAATCCTGATTTTAAAAAAATAAAATAAAAAGCCAGTTTTTTTTAAGGGGATTCGCCATTGTTTGTGAAACTTCCTATGGATACGTGAAACTATGAGTTTGAGAAACCCTGTTCTAGTGAATTCCCGGCACTATTAAAGAATTACAAGATTTTTCCTGAAATTATGACCATGAAATCATAAATATTAACGTAATATGACCAAAACTAGGAAAATGGACTGAATATGCATTTATATGTTATATAAAATACATTTAAATACATTCAGAAACTTAAATTTATCCATAATTCAATGTATTGACGTGACTGTATTAATCAGACAAAAGGTAGAATGAGAAACAGCCTTCAGTCACTAGAATACAAATTTTATTGTATTACACAATGCATTTCGGACCCTGTGGATCCATCTTCAGGTTTCTATTGTATTTACACTGGTTTAAATTTTCCTTAAGCAAGATTCGTGCCTAGTAACAGGAACAAACTTTACTAGGCACGAATCTCGCTTAAGGAAAATTTAAACCAATGTAAATACAATAGAAACCTGAAGATGGATCCACAGGGTCCGAAATGCATTGTGTAATACAATAAAATTTGTATTCTAGTGACTGAAGGCTGTTTTTCAATCTACCTTTTGTCACATCCAGAAACTATAGTTCAGCGTACAGCTCAAAAAAAAAAAAAAAAAAAAAAAAAAATATGGCTTGTCATACAGATCCAAACACTATTTATAAGGAGTCTGCTCCTTCATTTGCAAAAGTGAATAAATGGACATAGGTATTATTTTCTTCTGCTTTGGGCTTTACGCCTCATTGATATCTAAGTCATTAGTGACGAAATAGGGTTGGGAATAGATGGAATGTAAGGAATTTGGCCATGGCGTTTTGAAGGAACCTTCCGACCTTCCGGCATGGAAAACCGAAATCTGTGTGTCTAGACGAGGATTTGAAACCACGTCCTGCCGCATCTGAGGGCTGTAAGAAAGTGCAGAATATGGTATTAAGCAGAGGACGCAGGCATATCAGAAGAAAGAATTAGGTATGAGAAAACTATGTGCAAGTTAGTTAATTTCATCTCTCAGAACCATCATGGCCGCTGTTTTCTGGGATCAAAGGGGTAAAAGAATAGCTGATGAATACGAGACAAATATTCTAAACTTATTGGATGAGAAAAATGGGTGAGGAGATACCTGTATTGCAAAAAAATCATTTTTCATGTGGACAATGCATCTATTCGCAAAGGTGCTTGGGCATTAGGAAAACAGAAATATGTAAAGTGGGAATCGTTGGAGCATCCTCCCTATTCCCCTCTGAGTATTTCCTGTTTCCATATCTAAAGGAATTTGTGGCCGTAAATTGTTTTAAGCTGAGTTGATATGTGATAACAACCATTGATGGATATTCCAGGACTGCAATTCAGCGATGGAATTGATTGATTTGAAAAACGTTGGACAAACTGTATTGAATGAAGAAAATAAACGCATTGTTGAACTGGAAAACACACACTTAAAGAAAACGGGGCAATTCAAATTTTAAGCTATGATGCAATACGCTCGGTTAGGCTTTTGTGACAATTATATCTTTTTTTATTTTATAACCTTCTCTTCCTAGAGTCAACTACTCCTCAATCAACGTTCTCGTTCTTTGACGTTCGTAGACTTCTCTCTTGTCATCGTATATCGCAGATCTGCAGACGCCGCGGCTGTGTGTGTTCAGTTGGCACGCTAGCACAACACGCAGTTGTTTCGACCAACACGTAGTCCAATATCTTTGGCATCTCTTCTATGTACGAAACTACTGCGTAGCTCACGGAAAACAGTATTTGTGTGTCTCTCAGTCAATTGGAGGTTCTTGTGAAATCTTTTTAATTGTTTTTAGTCTGTTACATATCTTTGTTTCTGTGACTGATTTCGATTAGAGCAAATTAACAGTTCTGTACGGGATTTCATATAAAGCTCGCTTTTATAACACTTAAGGTTTTCTTTTATCTGCAGAATGTTTGAAACTGTAGATTTAGTTCTTCCTATCCTAAAATAAGTTGGTGAAAATTTCAGAAATGTATAACTAATAAACAACATTTGTGAAGAATTTTTTAACAAATGCGAATAAAGATGCAGTATTCGATAGCAACAGAACAAGTAAAAGTTAATGTTTTGTGTTATGTCAGGTACGCAATCTTAACATATTGCCGACATCATAATCCATCTACCGACACACAGAAGGGAATCGCAATTCTCGTCTCATAGTTTTGGATTATTTGTTATTTAAATAGCTGGTTTTAAGCAGTATTTTCGAACTCTGCTCCTATCATATCCATACTGAACTTGGCAGAGGAAGAGGGAAGAGGGTATCCAATCCTGCCGTCATACTGACTGTGACATTAAAGGGGATTGGCGAATAGGATAGATCTGAATTTCTGCCTCAAAAACAGAGAATGAACTCACGAACACTACCACTCTTCTTACATAGCTCGCAGGCAAATGACAGCACCGTCAAGTTGTGGCAGGCTCTGCTTATAATTTAAGAGGGTCTCCTCTCCTCCCCCGTTCGCAGTCCCTGTAGGGCGCAGCTGACTGGCTCCTCTGTTCAGCTGGTCTCGACTCGCAGCTGCCGAACAGCAGTGCGCCAACGATGCGCCCAGGTACAGTCGTCGCCAATGGAGGTATACGGCAGTTCACCTCTTATTGCAAGGACTCTCTGCCTTGTACCCAGGTGATTTTTTTTGTATTTTTTTTTTGATCAACAGATTGAAAGAAAATTTCCCAGAATATGGTTGAGTACGGATAAATGGGAATCAGTTACTAAAAGTCGTTGGTGAAAAATGGTCCCGATTAATGGAATAGAGCGACCAATTTTTTCACAGTTATAGGTATGATTTACCAATATTTCATTTCATACAAAACGCGCAGGGCAGTGTGGTATAGAGGTGCTGCAGTCAACCTTTAGTCTTATACATCCTAAATACTGCGAGCTTTTAATTCTGGTTACTGAAGTCTGATTATTCGATAAGCTCTGTGCACGAGGAGATGCGAATGCAGAGTTGTTGTACCCTCCACCCTGACGAGATAACACAGCCGAAGGCATTATCTGACTCTACTCGAGTAACAGACTCTCAGATATCTTCTCCCACCTGTAACACTATTCTATTCATACTAACACAAGACTGTGAGGATTTCACTTTCTAGTTACCAAACATGAGCGGTGCATCCATCTTCCTATGAACCGGCCATGGAGCGTAGTGGCTGAGCGGTTAGGCTCGTGTCTGGCATATCCCCGACCAGCCATCCAGATTTCGGTTTTCCAGTTTCCCGTAATCATTGCAGGAGAATGCAGGAATGGTTCCTTCAAGAAACCATAGTCGAATTTCTCCTGTTCCTTGACCCTAATCCTCTTCCGGCCTTACGACCTCGACATCGGCGAAGCGTAAAACCGTAGAGCATGTGAAGCGGTCCCATCCTTCTCGGCAGGGTCCGGATAATATTTGCAGCACCACCGCAGTAGAGATTGATAGACTGTTTTCAGTGGATCTCCTAGTGACGTAAAGCCGTTTAGTATTGGCTGGAAATGGTTTGGGGTTACTCGGCAACTGACAGTGTGTCGCTTATCTTACTGTCTAGAAACATCAGCACATTTCGGGAGCAGGTAAGATAACATCTCAAGAGTTTTTTTCGGGGTTATTTCGAGTCCAATCCAGAAATTGGTTGAGCAGGAGAGCTGAAACATTCTGATTTACCTCTTCATGCTAAGTGAGATATTTTCTGGCAGCTTTGTATGGTGTATAGGGCGACGCTGTGGGGTAGCAGTATGAGCTGAGATCTTGTGAACTTGGCCGAAGCGCTCGTTGTTTATAACCAGAGAAATATATAAACGCACAGGTTCGTTTAGATTTGTTTAATATGTTTCCACAACCACACATTAGCGACAGTTTCCCCCCTGCTCAGTGTGCCAAAGTATTTTGTTTTATGGTTCCTCTTAGTCATATGCGCATCTAGTAACCTCAACTGCATTTTCGATTGAATTATTGTGGGATTACGACCAACGTTCCTAAAGAGTGCTGGAAGGAGACTCTCTGGACTTCCTCCAAAAACTATGTGTTCCAGCAGCTGCGGAGCATCACACTGGTAGGCACAGTGCGTGGTGCTTTCAAATATTGCTCTCGATCACCTCAGGTAGAAAACACAATCTGGAAAAGAAGACGAAAGTAAGATAGGCAGGAATAAAGAGGTTTCTATACAAATGAATGCAGTCTGTCAAAACATAAAAACTACAAACTTCCATACATCTGAAGAGCTAATCGACCAACAAAAAAATTTTCCCACTATTTGTGGGAGGAATACTAGTATACTTTTCCTTTTTTCGTTACCTGGTGCTTTATGGTTCTTCGAAGTCATGGTAGCTAGGGATGGAAGACGATGGGCGCAAGGAACTCATTATGTTACTAGAAGGAATATTTCCACGGCTTGAGAATCAGTGTCATAAACCTTGATGAAACAGCCTGTGTGATACCCGAGGCTGATTTTAGCTGAGTAAATATTATAAGTTTCTTCTTACTATCAAACTAGTTCTGAGTCACATTTCCTCCACTGTAAACTTAGCATTTGCAGGTCTTTTCATGCGTAACCTGAAAGAATCTACGGCTGTGTCCGAAATCCACGTACCCGACACACTGATTTATTTATTTCGAACAACTACCACCTAAGAATGTCCAGGTTATCTTACAATTTAAACTACATTAATCAGGAACGAAGATGGCATGTAATTGCATAAGAATCTTGAATTTAAAATTTAAACTTAAAACTCGTAACATGTCTTATTGGCTGTTGAAAAAGTAAGTGCCTACTCTCGTTATTATACAAGTAATATTGAAATGGAACATTGCTGCGATATGTCAGTATACCTAACATTTTCCTTCTCGGTACATGAAGTATCACCAACCACCACAAAGTGGCACGCAAGGAGGTGTGACCTTAGCTCTGTTCATTGGTAGATCCGCTGGTGGTAGTATTACAGAGTACACAGGATGGGTTCACCATCGCCCACAGCTGGATACAACAAAATAGTTTCTTGAAACAGATGTTCTGTTTTCACACATCACGCAGTAACTGGTCTTACGAACCGTTTCAACCTTCTGTTCGGTATCTGCCAAGCTCCAGAATGGGTGCTTCTCTATCAGAACGCTGAGAGGGCGGGTCACGCCACTGGCTCACTGCATTTTCCCTAATCTCGGGTCAGTAACGCCTTCTGAGAGCCAAAGTACGGAGGTCAGGGCCTCTCACTGAAAACAAACCCCACATTGATATCACTCCACGCCGTATCTCCAGTAACGAATGCAAACCCTAGACTCGCCAACTCAATTGGTGTACATTTCCGTTGTGGAAGAATCCATACCATGAATCATCTGCGTCAGCGTCTAACAGCGCTCAAAGATAGATTGAAGGCGCCGTTCGGAAAGTAATATATAACATTGTTGCTTGAACTCCTTTGCTTTGTTTTTATCAAGGTAAGGGAAGATCGCAAAAGACCTGTATCAACTTGTAAAATTATAAAGTTATTTAAACATATTATTTTCAATGCACTGTTGTTGCAGGCCATGTTTCCGCAGTTGCTTAATTAATTACCGGTTGAAAGATAACGCCAATGCAACTGTTTAATTTATTTATTGTTGCGTACAGTCATACAGTCACCATTCCACATTTGCCGAACACCTTATAGAAAATGACCATTCACTAACAAACATAAACACAGATATGCAAATTCTCACTATCAACAACCACAAACACAACACACTCACTATACAGGAAAATTTATATATTCGGAAAGCAAAAACTGAAGGCAAACCTCACAAATAAAACGTTACTCAATCTAATATACACAAACTCGACAGACAAAACAAATTAAACGCAAACTCTAACAAACCCCCCCACACATATATATCACACATAAATATAAAAACACTAGCAAGACCGTCACGCATATACACACTTTTCAAAACTCGCACTATCGGCACGAGACATAACATATACAAACAAGATGGCCACAGCAGACAACCGAAGGACACGAAAGCGCACCAGAGACGTGACATCAACAAACCAGCTGGCCCCAACAGACGACTGAATGATGAGAAAGCACAATATTGTAAATATGAGACAAGCAAAACATGCTTTGGATAAGAAAACTGAAATGCACAACTACATACCATATTAAAAAAATGTAAATAGTAAGTAAAATTCAGCTATAAAAATATCTCATAATTACATAATAATAGGATAAAAATGTATATAAAACTGTAACGCAAATTTCTCGATGATGATGCCACGATGAGAGGTGAAACGCGTAAGACGCAGCAATAAATAAATTAATCAGTTGCACTGGCGTTATCTTTCAACTGGTAATATTATTTCCTTTGACGAATTTCCACCACCTAATATATACCTTCCATGAGAAACCTAACGTAATGAAGTCATAATATTACACAATAGGAATATAAAAATTGGTAATATATGAATACATTTCCTTTCAAAAGGAGTTCCCTCGCGTTACAAGAATACTCCCTGTTATAAGTGAAACATAATGAATTGTTTGGTTGTGGAACGAAAAACTTGGTAAAATCATAACATTCTTTAAGCACAAATTTTATCCTAAGAGAATATACCCGAATAAAAGTATGATATGTCTGTGTAGTACGTGACGATAACTAATCCAGATGATAAACGGAGAAAAAGAAAAATCAAAAAAATCTTAATACAGTACTATGAAAACAATTTTTTGTATGGCTTTACGCCTCGTCGACGTAATTAGATACAGAAGTGGGTTATGGTCAAGGAACGGGAAGGAATTTGGTCTTGGCATTCGCCCGAAGTGATTTTGGAAAAAAACACAAAACCAAAATCTGGATGGCTGTACGGTGATTCGAACCCACGTGCTCCCGAATGCGATGCCAGAGCGTTACGGTCGCCCACCGGGCGCAGTCACTATTTTTTAACGGATCCAACGTTGGAAGGTCCACATGAACTGAAAAGGACCCAGATTTATACTCGGCTTTATCGTCAACCCAGAGGTCAACTGTGTAGGGTGATGAAATGTTGCATCAGTCTTTCTCTGAGAATTGTTGCTGCAGCTCCCTCGCTCGCCCCTTACACAATCTACTGTCTCTGCCAGGGGAGTTTCGTCAGATTTAATTTCAACTCGTTTTATGTTCATCTTCGACACTTGATGAGCGTGTGTTTCGCAAGAGTACGCCCTCTCTCTTCCTTCACCTTTCGTTCAATCAACAGCAGGCTACACTGAACTTGCTCACATCACAACCGTAAAACAGTAACACGCACATACAGTTCCATTGCTAGAGAAAACAGGGGACAACCATACCAGTTAAATTTCCCAAGAAAACTTCCTCCAGCCATGAATCCTGAGTCACCGGATAATGGAGACAATCTTCAGTCGTACGAATATACAGACCAACAAAACTTGAGTGCAAAACCAATAACGCAACCGCGAAATACTAAGAAGTAATGGTGATAGAAGAGATATTATTCTGATGGCAATTTCCTGGCCAAATATTTTCCATTAAAGGACACACTTTGCGTTTGATTTTTTCCATCTAGTGCTAGAATTTGTGTTAATCCAATATACTCAACTGGATATTACGTGCAGCTCCTTCTGTTACTGTTCACAATCTCCCTCTTATAATATTACATCCACTTCTTACTATTTCATCCGTCCAGCACAATTTTCTTAGGCTGCCAGTTTTTAGTTATTCCTGCGCGTCGATATAAACATCACAATACCGACACTCTGTGTCCCTCTCGTTAAAGACTTCATCGTATTGTTCAATCATAAGAACTGAGAGAGAGGTTCAGAACAGGAAACGCATTCAGCACGAGAGAAGGGACGAACTTTTCCTTTTACTTCTGGCTTTGCGGCTCTTCCAGGCTGTTAGAGGATGAAGGCAGGGAACGGGAAGGGATTCGACCACGACCTCTTGGAGGAAACATCCCGTCATTCACCTTGAGTTATTTCTAAAACAAAAACACATGGAAAACCGAAGTGTGGATGGCCGTACTTTGAGCATGGGTTCTTCCGAATGCAAGGCCACGAACGTTACCGCTCAACCACCAGGCTCGGTAAGGGGAACTTAGAACAGGAGTGCTACAGGAAACTGTGCTTCAACCACTTCCGTTCAAATGTATTATTCTGGAGCAAGCTGAAGTCTAAGTGGGTTGAATTCAGATGAAATAACACTTTCCGTAACGGGGAATTCTTAGAAAGTGAGGGTCCATAAACTACGTGGCTTGGTCGAGGGGTGGGAGGGGTAGCTGGAACGCTACGCTGTGCTACGTGAGGGGGTTACGAGCCAGGCCACGTAGCTTTCCATTCATATCATTTATCACAGTTGAAATGAGGTACAGAACACACAACAGCATGCGAATATTTATTTCCTTCATTTAATTATCTCTGTATGTAATTTATAATAGTCTGACAAGAGAAAGCAGTACAAAATGTCTTTTGGAATCGAAAGGTAAAAAAAAAGCTACGAGCTATTTTGGGGGGGGGGGGGAGTAGAGGCAAAAGCCACGTTGGGCTACGTAGGGTGAGGGGGGGAAGGTGGTATTCACAGGAGAGATACATGGTTTAATGGACGCTCCGCTCCCAAAGAAGATTGTGAATATCTACAGGGAAATTTGGACAGGATTAGGGGAGAGGACGCGGATACGATCCCTCTATCGGCTCTCGAGATTTCAGTTTTCCATTACTTTTAGAAATAACAGCAGGCATGCTGGGTTGGTTGCTTCAGTAGACCTTGACTGAATGTTCGATCGGAGCGCTCATATGTCCGCCAAAAGTACCCACTGCTCAAATGCAAGAAACTCAATCTCTTACCAATTGTTTTCGGTTCAGTAGCTCTTCTTCTTCAGATATACCGTGTGGTCTTCAGCTGACACATTCAGTTTAACTGTAAGTATTGAATGGGTGTTGTACGATATATGCCGAACGTTTTAATAAGCGACGTAACAGTGCTTGTTTCCGCTCTCACGGTCTGCCGTTCGTTAACGTTGTTTTACCAGCGAGCGCCTGCAAACATTCTAGCAAGAGAATCTTGTTACTAAAACAAAATTAACTGACTTCAGGATATCCATTTTGAATTGAATGAAAGGAACGAGGTTAACTGATATTACCTGAATAAGTGGCAAAGCGGGATACGAGTTACAGCAACAAAATGATGTAAATGGTCGCGTTGCGCTACAAATTATCTCTGTCAGACTGATCTCAATATTGAGGAATTCGTTTTGCAAGCACACTGTTAGAAATAATAGTATTTTACTGAATATTACGTTAATTTCAACTCCATTGTTCCAAAACGACTTTCTAACATGTTTCCTACGTCACGGTTTCCAATAGACAATACTTCTTACGTGAGGTGGCGGCATCAACTTTTGTATCTATAGTGGTCTGAATTAATTAGTTAATGACGGTGAAATAATAACAGTTTTGTATGTACAAAGTTGTTTTATTGCATTTCAAACACAATTTACACTTTCAGCCACACAGTGGCTCTTTACATACGTACAGTTGCAACCCTTTGTTACTTCAGCCTCCTTATTCTTTCACCAAAACCTTTCTCCCACAACATGTGTTTCAGACAGCAAATTATTCTCATCAACAGCGCACCGTCTCCGCGACTCAACTAACTTCACACGGCCGGCGCGAGGAAGCCTTCCCTCAGGGAGCGTCCATAAACTACGTAACACCATTTTGGCCTCCTGTGAACCCACCTCCCCCACGTAGCCCGACGTTCCCGACGTGCCTCTAAACTCCTTCTCCCTCCCCCAAACACCACCACAGCGTGGCACCTAACTTTTTGCCCTATTGATTCCAGAAGACCTTTTTCTGCTATTTTCTCTTGTCAGACTATCGTAAATTACATACAGAGATAGTTAAATGGCGGAAATAAATATTCACTTGCTGTTGTTTGTTCTGTACCTTGTTTTAACTGTGACAAATAACATGAATGAAATATGGTTTGGCTTCGAAGCCCCACCCCCCGGTTACCCTTCCATATAGCTCAGGCAGCCCCTCCCCTGCCCCCCCTACATCGATCCACGTAGTTTATGGACGCTCCCTAATCGTTGGTTGTAAATAAGTAGCAGGAGCTAATTTTGCGATCATTTGTTCGAAAGTTCCATCAATTGGCAGTGGAAAGGGTATCTATGATTATTAAAAATGCCTAAAGCTGGGGCCTTATAAGGAAACACATGTTGCCGATTGTAGTATTTTTTTACACAGTATCAATTAATGAATCAATAATCACAGCCGATAGATGATATATCCCGTATTAAATGCTTATCAAAAGCGGGGGAGAAGACCGCACGTGCCAGGCGACAGTAAACCGGGAGTTCGTTGCTCTAGGTCTCAAAATTTTAAGGGCATGTACCCAGGCGCTGGTGAACCCCCCTGAGAAAAAAATTGCGGCCTTTTTTAAATTTATTTGTAGGTCCACTACTAGCGACAATGGGCAGCACTGAACAATATTCACCATTGTGCGTGTCATACGCATGAGATAGCCTGTCCATCATTACGTAAATCTTGTCGCGAACCCCCTACCATCAACTGACGAACCCCTAGGGGTTCGCGTACCCTACCTTGAGAAACGCCGCTCTACGCGTATGAATTCAACGCTGCACGCTCAGGCTACCTGATAATGGGTCGTTGTGCAGCCTTGAATCGGGCGTTATCACCCCCATACTATTATCGCCTCGTTGCGATAACTGCACGCGGGTCAGGTAGGAGGAGATAACTGCTGCCTGAAACTTGTGGCCTGAAATACTTCATACCGCGCGCTCCAGCAGTCTTCATAACTTGTTTACTTTCCGCTGATCTCTTGGCCTTTCAGTATATTTTATCTGCCATAAACAATTCTTGTAAAAGTAAGCCAAGTCTTGTGCTTGAGCAGTGACAAAAAGTTGTAAGATCTTGTTCTGAGCCAAGTCTGCACTTTTCATTCTGTATTCGCTTTCACTTTTGGAAACAGAAGGTTTCACTCAGTGTTATAGATCGTTTATTCAGAATATTTTTTTTTTTGTTGACTTGGGCATTATGCGTGACATGTTTTAGTAACCCTATATAAATACCTTATGTGTTGTTGTATCAATTTTACGAAAGTCAAAATTCCCTCGCACGTCTTTCCGTTTGACAAGACTTAGAAAAAAATCATATATATTATGACTTTAGTTTCAGTAAAAATTATGACCTGTATAATGGTCAAATCAGCAGATTCATTTTTTAATTTTTTTTAATAACGATCCACAAAATCGAGAAAAACGATTCCGTTCCAGAAAGTGACGTGAATACATACTGTAAAGTGTAGACTTGGCTCAGAACAAGATCTCATAACTTTTTTTCAATGAATGAGCACGAGACTTGGCCTATTTTTAGAAGAATTGTTTTAGAGGATAAAATATACGTGTATCACTTACCAGCACTGCGCACACTTTCGGCAAACAATTGGTGTCTGCCATGACTGAGCAAGTAAATAATGAGTAACTTCCAAACTAAGCACAAAAACAAAGTAAAATTTAAGAGATAACTGCTGATCTAGATACATAAAATAAATTTGAGGCATGTATTTCATACAGAGAAAAACAATTAACCAGCAAGCATGAGCCAAAATGAGTCACCTTTGGAGTTATCATTAATACAGGGATAATTATCAGTATTGGAATTTTCTTATGATCTGGGGATGAAACCATATACGTGTACCAAATTCCCTGATTCAGGACCTCTGGAAGTATAGTAGACTTTTGATGCCGTGGTGTCGTAGCCGAATTTCTTTTTGAATTGCACTTTCAGAGTAAGAAGAGGAATGAGGTAAAATTCATCACATTAGTTAGACTTACTAATCCCAAAACACACTGGAAATCTCTGCCTCATGAAGTTATTAGGGTAGAAAGCGGTTTCACGTTTGGGGTAGATAAGTGTAATTTATGAGTTTTAGACTTTTGTTGCTGATAAAACTTTGTCTGTGTACAAAATTTCAACTTTGTTCGTCTACGGGAAGTACATTATAGTATTGATGATCATGAGCCAGTGAGTGTACAACAAAATCGGTGATATTTGCGTGTGAATAACATCCAAACTAAGAACAGGAACGAAACAAAATTTAGTATGTTTGCTAGGATTGCTGATATCTATGAATAACAAAAATTTGAGGTTTGTAGCATCTCTAAGACCGAAGAAATTGAGATAAAAAGTGGCCGGAATCGCTAGGAGAAAGAGGTAGGCCATGCGGCCGTTGACTCTGCTCGCTGCACTATGACTTGAAACCATGGAACATGACTGGTCCCAATGCGGATCGTTGGTGCAATGGACATTTCATTCAAATTAACATCCATTGCACAAAATTAACAGAAAGAAACGGTTATAATTTTTAGGCAGTAAAGTTACATTAAATACTATGTTTTATTTTTTGCAGTATGCACATATAACATACAACATATAACTAATGCTTACAGATACTACTGTGGTGTCGTGCCAATGGGGATAATGGCCCTCCTAATCCAGGAAGCGATTGTTTTGAGGTTGTTTTCTAACTGCCCGCGGTTCGTTGGCCAACTAGAGGTGAACGACCGCTCGGTTACGACTGTGAACCGTTACGGCGAATCCAGGACAGACGACCACAGTAACGAATACCGGCGCGACGCTCGCAAGCGGCGCCGCAAGACAGACACAAGAGAACTACCGACAGCATCAAACATAAAAATTATACTCCTAATCTTTATAGGACAGGCAGGGGGGCGGGGAAATTGGACGGAATATAACTATGGGAATTAATATCGAATTTTTGGTTATATCTGCGGTAACATTCGAAAGTGAAACCGGGAGTTAACAACAGAATTCGCTCTGCAGAGACAAAAATTTTGAGAGCTCAAATGTATTCTTCTGATGACCGGAGACGAGACAGAAGAT
The DNA here is from genome assembly GCA_031002005.1 of Vandiemenella viatica. Lineage (NCBI taxonomy): Eukaryota > Metazoa > Arthropoda > Insecta > Orthoptera > Morabidae > Vandiemenella > Vandiemenella viatica. The sequence goes on from CM061920.1 coordinate 172,352,675, forward strand.
AGAGGTGGGATGATCATTTGAATAATGGTTTATCTAGGATTTTAAGGCAATGGGCTACTTACTATCGGATAACCCCTAAAATGAGAACGGAGTGGTGCAAGAGCCTTCTCCATAAGGCAAGGAAGAAGAAGGAAAAAACTGGTATCTAGTGTTGGCCGGTTTACAGCAGAATGGCGGTTGTGGAAACATAATCTGCCGTTGGGGAGCGTCCATAAACCACGTAGCTCCATTTTGTCCTCCTGTGAACCCCACCCCTCCCCCCACGTAGCCCGACGTGGCTTTTGTCTCTATCCGCCCCCCTTTTCGGCTCGTAGCACGTAGCTTTTTTCCATATTGATTCCAGAAGACATATTGTACTTTTTCTCTTGCCAGACTATCGTAAATTACATACCGGTATAATTAAATGACGGAAATAAATATTTACATGTTGTTGTGTGTTCTGTACCTCATTTTAACTGTGTGTTGTTTGACGGGAGCATTTAATTTACATTAAAATAAATATCTTAATAGCAAAAATACAATTTTCCAAAACCAGTGTCAATCGGAGTTCTAAAATTCAGCTTTTATTGTTGTTTTCTACATGAAAGATGTTTCTAGAAAAATATGCAGCCTTGTAAATTTCCGTCTATTTATCGAGGTCCACTGATATCTTGTCGGTGGTAAACGCCACCTCTCCCCACTACAGCCTCTCCCACCACGCGGACAGTCCCGCCCACAGAAGATGTTTCTAGAACGCCGCGGAGAGCTATATATTCGGCTCGCAACTCAGATTTACCAGCAGTCGGCCTTTGCGAATGACTGCAGCAAATCCAAGAAAACACTCTGTCGCAGTTCGCAAAGTCTAACTGTAGAAACTGCTGATCGATTCGAACAGACTTTAGTTTGGACTCTACTGTTACCAATAGACGTACCTGTTGATTTAAAACACTGGTACACGAGCACGCCAGCGCGGCACCTTGTATCTTTGATTAGTGCCGTTATTTACGAGAATGCTTGGGTGTTAAAACATTGCCGTTCTCGGAGGTAGGGATTTCGCTCCTTTAAAGTATGCGTGGCTACGCCATCCATTGAGATTATTGTTTCGAGATGGCTTCCGTAACCATTTAGACGAATGCTGCGCCTCAGAAATATGCGTAAAACTTACGGGATACAAAACATACATATCAGTACAAAGCTATTAGGGTTGTCATATAAGTGGCGAGATTAACTTTTTATAGTCTGTCCACTCTGAACTGGCGGTTCAGGGTCATATTCCCCTGTCCCCTCTCCTCACCTCACTACTCTCTCCCATTACCTATCTCTGCGAACTACCCTGCGTAAGCCCATCGTGTCAGCGCACGTAAGGGGTAACTACAGCGGAGAGGGGATGAAGCAGAATGACACTGAGTTGTCAATTCATAATGAACGGAGTATAGTGCAGACGGTCGCTCAGCTGTCTACTGAACGTCTGAAAAAGTATTGTGTTATCATCTCATACACAGAACCGTTTCTGTAGGGCTCTGCTTACTATCCGGTCAGCTGTTCTTGCTAATCGAAGCCATAGCGTTTTCGCTGTTTAGGTTCGTCGACGCTGTTAGTTATATGAGCGTGCTGCTCCCTGCGTATTGATGTGCCGTTGGGCTGGAAAGGGGGGCCTACAACCTCGTGAATTCAGATAGAACCGTAAGAGGGCATCCATAAATTACGTGAGGAGTTTTTCTGGATTTTCGGACCCCCTCCCCCCTTCTGGTGAGATGTGCTCCGTGAGACCTCCCCCCTAGAAATAACCTTCGCAATGTTTTTAGACCTTTTTTTCAGGTCTCAACCTACCAAAGCCGGTTACACCCCCACTTTTCGACGAAAAACCTCCCTAAAATCGACTTTCGCGTCATTCGTAGACCTTTTTTTTAGCTCTACAGTCCAACAGAAATTTCCAAAACTCACGTGAGATTTCCGTTGGCCCCCGTCCCCCTTGGTGAGATTTGGTGAGATTTCGCTGGCCCCCCCCCCCCCTATTTCACTTCACGTAATTTATGGATGCCCCCTAAGCCTGCGGCTGTACTGTTTATGGTTTTCAGAAGATTTCCTGTAGTCATCAGCTGGATGCTGGGACGGTCTAAAAAAAATACCCATTTCACAAGCAGACTAAGAACGTTCTTGTATGGGTTATGCGCTACCGGCATATGTTAGGTTGTCCCTTCTCCCATGGCGGAGGAAACAGTTACAGAAATTTTAACAAGTTGGCTCTAGGCTTGTGTTGAGTTCATATTAGTCGAGTAGTACAGATACTGAATCAAATTTGCGCTGAATTGTCTGCAGTGATAGTAGTCGACCTTGCATAATGCCGATGAAATAGCATATAAGAGGAATTTGTAAAACGTAATGGAATTTTACCGGGAAAACTAAAATTACCTACCTGGAAGTTTTAAACCCTAATTCCTGTCAGTGTACGTTTCTTGGAATCGAATACAGTTCCGCCAGCCGCTCCGCTGTAGTCAGAAGAGTTCGAGGAACTTTAACAGCAGAGCTCTACCCTTCCGCCATGACTCAGGTAGAACCACTTGCAGCAGGATTTTCATCTGGATAACTGCCGACAATTGCTACCATCCACGTCAGCAGAGCAGGCAGCCTGCAAGACCAGAGTAATGTTGTATGCTCCATTTATGCTTCCATACTGTTGTATACTGTACATCTATAACGAAAAAAAAATAAACAGATTATGATAATGTTTGGCTGTTTTACGGTCTGAGATATGTCTTTTTGATGTATTTATTTAGCGTTTGTTGTCACATGACACTATCTAATATGGAAGTGTTGAACGGACAAAGCCCTCAGCTGGCTGATGAAAACACAGGATTGCCACTCATAACCTCTAGAACTTCATATCGAGATGCTCTAGCGAGGCAACTGCCTCCGGCGGTACCGAATTAGCCGCAGTACGGCGAATCTGCCCAGCCCCAGGTGTGGAGAGTGGAAACAGTTCTTGCCGTGCCACATCTAATACGGTTTAATTTACTCCAAATGTCACACAGCACTGCGGTAGGTAATTAAAATTTATTCTGAACGCCTCACCGCTTCACCTGTAACCTGGCATCACTTGAAATGCAGTGAAGAGGTTTTGACGCGGTTTTCACTGCTTCAAACCTTAGGGTTTTACTCAACATCAGAGGTGTGCACAATAACATTTCGTCATCAAGAAATAAAAATTTCATCATATCCTTTTACACATAATCTGGCGTAACTTCAAAACTACTGAACGGGATGTGGTGTGTTTTTAACAATTGGAATTTTTTAGGGTTTTGCCTAAAATTTGCAATATATTTCATCACCCTACTTTAACAAGAACAGAGCAGAAAATTAATTTCTGATGATAATGGTATGAACGAAATACGAGGTAATCCGAAGCCAAATAGACTGCCGAAGTATTGGCATAACAACTTTATCCATTCTCAGAGAATATTTAACTTGATGTGTAATGCGAAATGTAAGTATGTGATTGAATATATATATTTTTTAACTGCTTAACGTCTCTCAACAGCGAGATCAAGAGACGGGAAAGGAACGGTAAGGAATTCGGCCATGGCCTTTTTGAAGGAAGCATCACGGCATTTGCCTGGAGTGATTTGGGAAACCATGGAAAACGCAGATCTGGATGCCCGGACGGGGATTCGAACCGGCGTCCTCCCGAATGCGGGGCGAGGACAATATATATATATTTCTTTTTAAGGAAGTCTTTTGTACTGGCCTGGTGGCTCAGTGGTTAGGGCGCCTCACTTAAGATGGAAAAATAGCCTGATCGAATTTCTATCTCGGCGTGGCTTTTCATAGGTCCTTAACCCGACCTTCACCCTGTAGTTCCACTCTATGGCTAATAACCCTAGTTGTAACACGGATGTGTACAAATCCAAAGCTAAATCAAGCCAAACGAAGAACCAAAGTTGATCCGAACGAACTTGCATACATTGTGAAACACCACATGATTCGTATCAAATTAATGACGATAATTTACAAGTCGGTGAAAAAACGACAGAAAGCTTCTTTGGTTCATGTGGACTAAGTCACGGGCGAAAGCTTATTATTAAATACACTTGCTGAGGAAAAGGGCATGTGTCCAGTTCGCAGACGATACGTTTTTATTTTGCTACTAATACCATATCTGTTTCAAGCTGCTACATCACGAAACGAGTTATGATTCGTCAATTTCTGAAACTCTCCAACCCTTTCAGTTGTTCGATTCTAAGTGTAAACAGTACCGGGTAACTTTCTTATGTTTTAGTAGGTAGATTGAGTAGTCACTCTTCAGTGATTTTTACCAGCGACTGTTGTGAGACTGTATCCAGCTGTACGTGTGTATAAGCTTCCCTGAGCCGCGCAGTGCTGGCGCTGCCTCCGCAGATGTTGGGGGCGGGCGGGCATTGGCCCCGCGTAGCCCTCGGCGGTTCCCACACAGTCAATGCTCCACTGCGCCACGAGGCACAGCCCTTCTCGGGCGAACAAACTCACATTCCGGGTGAAGTAAAGCCTTTACCTAGATATCGGGGTATTCTTTACACCTCCGTGTTAGATAAAGGACGGGCACTGCAATGAAATGTTTAGGACTTTCAGCTCAAATCAGAACCCTCAGCTTCATCGGATATTGACCAGTCGGCAGTAAAACGCTCTACCGACTCGGATACTTGTTGTTGTAACCTTGTTATAACAACTAATGTTTTAGTTACTTGGCATGAGTTTAAGAGATGTTTTTTTATTTAACTTTCCAGTTTAGCGTGTCACTGAGGATGAAATCATTTAAACTCATATATTCTACTGCACCAAAGTGAGGCTCTCTGTCTGCGAGCGCTGTAAATTCCGTACTAAAGTTTATATTTTCATGGGTTATTCTGTTCATGAAAAGGAAACTAGAATCAGTACATCATTCTCCAAGATTACGAAAACCTACGAAATATTCGTAATGAGAACGGCTGGATTTTTTTTAAAACTTATGGCTTTACGCCTCGTCGGCGCCGAGGTCATTGGAGACGGGATGGGATTGGGGACAAGGAATGGCAGGGAATTCGCGCATGGCCTTTTTGAAGGAAGCATCCCGGCTTTCACGTGGAGTGATTTGGGGAAACCATGGAAAACCCAAATCTGGATGCCCGGACAGGGGTTCGAACCGGCAAGCCCAGGATGTTAACCGCTTATCCACCACGCTCGGTGCCGGATTTGGGCTCAACGTATCTGCTGTATGATCAGTGAGAATCGAAGTTGACAACTCCATTCTTTAGTAACAATAAGAGAAAACTAGTTTGCAATAAAAGAAAAGCAAATAACGATGACTGACTTAATTTTACTTCATCATAGATCCTCACAGTTGCTTTTCTTTCTCCATGAAATTAATACTAAATCTATTGAATGTTGTAACCTTTGTCTGAAGAAGGCTTCCCTGGGCTTTATCCGTAGAACGAAAGGTAAAACGCAGAAGAAAACACTAGGGACGATGCATCCAACGAGTCTCCTGATGTAGAAACGGGAACTTAACATCCTCATCAATACAGCGCGTTGTGTAATATGTCATCTGCATCATTCACTATACCCATGGTTATCGTATATTCTTCTTCCCTTCCACTGTAATCAAACTTTTTTTTTTTTTAAATATACCACTAAACATTGTTATCATTTAAAGAATTTATTCATTTCATTACCTATAGACTTAATCTTTCTCAATATTTCCAAACTTGAAATTTCATTCTATTCGTTTACTCGAAGGTTTACACTAATAATCCGATTTGGTCCATTAGTACAATATAAGAAAACAGTTTCTCAGTACCCGCTTAGCGATTGATGTAAACTGTGGAGTTATCATTGCTTTTGAGCAACAATCTTTTTGCAAGGGTTAATTTGTTTTCGATATAATTCTTGCTTCTGTCATCTATAATGATGCATTTTACAGTCAAATAACTTCGCCGCGTTTAAATCTGCAACCCAAAATTCTGAAATGTTTCGCCGCTTTCTATGTAGTGTATTTGGAATGGTTTCCCGGTGATATTGTAGTGTTACTGGGATGTGGTGGTAACCGCAAGCCTGTCCGACAGATGGGACGCGGCAGAAATGAAACGTCCGCCGAGGAATGCAAAAAGAGCGCCGCGAGCAGCAAACCGGTCTGCTGGGAACATCCAGCGGGTGCGCGGAGCAGCCGCTGACAACTGTATCGCCTGTAGGGAGCGTCCATAAACCACGTAGATCCATTTAGGCCCCTCCCCCTCCACGTAGCCCGACGTGGCTTTTGCCTCTACCCCACAACCCCCTTGCGTGGCACGTAATTTTCTTTTCTCTTGATTCCAGAACTCATTCTGTACTGTTTTCTCTTGTCAGACTATCGTAAATTACATACGGAGATAATTTAATGACGGAAATATATATTCACATGCTGTTGTGTGTTCTGTACCTCATTTTAACTCTGACAAATAATATGAATGAAAAACTACGTGGCTTGGCTCGGAAACGCCTCTCCCCCTCCCCCCCCCCCACGTAGCCCAGCGTAGCTTAGGGGGCGTCCATAAATTACGTGAGGTGAAATAGGGGGGGGGGGTCCGGCGAAATCTCACCGAATCTCACCAGGGGGGAGGGGGGGGTCTACGGAAATCTCACGTGAGATTTTGCGAAAAATTTGGGGATAGTAGAGCCAAAAAAAAGGTCTACAATTTGCGCCTAAGTCGATTTTAGGAGGGTATTTCGTGAAAAAGTTAGGGTGTGACCTAAAAAAAAAAAAGGTCTACAAAAGTTTCGAGTGCGATTTCTAGGGGGGGTTCTCACGGATCTGATCTCACCAGAGGGGGGGGGGGGTCCGGCCAGATCTCACGAAATCTCACCAAGGGGGAGGGGGGGGTCCAGAAATCCGGAAAAACACCTCACGTAATTTGTGGATGCCCCCTTACCAGCCAACCCCTCCCACCCCCTAGACCGAGCCACGTAGTTTATGGACGCTCCCTTATCATAATGTTCCTCAGCAGGAGCTCTTACATTTTCGTGTCGCAGTCAGTATTTCTACTGGTTGTGGCAATATAAACTAGAGTAAGAGGGTTTTAAAATCAACGCAAGGAAGACTGAAGTACTGGTTCGCAGCAAACAAGCATTAAGGACACCATGGGAATGAATCTTAACCAAGTAGATACGTTTAGATATCTGGGTGGAATAATAAGTGCAAAAGGTGGCTGTGAACCAGACGTGAAAGCTAGAGTGAAAGCTGGATGGAGCAAATGGAGAGATGTTGCCGGTATGAGATGTGGTAAAAGGATTCCTAAAAACCTGAAAGTAAAAATGTATGCGACTATGATATTAAGACCAGTTATCACTTATGGGTTAGAAACATGAAATGGAGGAAGCCCTTCTGGAGAGGATGGAAATGAGGATGCTAAGGTCGCTATTGGGTTTTTCTCTGAGGGACAAATTTCAAAATGTAAAGATAAGAAAAATAGCTGTATTGGCTAGTATTAGTGAAGTCATTACAGAGGGAAGATTAAGGTGGTATGGTGCTACAGGTGAGGAGGAGCCAGGCAAGAAAGCATATGGGATGCCTGTGGGAGGAAAGCGATCCAGATGGAGACCATGGATAAGGTGGAAGCCTCTAGTTAAGAAGAACCTCGTGAACTTACGACTGAAAGAAGAGAACACTGTTGACCGGAACGTTGGAGGAAACTCGTCAAGGCAGCCGAGTCCTAATGTTGGGTAAAGGTGGTAGAGAACAAGAAGATGAACGATCGATGTTAAGAGAGGAAACAAATTAATACTTTACTCTCCTTAATCAAGTTTCCACTAATTTCTGTGTCTTAATAGAATTCCAATTTTTGAAATCTATTTTTCATTCAAAGATTGCTAACTTTTTCAAGTTTATTGTTTGCTAGTATAGCTGGAAACAATTATCACCAAAAACACGGAATTCTTGAAAAAAATACTCCATTTTTATATGAAGACAGCATGTAGCATTGATTTATGACTAAAAAAGTAGTTTTTAAAACTTTATGTGTGAAGCACTGCACTTTATGGTAGCGAACAAAGAATTTTAGAAATACCGGAAAGAAGGAAAAATGAAGCAATTGAAATGTGATGCTATAGAAGGATGCCGAGAAATAGGTGGACAGGCAAAGTATGAAATGAACTTGTTTTATGACGGAAGTGAAGTTTGTGGAAGAGTCTTACAGAGAGACAAGATGGGGGGTGATATTTTGCTGCATGCAGGATTGGTTAATTTGTTAGTATACGGAACTGTCGAAGGTAAGAACTGCAGAGGAAGACAGAGATTAGGATTTATTATAATGTGACACTTTTCGCCACATTCTAAAGCGCATTTTTATTATATAAATCATAGTGCTAGATTAATTTCATAAAGCTTGGGCGACTACATATATATATTTCTGATGATTTCCTAAAAATACGCAAGTTCCATGTGAAGACTGTAATGTCAGTGGTGAACATTCAGTGTATCTTGTTGCAACGAATATTAACAATTATTTAGCTGAGCAGGCTTGAAGAGAATCGTGGCCTTCCCGAGAGGCATTCACCGGTACTGTTAGCCACGGCGACAGGATGTCACCGTCTAACAACGCGCGGGGATAAAGGGTTTCGCCGGAGAACACTTCCTGCCTCCTTGGGGTGGGCAGTCAACAAGAGGTCGCTCATCTAGCGGGGAATTCCTGTCACCCGAACACGGGGGTCGTCCCCGAACTTAGCCGAACCATTTCGGCCACATGCGATCCAAACGCGGGGCGAATAAGATATGGACGATATCACGTGACATCAGGTGGTCGCGCTCAGACCCAATCCCAGTGAGTAGATAACTTAAAATCCTGGGAATTTTCTGTTAAATGTGATCTTCGAGACTGCAATTGTGGAGCCAAAGTTTTCCTCGGAGATGGAGATTCATTCTGTTGTGGACTCCGAAAGTTGGCTTTTCTCGCTTACTGCTGCAGTCTGACTCCTGTTGTCGGTAATCTGAAGCTGCTGGCTTGTATAGCGAGGCGTTTACTGGAGCAGCTTTCGCACAGGGCACAGTCAGTAATGCGATGACGCGCATTACCAGAACGAGCGTGACTGTAGGAGCCTTCTAAGACAACTCCTGTGCCGTGGGCCATCTTCGATCACCGCAGTCATCAGACGCAGATCTACAATGGTAAAATATTACGATCGAACTATCTGATTGTGCATTCAGTGAAACTGAACCCTTAAGCGTCTTTGAGAGAATAGATCCATGTTCTAACTTTGTAGCTGAAAACCCAACTGAGCTAGGGGCCAGAACTATTTCAATTATTTTCGAGTAACATAATTGTTCATTCGTGACGCCCTTACATATTGATTCTGAGGTGATTTAAAAGTTTCTTGCTCATAACGGCTAATTGTACCTCTGAGCGTTGCTTTTGTGATTTTGCCTACTAGTGTTAATGTTAACGGTAAATTCGCTCAGACTTGTAATCGCCAATGATACTAAAATAAATGTCATATTGTGACAGTTTTCCTGTATTCCAAATAACATCGAGATTCTTGCAAAATCCATACTTTCACTCCTTCATAAAATAAAAATCCCATTTTTTAATATTAATATTAATGATAACCAAACTTATCTCACACACAATGGACCCCCTCTACAATATGATGAAGCAGATAATTGAGGTCGTGTGTTGTAAGGTGTACCTTGAGATTAGCGTAAGACAGGAAGAGAGAGATTGACCACAGAAAAAAAAAAGTGTCTATATGAAATGAAGAGTGAATTTGACCATACATTATTAAGTTATGACCAGTCTGTGAGTAAATTTTGTAATACACCTACGTCTGATCCGTCACAGAATTTGTGGAAGTGGGATAACTCAGAGATAATTTGTGTAACATAGATTATCGTTTCTTCGTAATGTCGCTTTGATGGAAATTTTACGATAAATCTAACCTGTGCGCTAAATGGTTTGTGACAGTTTCTTCTCTTTTTATTTCCTAAAGAAGAGCTGAGAGTATGAAGAAAACTTTCCTATTGCAGCAGATTCGCGGTAACTTGTTTTAATCCGCATAGTACACACATCCAGCGCTGCCAGTACAGCCAACTTATACCGCTGTCTTTGAAATTATACAGAATGAAACCCAATTATACAAAGGGGTCATCCATTGATTACATACGTTAGTGAAAGTGCTGGGAGCAAAAAAAGTCCACGAAAAGTAAACAACGTATACATTGATAAATTTTGAATAACAAAAAGGAAATAGATATGCAGGAAGGGTTGCCAACTCAATGAAACAAAGGGCAAACACTTTCAAAAAGGTGCTGGAATGTACTTTACTTTTAAGTGCTCATTTTTGTATCCAATTATACATGGCAATCTGTTATACAAACAGGATACAAGAGGTAACCAAATTATACAATTTTTGTATCCAATTATACAATCTGGCAGCCCTGCACACATCGGCTGAGTGAAGTGTAGGCCTTTTCTGACAATGCGTTCCAAAGAACAGCAAACGATTGTTCAAAAGACAAATCAAAATCTCTTCTAGCATCAATTACGGAGCTGTCACATCGCATCAGCATTGGACCGCATACCGTATTTCCTTTTCTTCTCCGTTTCTTACACAAAAGAGATAATTACGAACGGCTGGGGTATTCTCTGAAGCTATTTGGTATTCTTAAAATCGTTGTGGGCTAGCGTATCTGTACTCTGTTAACTGGGGGCCGAGTAAGATATTTATGGGATATTTGAGTTTACCGATCCTTCAAGATCTTTCATTAATAACTTCGCTTTAACATCAGCAGTTTACCTTAAGTATCACAGTAACGATGGACGAAAACACTTGGAATATGATAGTGTTTTCGTGCGTTAAAGTATTACAAACGGAATTTGTGTATTCTTAGAACAATATAATGACAGGTTATAGAAGATCTGTGGTTAACATGCAGTTTTAGTCAAATTTCACACTTATCAAATAAAAATTTATAATGAGAGTAAATGTTAATGCAAGTAATACAGAAATGCTTATTCTAATGCTATCAGATTATTATTTGTAGTGTCTAGTACTCAACAGCCCTGTGTTAAAGAAAGAGAAGAAAAGCTGATTCGTGATTTAAGGTCATATGCTACTGTTCAATTCGATTGGCATTTGGTCTTTCTGTCCCTAAACCATCTTCTGTAATTATATTTATCAAAACTTATAATTGTTATTTTATTTCTTCGGCATTGCTCTCCACTGTAAAGAAGATATAGGTCGAGCACAACTAGTTAATTAAAATCACATGTACCCCAATCCAGACTCGAACTAGTGACACGCAGGGCCAATGTGCAAGCCCCAACTCTGCGGAGGCGGGCGTGAAAATTGATCATACGATCGAAAAACCGAAAAGGAGCACATATAAGGCCACTCATTGGATACATTTTCTTCTTTTGTCAGATAGTGAGCTATGTGTGTGAAAATGACATTCTACAAATAAAATTGTTATTATTTAGAGGGGAGGTGACCTAAAAACACCAACATTCTAAATACTCATTCAAAATGATTGAGGGAACTACGAAAGAGAATCCGATTTATTTATTTCGTGGGACATAAGGACATCATGAACAGCGTAATATAATAAAATGATTATACATATAGTTAGAAATATAACATACCTGATTTGAAATAAGAAAATGGTACTAGAAATAGATGTTTAATATTTGTAGCCATTCAATGGTGCAAAAGTAGACTAGCCGTGGGTGAGCACTAGACAACATGACATAACCACCAGTTAAAAGTCTACCTCTCTAATGGATGCTGGACCTTTTGCTTTAGCTTATTGATATCCCAGTAACCAGAAGATACAGTACAATTTTTTCAACTTCAAAAGGCTTTTCTCAAAGCGCAAAAGCGACTATTTTGACGAAATATCTAGGACTAACACCAAACACTAAAAATTCTCCCAGAGGATCTGTTGGACCCTCTTAGGGTTACCAGATTTTTTTCTAAACATCCGGGGACGCTTCACAACTTTTTCACCAAAATCCGGGGTCGCTTTCTGCATTTGTCCTAATTACGCGTTTTACTTTTATAAGTTATATGAGTAAAGGTTGAGTTAACTTAAAAGTCAGCGCATATTGTTTATATTTTGTATTTTAAATGAGGATCACAGACAGCCATATTGCACACAGCAAGGAAACTTGATTTTCCAAAGCTGTTGTGTCCAAGACGCAGTATCCTTGTAATTTTCTTTTAATCCTAGGCACGCACAAGGAAAGGAGAGGGCTTCATATCTCTTGCTTTAAACGATTGCATTAGCAAATCAGGGCTTTTAAAGAATTCTCGCTTGATTTAAAAAAAAAATCTGAGGGCAATAGTAAAAATCAGGGGACATTGCGGAGACGAAATCTGTCCGGGGACAGAGAGCTAAATACGGGACGTCTGGTAACCCCACCCTAGATGGAAGTAGTGCGAGCCTTGCCCCACCCGCCGCGCCGTGCCGACATTCCGTGCCGCTGAGTCGACCTTGTGGAGTGCGCGCGTCCTTTCCCACGCACTGGGAGGTGGGCCACTCCCACACAGCCGCGTGTGGGGTGCAGGCCCGCACCCACCATTCACAAGCGTCCCTCTGTGCACAGCCAGGAGGGCAGGAACTTGCCGAATGAGCTTGCTTCACGAGCAAAGGAGCCGAAATGTATTGACCATAGGGAAATCCTATCAAATGGCAACGGTATCATTTCTCGCTCGTCGCGGTGACCAGTTTCTATTCCAGTTAATGGAACTGAAAGACATAAAACAAATCGGCTGATCATAGTTATCAGAGGCGATATAACAATCAATGTGCTGTCTATAATACAATAATCAGCATTTATTTCTAATTTAATTTATTTATTAATTCAGATGGTACTCACACCATCACGACAACGAATTAGAGTCATGAAAGATACCACTTGTAAAAAAATTTGTATCGTATTGTCCTAAACTCTGGTAGATCAGATTCAGCTATAGGACCTGCAGAGGTTATTGAGGACACGGGCTTGAATCTAAGAAAGGAGCTGCTTTTCCTAAGGATCTAGAGGAATCACTTAGTTAGAATTACAAACACATCCAACCACCAAGTCTGGCACAATAGGAGTTTATTGGCAGACTACACAGTGCTGATATACTGGATAGTATATTTGGAACCATGATGTTAGGTTCACACTGACTGAGACAAGTCGACTGCACAAGACAGATGCAGCAGTACTAGAGGCTGCTCGGCAACAGCGGCCGGAATCTGCTCCCTCCTCGCTTCTGTTCCGTATTTGGTCTTGAAACCAGAGGACTGCCAACTACACTCAGCCTTACCTTAATATGGGAATCATTTCTTTAGACTGCTTGAGACCATACGACGTGGAGTACCTATCAAACTGAAGTATCTTTAAAATTACAAACATCTCCATTGAAAGCATGTGGCTTTCGATTCTCTTGCGAACTTGTCTGGAACGTTGCGAACAATAGGAGGAAATTACATAATTACTAACAAATCCATCTGGTGTTTGATCCTTTAGCTAGAATCATATCCTCTTCATTTTGATATTAGTGCATTCTATCATAATGTTGTAGACAGGGTTTTCATGGTATTGCAATCATCATTACCAGTGTGCAACTAAAATCCAGTCTTTTTCCCCACCGAGCGTGGTGGTGTAACGGATAGCGTTCTGGCCCCGCATTCGGTTGGACGGTGGTTCGAATCCCCGTCCGGGCATCCAGATTTGGGTTTTCCATGGTTTCCCAAATCACTCCGGGCTAATGCCGGGATGGTTCCTTCAAAACGCGATGCCCAAATTCCTTCCCGTCCCTAGTACCCAGTACCTTCCCGCTTCAAATGACCTGGACGTTGCCAAGCCATAGAGCCGTATATAAAATCTATGTTAGAAACAATGATGCTGTTATCCAAAGAAAACTAAAAGTTATTTTCGTCATATAGAGATCTTATTTCAAAGTGGTATGAAATGTAGGGAATTGTGAGGTAACGTGCTTAATTAACAAAATGAAGCCGCAAGCTTGTGAGGATATAACCAATGAATTCAATACTCGAAACAGCTGATTCTGTTAAATATTAATGACAAGAGTACAGGATAATGTTAAAAAGGGTCAGTATGTGATGATGGTGTTAAGACTGCGATTCACAGATCCACTTTTAAAAGACTGAAACGAACTAAAGCAAAAATGTTTGGGAAAGTATTAACAACTGTCTTGGAATAAGTAACAGACAGATGTGATTTCTGCTCACATTTATTAACCTTATTTCATTTCTGGTAGGGCTGAAATACTTCTCTCGCCAACCACTTCGGGAGGATCCAACCAAATTTCGGATACAATACCAAGCTTAGCTTAGCTTTAATATTTGGTGAACTTTTAAACCGTCTTAATATGTTTGTAATTACTTTAGAAAATGTATTATTCCGTGCAATTAATATTAATGTTAAGATAATAGCTTAACGTCCTACTGTATATCTTCAAGGCCTTTACCTAAGATCTTTATCTTCCATCAGCATCTTTATATTTCTGTCTTCTAGTTCTTTATCACATTAACAGATATATCAGTTCGTAATCAAAGAATGGAAGTTGATGTTTAACCACGTATCCATACTTTGGCATGTAATTTACTATAAAATCAGATACATATCTCCCCTCTCTTTTTTAGTTAATGGTGATTGTCTCTGAAGTTCTCAGCTGTGTTAATAGTAAGCAACAAAACACAAATTTCAGGAAAAGTTACCGATCACCATTACAAACAAATTTAAGTTTCTTAACACATTTTTATAAGTTTATAGTAACACATGTAATGTGTAATATCTACATCTAAAACGTTTCAAATCACGTCTTGTAGTAGTTTCTTTTTTTTTTTTTTTTTTTTTTACTTATGGCTTTACGCTTCGTCGACGTCATTAGAGGCGGGATGGAAGGAGCGGCAAGGAATTCGGGCATAGAATTTTGAAGGTATCATCCCGGCATTCACCTGGAGTGATTCGGGCAAACCATGGAAAACCCAAATCTGGAAGCCCCAACGAGTATTCGAACCGGCGTCCTCCCGAATGATGCGAGGCCAGAACCTTAACCACTCAACCACAACGCTCGGTCCTTGTAATAGTATTCCCAGCTCCTCATATCAGTAATTACTGCGAGATTGTGCGGTCGACTTAAAATTTAAGAAGCGTCGGGAAAACTTTTACAAATTGTGATATGTACGCACGTAAAAAGTATGGTATTATCGAGTTTATGCTGATGTGATTGGTTCACTCAGATGTCACTATTTTCCCCTACGAAATATTAACTTTCGGTTCCATTCATATGATGATGTACGAAAAGGTTTACTTCAGATGTATCTCTGAACGATATTTCCAAAAACTTCAGGTTCCGTGAAAGTAGTAAAGAAACGCTAGAGTAGAGGTTCCCAAAGTATTTCGTACCAACCTGCTTCAGTCAAAACCATAATTCCTACGCCTCCCGCCGCCACAATTTTACTATTAATAAATTAAATGCCTACTTCTCTGTACGAACATACCATGTCATAGGAAACTCACGGATTACCGGATTATCCACGTAGCAGGAGTTAGCAAATGCTACGGGCCTCGCGCCTTTTGGGGGGCAGCGCCTCCTCTGGAGCCGTCAGGCTATATGGGCGACGGGCCCCGCGCTGTCTTAATCCGTCACTCGTAATGGGCGGACACCCAAGCATCACGTGACAACACATACAGGGGCGTCAATCCGGAAGAAGACCGCAGGAGAAGACTTCTCTCATTGCAGCTGCCGAAGAAAACACAATTCACCGAACGACCACGCTTCAAGCCCACAAGAAGCCTACATTGTTAATGATCATCTTCACAGACTATCATGTATCTCGTATCTCACATCCAAGAAGTCTATATCTTGCATCTTAAATCTTTGTATCTTGAACCACACTTAGATTTTGTGTCTTGTATCTTGTACCTGGCATTGATACCTTGAATCATACAACTTGTATTTGCACCTAGTGCCATACATCTTCGAATTTTGTAAACAATTCCTAGCAAAGTAAAAAAAAAAATCCGGCCCTGACGTATGTGATGTTAGAATAAAGTTTACAACTCTAAGAGGCGGCGAAGGAGACTTAGTACTTGCGACTGAGTGGAGCCAGGGTATCATCCAGAAGGGCAGTGAAGCTGCAATGAATTCGGCGCTCCCATTGACATGTCCTCGCGTCCCCCAGGTTTGGACCCCTAAGTCTAGTGTATAGAGCGCCGAATGTGAGGCAACTTCACCGCCCTTCTGTACGATACCCTGGCTCCACACAGTCGCGAGTACAAAGTGTCCATCGCCGCCTCTTAGAGTTGAAAACTTTATACTAACATCTCATACTTCGTGAGTTTCCTAGGAGATGTTATTGTTAGTACTGAAAGAAGGCATTTATCTGATTAATAATGAAATTGTGACGGGGATGGGGGGAGGGGGCGTGGAAAGAACTCTTTTGACCGAAAGGAGGGGAGAGGCGTGGTACGTAAAGCGTTAGGAACCACCTTGAGTCACCTTTGCAAAATTTTGTCAACCTTCTGTTCATTCTCCCTGCTGTTGCCTGGAAGCAGGTCAACAATGACGCGCAGTACGTCCGTGACAAACATACTTAAGGACTTTGTTCGGCTCAGGATGTTGTATGTGTGTCACAATTAGATCTTTGTCTCAACACACAAACATGCCTGATAAACAATGCGTCTACAATGAAACCGATAAACACCTCGGAGCTCATTTAATACACTTACAATAGGTGTAAATATAGTCACAGTATGAACAATTTTTACGCATCTAATTCTATTTAACGTTATACAAACATTTTTTTTTAAGTACAGAAGCCATAAGCATATAGTTGTTTTCCAATCCATCCTAATAATGTGGGACGCGGAAGAACGTCTGACTATAACCTGAACAGCGGGGTTCGATTCCCAACGAGGCCGAGAATTTTTCTTCGAAGCTTTCAGACCGATTTAGCCTGCTGTCCTGTTAGTACCGAGCAGGAAACAACTCGGGGAAGGGAAAGAATAGCAGCGGTCGTTGACAACGCCCCTCTCCTCCAGAGCCGTAGGTAGGCGAACGGAATACCGAGCTCTGCCTTCGCGAATCTGTCCTAAACTCGCACGTGGCACTCAGGCTTCCTCCTAATATTTATTTGAAATCCGGAGCTTTTTCCCTTACTCTAGCTTCATTTAACATCATCCTTCGTGTTCTTGTATGTGTCATGCTAGTTAGTAATGTTTAAGAATAGAATTTCTAGCTGATAAATTACAGTTTGCATGAGAGCTTTAAAGGGATGCGGTGGTCGGCAAAGACTACTGGCCCAGGTTCAAGCTTGGAGCCTGGCTACTGTTTGTAGTGTTTTGCGGAGTCACTTGGACCAGAGATTCCCAACGGGGGTGGTACCACCAACCGGTGGCCGTTGATGAAATCGTAGAGGACGTTTCTGATCCAAGGCAAATTTAGGGGGCTTTAAGTACCAACCGCCACTTGGATTAATGGGCTGCATCAATGATGATTTCATTGCATTCCTATGATATATGTAGCTGAAAGAGGATTTAGCGTAGTAAGCAATTTACAAGCAAAGAAAGGAAAAAGGTTTTCAATAGTGGAACGCACCGATTTAAGATTGCTGATGACAAGTAAGGTACCAAATATCGAAAAACTAGAATCATTGCACCAAGTTCGCACTAATAATTTTTTAATTGTATATATTAGCTAGTCAAACTTTAAACAATGCACCGATATTGTTAATATCATTCAATGAAGTAATTTTAAAAATCTATCCTTATTCATAGGAGGGTTGCCAGGGAATCACTGTTTGAAAACGTTGGAGCACTATTGGTTACGTTATTAATTAAAAGGAGAGGAATCGTTGGGTTTTTTCTGGAAAGGATGTGTAATTTTACTTTCGGAAAGAGGGTGTTAGGCCAAAAAACTGTTGGGAACCTGTGATTTAAACGAATCTTGTGTCACCCGCCGTCACCCTCTCTCCCCCCTCCTCTATAATTTTCTCCTCAAAAGCTACACATCTCGCGAATAATTTGAAATACTGTATCTTACATTGTAGAGGTAGACAATCACTATGAAAGCGATAATAGTATTCAGTGTTAAAGCGTCCGGTTACTATAATTACAAGAAACTGAGTTTACAACTACTGAAAGCACAATAGTTGAGCAAATACGAGAATTGTTGGTGAAGAAGATTGATATGACGACGAAGAAAGATTGCTTGACAGATTTTATGTAACGGCTCGGCTGCCTCCCTGCTTTTCTGAATTGCCCTATGAAACGGTTTTTCAGACAGGAAAATCGATTTTCTTACTAAATAATTTATTGAGGTTGGAGATATTTAAAAAAATAAAGACTCTACAAAACCTTTGTAATGTCGTTGCTTTCTCTCTCTCGTGTGTCTTAAAAACTGTTATGGTTAAAACTATTTAAAATTGAATTAATAACAATAAACTAATAACATCAACTATTTATGTAATTTAGTATCGTCGCAGGCTGTAGAAGTTTAGTTGGTGCAGACCTAGTTTCAAAAGTCATCAGTGCAATCTATAATTAAACTGTTCACAGTGGAATAACAGTTTTATGATTTTCTTATTCACTTCTCTCTTGTTTCTTCATTGATATCTCATCTATCAATTCCTGTGTGTCTACTTACTATATCGTAAATTTTGTAGATACGTATAACACTGACCTCTTCTTCTTCCACGGTAGTCAATCCTGGGATTGGTCTGCGGCGGTCCTCCGTTCACAATATAATCAAAATTGTAGCTGCAGTCAATTGAGCTTCTTCTTTAAATTACACGCTTGAAAATTTATATTAGTAAAAATTTGTACTGAATTCGCTATATCTTAGGGTGGTTAATCCAAATATAACCCCAGATTTCTACATCACGTGATGTTTTGTCAGAGTCCTATCATTCATTACAAATCAAAGAAAGAAAGAATTAAACATAAACATTTTAATTATATTTATATATTGTCAGATGTAATATTTACGTTCTTTAGCAACTATGGGATGCCCTCTTCTTTTTTCTGTGAACTTCCCTTATTGCTTTTCCTGTTGTATAATGAACCTCGATTTTCTTGATAAAGCATCCATCAATAGACACCCATTATATTAGCATACTACAGCCTGACGTATCCTTTTCTATCTCTTTAATATATTGATGAAATGTTTCTTGTATTCTTCGTCACTATCATCGATACGTTCTGCGAAAAAATTCAAAAACGCATATGAAAGTGACATTTTATGCTATAAAGCATGCCATGATTCCCAATAAATTTTTCAACCGTTCTCGCAATGTATCAATCCATTTTCTTAAAAAAATGGCAATAAATCAATCAAACAATCCATGGATCCATTTAAAAACTATTCTTAGTGGCCACTCGTTTTCATATTGAAGCTCTTCACGCATACTTACTTTGACAAGAGATTATAAAGCTTTTTTCTTGAGACCCAGTTTTGTATGGAGTGAAAGCTTTAGTTTTTTGAGTTGTTGGGTAGTGATTGTATATGAATAAATTTAGAGCAATAATGGAAGAGTAAGCCAATGAAATGTGAGTCTGTAACAAATGCTTGTGAATATTTATCGGAGACGGTTTTGTTTCGCATAATGTGGAGCCCGTTGTACCCTGTGTAGTTGAGCCACGCCCTAGGCAGCCACCAGCGCAGGAGTGTGACGTCACTAAGCCCCACGCACGGCCAACTAAATATACAGGCCTGGGTGCTGGAAGCCATTTTGTTTGTGACGTCAGCAAAGTAGTTCTATGATCTGCCATGCTGGTGTGTTGTGAGCCTGGAAGTTCGTTTGCAAACGTGTTTATGAGAGTATTTGAATTCTCGTCGACCAGTGGATTACCAGTTATTTTCATCTTCAGCTACTAAAGTGAAGTTCCTATAATTGCAGTTCTATTTACAGTAAGTATTTCTTAAATATTAATATAATAAGCTATTAAGATTTCTTAACGAATTTTCATTTGAACTATCATGTGTTGTTTGCGAAGTTATGTTGAAAGTTATTTTATAAAGTAACTAAATATGTACAAATACTTTTGAAAATGTGTGTATATTTACATTGTAATAGCTATATTGAATGTCTTTTTTTCAGGTACTAAAAATGCCAAGGTGTAGTATGGTCTGCTGTAGAATTAATTATGTCTTAAAACGAAAAACTCAGCACATTTTCTTTAGACAGCGATGAAGAAATAAAGAAAAAATGGCTTAGAAAAATTCCTACAGACTTCTGAAAGTTAAAGAAGCCTGTAATATGCATGAAACATTTTAGTGAAGACTGCATACTCAAAACAGAACAGTTTGCAGTAGATGGAGAAATAAAAACATTTGTAAGGAGTTATCCAAAGCTGAAACCATATGCAGTGCCATCAATTTTTCCAAATTTGCCAGGATACTTGACATTAGCTGGATTCATATGCAGAAGATGATGTGATGCAGAAAGTGACAGTTTTCAAAAAGCTGTGGCAAGAAGCTTAGAAGACTACAGGAAATATGAAGAGCACAATGTCATTAACAATTTGGGAGACACATGTACTGTAAATATTTTTCAGGTGCTAAACAAGAAACAGTGGTTCTGTAGTCAGTGTGAACAAAAGGTAGTGTTTTATTGATGTTAGTAACGAAATAACAAACATTCTTGCTTTTGTAACAGATTTAAGTGTGTTTGTTTCTGTTCAAAGCTACAAAATTCTCCAGCATAAAGTGCCCAATGAATACATAGCAGTAAAGTCCAAACATGTGTTTGACAGTATGATTAAATATGTTGAGTCAATAGTGTCTAAAGAAGACCCCTTAAACAAGTAGTTGTTAAAAATATAGTGAATTTGCTACAGGATAATTTTACAGGCGAAAGATATTCACAACTACAAATGATAATTGAACAAATTCAGTTTCTATCTAAAAATGAAAGCAGGTCATATGTACAGTGGGAATATGTTATTACTGGCAGCTACTCTGTATGTTTATTCACCATCAGCATGTGCTACTTTGCATAAGATTGGTTTTCTATATTTGCCACTCCATGCAATATCAGAAAGCTGGTAGGTAAGTTTAATTGAAATAGTTTAAATGTAGATGGTAGTGTAGGGTATTTGAAGATTAAGAAGAAATTTTTGAAAGATCATGAACTTATAGTAAATGTGCTCTTGGATGAAATTTACATTGAACCTTGTTTGATCTTTAAGGGTGGTACAATTTATGGCGGTAGTCAGACTAACAGTAATGTTGCTAAAACAGCTCAGGTTTTCATGATATCCAGTGTCTTCAAAATTCAAAGATAGTGTTACTATCATACCTGTTAACACCAGTTAAAATAATGTTATTACATGTACTTAATGAAGTAGAAAAGTTGAAATATCCCTCCCAAATAACTTCATTATAGAATATGATTATGAAAAGCTGACAGTGCCCACTGGAACTGCTGTTCTAATGACAAAGTGCTTGGTTCATGTTGAAATGTATATTAGATATGTCTTCAAGTAATTTCATTGGTGATATGCATCAAATTTCTGCAGCCTAAAGCAGGAGAGCTGATCTTTCAGAGAGTGATAAATGTAAATGCAGCAGAACTTTGAGGGACATATTGCAAAACATTAATTTAAGATTCTGGAAGGTAATGATAAATAATCTCACCAAGAATGTGAATGACACTGTATCAAGTAATAAAACTGGGAGGCAATTAAAAAAACTGAAGGCAAGTTATAATATTTTGATGTAAGAATTTTTAAATTTAATTCATTGTATAAATGGAGGAGTAATAAGTTTTAAAACAAGTACATGATATAATCTTTACTTTTCTAGTGACTGAATTTGTGGCTTGTTAGACATGCAACCTGGGCCACAATGACAACTGAAAAATTATTAGTAATTTAAGCTGCTTTAATATGTGCCATTTAAGTCATGTCATGTATTGCAGTAAAATGATAATGCTGCAAAAAAGTAGAATATACTGTTTTACAAACTGATGGTTGTGTAATTTCTTCAGTAAATAAATATGTAAATACCATATTCAATGTTTTTTGTTTATTAACTCCCATTTTTCCTTAATGAAATTTTTTTAACTATGAAGAACCTTATAAACAATAAAATAATATAATGATGATGTTACCTTTAAGTTTGTAAGTGTATGAGTAGTGCAGATTTTGAAGCATGTTAATTTAATATTTTGACATGTGCACTTGAATATCCATGTGTGTGTGTGTGTGTGTGTGTGAAAATTGGAGTGGTGAGACTAAATCTGAAGTTCAATATTTGACAAAAACTAATGTAGTGAAGCACAAAGCAATTATTTACGAATATTTGAGTATTATGAAATTTACTGATGAGACTGAATTTGAAGTAGTTGACATAAAAAATCATGTAGTAAGTATAAAATAATTATTTGTCAATATCTTTGTGCACTTGTGTGTGAATTTAATTTCGCGCAGCGGAAACTGTAAGTACGCGAGCATGTGCGTGGCTCGGCTCTCGTCCGTGGTTCGGCTATAGCACTACACTGCTGACGTCACCAAAGTGCACTCAGGCCTGTATCTTTAGTTGGCCGTGGCCCCACGTGACTGCAGCGCGGCTGTGCGGTCACGGGATAGAGGTCGTAGGGCTGCGTAATGCGAATGAATGGTGGCGAGCAGATAAAACTTGTGTGGCTGCCGTCAGCCCCACTTGGGACTATGAACTCAGGCACTTCCCAGTACTGAGCAGCAGGTCTACACTCGCTCACTGCTGTCAGCGTCACCGCACTATAAGCACGCTTACGACACAAAGGCTGACTCTCCAACACTTACATACGTGTTCAGTCTCTCATTCCTGCCTAGAACCCATGACTGATTCTCAAATATCGTTTAGAATTAGTGACACAGTCGGATCTAATTCAAACAGCAAAGAGAAGATATAAAAGTCATGTACCCTGTAGTGAATTATTTCCTAGATGATGACATTCAAAAATCTATGTTGTAACCGTCAAAATTTTCATCAGCGTAATTTCTAAAAATTCCTCTAGTCTTCCACGGAATCTCTAAAACACATTTTTTTGGGTGAACGTCAACTTTTTTTTAATTAAAGAAGTTTAGCCGACATTTTGAAAAAGCTCTGTAAAAATTTGTCAATAATCATACTGTAGTTGACAAAGATTTATTATTTTTAACTGACGCTGGCGAATTGTCTTAGAAAGTAGTCTGATTAGCAGCGAACTCGTTTAAGATTAATTGTTAACAACAGAAATGTTACAAAAGCGAAACGGTTGGGAAAGGGAAACAGAGGTACACTCATTTGTACTGCCTTAGCATAGCACTCAGAGTATTGCAATCAGTTTTCACACACAAACACACTTGTTATAATTAAGCCTGAGACACTCAAAAATCAACCATCAGATCTTTGTGGCTTCACATGATTTTATATCTGAATTTTTCCTTAAATTAAACTTCGGCTTCTATTGATATATTTGACCAACAGAAGCTATGAAAACCCAAGCAGATTGTGAACGGATTAGAAAAAAAAATCTATAATGCTCAATATGCTTAGAAATGTATAATAGAATTATTCGACCAAATTCCTGACATGAAAACTTCATGTGAGACTTTATACGACGGTAAACAACAAAGCATAGCAACATATGAGATCGAACAAGTAAACATAACATTCAATGTAAACTACATCAGCATCCAGTATCTTAGGAAGACTCGCGTACCAAAGGTGGTTCAGTGTATGTTTTGGAATATCAGACAGGTGCGAAATATAAGACTTCCCCACGTCCCACTGCAAGTTTGGTGTAAGGTGGTAACGTTTTAACGGACTTAATGAAAAGCATTTGTTCGACAGATTTGCCTCGTAAAGCGCCTTTAAACCCATTGTCTTCTGTGCTCGTTAAAACTGCGGCAATAATGTTAATAATTAAGAGTGATTAAATTATCATATTTGCTCCATCATTTGATGTTTTGCTAGATAATACGAAGCGTTTCGCCACGTAATGAGTAGCACTTAACTGAAACTTTGATTTATAAACGCTAGGTAGTAATTAAATTTAAGGAAAAAACTGATGGAAACCCACGAAACTGGAATATTATTTTTAGAAAGACCGCGAGGAAGAAAAAAGCACGGAAAGTTAAACTCCAAATGAACAACAGTTGGGAAACTTTTTACAGACTGATTTTATTTAAAACAGTCATATTTCCACGAGTTTTGCGAAATATTGCTTTCGTAAAAACATGCTTAAATGATGTTAAAAATATTCATAAACAGCCAAATATTAATTAGAGTGCTCAGACACTATAGCTCTGGCCAGATTAATTGGCGGGTGGCGTCAAATGCGCCGTTGCCAAGCCGTGCGCGTAACAGTTGTATTCACCTCTTTACTTGTAGTAATGGTTTGTAACGTGTTTTAAGTAATTTATGATCACTATTCTGTCATAAAATATTGATGCATGTCATTTCGTTAAGAAAGTTATGCATTGCAGATGCGTTTAATATAATTGGAGGTTTCAAAGACCTGTTATTTATTATTCTATTATCTGCGCAGAAAAATAAAATTCTCGACAGACTAAGGAAACTTATGGAAATACTCTTCTTTTATTTGTGGCTAAAAGTCCACGTGTTACATTTTATTTTCAGTTTGTATATTTATAACTAAATCAAAATTTTATTTTGTCATCCTCTGCACTGAAAAACTTGCTTAATTAACGACAAAATTATCTGTTTATATATTACCACTCATCACTATCGTAAAATTCGTGTACTGTCCTCCTGACAAAGGACTGTCAAAGTCGCTAAGCTTTGTTAGAGTGCTGTATTGTTTCATATTTTTCTTTCGAGAAACAAACGTAGGTTATTTTCCCTCACGACACACGCGCTGGACAGTTCTCAAACCGACAACCACAAGCTGCAGCGCAAATAGCCTGTCCATTCCCTAATTTTTTTCGCAATATGGTTATTTTTTTTGCGGTAACAAATCACTGCAGTTTTTTATTTCGTCAATATCAAG
This sequence comes from Vandiemenella viatica, assembly GCA_031002005.1. Taxonomy (NCBI): domain Eukaryota; kingdom Metazoa; phylum Arthropoda; class Insecta; order Orthoptera; family Morabidae; genus Vandiemenella; species Vandiemenella viatica. The sequence goes on from CM061920.1 coordinate 172,377,624, forward strand.
TACGTCCATATCTTTCAAGTCTTTTCCTACTAGCGTACATGTAGAAGAAAAAATTTCTCGATCATTGTCCACAAGAAATTTGAAATATTTATAAACATTGTGAATGATAGATTTACTGTGTTGTCTGCTTCAGCAGCGGTGGTTCTGCTGTCGATGACTTGCGTCTTGTTGGGAGTCGTTAGTTCGGAAACACCTGGAATAGGAGAATTAGTCTCTTCCTAAGTATCCATTTTTAGTAGCAAGATTCTCTTGCTAAATATCCCTAATTATAAGTTACTGCACTTTTTGTTCGGTAAAATTATTACACTAAATTACTACAATTAATAAATAACCAAAAGGAATTATTTAAATCGCACGTAAAAATCGTAAATCGCTAAAAATCAAAATATCCTCTTTCGAGCAAGTTCACACTCACACTGACACTTTCTAATTCCGATTCTCAGGTTCACACATTTTTAGTGAAGGTAGGTGGAAGGTTTGGGGGTGGTTAGAGAGCTGTTGACGCTTGGACTAGGCAACACAGGCCGCACAGCGTTGCAATTTTCAGGTGATAGAAAGAGAGCGCATCGCGAGTTTGTCCCCAAGTACGGCAACAGCGCGTTCACACTGACCCGCCAATTACTCTGTCCACAGCTATAGAGAAAGAAGAAACTCAATATTTAATGTGAAACTGAGATTGGCAGTGGAGTTAGTGCGATCTCAAATCTTGTCAATGGCAGGCAGCCACATTACAAAAATAGCCCTGTTACAACGCTCTAGGAGACTCTCCATAAGCAAAGTTACATGTGCACAAAAAGAGGCCTTTGAGTGTTATGTGTGAAGTGCGCTCCTCTGACTAGCGCAAAGGTTATGTTAAAGCACTTAGCTATACTTACAACATTATCACAAAACATTTGCTGTTAGAGTTTGCAGTACAGAGTTCCAAATGACCTGAAATTCACAACCGACGTACAATACCAAGACGCTAGGAATAAACCCACACATTATATGGAGAGTTATAAAATCTACTTCATTGCCTCCCACAAGAAACAAAAGGTTCATTACAATATATCGATAGTCTGAAGTCCACTCTAAAAGAATTTTGTTAACTTCTGACAAGAATATTTTTCATGGACTTCTTGCCCATCCTTCGACGTCCAACATTTGTGACGAGGGGTGGCCGCTCAACCCCTCGACGTTTGGACGTGGTTTCACCTTGGTTTCGCCGCTTGTTCATGGGACTCACCACAGCACTCCTCAAACACTAGACATGTTGTCAGTTTCCGAAATGCTCGTGCCGAGTCTCTGGGCCCTAACAATCTGCCCTCAGTCAAACTCAGATAGATCGCGCGCATTCCCCATTCTAAATACGGATTGCACGTTCGATGACACTACATGCACCGTGCGTGTGTCAGACTAGCAGTCATTCTCTGTCAGTTGACGCTGGTATCGCCTGGACGGGTTTATATCGATAGTAGGGAGGCAGTCATAATGTGCTGGCTGATCAAAGTAGATATTGTTGTATACCGTACTTAGTAACACTTAAACACTAATACTCTACACTTAAACACTAATACTCTACCCAGTTGGTTGAACCTCTCTGGCTGAAAACAGTAATATACATACAATACATTATATATGTACTAACACAAAGCATAATTACAGAAATATTGCCACTATCTCATTTCTTTATTTGATCTGAAAAATCATTTGGACAAGACACTATATAGGTTCCAATGAGATGTTTTTGTTGTCTAGTGCAGATCTCACCAACGTTAAACCAATTACTATCGACAACATTAAATTTGAAAATAACTGACTGTATTCTTGGATCCCGTGACACTTATCGTCGTCGAGAAAACAAATCTGCCGTGCTTTGTTATAAGTCTGTGTTTGTTATGGCGAATCTAAAAATAAGCGTGTGCGGCAGTAAGACCGCCTCTGTATAAGGCGCGGCGAGACGAGGAGTGGCGACAGGGCGGCACCACGCGTTTACTGTAGCCGAGAATAGAGGCGCACCATTGAGGAGGGCCAGACGCAGCACAAAAACCAGGCGCTGCAGCGGGGGAGTCATTGAGGAGGGCGGCTAAAACTGTCGCCTCAATGGCTGCGGCTCAATGGGCCACCTCCACCCAGGAACAAAGAGAACCAACTACCAGTGTCTAATACATTCGCGCTGTCCTACTTGCGATGACAGTCGTTCAGCTGCAGTTTGTACGGTTGTTTGATTGACAGGTATTAAGTGCATTCGATGCATTATTAAGGACTTTATTAAAAACAAAACGCGATACCATCAATAATTTGCGAAAAACTGTTAAAATATTAGTTAACAGCAACTATAAATGCATTAATGCTGACATAGCTGAGCTAGAACGTGCAGGGCCGGCGCTAGGAATTTCGGGCCCTGGGTAAAATGAGCGACCTTTTTTTTTAGCTCTACAAAATGACCAGGCGCCAATGGGCGTAATATTGGCTTCATGGCCTGAGGGCCGCTATAGCCGGTGATCGGGGCCCCCCATTAGCCCGCGGGGCCCGGGTACTTTTGACCCGCTTAACCCCCCTTAACGCCGGCCCTGAGAACGTGTTCATAATGGTCCTGACGCTCGTCGTCAGAAGAAAAATTTACAATACAAAGAATTATTTGCCTCGACAATTACCTAAGATACAGGAAACATGTCAGTGCACTGATACGGAGGGAAAATATACTGAAAATTATCTGTATGTAAGTTATAAGTTTATATTACGGTCTGAGCGAAAGAAATTTCAATTCAACTAGAATCTTTCTCATTCATCATTTGTCTACGAAACATTATACATTATCCGAAAATCTAACATATTCCTGAAATAAATTAATACTATTAATAACACAGGACCGAAAGCTGGTAATGAATTTATCTACGTAAGTAAAGTACATTAGCGCTTAGTTAACAGGCACTAGGTATTTGCACAAGGCATATACGAAATCAAAGTTAAGGAATATTCGTACGTACAGTTTCCGCTTCAATAGGAAATACTACTTAGTACTTATTTCCTCCGTAGTTTGCAAAGTCCAAGATAAAATTTCTTTCAGTGTCTAAAATTTAATTCGTATTTTTTTTTCATTTCGGGTTTAGAGCTATTTCCTGGAAATAGCATTTTGATAACCAAACTTAGATGACCGGACCCGTGTCCTACAGAATGTCCGGATCGAGCTAGGAAGCGACTACAAACTTCCTATCTCGGTTAGGGGGGGGGGGGGAAGTGTTGGGTAAAAAGCTACTCTGGGCTACGAGGGAGGTGAGGAGTCCAGGGCAAGCCATGTAGCTTTTCATTCGTATTATTTTTGACAGTGAAAATAAGGTACAGAACACCACAAAACAGCTTTTGGATATTCATTTCCGTTTTTAATTATCTCCATATGTAGAAAGAAGTTTTTCCCATGAATTCATAATTGGAACGAGTGGCGAATGTCAACATTTCATTCACAATATTTATAATTATAGAAAAGTACATAACGCAAATATCAGTTATGTTCAATATACACGCAATAATATTAACTACAATCTGTCAAAACATTACAAAAAGTCTTCTAGAATTAAGAGGGAAACAGCTACGTGGCACGCAAGGGGATGGGTAAGTTCAAGGCAAAAGCTACGGCAGGCTACGTGGGGGGAGAGAGTGTTCAAGGGAGGCCAAAATGGAACCACGTAGTTTATGGACGCTCCCCTAGCAGTCATTGTGGAATTTCTACTTTTGAGCCATTAACTCAGCCTCGAATCTACCCTAGCAAGTGTATTCTTCTGCATTCGATTCTCATTATTATATCAACCTGAATATCCAGTCTGAATTAAACCGACCTCGCATTTTTACCAGGCGTGTAAAAGGAAGCCATACAAAGGATATAATCGCAACAATGAGAACAAATGATCTGCGTTAAACCGGAAACATTCATGCAGTGAGGGTACACAACATTGTTGATGCTGACTCCTCTTTAAGATGCGGACATTAAACTTGGCGGCCTTTACCTTTCTCCCAAAGGAATGCGCCTGAAGGGCAAGCACTGGGCTTCACGATTTCTTTTTTCCTTCTTCATGCACGTTAGAACTTAGTCACACTCGTCACCGTCTCGACTTATTTACACATAAAGAAATAAGGGAGTCTGTATCCAGCCTTAGCGCAGCCCCCCACAGGTAGACCAAACAGTCTCTCAGCAGTGACGGCCATCTCGTTTTACGCTTTGCCATAATCACTTTCCAGTTTGTCAAAATGTTCCCACTTTCCACTTCAGAGCTACGCTTCGCAGAAACAAATCATATTTCAGGAACCTTCCACGGCTCGCAGACTAATGACAGCACTCTGTCCCTCCTTCAGCTGAGATTGCTCCTAATGGCCGGAAAGACATCGACCTTCTCTTTGAAAGGTGATGACTGATGACAATAGCAGCAACTTCGTAACTCGACAGTGCTGCACTGCCTGGTGTTTGACGGAGACATGTTTCTTGAAGTTAGGGAGCGAAGGCTGACATTTCAAATAACTTGATAGTTACATCTACGACTATCGATAAAGTATCAGACTATGCTAGAGATAGGAGCAACTCAAGTACCCTCTAGCTGAATGATAGAGTGTTCTGCAATTTGCTGCTCAATAGCACACGGTTCACTTCCCTCCTCTAGTATACATCCGTCTTAAATCACCTCATCCGTAGAGAGGACAAAAATAAATAAAATGCATGTGACATTATTGGCCGGCAAACTCCTAGATTGGTAGAACGGTTAAGTGAAAGAATTTCAATTTACTACGAAATATGCTTCCACCTATCTAACCAAATAACCTTAGTGCGTAAAGGAGATAAGTCGAAGTTCATGCTATGACACGATCTCGTAATGTAAGAAATTTTACGACAGCAAACTCACAAGATCCGATCGTAGTTTAAACATTCAAGTTTGTCGCTAATATTTGGAGTAATTCAGTACTCCTTAATTAAGAGATGTGTGCTTATACCCAATCTCTCAGGGTATGATTACTTAGCCGAACAAAGCAGCCAATCAAGAACACGAACAGAATTATCTTTTGATATGCAAACTGGTAAAAACTTAATTTACTTTGCCGCTTTAAATGCATTCCTATTTTCCCTTCCATTTATTACATGGAAGCTTCGAGAATATGATCCGAAATCCACGTTAAACTGTACGTCCCAAAGGAAAGGAACTGGCTGTCCTACCTCTGGCACATTGGTTTATTACGGCTTCTTCGTGAAGATCCAACCAACCTTCGGGTTGTGGACAAAGTTAGTTTTTTTTGCCGTTTAAAAAAAAAAATCATTTATTTTTGCCCCTCATAACGAAAATATAAAACAGAAGATTCATTTGAGAATCATCTTTCCAATAGAAATCGTATTTTCTTTCACTAGTTACGATTTTTTCGACCGTCATTTGTAGGAGCACCAAAACTTTTTATAATTAGATGCATAGGCATTAAAGGAACTTGAAAACAAGTGATGGTCACACAACAAGATTCAATAAACGTAATAGTTCAATTAATAAATTATAGTTGCATTAGTAAAATATTAGTTATGTTAACCTTTGTCAATTCTTCGATTTTGTATCTTCTCATTTGATCCAATTTTAGATTCCAGAACTGAATTTTATGCACTTTGTTTCGTTCGTATATTCACATAGTGACCATTGATCGTTTATGCTACGGACCAATAAACACATTTACGTTAACTGAATGGCCAGAGACACACAGTTGTCCAGTTATAGGCTTCTCTAACTACGGCTACGTCACTACCTGCTATGCACACTGCGTTACGGAGATGATTTGTATTTGATGGGTTGTGGACTTCTTCCTCTTATGGATTTGCGTCTTGTCGTTTTCGACGTCGTTAGAGGCTGCGAGATACAAGGAGTTTTATGGGAGTCTGGAAACCAGCAGTAGCTTATAGAGGCCAATGTACAGAAGTGGACATGGTTTAATTTGTGGTGACTTCAGAACACACTGAATGTGGAACTCAAGGACATACCATTCATGCCAACAGCTTGTCAACATGAAGTTTGTAAATACCTCTACGAACGTTTTATATAAAACGTAATGGCTACATCTCTACAAGATAGAAACACCTGTAACATAAGCCGGTTAGAAATTCTTCCTTTTAAGTTCTGTAAGAAATCGAGCACAGGTTTGCAACAGTTATTTATAATGTTTGTGCCAGCGACTTGGACACTCGGGGCAGCAGCATATGAAGGCGTTTCTGAGCTGCAGCCCTGTTCAGGCCCCTCTTGAAGTTATCGCTGAGGAATGCAGTCGTTAACGAGACGCTCGTAAACAGTAGACGGGAAAAAACAACAGCTCGCCATCACACAGTTCTCGAAGGTTTCCTGTTTGTACAGCCGGAGAAAAGAAATGCTACATCAGAAAAATGAAAACACGCACTGTAAACCTTGAAACACACGTCTTCTACATTCCATCAACGACAATAAGGGAGCGTATGGTCGAGCTGAGAGGCTTTTAAGACGTATTCTGCTCCACAGGGAACCTGCGTAGTGGGTTTGCAGTTGTTGACATGGTCCCTAATTACGGCTGGCAAGTACACATTTCACAGAACACACACAGTGACAAAGGTTACAGGGCTGACAGCCAGAAGAGAGACTCTAATTTCCTCGGTGTCCACAGATATTATTCATCGACTGGACGGTGAATTCCGGCATACACAAACACGTTCGTATATATACAGGATGAGAACTCGACATTAAGTGCTGCTTACATGTCACTACTGTTTGCTTGAGAGATTTATTTGTTGAGAAGATATGCACCAGTTATGCTGCAGCGAAACTTAATTTTTGATCCATGTGTATACTATGTGGCAACACCAAATAAAAATATGAGCCTTTTTTGTAAGTTGTTATTCGCAATAGAACAAAGGAGTTGATGACTTTCAAATTATTGGGACGATCTTTGCATTCTTCCAATGGAATCGTATGGTGAAACTTTGTCGCAATATTATGGAAGTCATGAACTCGGACATCAGGTGTGGTCATTTTTGGTTGCCTCTTAGCTTCCGAAATAAATCAAATTCGGTAGCTAAAAAATCTGGACAATAGGGTGGATGGTAATAGCACAATAATTTTTTCTAAAAAGTTTAAAGTTAATGTTTTCTTTTAAAAAAGAATAAGAAATATGAATGGAAGATAGTTACATTTAATGCTATAATTCATGAGCAAAAATCTAAAATTTGTTACTATTATTAGATTAAATGTAAGCATTTGATATCTACACAGAACTGAGTTACCAGCACAAACAGAAATCCTACAACATTGCTAAATGTTCCATTTAATTAGGTTTACGAGACTTGTCCAAATGATTCTCATAAAATCCAGACCAAGCCACGGCAACAGAGTGAATCTTGCGATCACCTTAAACATCAAATAACGTATCTCTATTATTCCATCAATTAAAAGCGTATTTTTTTCAGGCATATAAAAACAATGAAACAAATTCAAACAGCTGGTGACGCTGTTAATTAAGGAGGCCACTTCGCATAGAGTAGATTTTGAACCGGCACTGGTAAATGGTCTAACGTCCAGCTCGGCAGCGCGTTGACAAAAAGATTCACACTGCTGGGTCGTCTATAAGTTGATCGTAACTTTTAGAATCGAGACGTGCACACAGCTAAATCCGACGCAGAAACCTGGAACGGTCAGAATCTTTTTCTGCAGAGGCGACTTATTATATGTTACAGATATTTTCCCTTCGAGGCTTCTTAGAGCTTGGTAACTCTCTGACCTCGCATTCGGGAGGACGACCATCCAGATTTGGGTTTTACATGGTTTACCCAAATCCCCACAGGCGAATGCCAGGACGGTTTCTTTATAGGCAATGGCCGAATTACTTCCTGTTCCTCGTTCCAAGTCCTTTCCCGCCTCTAATCACATCGAATTGACTAGGCGTAAAGCCAAGAAAATAGCCTTCGGAGGGAGCTTCAGCATGAAGATGTCTATGGCGATAGACAATAGATTCGAGAAGCGACATTTATAGGCTGCACTCATAAACTGAAAAAATTTTGTAGCTCTTGTGGAATTCTGAATGCATGGAAAGAAAAATTCGTTCCGAACTTGAATTATGCTGATATTTCAAACAGAATTCCGCAACAGATAAATTCTCCAGTGGGACATACGTAACTGAAGCTAGTCTTATTTCATTGTTTAGCAAGAACTTTGGTTCGGAATATGTTCTGCATTTTTAAAAACGTAAGGAACGACTGAAAATAAATTTTTCTTGAAATGAGACCCTCACGGATCGATTTATAGATGAAAAATACGCGATTTTCATCTAAATAGTTAGTGATGCCAATGTACACAGATTTACAGTTATATCATCATCATTATTACCATCGTCAGTATAATCATCATCCTCTTCATATCATAGGTCTGGGGGTCTTCTTCTTGGAGTCCACTCTAACACATGTTTCCTCTGAGCTACAGGTCCGACCACTGTAACTTCAAAATGGCTTTCGTCTCTAACAGGTTTGTGACCTTTGTAACTTATCTGATGTCGGTTACACTCTTCTCGTCTTCACTAGTGAAACCTGAGTGATCTTTCCGTAACACTTTCTTCTGAGTTTTTCTTTTGTAAATTCATTGAGTGTCCAGGACTCACAGAGATAAGTCTGCACGAGAAGGATACACACACACTATAAGAACTGATATACACATTTAAGAATTGCTCGTTTAATAGTGGAAGATGTCACAATCACACAAAAAACATTGAACAATACAGCCTTCTTTTTCTTTAGAACCAATAAAAGTTTACAAGTATATGAAGGCTATGAGATGTTAGAGGACAAAGCTGTTTGAAGAGTCTGGTAATATTAATTTGGCTAAACTCTGGCCTCCGGCGTTGAGACACAGTCGTACTCTACTGCTGTAAGTACGACTTCAAATATCGTCAGCGGCTGCGCCGGGATGGTTCTCTCAGAAAGCCATGACAGTATTCCTTCCTGTTCCTTGTCCCCAGTCCTTGTCCTTTCCCGCCGGTAATGTTCTCGACGCCGACGAGGCGTAAAAGCCATAAGCAAAACAAAAAAGTCAGAATCAGACTTACGCGACACACATTATCACGAGGCGACAGTCAATAGCCTCCCTCATCCCTTCTGATTCACCAAATCGTTAAAAGGATAATCACCTGAAAAAGGAAAAGAAAATAGCAGTTCCTTCCCAACTGCTTTTTTTCGTCACTTGAAGCTGTAAGACAAGGCAAGGCTAGATGAACAATAAATTTAAATGCTACGATATTCACAACGTATGACTTCCATGATTTTCACAACAGATAGCCTACATATGTAATATAGTTCCGGTGAACCAGTGTTTAATTTACAGCAATCAGTTGCTTCTGTTCTGACTCTTATCTGGTAATGATCATACGCTTCTGAAATTTAGCACTTAACACATACCATCAATTGACAGGGTGTTCGGATGAAATAAGGAAGTAATGGTCGATAGGTAAAGAATAATATAAAGCATATTGCAGTAATAGTCACACCAGTGGCTATTAGTTATAAAGATAGGGAAATAGTAACAAGAATTATCGAGAGCGATGGCACGAGACCATTAGCTTCACTCCATTCCTCAGTGACAGCACCAGGTAAGAGGCCAAAAGTCCAACTTCTTTCACATAATCTCATCATATACTGTGCTTTCACTATATGCTGACATTGATACCTCATTAAACTTGCTTACACACTAAAGACACTCCAGAAAAGCGAATGATCGAGAAATTGGAGTATACAGCCTACATGTTATATCGAATTAGACCAATCGACATTGAAGGGATCAAAAAAATATGTTACGTGCGGGATATGCGTTTGGAAAGACGCAATATAATTTCTGAATCCGGGTAGCTCTGACACTCGTCGAGGACTATCGACTTCGTGCATAAAACGTAAGTACCGAGATGTCAGAGGGAAATTGTTCGGGGTCAGATTGAACACAAATACAAGTCAACATATTGTAGGCATACATACGCAAAAAAGTCAACAGAAAAATGTCGGGATCGCAAAAAAACCGTGGCGGTGGAAATTTCATGTGCCCGCTTAGCTTCTGTTCTTTGCAGTGAACATGCGGTGAATTTATTACCTGACCACTGCGAAGTAGTTGTCTCTCGATGGTTTATATTCAATAGTGTTATTCTGAAATGAGAATGAGTGGACAAGAAACATTCAAAATTACTTTGTGAACATTTAGTGGAAAAACTTCTTTCAGTACCATAATACCAGTCAAAACCGATGCGACTATTATCTCTGATAAAGAGCGAGCGGCGAGAGCACTGTACGTTTTATTTTTTTGTTCGGGCTGTGACTGATTCTTCGTTCTCAGTTGCTGCATCTTCCTTCTTTAGTCAACAGCTAACTTTCTTCTCCAGCACTGTATCAACCTCACTTTGATAGGGTGGGCGGTTCGAGTTTGGTTTCGGTAGTGGCTATTTTGTTTTTACAAGCTGTGAATCCTTAACAACCTGTGCCATAATACTAAACCACGATTATACGAGAACATTCAAGGTGACCTCCTTGTGTGAACCAAGCCGAAAAATATATGACAAGAATTAACTACGTTGCAGATGGCGTGCAATTATCCTGTGAGGTATTTTCAGATAACCGCCTACTCGTTTGCCGCCGTAAAAAGAGGCCAGTTTCTCTTAACCGCCGTTTACTTCAGGTTGTTTGCGCCACGTAAATGCTGAGTACAAGACTGCTCAGTGTCCAACTTACTGTTACCATATTCCTCAAATAACAGTTCTAATATCAAACTGGGAGGGACTGCAGTTTCAGAAAGGCATCTGAAAAGACCTTAACGACTACAGATGCCTTCATATTCTTAATGACTGATGTCATTTCCGATATTTTTGCTGTTTTATTCAACCCACAAATCTCCGCAGTTCTTCGAAAAGATTTACTCATCACCCAATTTCTTCAAAGTCCAACTGTGTTTAGCAATGATTTTACTGTCTCAGTTGCTTTTATGCCCACGGAGAGAAGTATAAATAATTTAAGGAATTGATAGGTGTTCACAAATACCTGTTCCGTTTTATTCTAGAGGTTCATGTAACGAGGGCATTAAAGAGATTTTAGACATTACTTCCCTGTCTTTCAAGGAAAGGGCACTCATAAAACTGTTCCTTGGTATATCTTTACCATCTAAATACCGACAAGCAAACAGATACCTTGTCTATCCGACGTTTGCTCCATAATATTTGTAAGGTAGCTCTGAATAAGTTATTAAAATGCTGCAAACCGTATTTCATTCGTCCTGTCAATCATCTGTTTTCTCATTACAAAGAGATTAGATAAAATAATATAGATTTTTTTGCGTCATCAGACTTTTTTCATGCTGTAAAAATAATGTTTACATGCTGTTTTCGTAAAAATAAAATAAAATGAATGATTGAGTTAAAAAAAAAAAATTGCGCCAGACGTCTTTGCACAAGACGTGTCTTCTTTTTAGCCCATTATCTTGAGTTGAATTCGAATGTTTTGTATCTTGTAGATAAAATCGTTCGTCTGCTATTCGACAAGAGCGAAGGATAATTAAACACAGCACAATCCTTCAGGTTGGATTTGCAGCAGCAACCTGTGTTATTATGCGCAGACTGCGGAATGTTGCAGCCAAAGACAGCACAAGGCCAAAATTATTCACTGAAGAAAATGGAAAGTTCGTTTTAGGACATTATACCAATATCAAAATGTATTTTTAGTGAGAAAACATGTAGTGAAATTGTGAATGTGTTTCTGACCGTGCATGACTTTCAACTGTGACGTAGAAGGAACTAATATCAGCGAATTACATGGTATTTCTGTCGGACGCCGGAATTACCGACAACGTAAAGGCATCGTGATCGAAGAGTGCACACAGTCGTTTGATAGATTATTCTGTAGGTGTCAGATCTGATGCCCTGCAAGCAATTAAATCCGTGTCATTAATGCTACATGCCAGACAGGAAGGTTAAATGAGAACCAGTCGCGTTGTATTTAAAAAAACTGAAATTCATCCACCGTTTGAACTTCATTGTCAAGGAACGGAAACGTTAGTTCTTTGCACAATGGCTGCTGGAAAAGTGTAGGATCTATAGCCCGAGAAAAAAATTAATCTCATGTGGATCTGGAGGTCTAGTTTCCTTCAATGGAAATTATCATTGGGAATGGGATCACTTTTATCAGATCTCTTGGAACACAATGAGCAATGGTGTTACCCGGATGAGGTCGATTTAAGCCAAAGATCCAAAGCAGCATTGCTCAGAATTGGGGACGTGTCAGAAATATGTTGTACTGGGGCGATACACTCTGAAGCATGTCCGAAAAGTCGAGAGTGTGTACGCTCTAGATACTCTCGCTACTGCTCTCAGACGGTAGGTAGGTATTCAAAATCCGACTTGCGTTCACTGCACTCACTTACGCCATCCGCGGGTGGATCTCCATGGCTACCCGCAAGAAATTGTATCCGATACATTTTGACTGCATAGCGCACTTCCTCGCGTTTGATTTTGGTTTCGTCATACGAAAGATGAACAAGTATTTGCGAATTAAATGGATGTACAGCCGCGAAATTAAATTTTCTGCCCTCTGATGTTGTAGTATAATTTTCCACATTTACTGCTGGTTTAGATATTATAACGTTTCAGTTAATCCGAGAAGAACTGTGACTAACTATACGTCTCTTTTCGGGATAATTCTGAGAGTAATTACCAGACGGAATTGTAATCCTACGTGTTTCTGATTATTGGTGTCTGAAATGCTTCAAAATGAGCGTACTAGCAACAGTAATAAATGATCACTAAGCACACATTTCTTCTTTCTCCTTAGTTTTGATTTTAACAATAAATGAGGACTATTTACAGTTAGAAAGAAGTTCGAGATTACTACTTTATCTTCGTTCGAAGTTCTTAAGCCCGATCGAAGAAAGTAATTAACTACACATTTTTCAGGATTATCGTAGTTCATACCCCGACGAAGCCCAGGATTTTTCTTCGAAGTTCAAAGTCCTAAGTGTACCCATCTCTCCAAATCCCACACTCCGTACTTTCAAATGAGTGCTATGAGGTGTCAACTTACATCCGCCCTCGATTTCATAGCAAATGGGTCTAATAAATTTATAATATTTCTGTGTCAACTGGCCAACAGTGGAGTGGACCATCTGTGAGCAGCAAAGAGTATGGTGAGGGCTCCGGCTTAGGGATGACACTCTTTGGTGAGGGAAATTACTTTTTCCTCATCCGGTCGATAGATGGTAACAACACAGTGCATGAGCTTCCTATTAAAGGATTTCGTATTCAAATAATATCATGACAGAAAAGGTGAAGTGATTTATATATAAAGATAATTAATAAAAGAATTATATGAAAAGTAACAAGTGAATTCCTATCCTATAAGTGAATGTAAATAAAGGGAGTAGTTTTGTTTTACTAAGAAAGTGGAGGAAGGAATAATTGGAGTATTTAGTGTATCATTAGTTTAATTCATTATATAATGAAGATCGATTGCCAGCCTTTTCCGGTGTTATTTCTGTAGTATTTCCTATACAGTAAACGAGGAGCTGAATATAGACAAGACCATCTTGTGGAAGGCAACACAGAGACACTACCCAAGCCCGAAAATCCTCACAAGTAATCAGCAGGGATGTGGAGAATGTGGTGTCATCCACATTATAGTAATGAGGGTCAATGGCTCGGCAATCTTCGGCGAACGATGACGCCCGAAGTGTAAGTTTCACCAGCTGCCACCACGGCGCTGCTTGGCTAACCTGAAAATTTCAAATAAACAATTGCATTTGATCTTAATTGCAAGGGCGTATCCAGGATCAGAACTAGGGGAGGGGGGGGGGGGTTCATCAGAATTAGGGATGGCAACTCATATCTTTTTCGAGGAAGTAGGGTGGGAAACTGAAACATGACGATTTCTTGCAAAATAAAACTCAAACCTATTGAGGAAACTATTTTTATTATTGATTAACATAGTAATCCAAGGACCTACCATGCAGTTAATCAATATCTTAACTCAGTTACAGTTTTCTATGTAAATATTAATCGTTTCGGGTTCTCAAAAAAATTTTAAATAACTTTATTTGTCAATATCTCACGGTGTACTTTCACGAAATTTCGATGCACACTCATCAGGCATAATCCAGTCAATCTTTCCTCTCTCATAGTGCTCCTGAGCCAGTTCTTCACTCTTCGAAACGTACTGAAGGCAACTTGATTTTTCTTGCCCCTCGCTGGATACGCCAATTGCATTGATTTTGTTAAAAGGAAGTGTAACAGCAATGCCAGCTAAAAGGCATCTATCTTTTGAGAAAGTAATGGCATTCAAATACGAAGGACAGAGCTAAAAATTATAATATGAGGCAGAGATACGCGCTACATTCGTTTAAATTTACATGTTACTGTTAGTTTATTTACAGCGATTAAATGTTTAAGCTCATGTAAGGAGAAGAGTAACTGATGTTTGATTTTTTCTCTGAGGCAGAAGACAAGGAACAGTAAAGTCTATTAAAAACCCAGAAAAAGTTTACACGAAAAGTAAGAAATCATGAAATATGCCAAACAAATAAATAATCATTATTCATTTTTGAAGTTATGCTTTCGTTAGAAACTTTTACATAACAATAAAAATTTTCATAATTTTTGATGGGCTTTCTGGAAGTAATTGCAAGTAGTACAAAAACAGATGAAAGAGATAAGAAGCAATATAATGCCAACCAGAGATGCGATGTTCATTTTCTCACTGTAAGTCTGTTTTAATCATTGTATATTCTCTTTACTTCCCATTGCCTGTTTTGGAAGAAGCGAGAAAACGAAGGGAATTTACCAAACTAAAAATGTATTTTTTATATCACAACTTATGAGGTAGTTGTCGGTATACACTTTTAAATTTTTTCAGTAACCATGCACGAAGCCCGTGTAGTGGGGTTTACCCCAGTAAAGAATACAGAGACTCCTTCCCCATCTATCGTCGCGGAACCCGGTTGAGTGGATTACGTTAATATTAGGGCCACCATCGTGCTGTTCGTAGGCTCAATGTATTTACTCACTATCTAGAACCCCCGCGACTGCCATATCGGCATTAACCGTGACGCAGACAATATTAAACGGTTATCTTAGGATTTGAATGTCACGTTCTGCTGAGTCAGAAAAGGCGACGCTCGCAGTGATGCTGGCGTCATTTCATCTGAAATCTCCGCTGCTTGTATCATTATCGGGACAATAAGTCATACTTTATACCACGAATAATATACTTTAACGCTGACTCATATGAACCTGTTCGCAGGAATTGTATTCTCATAATTTCCGTTTCCCTAAAACAGAATTAAAGAGCTATTGCTACAGCTATGTCACTTGTCATTAGGCAGGCAACGGAACAGGAATGTTTAACTCACATTTCTGCCTTTATTAACACGACCTCGAAGCAGCTGAACCGAAACAAAAATGAAGAAGTTCCAAGCTAACCGCAGCGAATGGAAACCTGTGCTGACGTGTTTATGTGCCAGGGATCAGGCTGACCGCTGCGTAACATGTATGAAACAACTCTAGAAAAACCGAACCTCCTAAGACCTCTCCTTCGGAACTGCGCGGTTATTAAACGTTATGCTTCAAAATAAAACAAATAATAGAAAGATGAAAATGAGATAAAAAATATCCCTGCATAATGAGACAGTTCAATCAAACAACTCAAGTATTAAACTGTGACAAACATGCAAATAGATATTGACGGAAACATAGTTGAGGAAGAGTAATGAGTTGGAAATATTGAAGGAAAAATTATACTACTGCTGGTTCTAACCATTAAAATTCATTTTTATTATATCAAAGAAATTTTATACAGGAGTTTCAGATAAGGATCACTTTAAAAAAATCACTGTATGTGTCGTAGAAAAACAAAGCGTTTCTACACTTAGTTATTATAATTGTTCTGAGGAATGGATTTTTGGAAATAATTAATGAAATGTAATAAAGAATATTTACAGAACGCCTGTGCGTCCGCTGAATGAGTGTGTTGTGGAGATGTGCAGATTATGATGCGATTTCAGTTCTTAAGATTGTTTTTCGGCTATTAAGATTTTCTTTTGTAATATAGGTTGTTTTTGCTAAATATTCTTTCGCGTCATCTTAAGAGAAATGTATGTGTTTTCCATGATTCCATTATTTAATGACAATGAGGAGTGGAAGCTGAGAAAGAATGAATAAAAATAGGAACGTAGACAAGAATAACATATACCTACTGTAGTAGCGTGGTAATCTTTTTTGAATGACACCTGCGAAATGGCCACCCTTCCTTCATACCGCTGGCTGACAGATACTTCGGCTCCCATAGAAGTTAGGGTAGAACAACTACCAACACTACCGCAATTTTTTTATGAGGGATAAACGTTCATTGTACATTTCTTCCTGTGTGTAGCATTCATTCTCCACCTTTATATTTTCATGGAACATCACACACAAAACAGGAACGCGGTTTTAGTTAGATCTGAAGTTGTCTTAAGACATCAGTGGCTCCATGAAGAACAGTTTCGCAAAGAGCAAACGGAAAACAACTGGCAGCAGTTTTGAAACAAATGCTTATTAAATCATCCGGGTATCTACATTTCCTACTTTACTGAAAAGGACCCACATTTTGAACTCTTTCTCTCTTCTGGTACAGCGGGAGAGAGTTAGGAAACTGGAAAGTTGCCTGACCCTTGAAATTTGGTTACCAGATATCCCTTTCATTTGTGGATATGATTGCACCGTTCACATCCTGCAGTGAACCACATTATTTTGATAAATGGCGCTACGGGATTGCTTCATGGTGATGTAACAGAACAAACAACTTGTGTCGTAAGTCACCATTCCAAGAAATACAGCAGTAAACAAGGAAGGCGTTACGTGGGCAGCTTGGAACGCCGCCACACACACAGATTATCAGAGCGTCGCTTCATGTCTGCAACCAGGAGCACCTAGCAAGATTCAGTTTTTCAAACATAATAGTTGTACAGGACAGAAAGTATTTAGGATGGTATTGGAAGGAGTCTGGTGGGTAAAGATTGGGCCTGATTTTCGAGGTGTCGCGGGTTCAAAACCTCGTCCGGCCAGCCAGATTTCGGTTTTCCGTGGTTTACCGAAATCACACCTGGTGAATGCCGGGATGATTCATTCAAAATTTCATAGCCAAATTCCTTCCCGTTGTTTGCCCACCTGCCTCTTCCAGCTCTAACGATCTCGATGTTGACGAGCTGTAAAACTCCTCTCCGGCACAAATGGTTTTAACATGTAAAAGATCGAACAATAAAATGAACGTGCTGTAGAACTTCTTGCAAATCAAATTTTGCTCATTCTGAATATGCTACTGTCTACTACAAATCTATAATACTGTGTCTGTTCCGGCACCTACCTTGCAGATAATATCCACTGCATCCATTAGGATTAAAACCATTATGAATTTTTTTTTAAACCACTGTTATAATATGGGAAAGTAACCATGAATGAAAAATAACAAGTGTTTTGATCACTTTTTAAAAACTGCATAGGCCAAAAGAACCCTAGGTATTTGTTGTTCCGCTGGTTACTAGACGATCTCGTGGATGTTGAGGAGAAATTTAAAAAATTTGAGACAGACCTCGTACATAAATGATTCAAAATTGATAAGTATTTTTCTAGTGAAAATAATCAAACTATACTTAATGCTCCATTTGAAGAGCTCTAAACAACCATTTCTGCGACCCCCATTACTTGTGACGGCCGCCTCGTCCCTCGATATTCGGTTCTGGGTGACAAATTTGAAGTCAGAAATTTATAATGATTACGCCACGCACACAGATAGCATAGCAATAACAGTAGGGCTTTATTTCCCTTATGATACGGAGCCAAAAATATAAATAAAGTGAAACAAGAAAACTAAAAAAGAAGTAGCAAATGACTGCAGTTACCTAACTTGTATTTCGAAATTGAGCAGTTCCGGTGGATGGGGCAACTTAATTTAATTAAAAAAAAAAACAATACAAATGGAAGGGCAGTTTGTAACTGGCACTCTGAATATATATTGCAAGGTCCATTGTGAAGAATCTGAGGCCTTAACTAGGAATTGCCGGCAGAGGGACACCATATTACCTTTTAAGACCCCAACACTGGAATTGAGGAGCACTGCACTCAGGACTCCTTCCTTCCCTTCATACTCTTCATTTTCGAGCGGGGAGAATCCTAGGCGAGACTCGAGGAGGAATCGCAAGACCAGACGAATTTACTTTGCTTTATCGGTATGTGGTCGGCCATTTCGCAGTTAGCCATCCTAAGAGTCATCTGCTCCAAATCTTCATTAGAATCTGGAATTGCCTGACGGCACGGGTTATTGGCATTAGAATGGCTTCTGGTTAGTGGCTCCGAATGGACGCATGGATGGACTGTTAACAGTGGCTGTCCTTGTTTTATGTTTCAGACAAGGACGCAGGATCTGCGCTGTGCCTGTCGAGCAGCCAGCAGGGACTGGTGGCGGTCAAGAGTGGCAGGAGGCCGTAAGTACTGGCAAAACATAAGCCTCCACACAGTGTATTAACTCTGCCTGTGTTTAACGTTGTAATTAAAGGGCTCAAGTTGAGGTTAGGTTAACAAAGTGTCACAAGTTTCACTAAAACCGTGTTTCCTCTTTTTGGTAGATTTTTTGGAGACGCTTTATCACCTTACAGTACATATAATTTTCATGTTTATGAAATCATAGACGAAATATAACAAACACCAATCAAGAGGCAGTGTAACAAATTTGAATGGCATCTGGAAGAATCGAAACGAAAGGAGACATATGAAACTGAAGGTCTTGAAGGTTTTGATATTTCTTTATGGGCCACGAAAGCAAGGGACTGCAGAAGAATAAATGCTTTCAATATATGAGAATACAGAAATGTTGAGAATATCATGGATGGAAGAAGGAATCAGCACCTCCATTCTAGAAGGATTAAAAGTGGAAATGAGTGTATTTCTCCACATGCTGTCAGCGAACGCAATAGTTCTTTGGATATATCGTTCGCTGACAGTGAGATATTTTGTAAAAAAGTAATCATTTCTGGTCATTTAAGCTGAACACAGAATAATTAACACAAAAACTGCCAGTGGAATTACTGGTGTAGGATTTGTAATGAGCAAGAGAGTAGGCAAATGGGTGAGCAGATTAGTGGCAGGATTATTTTGATGAGGTTAGAAAGTAAGCCCGCCCCAACCACGTTAGTACAAGTTTACATGCCAACGTCATAGGAAGATGACGAAGAAATAGAGAAAATATACGCCGAATTGAAGATTAATCCAGTATCTGAAGGTTCAGAAAAATCTAATAATCATGGGTGATTGGAATGCGGTAGTGGAAGAAGGAAAAGAGGGAAATACTGTAGAAAGGTTTGGTCTAGGAGAAAGGAATGAGGGAGGAAGCAGGTTTTTAGAATTTTGTGAAAGATATAAACTAGTCGTGGCGAACACCCTATTTAAGAATCATCTAACAAGGAAATACACCTGGAAACGTCCAGGAGATACAGGTAGATATCACCTAGATTATATCATGGTCAAACAGAGATTCAGGAATCAAGTTCTAGACTGTAAAGCGTACCCAGGAGCAGACATAGACCCTGACCATAATCTGATAGTTACGAAGACCATACTGAAATTCAAGAGAATAAGGAAGCAATGTAAGTAGTACAGACTGGAAGTTAATAGACTGAAACAATCTAACACGAAAGAAAAATTTGCAGAGATGGTAGACTTAGGTCTAAGAAGTAACTCTGAAAGGAGCTCAACCGAGGACAAATGGAATGCATAAAAGAGAGAAATAATGAAAGCTGGTAAAGAAACATTAGGCTCTAGGGAACAAGCCGCCTGAAAACCGTGGATCGCAGAAATTTTTTTGGAGTTGATGGGTCAGAGGAGAAGGCATAGAAATGCTTAGAACGAAGAGAGCAATACAGACAATTTACAAGTCAGATAAACAGGAATGCAAAAAAGCGAAAGAAAAATGATTGCAAGAGAAGTGTGAGGAAATAGAAAATGAATAGAAATATCAAACAAAATTTTGAAGAATGTGAGAATTATCGCACCGTGAGTCTTACATCACATGCTTCAAAATTACTGTCCAGAATAATATACAGATGAATGGAAAGAGTAACTTTACAATATTTTGACAGCAAGTTCACATTCGTTTGCTTTTTATGCGCACCACACATGAGTACCTACAAGTAATCATTGAAGTGTTGGCTGTCCGGGTGGCGCCGCGTCATGTTCATCGTAGCCGACGTTTCGACCCTCATTCTGGGGTCTTCTTCCAGGGCACACTGCCCTGGAAGAAGACCCCAGAATGAGGGTCCGTCGGCTACGATGAACATGACGCGGCGCCACCCGGACAGCCAAGAATCAACTGACTCTGGCCGCGGAAGCCTAGGATTACATAATCATTGAAGTGTTAAAAGAGAGCCAGAGAGGTTAACGGTTGTTCGATTTTATTTGTTGAAGTATACCATGTAGGAACATTGCAATATATTTTAGTTTTTTGCCTAGCTTAGAGCGTAAGGCGGCAAAATGAACAGTTAGTGTGAATTGTTTGTTCTTAGCGTTGCACCTCCAGCAGTCCTCCATGAATCGTGATCGCAAGCTTATCTCTGTAGTTTGTGGAGACAGTCGACCCCTCTGCGTGTGGTACGTACTACGTGCATGCTCTCTTTTATATCTGCAAGCGTCGTCTAGCTGGCGACATCACGGCGCAACCCCAGCACTCGGAATAGTCCCAGTACGAATTCCCTCCCGGCCCACCAGAATTCGGTTTTCGCTTGATACCAGTTAAACTAACTTTCCGTTCGATTACTTTTAGCAATCCATATAACAACGGTTGGTCCAAGCCATCGTCTCTAATGACCTCGACGGCAGTGGGCGCAAGTCTCCAAGTTAGCTGGGTTATCAGGAGAAGATTAGAGTCCTACCAGACAAACAGTCCAAAGAGCGTAAAGCAACAGTCATCATTTCTGTGTTCATGTATTAAAGAACATCACGTCCCGTGCGTATCAAAATGAGGAAGCTCCGAGGTGTTGAAGGAATGCGTTGGCTACTAATATCGAAGAATTCTAGAATACCTTAAGCGTAACGACAGGAGTCGGTTAAAACCAGAGACAATGGCTAAAACGATTATCATACATCCTGACTCTCTTTACCATGCCTAAACAGTTACAAAAAAAAAAAAAAAAAAAAAAATCCAGCTTCTATCCTAAATTTTTTCGTCTTTAAACTGATTCTCTGCTTTATTTTATAAAAACTTAATACTTCACCGAAAGATTTTCTTAGGGGCTTTAAAACTCAATGACGTAAACATTATTACAGATGAGACAGTATAATTGATAAGGAAAAGAAGATAAGTCGGCCATAGCCTTTATGAAGTAACTATCCCTGCATTCGTTTGGGGTGATTTTCAAAATCCAAGTAAAACCGAAAACTCTAGGGTGTCGAACCCGCGCCCTCCCGAATGCCTTACCCCACACTCACGAGGCACAGTATCACTAAATTCAGAGAGCGGCCGGGTGGCTCAGTGATTAAGGCGTCTGAGTGGGGATCGAAAAGTCCCGAGTTCAAATCGAAGTCACGGCAGGGATTTTCATATGCCTTTAACCCGACCATCATCTCTGGCACAGTTTGTTGGCGAATATGAAGTACGCCAGAACGCTTCCGTCGTTCGGATTACACATTAAAATGTAGGTCCCTCCTACCCGGTAGGATGGCCGGGCTAGGTTAAGGCGGCTACAACAGGGGTGGAATGCGCAGCAAATAAAAACCAGGTTATTACGACCACACGGAATTATTATTGAATGCAATTGATAATTTTACAAACCTATTTTCAGCTCAACTTATACGAGATTTGGACAGAAGTATTTGTACATCAAGGTATAATGTTTTCTTATATCAAATTTTCACTCACTGTGTTCTTTCTGTTTCATGTTACATGGAGGCCGGTTATATCAAGTGCGGGGAATCACCGCGGTTACCTGATCTCATGTTTCCACGGATTTCCAGTCGCTGCACTTACGTTAGTAAAATATTCGTAGAAGTTGTGAAAACGGTTATGTAACTATTTCATGTGAAATGAGTGGAGCAATGGAAAAACCCCGTGCCGCAGAACAACCTCTGAACTAACTCCCACGCTATCGCTGTCTTTTATCAAGAGAATTTCTCAGTAAGCCAATCAGTCATTGTCAGTATATTCAACATGATGACTTAGAACCACGATTTTATGCGCATTTCATTCTCATACGGTACGAAACTGTTGAAACAAGGTAACTTCATACATACACAGCGTAAACTATAGTTTCTTGATTTTATAAAGAAATTTTCTGCGAAATAGTGAAGAAAATTGAGAAAAATGTATTACTTGCCATTATATAAAATTTAATTCTATCTGCATCAGTAAATATGAAAGTAAGGCTAGAAAAAGTCAGCTTTATTTTTTACTGAATATGGGTTAGCATTTCTTCCTAATTTGGAAACTTTTTTCCTCAGTCTATTTCAGTCACAAATGGCTTTGCCTCTGTGGAGTCATGGAAGCCTTAAACACCTTGCTTGCTTCATGGATTGATAATCGTAACTTGTGTTCTGTTTTGATAAGTGTAATTTTGATTGTTAAATATGTAGTTTATGAAGCGGAGATTAGAGGTGACTGTGTGGAACTGCCGAAAAATCGCAATTTTTACGAAAATAACAGTAAACTGCTGTAGAACGTTGGCTTCGTGCTGATCTAGCTGACTAGAAGTCACATGCCTTCTTAACGTCCTTGGAATCGCGTAAGTAGTGTTTCAGCAACTCGTTTTATAAAACACGGCTGTTCGTGCAACCGGTTTGAAGTATGCGATTCTACCACCGTCGTCTCCCAGCAGCATCTTCTGAGACGAGAATAGACCCGCTCTCACATCCCGTTCCAAGAAGGCTTCGATTAGGTTCTAGCTCAGTGGTGACAGATATAGCCAAAACAAATCCAGTCTGCCTTCCCGTAAAGTAAAGCTGTATCTTCTCCCGGCGTAGTGTCGGATATAACTATTTTACTATTATTATTATTATATCCCATTGTAGCATAGCCCAACATCTAGTATCTGTTCTGGGCTCATATTTTCAATTTCTTACAAAATTAAATTTAATTAAATATTGGTTTGAAAATATTAGTTGAATTTTGTAACTGATGTGAGGTTAGATTGATGTTAATGAATTAATCGCATTTAAAGTAATATTGGTTAACAGCCACTTCGGAGTAACTATCCTCCATCAGGAGATGGGTCCTGGAATTAGAGGTATCCTTCGGCCCGTCTGGAGTTCCTTCTCAGGTTTTCCTTGAACCTAGGATTGTAGTTTTATCTATAATGTCACTCCTCGTACACAGTATCGTTTCTTGTGTTTTGCCCAATACGTTTAGCAGGAAGATTACAGACAGGATTCTGGGAATTTTCGACCCATGTTATCTCCTTTCTAGATAATTTATATCTCGATCTTTTTCTAGACTTTCGGTGCTACGCCCTCATGCAGGCCGTCGAAGAGCTACTAGCACCAGCTCTTGAAGTATTCCATCCGCATCCTGAAATTTAATCCTGATCATAGCATTTATTGTTTCAACTTCCTCAAATTGATGTCTGAAGAATCAGAATCACTTTAATACCTAGGATGGCCCATCTCGAGGGGAGACTCTCTGCGCTCCATCATATCATACTCAACCTGTTCGTCAGGCAGGAGCTCTTGGACTAAAATTTCCGCAGTAGTTTCCTAACTTGCAGTCATACTACCATTGTGTATATCACAGTGGACAGTGTAGTTG
Organism: Vandiemenella viatica; assembly: GCA_031002005.1. Taxonomy (NCBI): domain Eukaryota; kingdom Metazoa; phylum Arthropoda; class Insecta; order Orthoptera; family Morabidae; genus Vandiemenella; species Vandiemenella viatica. The sequence continues at coordinate 172,401,412 of CM061920.1, forward strand.
GAGGTTTTAGTTTTCCGGCTGCAAGGCTGCAATTTTTATGGGATTCTCCCTGCATATATGCAAGTTAGACGTGCGAATGCACCGTTTTGACCCAATTTCTTTTTAATTGGCGGCCTACAGTCATCTATTGTAGGGGTCGACTGTCACACCTGCCGAAGATATTAACGCGGAATCGATCAATTATTACAAAAATAAATAAATAAATAAATAAATCGTTGCTTCATGCAATACATAGATTGCTTCTGTAATGTTACTTGTTTAAAGGGGAAAAATCGAAGTATTCCTATTTTGAGGTGTTAATAGGTAAAATATCGGACGTACTGCTAAAATCAATTAATTTTGGTCTTATATATAACATTTATATCTTCTAACGAAATCCAATACCGTTTCCGCTATAGCTATACAATTATAAATTTCTAAACCATCTGCGTGTGACTGATGTGCTCCATTGCAATTAAATTAAATTAAACAGCATCACGCAAGCACTGCCGCAGCAACTTTGATGATGTTTTAAAATTTTGAGAGCTTATGGTTCAGATTTAAATCTGCGATAATAGCTTATGACTTCTATGTAACAAGTAACGAAGAAAGAAATTATAACCATTTCGAAACATGAGAAATATGTGCACAGACCAATCCGTATTTGAGATGAACACTCCTTTCGAGAATCACTGACAAAAAATTATAGTACGATGGTGCTTGGATTCTGTTTTATTTTTCGATTTCGATTATTTAGTTCTTCAGTATTGTACACTAAAATAAACAGAATATGTGAATCAAGCATAATAAGAATCTTAAAACGAATAGTTCGTTTGGGAACTGTCATTATCAATTCGCATTTTACCAACACTAAAGAACCTTCTATTTCATAGCCGGTACTGTCACGTTTACTCATTGCTTTTCACAGATAACGAATACACTGCTTTTGAGAGATGAAAGCAAGAACGTTCTTACATATTCAATGATGTGTTCAGTTTAAAAGCCCAAACATTAATGCAACTGATAAATTAAGATTTTTGGAGTAGGAAATATAAATCTGTTCTTCTTCAATGTTTTTAAAGTCGTATCTACGGAAGAAAGAAAATGGTGATTATATATCAACTTGATTAGAAGCCTGTCAGAAATAAAGTGTTGAATGCAGTGCTCTTGCAATTTAAAAATAGGATCGTTATTAAACAAAACTAAATTTTTTTTTGTACGTTTTCATCGTGTCGGTAAAATGGACGCTTCTCGCATTGGAGTTCACAGTCACCTCCAGACCCATGAATGAAGAGGCATTCTGCTTGTAAGACCAACCTACTCAATCTCGAGTGTTTGTTATGACGTCATCTTAAAGTTGCAACTTCTTACGTGTTATTGAGTTAATGACGACAGATATATGGTACCAATGAAATTAAAAATGAATTGGGAATTTAGTAACCTTACGCTACATCGCGTACATTATAAAACTAAATCCATCGTGCATTCTGCTTTAACAAAGCGTGTCAATTGTCATTCTGGTCCAGCCTGCATTTCAACCTAACCACAACCTCTTCTGATATTGCTGTTCGAAAATCATAACTTCCTTCTCATGCGTATTAATGCATTTACTGTATCGAAACTTGACCAGGCTGAAACAATGACATCAGTAAAATGATGTCGGTGAAAGCAAAAAAATTAAAAATAATTCTTAACAAACTTCATTTTAATCTACGCAAATTTCTGTTTCATAGTGAAATAATTGATCGGATAAATATATTGTCAAAATAAAGCCAGTACCCAATAGGAAATAATTTTTATTTTTCGGAGGGTAAACATAATGTTTTTTTTATTATTGTAGATAGTAAAAATATTATTATGCAATATTTATTACTATTACTGTTATTAAATAAACTCTTACACTATAACACATTTCCAAGCGGACGAAGTACCGGATAACTGTTAGTTGTAAATTTGTTGTCAAATGATAATCGTAATTCATTATATCGACAAAATCACAGTGTCTCAGGTTCTAATCGGTCTATTTTCTCGTTCAATGACTCAATCGATTTGTATTTTTATGTGCTATAATTTCAGTGAAATTCAGATAAAAAATGAAGCATGCATTCATGATTTATAAAAATAAATGGGGACAGTCATTGATGTCGCAAGGAGTTAATCAGCTGATACCCTCACTGCAGACGATGCGGCGAGAACTGGTTCAAGGGAGAGATAGCGTTCCGAAGGCTGAGGATCAAAGTGGTTTTCCAGGCACAAGCCCACGTGTCGGAGCTAACGATAATTCCTTCCATAAGCGAGCTTTTTAGGAGCTGCCAGCGTGTTTTTACCGTGTTGGGAAATGGCTGAAATTTATGAACTCTATTCCAGCTCGTGCTGTTGTCCGCTATTAGGAAATATGTTATTTATTTTATCACGGCTTCCAATTCTACGTAACATTTCATCTCCAGCACTAAGAAGGTCAAAATCTCTCTTAAATGTGTGTAAAAACATTTTAAAGGAACCTCAGCTATATATACATCAATACATTACTCAAGTAAAACATTGACACTTGAAATCGCACAGCAATCAACCTTACGGAGTCCTGTTTCAACGTCAACAAGCTGTGGATAACTCAATGGGAACAGTCATCGGTAGCCAATAAACTTCTAGTTGAGAACGGTTACACGGATTCGATCTCCCCAAAGTGGAATAGAGAATCACCACTCAGACTCAAACAGGACAAGGCAGATGCGGCTACTTATTACATAAATGGGACTGGGTCAGTTCTGCAAATTGTGACTGTGGTGCCACCTTACAGACAATCCACCACATCGTTTCTGACTGTCCTCTTCGAGCCTTCAAAAGAACAATGGCTCAATCAGTGCAGTTGAATGGATAAAAACATTAGATCTAGAAATATAATATTGCATGAGATTGTGTTGTGCACATTTGACCTAGCTTATTGTATACCTTGTTAAATAACACACGGGGATTAAATAAAAATAAATTTTATGATGACATTTACGGTAGGTGGAATCTTTTTTAATGACGCCTCGATGATGTCTAGGTTATTATAGGAGGGAAAGGATGATCAGAAAGGAATTTAGCTGTAGTCTTTTGATGGAACCACTCCATTCACTTGTATTGATTTCGGGAAACTATGGAAAACCGAAAGCTGGATGGCCGGACGGGAATTCGAACCGGCGTCCTCCCGAAAGTGAGGCCACGCTCTGTCGGTCTATCTTACTGAATGTTTTTGCTTGTAGACGAGTTAGAGACTGAATCGCTGTCGCGGCTTTAAAGTTTAAAGCTTCAAGAGGTTCACAGTAGGCGGCTAGCTTCTTTAACGCTGCTCTGCTGTAGTTCTGATACTAATACTATTACGCATCTACACAGCTGCCTATTCTCCCCCTCCCATCCCAGCTAAAATAATCTGTCTGCAGGCGGGTACTGTCTACAAAAGACAGCGTTAATTTTTACCATAGCTACAAGTGCCTTCTTGCGTAATCACACCCTGCTCTAAACCGTATACAGGGAGCCTATTTCAAGCATCAGTTTTAACGACTGATCTCATTATTGATGTGTTGATGCCCTGCACTTCAGGATGAAGTGAAATGGAGGTCTTGTAGTTCGAAACTCTCTGGGAACTCCACGCTCCAGACTGCTCACAGCAAAAATAGCCTTCCTGCCGACCGCAACCTGACTGTGCTTACTCGGTACTAGCTATCACTGCCACCGTCTAGCCATAACCAATGACACAGAGATAGTGTCGCAACATGGTACGATCCATATCCTGCCACCTCGGAACAAGCCGTCACTTCCAGAGCCACAACCTGTGGCGCAACCTGCCGCCTCTAAAGCAAAATGGTGCAATCCACAACAAATCGCAGCCGCTTTCGCCGCCCCGCGACCACCTACAGAAGACCATGATGTCCACCACCTCCTTGGCAGGGTATAACCACGTCCATCCATAACCGGTCGTCAGTATCAAGGGCACAATAATTCCAGTTTCTATTAGAGAAGATGCGGCAGACCTAAACCAGTCTCCATCAAACAACATTGAAGGAAGAGTGGGCTTCACACGTCTTTAAACAGGAGGCTACTGTGGATCGCACCCACTCTCTGCCTGAAATGCAGCTTGCAAGAAACATCTGGTGCCAGCTCAATTGCATAAAAACTGGGTCTACAAGGCGTAGAAGCACGGTCGGTAAGTGGGGAATCTTGGACTCACCAAAATGACAGTGCTGGTTTCCTGAACAAGCAATCGACCACTTTGTAGAAGGATCCCCCATAAAGCATTTTGATACGGACTAGAAATTTGTTTACGAGCTGGTTCAGCAATTGTACAGTGACTAATCAATATGCGCATAAGTCTCTACAAACACTGCCAGTTTCCATTTTATACTACTAAATCTTTCCATATGTTAGCTTGAGTCCAATTTTTGTCTTTTTATTATATTGAGAATGTTAAAGCCTTTGCAATGCCATAAGATAATTAATCAAATGGGACATTCCGTCCTCCAGCCTGATATATGGTCGCCACAGCAGGGTGTCTACAACCGACTTAAGACCTGCGGAGACTGCCACTCTGCCATCTACTGCCCCAGCATGGGTTTCACCTCGGCATCTACATTCGCAGAAGGAAAATAGAACTACCTTTTACGGAAGAAGTATCGGATAAACAGCGTCAGCAGGGTTGTGTCCTCTACTTGACAGAGAGTTCGCATTGCAGCTTTTCAGCCAGTTTCTTGTCGTTTGTAATTTCTTGCACGTTCAAAGGTGATTCCATGCGCATTCTGTTAATTGTAATTTTGTCTCTACTGATTTTTATTATTTTTTCTTTAATTACTTTTGGATTGTTCCGCTTTGGTAGACTGAATGAGTTCTTGACTTGCAGCAGACAAACCTCCTGATTTTGAGATTTCAGTACAGGTGGGACTTGTTTCTCCATTGTTTTGTTTAACATGCGGGTTGCGTTTCTTAGTATTTCATTCTCTTTTTCGAACTGACCTAACCGGCATTATAAGAAATGATTTTTATTGCCAAACAGGCTTACTTATTTTTTTTATTTGTCTTAGTATAACTTTTTCCAAAGTTGTCGTTTAGATATTTAGCTAATTCCTCACATTTGTTTCCAATTTTTCCACTACCTTTTCCCAAAACACTGCTTGAGCTTTCTTCTGTCGATCTCATAGTAGCGACGACTCAACGCTGTGCCATGCTTCTGGTCTCCCAGAGCACTCGCGGAGGGTTGACGGGTTTCTCCTTGCGAAACAATCTGTTCGCTAGGCCACGTATATTCAATTAACGTTTATCAAAAACTACACATTCCTTGGAGCACAGAACTTTTACTTACTTTTACTTCCTCTTCATGGATAGGCCAAAAGCCTGTTCCGACCTCATTCTTCCGACCATCTCTTCCTAGGTCTTCCAATGTCCCTTCTGCCTGTGGGATGGTACTCCAGGGCAAGCTTAGGAAATCTGTCCTTTCTCATCCGTAGGACGTGGTTCTTCCAGTTATCCCTTTTTTGGGTAATTCTATCATTTAGTGGGGAGATATTCAGTTGTTCCCTTATTTCCTCGTTCCTCCTCCTATCATTTAGGGAATACCCTTTTACTGACCTTAAAAATTTCATTTCAGATGATTGAATTTTGCTTTTGTATTGCGTTTTATTTACCCATGTTTCGCTGCCATATAGCAGAGTCGGTACGGCCATTGTTTTATAAAACTTGAGTTGAGTCTCCTCTCGTGCTTTACCTTTCAGTGTTCGTCGAATTGTTCCACACATATACTGAAATCGGTGAAGTTTCTTCTTCACCTCGTTATCCTCATTAAAAGATAATTCACATCCGAGATAAGTAAAGCTGGAGACTTGTTCTATTGGCTGATTGTCTACCACTATTTTAACTCTGATAGGGTATTTCCCCTGCCATGCCATAACTTTCGTTTTTGCACGAGACAACTGCAGATTGTAATCTTTGCTGATAATGTTTAGTATATGAAATGCTTTTTGAAGTCCATCTTCATTTTCCTGGAGGATAAATTGGTCGTCTGCAAACAACATAGTATTTATGTAAGTGTTGTTGCTTATTTTTATACCAGGATGGACATTTACTTTCCATTTCCTAACTAAGTCATCTATATATATATTGAAGAGTGTTGGAGACAGGCTACAACCTTGCCGCACTCCTTGGTTAATTGCTATTTCTTCTGTAAGTTTATTTCCTAGGTCTAAGACGATTTGTGTCCTTCTATACATACCTTGAATAACTTGTATTAAATGCTGTGGATATCCATTTCTTTGCATTATTTCCCATAGTTTTTGTCTATTTACTTTATCGAACGCTTTTTCATAGTCTATAAAAGCAATGAAAGTCTTTAAATTAAATTCTCTTCTCTTTTCCAGTAGTTGTTTAAGGCAGAATATATTATCTATGCAGGACCTTCCTTTCCTAAACCCACATTGTTCTTCTGATAGGAGAGCATCTGCTATTACTTTTAGCCTGTTATTTATTATTTTTGCATATATTTTGTATCCCGTATTTAATAAACTAATTCCTCGATAGTTATCACATGAATTCCTATCTCCCTTCTTAAAAAGTGAAATAACTTTGGCCTTCCTCCATTCTTCTGGGATGGTTCTCTTTTTCCAACACATATTAATTAAGTGTAAATATCTAAATTTCAGAATCATTCCCCCATACTTAATCAATTCTAAGTTAATTGTATCTAGTCCAGGAGCTTTTCTATTTTTAAATGATTTTAGTGCTGCATCGACCTCCTCTATGTCTATAGGATCAATTTCTTTAGTATCCACATGGTCAATTCCTATTTTCTCTTCTTCTTCTTTATAATTACTATTGTACCATAATGTTCTGTAGTGTTTTACCCATGCCTCTTCTTCAATTACATTTATATTAGCACTTTCCTTTTCATCCTTGTTGAGATGTTTCATAAGTTTATAAGCCATCTCTTGTCTACCATGGACATCATCTTCTATTGAACTGATTAATCTATCCCATCCCTCTTGTTTCAACTTCTTTGTTATTGTCTTAACAATATTTCTCCTTCTTTTATATTCATTTTCATTTTCTAGGGTTCGGTCCTGTATCATTTTTAGATAAGCCTTTTGCTTTTGTTTGACGGCTTCTGCAATTTCTTCGTTCAACATTTTAAGTCCAGTTTTTCTTCTAAATTTCTTTTTCTTGCCAATGGCTTCATATGCTGCTTTCAGTATTGATGAAGCTATAGTTTCCCATTCTTTATTGATGTCATTATTTGTTGGGTTTTCCAGTAAGCGCTGTTGTAATCGGCTTTGATATAGATGTTTTATTCCTTCATCTTTTAAAAGGTAGGTCTTAAAAACTTCTTGATCTTGTTGTAAGTTTTTATTCATTCTTTTCCTCCATTTAGCAAGTATTCTTATTTTTGATATAACGAGATAGTGATCTGTATACATATCACTACCTCTATGTACACTGGTGTCTACTACATCTGGACCTAATTTTTTATTAACCATTACATAGTCAATGATAGACCTTTGTCCTCTTGCCGTCCATGTAAATTTATGGATATCTTTTTTTGTAAAGAATGTATTTGTAATCTTTAACTGGTTGAAGGACGCAAATTCTCTCAGTAGTTTCCCATTTTCATTTAATGTGTATTCACCTCTGTTCCCCATTACCTCTGGAATTGGACTATTTCCTACGCGGGCATTAAAATCGCCAGCCAGTATTAGGAAATCACTTTTATTAATTCTGTCTATCACCACTTGAAGCTGTTCATAAAATTGTTCAGATTCTTCTCGTTTGTTTTCTTCTGGGGCATATATGGCGATCAAGGTTAGGTTGCCTCTCTCTACTTTCAATCTTAGGGTCAGGATCCTTTCACTTATCATATTGTAACTGACAATTTTATTTTTCCATTTCCTATCCACTAATATTGCCACTCCTACTGCAGCTCTTTTCTCTCGTGCCACTCCACTGTAGATCATTGTATATTTATCTATTTCTTCTGTTCCCTTCAATTTCTTTTTTGTTTCTGTAATTACAGCAATATTGATCCCCTTTCTAGTTAACTCCCTGTCCAGATCATATTCTTTATTATTTATCCCTCTCACATTCCACGTTCCTATTTTCAAATTGTCTTTGATTCCAAATCGTTTGTCCTTTGACCTTGCCTTTGTTGTCCTCATAAGATCCATCCGGCTTTCCTTACTTTGAGGTTTATGAGTAATATATCTTTTTATGTGGAAGGGTTACCAGCCCTTCGCACAACCCCCATCCTGGAGGGCCAGGGTTTTATTTCAGGGTGTTCCTTCCCTTAGCCAGAATGCCCCAGTTTTAAGGCGCTGGGGGCTCGCCTTCCATCCTCTCCCGTTAGCTACACTCAAAAAGTGCATTGCCCAGGGGTCACGCGGCTTTCACCTTCGTGGACGTGGGAGTAGGGTTTGCTGGCAGAGCTGCTAAGATAGATCACAGAGGCATTTCTCAAGGTTTTATTATCTCAGCCCATCCGGCATAGGCTGAGATCCTTGAGACCATACCAGCCTTGACCCCCGAGCACAGAACTTGAAACACTTTATTAATCTACGTGTTCTGTCCGAGGCACTTATATGTTCGTTTCCCTGACATAAATTCCGCTCAGACGCGAGACGCTGAAATCTCGACGCATTGGCCATCTAGGAGGCAGATGTCTGAAAGCAGAACGCGGCCTCTGCAGATGAATGCAACACAATGTGTAATTTACCACTGAGACTAACCATCCCCCTACATTCCTCGTGAATGGTTGATTTCATTTCTTTCACTGTTTGTGGCATATAATCAACAGCTCATTTGGTATTTGTTTCTAATAGTTGAATCTTTTGCCTATATAGACATCTTTCCATCTGCTTGAGTTTGAAAACAAGACTTAATTTATGGGGGTGGTACCACTCCTATTTTTTCCTTCCTTTTCAAGTCTCCCAAAAAATATAATTGAAATGCAGCCCTCTGCTTCTTGTCTCTCTCGCGCATTCCAAATATGCTCCATAGTGATCTCCAGTATCACAGTCATTTCACGGTGATTTCCACAGATGAATTTAGCTTTCTTCTTTACACTCCCTCCTTCATTATCCTCCCAAACGATTCTAGCCAGATTAGATGATGGAATGGAATGATCGAAAATAAAATACGAATGTCAAATATCTGTCGGATCCATCTGGGAAAAATCAGGAGTCGGACGGGTTGAATGGAGTTCCCGGCTCAAGGTTGATTGCTCATCAGCGGAGGTAGGCTGTGGTTATTCCTCGGACAGTGGAGAGTAACTACGAGAACACAGCTGATACAAGGATCCGGTTAATTAGACTCGGTCTCACAGTACACAGTGACAGTTGGTGGAATGGTGTTGCCTCGGTGGTCGGGCATGAAGAGAGCCAGTCTGCTGTACACTGCGGTTAAGTAGTTCCTCGTAGGTCACTCTGCCTTCGCCGTGGCGCTGGCATCCTGTTCTCTGCGTCTGTGGCGCCATCTAGTAGCGTAGCCCCATACTTCCGATCAGACATATCTTTATCATACTGCCAGCAGTCACATAGGCCGTAATAATGTGAGTCAGTACAGTCTTGCAGTGACTGGACGTTAATTTCGTGAATTCAGGACTGGTGATTGTAATTACTTATGGCGCATTTCCGCAAAAGGTTTCAAAACGAAAGCTGATAGGTTTTTGGCTGCGGTAAACAAAGATACGCGAAGGGTGGAACTGTAATCCATTGTTCTACATTTGGTTCCTTCTTGTTCATGTACCCTTCTCGCGGGTAGCGCCTCGCTGAGACACGGCCTGTTGCAGGCTGTGGAGGTCCCGTGGGCGCCGCGAGCGCCGCCTGGTGCTGGCCTGCCTGCTGCTGCTGCTGCTGGCCGCTGCCCTCGCCATAGCCGTCGCTGTGCTCTTCTCCAGGACAGGTAAGCCAATCACATGACAGCGATATTCTAATAACACTCAGTCACAACAACTTGAAAGTTGCTAGGGAAAAACTGAAAAACAGAATCGTAATAAAACAATACAAAAAAACACAAAGTTAGGGAATATTTTATAAAATTTTAAACTAGCTGCGTTTCAGCAACGGTGAGAGTTGTTCAGGTGAAAATGATAGCCAACCAGTTGCATCAATTAGGTTTATTTAACCTTGACCACGGATTCGACGATCATAAGATTTCTTCAGAAGGACTCGTGGAATCACATATACCCGGAAAGGAGCCAAATAACTCTAGTTATATCGCAGTGCATTGACAGAAGTGCACATCGCACTGCGATATGACAAGAGTTATTTGGCTCCTTTTTGAGTATATGTGATTCCACGAGTCCTTCTGAAGAAGACGATCTTATGAACGTCGAAACCGCGGTCAAGGTTAAATAAACCTAATTGATACAACTGGTTGGCTATCATTTTCACCTGAATATTTTATAAATTAACGGCTAAGGAAAAACGATGAACAATAAGACAACTGAAGAAAAATGTTGCATAGTAATGAGAGAAACTATGAAAGCAAATATTTGTAACACCAGTAAAACGAAGCCCGCACATTTGGCTCAGTTGGTTGCGGCACCGTGAGGGCGCATCCATTAATTACGTGAGCTTTTTTTCCGGAATTCCGCCCCCCCCTTTTTCTGGTGGGACCCCCTAAGATGACGTGAGATTTCACCGAACCCCCCGCCCCCCATTTCACCTCACGTAAATATTGGACGTCCTCTGATGGTGTCTGGCGCTGACACGGGGTTAGCTGGTGCGATTCCTGGTAGTGGAAGAAATTTTCATCATCAGGGATTGGCCGGCACGATAGCAGAGATGGTGGTACACAATTCCTAATCAGTTGCTTGCACGCCAAAGTTGTGGGTTAGATCCCAAACCTCTCCGCAGTGCGTAAGTAGTGAGGTCATACGGCACTGTTAATGCTGATTCGTCTGTCAGATGGGAACGCTAAGCCTGGCGGCCACAATGGGGTATTTCGGGAGAGTCGGTCTGAATGGGCCAGCACCGGGTTTCACCCTCTTCCTTCTTATCTCTTATCACAATCAACACTCTCTACTGAGAATTTACACAGTCATCCACACCTACAACAAAGCATAAAACACACACTGGGGAAGGCAATGCGAAACCACACCAGCTCATCTTCCCACGGAAGGTGTATATCGTCCACAGTAACCGCCTACGCCCGGAATCGGGTAAGGCGACATAACACTTCTGCTGCTTCTGGCTTTACGCCTCGTCGACGTCGAGGTCTTTATAGACGGGGAAGGGTAGGAGGCAAAGAACCGGAATGAATTCAGCCATGGTATTTTAAAGGAACCATCCCGAAATTCACCTGGAGTGATTTGGAGAAACCATGCGAAACCCAAATCTGGATGGCCGTACGGTGATTCTAAGCTGAAAAGAAGTGCACATATGCATGTAGAACACATACAAAAAGAAATATCAAGATCGGACATAAAATACATTAAAGTACAATTCTTAACCTTCAAAATGATGTATTTATTTTTAAATATAGTCACCGTTAACGCTAACACATTTCTCCCGATGTGCAACAAGTTTTTTATTCCGTCACTGAAAAATTCTTCCGACTTTTCTAGAATCTAGGTTTTACAACTGCCCTCACATAATCGTCCGAGGTATAATGATTACACTTGAGGAAAAAAATAAAAGTCGCAAGAGGTAAGATCGGAGGAGTAAGGTGGGTATGGAATCGATTCAAATTTCAGGTTTCGCAGAGACGGCGTGGTACCCATCGTGCACAGATTTTACGGTATCTCAATTGTTCAATAATAAAGCCGACAGATTCCTTGGTTATTCCTATGTGGCTTACGATACGCTTTTGAATGATTCGCTGGCCATTTTGAATCAAATCGTCGACGAGCTTGCGATGTTTATCGTTTGTGGCAGTGATCGCATGTCCGCTGTATTTTTCATCAACAATTATGTATTTTCCAGGCTTGCAATCACGAAATTTTACTGCCCATCGATTTACAGTAGACCATAAGTTGCATCGTCACCATAAACAGCCTTTAAACGACGATGCGTCTCGAGAGGAATCACTTTTCATTAGTTAGAAATTTGATAACAGAACGCTGTTTAACTGCGTTGATATAGTACTAGAACACGTTTCCATACTTTCCCTTTTCAAAATACACTGTATGAACAATGCACTTTTAAGATCACAAGAAATATGGGACACCGGCAACGGATACAAAGAACAACTGGACGGGAGGGATAATATGGCGGCTTACGCATTGTACAGACAGGTCCATTTTCTGGGTGGAAGACTTAGAAGGACTCACAAGCTTCAACTAGTTGTTAGGAGTACGTCATAGACTGTGAGCCTTGCTAATACATACAGCAAGCAAAAGAAGAACTAAAATATTATTCAGACTAATATAATACGACTGTAATCAGATATCACGCCAACAGGTACTCCGAAGAATTAATTTCAAATTCCGAAAGAAATCGTAACCCGATTAACGCTAGAGTATCAGCATCACGGACTGTAAATCTACTAATTCTTGAATTACATAATACTAACAGGAAAGTAAAAAAATACTGCATTTCGCAATTAGTATTATAGCGAGGTTTTTAAAAATAAGATACATTACTCCCGTGTCTTAATTTTCTAATTTACATTGATAAATGTGTCAAGCTATCTAAGGCTTTACACAAGTTTAAACATACAAAGCTAGAAGTGAGATTCACAATGTATAGAAAAGCAAATAACCCTAAGAGACGTAGAAAATCTAAAGAGACATCAGTAATTTAAAAAGATGATGATGCAAGGCTGCAGTAAATCAGCAGTATTCTCAAATTGTATGTAGAGGTAGTAATTGACAAAATGAAAGAAAAGGTGTATGGAACAAAAATTAAATGATAAAGATCAATTTGCTGTATCTGCTGCCGATACTGTTGTCTTAGCGAGTAACACAAACGGAAATGAAAAGAAAGCTTTGCAATTAAAACAGAGGAAGTCTCAGAATTTGACCGGGTATAGTTAACGTACAAAATCAACCCTCTTATTTAGGAATAGGAATCATTAAATCTAACCAGAAGCTAGTTCAAAGGCTTCAAAAATAAATACATGTGTGGAGCGTCATTTTTTTGGTCTCTGCCAGTGCCTGAAAAAAGAAAAATTGTAGCACTTGAAATTCTGAGTTATTAAAATCTGTTAAATTCTAAATGAACACGATCAGATAATTGTATATGAAAAAAGTACGTATATGGAAAAATTCTTATAAAGTAAATCTCATATTGACGTGTAAATCTAATTTACTCCGCAACCGGAAGGTTGGTTGGATCCTCTAGAAGCCATTGTGTCAGAGGTAGAACAGGCAGCTCCTTTCCTTTGACACCTAAAGTTTAAAGTGGAATCTGAACCACGGATCATGTGATCAAACATAACTCTCAAAATTCCAATGCCTACCAGGACCGGATCCCGAACTTTTTAAGTTAACGCCTCAACGCTACCAGACCGCTACGGCATTATTTAATTTTTGACAGACAGATTCTGCTGTTGTAGTAAAGAAACACGGCTAGACAGAGATCGTATAATTTGAAGCGAATGATAGAGGTCTTATGATCTAATGAATATTTGCATAAAATGGATAGTAGAAAGCGATTGTATCAAAACCACGAAACGACTGATATTTATATATTTTTCTTTCCTCATACCGCATATTATATGTGGGGAAGTAAATAATGGGTTTAGGTAGCTTTCTTATTAAAAAAGAAGCTTTCCAGAAAGCGTCATGGTCGTTTTGTGAGGAGCCAAGGCTGTAATCTGCTATTCCCCAAATTTCTCCAGACTTGCGTAAATCTCAGACACCTTAATATTGTGAGCACCTGGGAGCTTGTAGGAACGGAATGGACAGCAGAGTGTTCCTTACAAATGGTAAATGCAGTTTTGTTGAAAACCTCATTTTAAGACTGGCTTGAAAACCGTAACACAAGTACAGCTAGGAGGAATTTTGCAACCCGCTATTGATTTACTAAGATCAATGTTAACTATTTCCGCTGAACGTGGCTAGGAGGGTGCGAGTTAAACTCTCTGTCAAGCCCGAGGCTTGTGGTCTCTGGTCTGCCGTTGAATGAGAAAGCATCAGTCGATATTAGTTCACTGAGCGAATTCCTTACTGGTATACGCAAAGAACTGAGTGCGAGGCTCAGCTCTGTGCTAAACGCTTGTAACACTCACAAAACTGATAATATTAAGTCAGTAAAATAATTACCCCTTAAAGTTGATTACGTTGAATGCAGAATTTGTCAGATTGTTACCTGAAAAGTGTGATGCGTTAGGGAAAAGAAATTTTATTGGCTGTCCCTACAGCTGGCTGAACAATACTACACGACTGCAGCTTGGAGATTCCTCTAGCGTCTGACTGATGCAACGTGAACTGAATTATAATAATAAAAGCTCTTGAAAGCCAGGATTCTTTGAATCACGCTGCCTGCCAACTGAAGTGTTGATGCGCGACGGAGTTCTTATATGGCAGTGAGTCCAAGTGCACCATGTGGTGGCGCTCGCTGTTCACACAGATCTGTTTTCGTCCGATCAGTTTCGTGAGCAAAAAATGACCGGGGCGCAAGACATACATTGTATATATCCTGTACTCCTACTATACGCGGCGTCACGTTACGAAACCACCAGATACAAAGCAGATGTGTTCAAAAAGCGACGGACAATGCGGTGAGGTATAAAAACATTAATTACGTGGAGTTTTACCTAACTGTTGCTGGAAGCATGTCAGGAAGTTCTCTTCCGGGATAAAATACAACTGGGCCGTTGCACTGCGTAGTCACGGAAATCGGATCAGTTTCAGTTTGAGTAACGGCAAAAAGTCACAAAGAGAAGAGTCAGAAGAGTACGGAAGCTGAAAAGCGAAAGAAGTGCTACGTTTGTTAAAGAAAACCTGAAACGGATGAGGAGAATTCGCAGGTGCTTCGTGCTGAATGAATACCTCAAGAGCGTTCACTATGCCCATCCATTCACAGTGTGACTGCCAGCAACTTGTCTTCACAAATAAGGAGGAAAAATTGATTATTCGGAAGGTCTGATAAACCTTCAGAACATGCGTTCAACGTAAACACTTTTAAATCATTTTGAACAGCCAATTTAGGTGCTATCTTGCTGACTAAAACAATGGGTACACTGGAAGATTAAGTTAAACGTAAAAACCATTTGAGTAGATCAGGGTTTTCCAACCTGGGGTTGACAGTTCTAGACTAACCATTTTCCTATTATTACTATTGTTATTAAGGGGCCCTGGCGATCATTGTCTAATCTCTAAGGAATCTGCCGTTGAAAGAGGTTAAGAAATACTGGGCTATATGAATATATTACTTCTTTCAATGCAAATTATTCCTTGTTTTTTCTCTCATCAATGCTGCCATAGACGGAAGTACTTTAAGTGCTCGAAACTTTGATATATTATTTCGTTTTAGTCTCTCCTAAAGGTTATTAACGTCTTCATCTGATGCATCTTGTGAACACCCTAACTGATTTATTAACAAACCATATACTAACAGACTGCGTGACAGCACAGCTTGAGCAAACGACGTAACATTATAGACTAACACACGCACAAGTCTGTCTGTCCATTCAATAAGTTCTCAAAATTTCGTGATTAAAACTGTCATTCATACCGAAAAAATGTCATGTGTCTTTCCTACAGATACAAATTATTTCCTTGTCAAATTCCATAACTACAGGTACAGCCATTTACTTGTGAAAACGTAAGAAAAAGACAGAGACTTACTTTCGCATTTATAATATTACTAGCTGTTACCCGCGACTTCGTACGCATGGACTTAAGAATTTAATTGCCAGAATTGGATATAGAAAGCTGTTAGTAACGTAAAATTTGTCCCAAACAACACCCAGTCGGAATAATGTGACAGGAATGCCATCACTATATCATTCCTCCATCGAACCTGTCTCATGAAGAAAATGAATTTCCAACTTATTTAAAAACAGAAAATAAACGAAGGTGCGGGGATGTGGGGGTTAGGTGGGGGTTAACTAAGGGTAGCATTGTTTCAGCTTGGTCTTTCCTTCTTTCTTCAGGATGATCATCAGATTCTTGGTTTCTAATAACTTTAGCTGCTCGTGCTCTTCTAGAGTTACACCTTAGGCCAGACTTACGCCCGCAAATTATATCCAAAAAGAAAGAAACTGGTGCCAGAAACTATTAGGCAGACACAAAGTAATAGTACAGTGCATAGCAAATCGACATCTATACTAAATAATAAGTCTTGTCTCTAAACGAATTTTAGTAACAAATCAAACACTAACAGACTGCGCGAGCAGCACAGCTTGAGCAACCGACGTAACATTATAGACCAACACACTCACACATCTGTCTGTCACCATCCGATAAGTTCTCAAAATTTCATGACTAAACCTGTTATTCATACCGAAAAAAATGTACTGTGTCCTTCCTACAGATACAAAGTATTTCCACGTCACATTCAATCAATAATGGTATAGCCATTTATTTGTGAAAACGTAACAAAAAGACAGAGACTTACTTCCACATTTATATTATTAGTGCAGATCACAAACTGACTGCAAGAGAAACAATGCTCGAGGGATAAATATAGCATAAAAACGGGTACACCTACAGCATTATTAGACCGCCTATGATTTGCCACGCATTGCAACCCTAAATTTGTGCGATCTACAGTTTAACATGGAATCCGAACAATTGACCGTCCAGGCGTGGTTCATACTATCAAAAACAATTCTTTTGCTTCCACCGGTATTTGAACCGGAGACCATGCTCCAAACATTGGTAAGCAAGCGCATTAACCACTGCGCTACCAGACCGCTATACCAAAAAGTACTACAGAGACTTAACACATCCTATGCCTCTGTCTGTCGCCGTCTAGTAATTTTTCAAAATTACATGACAATATATATTATTTTTACAAAAAAAAGTTTCCCATGTCCTTCCTATTGGCAAATAACATCTCCGTGTGAAATTTCATCACGATCGGATTAGTCGTTTAACCCAAGAAACGTAACAAACAGACAGACAGATAGACAAGAGAGCCAGAGTTACTTTCGCATTTATAATATTAGTATAGATGAGTTCCTTTAATATTAATCTTATCAGTTCTATGTCACATTTACTGAAATACTACAAATTTGTGTTTGTATTTTCTTAAAAATTTAAATACAAATTACTACAATACTTGAGCTGTGTAGTAGCTGGCGTCCTGGTGTCACTTCCGGAGTGACTAATGTCACCATGGATCAAGAGCAAAACCATTCTGCATCTTCCAGACAGCACGTGGGACGTAAAGGGCCGAATGCAGCTCCTTTGACTGTTTTTGAACAGAATGTTTATGGCAAAAGTGCACTAGATAACAAACACAAACACATGTATCAATATATGCTTTGTGCTATGGATGACTACTGTTACTATCTACGTACTTTTACTTATAGGTCAGTTCCAGGTTTTATACCAGCTATAGATTATGAATTTTGTAACGTCATTCAGCAGTGACGTCGGCCTTGTCAAGGTTTCCGGTTTTGTTTTGCTGCCGTGCGGATGAGGGAGCGTCTATTTAAATGAGGCAAGGTCAAACAGGGCAGCCGACGCTCTGTAATGTCAACTTCCGCCGGAAACAGGAAACCGCGCCTGCCTATAGCCGACGCACAGTCACGCAACATTCACAACGTACCTGTGACGTTCCCATTGCAACAGGTGAACAAATACTTCTGAACTGGTTCAGCATAACACATGAAAACTGAAAACACGGGGAGACAAATTAAAAAAAATAAAAAAATACAGCGCAAAGATGTGACTTTGTCGGAACTAAACACTAGAATTTCAATAATTAATATTTTTTTAGCATTTTTAAGAATGCAATCGGATATGAATTTCCTTTTTGGAGATCGTTTATGAATGTTTGACATGATATACAAATTCTGCTAAATTTGCTAAACATTGGACAGTGAGCCATTCTTCTATTTTCAGAAGGTTGACACAGCTCACCTTTAGGTTTTTTACTTTTATTCCAATGCAAACCATACAGCCAACTGCAGTCATATTTCTTTCAATGGATACATGTCGTCACTACTACTTGGTCTGCAATATGGATAACACACGACGAGCATATCACTTTAAAACTACCCTTGCCACGACCATAGTCGAACAGTGACCCTCGCAACATGAGGCAAGCGCTCTAATCCATCCGGTAATCTGTCGAACAATTAATCTATAGTATTCAGTTTTGAAGAGTTTATGGTTTCCGTAACTCCTATTACACAGTGCGATGAACATCGCTTACCTTACATTATTAATTTCTTCCACGCGTGAGCGCGTAAGGTGCGTTATGTCACATCCAGTCATTTCGAATTCCTGGAGAATGGGTCAGATTTCACTGCCACAAATGACTGATATTTAAGAGTGCAAATTGTTGGGCGGAATTTCAGGAGTAAAGAAACAAACAATAAAAATAAGATCAATAACACATAAACGAGTTTCAAAATAGAGGCTTAAAATTCAATATAAGGACATTCACTAACGAAAATAATAAAAAATAGAAATAAAGGTAAATGCAGTACTTGAGCTAAGAGCACATTGAAAGTAAAAGCTAACAATTTTCATCAATTTTTTGTTGTTGTGATTTTATGCATTTACACTTTTAACCAACAAATTTACGAAATATAAGCAATACCCGTTACGGCAGGTTTCTAGCTACCAGCGAACTGAAGCACACAAATTTGTGTTCTTTCATAAAAAACATGGGCCGCCAGCGATTGTATTTTGCAAATGGGCAAGTGTTCTGTACCAAGATCAGTAAACTTTTCTTGAATCGTCTATTCAATTTAATAACTTGGTATCTTCGAGGTCTTTAGTGTACAAAGTTCAGCCGTGGTTATGTGGTTATTCACGACATGTAGCCGTTTTAACTGTTATTTAGATAAAATTATCTGTACACCTGGCATCTTACAGTAATTCAAACTACGTTTTGAGCATTTTTTAACAGGTATCTGCTGTGTTTCGAAGCCTTTTGTTGGTCGTCGTCTTTTCTACTTATTATTAATTTTTTTTTAAAATCACTCTTTACATCAGTTTACTTTGGTAAAGAACCCTAAAATTTTGGTTTACCTAATTATTAATTGTGTAGAAATGAGGGCAGTATATACAACAAATCGTTGTGAATATCAGTAAAATCAAACTAGGCATGCGACATACTGGAAAATTTAGACAGGTGATAAAATCAAAGATAACGCGTAACCAAGTAGCCAGAGCCAGCAACTCAAGTCCCTGTTGGTGTTGCCGTTGCTGTCACAAGTAAATTAGTCAGCTTGTATGTTCTTTGGAACGATACTTGCATGACTGCAAAATTAAAATTTTATTATCGTTAGCTAAGCACCCACTGGTGATATTGCTCGCAAAATACCCAAATATACTGCAACAGTAACTGGTTGTTAAGAACATGCACGTGATACACTCCACTGAGAAGACTGAGAAATGGAATCAATGGAAGAATTTAGTGCGATGAGAAAGGTAGGTGAAAAAAACAATGTTACTGTAGCTGTTCTTTCTCAGATCATGTGGAAGCGATCTGGGACCGAATGAAATGATCAGTACCCTTTAAGCTCAGCTACCTAGAGGCAGAACTGAATAGATTCAATGAGGAGTAAGAAAAGTACTTCAGAGAGGAAGCAACAGGTAGCGAAACAGGAAGTTTATCTGACATTTACATAATTTTGGATGTGGCCTGTTACCATAGTCGGAGAGATGAGTCTCGTACAGATGATGGCCATTGTTGTGTGCCTGTTAACTGCTTTCGTCGTTGCGCCGCGATTTTTCTGTAAATTACACGTTTGAGACTAAAATGTCAACAAGAACATGTTCCCTACCGAACCTGACAAACTAATCGTTTCTCTTTGATTTTAAACTGTCTTTCACAAGATGGTGAACTGTAGTAGGGACAAGGGAACGAGTGCAGAGATACCTTCTTAGGACTTTACGGTTCGTAGATGTTATCGTCATTTGAGCCTCGAGAAGACTGTAGCAGAGGGAAGGGAAGAGATTCAGCCACGGCCTTCTGGAGGAACCATCCTGACTTGGAAAGATTTCTGAAAACAATGGGAACCATAATTAGTATAGTCAGACCGGGAACTGAACCCACGTCCTCCTGAATGCTAGGCCGAAGCGTTAATCTCTCACCAACTGAGCTTGCTTTATGAATTTAGTCTTTTAGTGTTTGAACTCAAATTTTCCGGGCTAAATAACCATCCATATTTGCCACAGCAACGCAGGCAAATGGAATAATGATACAGTTTCCAGGAAAATGTTCGTCTTGTGCAACAGGTAGAATAGTAATTATGCTACATAGAGAGTCCTTGGGCTGTAATTTCTTCACCGTGGAAGCGATGGAGATTTAGGTCAGCATTACTTCCAATTGTCTCTGTTTTATGCTAGAAGTGATATGCTCCGGCCTCAGTACCCCATCCCATTTCCACCTCTATCCTTTTCTATTAATTTGATAGAAGGCTGAGTATGGCTGAGGAAGCTCTTTTCAGAGCGAAGATCCTCTGCTTGGTCGCGATTTGAGCTAGCTGCTAGACTTGTCTATTCCGGGCGGAGACTTGGCGTAGAGCCAGCAGCCGCCGGCGAGTCTAGCTAATTGTGGAGCCGGGAATGTCATTCAGCAGGAAGTGACTCAGGCGACCTTCGCCTCTCAGCTGACCAGTAGTCACGCAATATCACGTCCCACTCGCACACACAGCACTTCTACAACACGCCAAGCCAAGCCTCACGCTTGATATTTATTACTATACCCAGCAAATGGTGGGCTCCATATCCAATGTGCCTAGTACAGGAAATGAAAAAGTCCTTTAATCACGAAATTGGAAATAGAAGATATTTTTTAAAGGTTTCAGACTTACTTGTGAATAAAGCAACGAAACATCAATAAAATAGGTGATTTTTCCAAATTCATTTTCCATAATGATCCTGTATTTGCTGTTAATTAAAGACGAATTGGATACATCAATAATTTTGCAAACTTCAACCACCAACCCTTTTACTGTTAAATTATCTATCAACAATATCCTCAAAATACAGAAACTATTTTTTTATATGTAACATTATCTAGCTATCCATATAGGCCAGTCACGTACTGTGCTAATTAAAGGTTGAAAATGACTGTAGTATTATATCTAACATTTACAGAAATCAGCTTCGAAATATGGGTATTTTTCATTTAATGCTCTTAGGTTCACGTTTTTAATGCTTCATAGCTTAGAAATAAAATAGAAAATGGTCGGTCCAATCGTCTAATTGACACAGCTCCCAAATGATTCAAGTTAATGTTTACCGAACACTCATATACCCTATCTAGGCGCATCTGCAGCTGTTTACAATACTCTCGTTTTAATTATATTACACAACATTTTTTCATCTATTAGCAACCAACATTCTGATTGTAAACGAAAAATATTATCATTCATTGGAATTATGAACACCAATATTGGCCTCTGCAACTCTTTGTTTGCTACCTCTTAAGACCTCCTCTACTCAGTAAGATACCTGATGATTCATCCCACTTGGTTTTAATCTTGTTCACCAGGTCTAATGTTTCACTCTGCCTATTGTAGAGATCCAGCGGCTACATTATTAATATCGTTTCCGCTTTCATACCATTAAAATAGCTTGGACGTAGCATGCTGAGATTCGCATACATAACCTCTCCTTTACTGATATACAACGAACGAATATCAAGCTCTTCATTAAATTGTTCACCACTTAGGTCAAACTAATCGAGCTATAGTATCAACACCATTTGTCTCCACTTCTTTACTCGTCGGCAATACTATGATACATTTCATCATTTGATCAATTCTTCAGAATCCATCTAAATAAACCCTGCCTGGTGGGTGAGCAGTAACGCTCGGCACTGGCATTCGGGAGGACGTCGGTTCAAATACCCATCAGGCAATCCAAATTTCGGTTTTCCCTGGGTTCCCGAAATCACTCCAATGGAATGGCGGGATGGTTCTCCTTCATATGTACATGGCCGAATTCGTTCCCATTCCTTGCCACCAAACCTTTCTCTTGCCTCAAATGTCCTTGACGCCGACGAGGCGTTAAACCATAAATAAAGGTAATCGAGATAAAGTGCCTAGGTATGGTATGATATCACATCCACCTGTCGTCAGCACATATGCAATAATATTATTCATATCGTTTCTTTTAAGTTTTTCTAACCTACCTTCATAATCTTCTCAAAATAAATTACTAATTTCGTAATATACTCATTTCTATTTATGTTTAAAAGCTCCTGCTCTCATGTTTTCACACTATTTCCTTCATTACAGTGTATACTATTGAATGATATTTTGCGCATTTTAATATCTTCGATAACTTGTTATCCATCCTTGTTCACAACGGTCTGAATGTCCTTTCTCTTGCTCAACGTGCTCAGAAATGTCTAGTTACATCATCTACTTCCCCCTTCCACCAACAATACTTTTTATGAACAAATCTATAGCTCCCCTCTTTGTTGCTAGTAACTGTTCGATTCGTAAGTTCCATAAGGACTTGCTTTTTACTTTTTTAACAAGCTTTCTTGTTATAAAGCTCTTTAGCTTCCTCACCTTCCTGCTGTAGTATGCAGTTTCTGTGCTTTTATTTCTCTTTTGTTTTGAGAAAAAATTTCGCTTCTCATCATTATTTCCTCTTTGGACTGTCTCCACCTCCTGTACATTGTATTTGTGGCTTCCTGTCACATGCTAACCCTTCCCCTAATAATCGTTTCATTTCCTGAATTAATTTGTCTTTTAATTATACCTACATCCTTCGTTCTTGACCAGTGGACTATATAGCCCTCTTATAGCCATTACTACTGCTGTGTGATCACTTGTTGACCCCCCACCACTACCAAGCCGTGTTAGAAAGAGGGCCAAAATGTTTTACGGCTAGTGCTTTGCTCTGACCCATCTACCTAGTTAAGGAAACGTCCATAAACTACGTAGCTCCATTTTAGCCTCCTGTGAACTTCCCCTCCCTCCCCCCTACGTAGTCCGACGCGGCTTTTACCTCAGCCCCCCCCCCTTTTTCGACGTAGCACGTAGCTTTTTCCACCTACTGATTCCAGAACACATTTTGTACCGTTTTCTCTTAAATTACATACAAAGATAATTAAATGACGGAAATAAATATTCGCATGCTGTTGTGTGTTCCGTACCTCATTTTAACAGTGACAAATAATATGAATGAAAAGCTACGTGGTCTGCCTAGGAACCCCCCCCCCCCCTCCCCCACGTAGCCCAGCGTAGCTTTCCAGCCAACCCCCCTCCCTCCTAGACCGAGTCACGTAGTTTATGGACACTCCTTAAGGTGTTTGTACATCTCTGTTTCCTTCTATTACTAACCCTATTTCCTTCCCACTCCACACTTGTTATAATTAGTCTCCTTTTATTATGACCATCCTAATCCGTTCCCTGAAATCTAAATATTATGAATTCAGAACCTCCCCAAGAGTTTATTGTTTCTCATTTGTCGGCCTCTCCGTCCATTAAGCAGTGAAGACCTTTATTTCTCCTTTGTATTACCTCATAACTCAACACCTACTAATTCGAGTCTGTCATCTAATAATATCAGCAAAGTGTTGTAATAACTGTTAGCCATTCTAAATGGACCTCCACAACTCTTCTTCCATCTCTACGGAACATTCCGTAAACTTGGGAGAAGATTCCCCTGTCCCGTATTCCTTAGTCCAGCCAAGAAGTGCTATAACTATGTGTGGTTTGTCGATCTTCATGAGTTGCTCAACTCTCTAACTTTGTTCGTTATACTTCTACAGCTCACTAGTAGTAGGGTGACATATGGTTGTGATATATTTCCATAGTTTCCTTCATGTTGCCTATAGTTTACCTACTTACCTGCTTTCCATCATTTTTCTCTTTTTTTTATCTTAAAATTCATTGATTGCAATAATACCACCCAACTACTTTTTCCTCTAACGAATTTTAATATTAAATTCTTTCACTGTGCCTGGTAGATTGTTCATCGATTCCTTAGCAATTTCGAATCTACGTCTCCCTCACCTACAGTAGAAATTTTTTCCACTCCCTTATAATGGAAATCAAATAGCAGCACATTGTCAAGGTCATCTCTTCCCTTCCATGTGCTGTTAGTAATTCTTCTATCGATTACCTATACAGGCCTCATGATCAATATACGCCTTATTCATTTACAGCATTCTTGTCTTCCAATGAATATCTTTCCAGGTCCTAACTATATATATATATTTTTTTTTTGCTGTTATCAGTCTCTCGACTGGTTTGATGTAATCCTCCATCCCTTCCTATCTTGTGCATACCCCTTACAACCCACGTCCTAAATTATCTGCTTCATATAATCTAATCTCTGTCTTCCTCTACCGTTCTTACATTCGACTGTTCCTTCCACTAACAAATTGACCAATCCCGCATGTCTTAAAATATGACCCACCATCCTGTCTCTTCTTTCTGTTAGACTCTTCCAGAAACTTCTTTCCTCACCCACCTTTTGCAAAACACATTAATTTCGTAGATTCGTAGATACTTTATCTGTCCCCTTAACTTTCAGCATTCTTCTGTAGCACCACATTTCAAATGCTTGAATTTCCCTTCTTTCTGGTATTCCTAAAGTCCATGCTTCGTTGCCATAAAGTGCAGTGCTCCACACATAAAGTTTTAAACAGTCCATTCTAGGTCCTAGGTCAATATTTGAAACTAAAATATTTCTCTTTTTCACGAAGGCTCTTTTTGCTAGTGCTATTCTGCTTTTAACATCATTCCTGCTTCGGCCATCAGTTGTAATTTTCCTTTCTAAGTAGCGGAAATCATTTACTTCTCATATCAGATCAGATCCTATTTTTATACTTAATTTACTATTACTGCTATCATTTCTGCTACATTTCATCACTTTTGTCTTGGTTGTGTTCCTCAAAAAGTTTATCACAATACACGAATACCTTTTGATCCGCTTGTTATTTCCACATCGTTGGCGGAAGGTCTTACTCCCTTTCCGACAAGGAGAACATGTATATGGTACAAAAACATTTGCAACATACCTTTACAACCGTTTGGGAATAAGATCAAACTGCTAGAGTTCTCGCATTGGGATAGACGACTATCCTTTTCGACAACAGAAACAAGCAAGGCGTCTCATTTTTTAACCGACTTCAAAAAAAGGAGGAGGTTCTCAATTCGTCTGTATTTTTTTTTTTTTTTTTTTTTTTTTTGTATGTATGTTCAGCGATATCTTCTCCAATTTTGAACCGATTTAGATGAAATTTTTTCAGTGGATAGTGTATACCTCCAAAGTGGTCCCACATGAATTTCATTGAGAAACCACCCCTTCCACCCCCTTCCACCCCATAAATTTGATAAAAATCCACATTTTTTATTCGATCTCGATGAAACTTTGGACATATATAGCCAAAAATAAAGAGAAAAATACTGTCAACTTTTGGTTTAAAAAACTGAACCCCTCTCCCGCTACCCACACCCCTAATTTTTGCCAATTTTCTTTATTCAAAGCTACAGTCGACACCATTTAACTGATCTCCATTAAAGTTGGTAGTTACATGTAGTTTTTCACGGAGAAGGTTTCTGACCAAAAAAAAATTAAATAAATAAATAAAAAACCACCCCTCTCCGATTTACACCCCTTAATTTTATAGAAACCTACATTTCTTACCTGATTTTTATTGAACTTTGCCCATGTATACTTTAAAACAAAGAGAAAAAACCTGTCAACATTTGGTCTGCCAAAGCTCAACCCCCTCCCTCCTTCCACCCCTTTAATTATTGTCAATGTTGTTCATAAAAAGGTACACTCGACACCCTTTGACCGATTATCATCAAAGTTGGCATATGCATGTAATTTTTCATGGAGAATCTGACAAAAAAATAAATAAATAAAAAACCACCCCACTCCCCTTTATACCCCTTAATTTTTATAAAAATCCACATTTTTATCCGATTTCGATTAAAATTTGGACATGTATAGTCAAAAATAAAAATACTGTCACCTTTTGGTTTGAAAAAACTGAAGCCCTATCCCCCTATCCACCCCCTAAATTTTTACCAATGTTCTTTATACAAAGCTATAGTCGACACCATTTAACTGGTCTCCATTAAAGTTGGCATATACATGCAATTTTTCATGGAGAATATTTCTGACCAAAAAAATTTAAATAAATAAATAAAAAACTACCCCATGTCTCCCTTTACACCCCTTAATTTTATAGAAATCTACTTTTCTTACCTGATTTTTATTGAACTTTGCCCATGTATACTTTAAAACAAAGAGAAAAATCCTGTCAACATTTGGTTTGCCAAAGCTCAACCCCTTTCCATCTTCAACCCCATTAACTTTTGTCAATGTTCTTTATTAAAAGCTACAGTCGCGATAGTTTGATCGATTACCATGAAAGTGGGTGCTTATATGTATTTTTTCACGAAGAAGGTGTCTGACCAAAAGATCTAAAAACCACCCCACTCCCCTCCCCATTAATCCGCTTAATTTTTATACACAACCACAGTTTTTATCCAGTTTAGACGGAACTTAGCAAATTTTTAGTATAAAACAAAGAGAAAAATAATGCCAACTCTTGGTTTGCAAAAACTGAACCCCTCTCCCTGTTTCCACCCCCTGTTTTTTTGTCAAATTCTTTTTAGAAAGCTACAGTCAACACCATTTGACCTATCGTTATGAAAGTTGGCACATACATATGTAATTTTTTATGGATAAGATTTCTGAACAAAAAATGAAAAAAAACTACCCTAGCTCCCCTTCCCTTAATAATTGTACAAAACCCACAATTTAATCCGTTTCGGTGGAAATTCGTATGCGTATACTTTAAAACAAATAGAAAAAGAAAAATACTGTCCACATAACTTTCAAAAAACGCAAACCCTATCCTCCTTTCTATCCCTTTAATTACTGTCAATGTTCTTTATACAAAGCTGCCGTTTCTTTTTGATTTTGAAGGTAGTATTCACAGGTATACTGCAAAAGAAACAGAAAAATACTGTCTACATTTGGTTTAGAGAGTCAAAACTCCGCTCCTTCCTTTCCATCCTTTAATCTACAGTTTCTTTCCGATTCTGAAGGAAATTTGCAATCGTATACTTTAAAACATACAGAACAATTGAGTTTAAATTAGGTTGCAGAAACCCAACTCCTCTTCCCTTCTACCCCCACCCCTCCTAATTTCCAATGTTCTTTATAGATACCCACAGTTTTATCAGATTTCCATGGAACACTTCACATGTATACTTAAAAACAAAGAGAAAAATACTGCCCACGCTAGCTTTACAAAAAACAAACTACTCTTCGTCTCCACACCCCTTAACTGTTTTTTATACATACCTACAGTTTTAGATGATATCAATGGAAATTTACACATGTATACTTTAAATAAATCAGAAAAGACAGTCTACATTTGGTATACAAAAGCCCATTCCCTCTTCCCCTTTACCCTCACCACTTTTAATTTCCAATGTTCTTTATAAAAATCAATAGTTTTAAATCCCGTCAAAATCAATTAAGATATTTTTAAGTCATTGTATAATATTTATAAAATAAATGTGTCATAATGTCTCAACTTGGATCCCAAGCTTTCACGTTGTGAAAACCAATTAAAAATCTATAATTTCTGTGTGACGCTGGAGCAAACAGATATATTCCATAGACAGATTTGTGTATGTGGTATGTATTAATTCCCAGATGTTACATGTTTAGGTTATCGACCAGCAGCTGTAACAGATGTTATGATACGGTCAAAACATAGCCTGGACCAAAATGTAAACTGACATTCCTTAACACAACACCCAATTCACCTCGTTCTGGAAGTTTTTGTGGTATATAAAGACAGAATTCTTCTTTGAAAGCAAGTGCTACCAGGAAGTTCGCATATTTAAAATACAAAACAAACTATAATACCACTAAAAATTTAAAAATAAAATAATTGTTTAAAAAAACATAAAAACCGCCTTCAAAAAGAAAGCACTAAAAATTTTAAAATAACTTTATACCTTGCTTAGGAGAAAGTAAATCTAAATGGATAATATTTTATATTACTGTCATTGAAATTTTTACATTAATTAGTTATTTTTGGAGTCGGTGCCAGCGAAAGCAAGAAAAACAAAAAGATAAAAATAAAAATGAATAACAATAATACATAAAAAATCATGTTACTGCTTACCTACAATTAATGCTAGAAACATGTTTCAACAAAACTGAAACATACAGATGATACGCCGATATTATACTAACTGTAATTTGTTTACTGCTTGATGCACTGTAGTGCTAGAGATATGCCTGGATGACCAATAAGGCCGAGCCACAGATTAAAATACTGTTAATTTGTTTCCCTAAGTTGTCTTCCGCAATAACACTATCTGCCTCACGACATGCTGCAAAATATTGGGAATTTTTCCCCGTTTCGCCTCTAACACCAAAAGAAGTTCAGTAATTCGATCTTCGCGACGTGACAGCTGGTACCGACTCCAAAAATAACTAATTAATGTAAAAATTTCAATGACAGTAATATAAAATATTGTCCATTTAGATTTACTTTCTCCTAAGCAAGGTATAAAGTTATTTTAAAATTTTTAGTGCTTTCTTTTTGAAGGCGGTTTTTATGTTTTTTTAAACAATTATTTTATTCTCTGTTTTACTTACATTGTACTGTGTTCTTAATGTGAAGGACGAGTGTACACTAATTTAAATAACTGACTGCTGATAGAAGCGAGTATGTTCCATGTCTCAGATGTATGTAATAATGTTGTTTTAACGTTTATGATGCGGAGTGGGGGGTGGTCTTCTCCAAATTGGATATAGTTTAACAAAATGACAATGAGATTTTATTATTGATATAATGATATCATTTTTGTCACCTAGATCTATGCAGCAATTCCAAAATAAAACAAGTGTCTTCGAATGTGCGTCATCGTGAGAGATGTTTCTGCGAGACATGGCGTGCTGACATTAATCTGTGATCCAGCTGCCATTGTTAATGCTCTAGTTTTGGCAATTTCCGGTCCACGGGTCTTAACCGTTAACCGTTATAGCAGCATACAGGTATCATCGGAAATTCAACACTACGGCTGCCGGAATACCTTTAACATTAAATACCCGTTCTTTTTTAAAAAAGAAAAGAGAGACATAAAGAAGGGACTCACATTGATCATTTTTGCAAAATATTCACAACTTCCATACAAGTCACATTCTTGTGTACGGTTTCCAATTACTGCATGGTCAATAGTCTATTGCGTGTTACAAACGTACACATAACCAAGAAAGCGCATTCAATAATGTCTCTTGTTCCGTGAAATCTCTTCTCTAAGAAATACCATGGTGAAGTATATCTTCATAAGTGCTCTTTCGAATATGTTTAATTCGACGATTCCGTTTGCGATTAATAAGCAGAGTAGGCACACATCTTTTTATTTCAGTGTCAAAATTTAAGCTTTGTACACACACTATGAGAGGCCGAATGTGCAGGTATTACTGTAAAGCACTTGAAGAATGCAACAATTTTAGTGTGTTGTGATACTATCGCAACCAGAGTCACTGTTCCCATGACCTGGTGGCCGTTTCCAGTGGGAACTGGGGCCGCCTACAATCCCACGCTCACTCACAGAAAAAAAACCTTAGTCGTGGGTTGTGCTGCCTACACTTGCTTGCCTTCTGCACATGACAAAACTAAACAATAAAACACCAACACAACTGCTTCAGTTGCTAAGCTTGCTAGGCCACTTTACACTTAACATTCTTCTAACAGCCCTAAGAATCATTTTTCTTCCGAATATAAACTAACAGGTAGGGTGTCTTTAGATATCATTGATTTTGACTATTCGAAATCATCATGCAAGGTCACAAGGGCACATTTTATTATTCAGTTCCTCAAACGTGTTATTTAAAAATTAAAATCGCTATGGCCAGTTCTGTAGATGATCCTTTCTGGAATCCAAACTGAGAGAGAAGTAGTGATAATATTATAATATGTAACTAACATGCTTTATTGCTCTACGATACATGATATTTTTTAAAAAAATTTGAGAATTCTGGAAGTAAAGAAATGGGACGGACGATAGTTATCTATACATGTCGATTTTCTCTCTTTTTTTTTAAAAAAAATAATGATATTACTACTGCATATGTTAGTCTATTTGCAAATACACCTTGCATTAAGGATTCATTACAGATGTGATCAAGTGCTTGACTGATACGATCGGAACATCTTTTCAGTATTTTACTTGAAATATTGTCATAGCTGTAAGAATTTTTAAATTTTAGTTGCTACATTAGTTTATTTATTTCGGGTACGATTACTGGTGGCACTTACATCTCCACAAATCTATTTGGGAAAGCAGTCTGAAGAAGTCTTATGGCAATATTCGGGAATTGTTTTTCTATATCTTTTTTTCTCTACAACTGAAATAAAATGTTCGTTAAATATGCACAGTTCCATTTTGTTTTATTTTTATGTCTTTCAAGAGATTTACAGATTTTCTTGTTTCAGGTTTTGTTATTTTCCATATAGTTTTCGTTTTACAGCACGAATCCTTTATTTTGCTGGTACATAGATGTTCTTGGTGATCCATATTACATTACTTAGTATTTTATGATAAAGTTCACAATAAGCTTTCAGTGTATATTTATCTGATTCTCTTACTTCCATGTAAAGTTCCTTTTCGTTTTACTACATACTTTGATAGCCTTTGTAATTCAGCCTTTACGCAGTCCATTAGAGTATTGAAAACTTTCCTTTTTAAAAAATTACCTTCGAAAAGTGTTAGAAATATATTTAGAAAGGAATAAAATTGTGCGTTAACGTCCTGTGAAGCCTGCTCTTCTGACCAGTGTTCATTATTTAAGGAATCTGCGAAATGTTTTATATAGTTTTCAATAATCTTACTTCTGTTTAACCCAGCTTTTCTTTGTCTGCTTGACAGTGTTTCTGGACTGGCATCACTGGAAGTGTGATGTAATTACTGTACTGATTGAGAAATATCTGTATAAAAATTATCAATTTCTGTCCTGCTAATATTTTGGTTTCATATAAGGAAATTTACAGGTGCTGTTAAGCTAAAAGGCAACATCAAGGTTTCGATTTCTAGTCTCTCATTGAGAATGTCAACATCGAAATCTCCAATAATACTGTTTGTGAAACATAGTAGCAGTGGCTATAACTGTCAAGGGAAAAAAAAAAAAAAAAAAAAAAAAAAAAACATGCAGCAATAAATAATTTTAGGACTAATTCTTATAATGGTTTAAAGTAGCATTTTGTACTTTAGTGTATGAAAGTAGTCATAGAGGCTTTATGTGTAACAAATTATAACAGTTAGGGATGGAGTCATTAATTGGAACGATTCTATAAATGTGTCTATTTACCCTCCTTATTATGTACTTCAGACTTTTTAGTCTGCTACGAGTTATTACTAAACTGATGAACATATTCTCTGCTATAGGCGAATGCCTATATATGAATAGAAGAATATTTATAATTCTACTAGCGGCCCGGTACGTGCTTCGCTACGTATAAAGTGAAATAATAAAAAAAAATTAATTGGAACATCAAATTCATTTATTCAAACAAAAAAATATTTTATTAATTGCTAGCTATTTTAAAACTTAATCCAAAACATTTGGATAAACAATATTTTTGTTTTTCCATTTTGAGCATGAATAAACAAACGGCTGGGGGTACCGACTCTGGAACAGGCAACATAAAGTTGGCCATGTGAAAAACATGATTCCTCCAAATTCACACCACAAACGTGAAGTGTTTGCCCTTGGGCCTTGTTGATGGACATCGCAAATGATAAACGCACAGGATATTGTAATCGTTTGAACTCAAATGGCATATCAGTTGGAATCATAGGGATACGCGGTATCAAACAAACTTCTCCTTTTGATTTACCAGTTAAGATCGTAGCTTCAATCAAATTTGGCAATAACTTTTTCACTGCCAATCTGGTGCCATTACACAGTTTTGGTGGATTAATATTTCGCAATAATATAATCAAAGAACCAACTTTCAGATTCAAGCAATGCGGTGGCATACCAGCCGGTTCCAATGAATTTAAAAATTCAATTGGATAATTCATTGCCTCATCTTGATTCATAACACTGTCAATTGATTTATATGTCGTGACTACACCTGGCAGTTTCGCTTGAATTTGAAAATTAATGGCATTGATATGAATGTTCTTCGGTGCTAAAATGGCGCGTTCTCTCAACCAATCATGATTTCTGTAATTCTGAAGAATATTCGGAAAAACACATTCAATCAATTCATCTATCGATTGCGCAATTGTACAAAAATTGTTCGGTACAGCGATCAATTCCGTTGGTACTGTCGATTTGTATTTTGCCATCACCAATTTCTAACAATTGTTTTGAAAACTCATGGGCAGCTGGATCATTTTGTAGGTGAATACGCATATTAATGTTCAGTGTCAATTTTTGTACATATCTCCAAAGAACTGATGACTTCAAACAGGCATTTATTTCATCAGCAGGAGTTGATCGAGGAATGACAGGCAATGTTTGACGAAAATCCCCTGACAGTAATATCAGAGCACCACCAAAAAGCTGTTGATTACCACGTAAATCTTGCATTGTTCGATTAAATGCTTCTAGTGATTTTTTATTCGCCATTGTACACTCATCCCATAAAATAATTGACGTTAATCGCAGAACTTTTGCCATAGCAGAATTTCTCGAAATATTGCAAGTTGGAGTTTCAATCACCTGTACATTCAATGGCAATTTTAATGCAGAGTGTGCGGTCCGACCACCTTCTAATAATGTAGCAGCAATTCCCGAAGATGCAAGTGCCAATGCAATTTTCTGTTCCGATCGAATAGTCGCTAAAATCAATGATATAACGAACGTTTTGCCTGTACCACCAGGTGCATCCAAGAAATATAATCCACCTGCATTATTGGAAACGGCTTGCATGATTGTGTCATATACATGTTTTTGCTGAATATTCAATTTGGTTATATTCGATTGTACAAATAAACGCAAATCATTAAAATTGAATTCCTGCTCACGTTGCAATTCACGATCAAACAAATCATGCATCTCACGATTTGGTGCGGTCATACCCAATTGTACTAATGCTTTATTTGCAATCGTTAGACACATATCTTCAATTATTATCAAAGCTTCGTTGTACATTTCCAAGGTAATCAACAAATCAGGATTTCTTGCATGATGACGCATACGAATTAAAATATCTTCTGCCATATAATGTTTATATTTGTTCCATAATTCAAGTGGATTTGATGGCATACATGTTGATAATATAATGGCAAATAGCATTCGTATTTGTTGTGGATGAGCTGAAGTAGATGCATCATGAAGTGTTGAATCCCAATGTGCATCATCCTCCAACAAATGCAAGAGTTGACATGCTTCACGATATGTTTGACACAAATGACCGTTGACTGTTCTCAATTCTTGAAATGATTTTGGGCCATTGACGTTAACTAATAACAATCGCAAATAAAAACACTCAGCATTGTTTGGATGTACTGTATATATTCTCCCAATTGCATCTGTTTGGAAAATGCCTGGATGCCCATCGACTGCTGTTCCTTGTTTACGTCTTTGAAATTTTTTCGAAGACACATTCCATGTGTAATACTGAGGCACTTCAGAATATAACAAATTTATCGCAAATGTATCAGTTTCGCATAATTTGAAAAAAGCGGTCAACGTAGTCGCTGGTGGTTGTGCTGCTCTTTCCAATACATTTGCTTCATTAAAATAAACACGTTGGCCATTCTCAAGATGCACAGCCAAGTGAACAACCACAGGATGTCTTTCGTGCATTGGAAACGACATAATCCTCCAGACAGCTTCATTACTACTAATATAGCGCCCCATTTGATACTGAGTAATTTCATCATTTCTATTATCACCAGCAACACCGAAAACAGCCATATCGCTCCCTTTATTTACATACTTGCAAATATATTTAATGGATTTGACTGAATTACAATACTCCACATTTATATGAGCATTGAATATTTTCGATAATAATGGACAATACGGAACCACCCAACGATTATCAACTTCAACGTCCTGGTTACGCATTCTAATGGTTGCCGTTTTGCCATTATCATTAGGTGATCTACGTCGATACAACGGATATCCGTCATTGCCCGTTATTGTGTCTGAAGTCAATTGCCTTGGGTATCGTTTCGAACACTTTCCATCAATCATACATGGCGAATTCATATTTAGTTCACCGCACGGACCATGTATCATGTTTTTAACGACAACGTGAAATAACTCAGGATCAACAGTTTGATCAGGAATTTCAGCTGATATAACGTTATCGATTTGATCCGGAGTTATTTTATGTACCAGCCAAATTAATATATGTGCGTGCGGCAATCCCCTTTTTTGCCATTCGATGGAGTACATATGGCAACGCACCTCTCCAAATACACATAATTTCACAATTAAATCCATAAGTGCTTTCAATTTTTGCCGAAAAACACGTGCTGTAATGTCATGACGATCAGTTGTCGACTGTCCTTCAAATAAATTGTTTTTGATGTCATCCCACTGCGGATTACATGTAAATGTAATGAACAGATCCGGTCGACCGTATTTTCGTACATAAGACATTGCGTCTTGTGCATATTCGTTCATATGCCGTGGGCTACCAATATACGAAGATGGCAATATAGTTAAACAGTCCGATGTCATTAACATTAGCATCATTCGCTATCGCATCTTGCAAATGAATATATTCTTCGGATCTTAATTTTGCTTGGTTGAAACGAATAAAATTAAGACGTTCAGTTTCTATTTTGGCATACATATCAACGATGTACTGATGATATAGTTTACCACATCTCAAGATATAATTTTGTTCTTGTGGACGAACCATCAATCGATACGAATAAAAATTCATGGCACTAACTTTTTTCTGTACATGTAGACCTGAAAATAAGTGCAAAATGTGACTTTAGAAAATTATACAAATGAAATGTCAACACACTGAAAATAGGTCAATTATTTACCTGTTCGTGGATCAATCATTGGTATATTGATATGGTAGCCATCGTCACCTTTCCAATGCAATATTGGGTATTGTAATGCATCGTAACTACGATGAAGTTCCGAAACACGTTGCAATTGCTCATTTCTGCGATGAAGTACAATATCACGGGATTGAAACTGATCACCAAGAATTACAATTGCAACCTCATCAATTGTCGGTGCATTGAATCGCCTTGCATGCTCTCCAAAAGGTGTTCTATCAGCCCTTATTACGATTTTGTGATTATCAGATGGCATACGATCGAGAGCAATTTTGAACAATTGAACTAATGCGTTATGCTGATGGAAAAGCCTTTGTAGCTCACGAATAATTTCTCGTCTTGTATTCGAAACAATTGCACAACGTTGATCCAATTCACGATTTTCATCACCAATAAAATAAATTTGCAAAAATTGATGATCAGCGTCGGGGTATGGCAATAACGAACCAGCTTGATGATAAATCTGGCCCTGAATCTGTAACATGTATGCAATTTTAGGTAGATGTTGGATCAGAATTTTTAAAACTATCGAATACTTTATGATTCAGATTGATATAAACATGGGACAATCCTGTTGAAGTATTTACCTTAAACGTCGGCATAAAATTATCTCTAATAATTTTAGTAGCACCAAAAGAAGTCATTTGAAATGCCGAATTGTATTGTTGAATATGACTCAAAAAGTGCTTCGACGTTTGAGATGTCCCAAAAATAAATGAATACAATGGTTCGGGTGGAGTTTCTAATGCTGGCAATCTCACTTTGCCATTAGCACAACACATGCCGGGCGTTTCACCTGGAAAGTTAGCCGCATCACAATGTGGACATATTGCGTCCATCATTCCAATGTATCCGTACATACTATAATCAATCTGACTGTTGTAATTAAAAGCAGCACGCATCATTTCAGCCAAAACAGCACGACGTATTCGTGATCGCCGTGCAAGATTCAGTACAGGTACAGGGTCAACAGATCTATTTCGTGCATTACGTTCACGCTGCGATGCATTAGCTTGTGCGCGTTCATCTGCAGTCTGTGATCGTCTTAGTAATGCCACATCATTTGCATTACGCGTTCGCCGACCTATATTTGCTCTTCTGGCTCGTGGCATTTTTCCTTCATATAAAAAAGAATAAATCAAATTAAAAACAAATGCTACATTAATAGTGGTGTATCAGTATTTATACATGTGCGTATATGTGTGTATGGAAATATATATGACTGCATACGTCAATGTATATAAAAATGTCATTAAATAATTCATTTTTAAATCGACGTGCTTCCATCTGTTACAAAAGAATAAAACACCCGTATGCACACAATATGTTTACATACATGTAATTCAATTCAACAGTTCAAAACTTACCGTTTGTGTAAATGCGTTTGACAATTTAATTCAAATAAAGCCTGTAAACGATATGAAACACCGACGGCTCGCTAAAAAAACTGAGAAAAGTACACGCACACATATACATAGTACATTTGAACAATTCAAGACTCACCGTTTGTATGAATGCACTCAACAATATGTTTAAAAATATAAACACAAAGCAATAATTATCGCTGACAATTTGCTTTAATCGAAGCACGTTCAAAATGAAATGACCGCATGAATGACATAACAACATGCTTGCCTGTCAACACTGAAAAAAGTTTCAATTTGACAGCAAAATCCCCAATAACAAAATGATCCGCCATTTATTGAATTCATTTGTTACAAAAAATGTGATAAATGAAGAACCGCTCGACCGATTTTGTGCAAACTTCATATAAACCATCTACTAAATAGTCAGAACAAAGCCTAAACATTTGGTTTGGATAGGTGAGCCCAGTTCTTGAGTTATAAAATTACAACGAAAAGTGGCATTGATTTTTATATATATAGATGTCATTAAATAATTCATTTTTAAATCGACGTGCTTCCATTTGTTACAAAAGAATGAAACACCCGTATGCACACAATATGTTTACATACATGTAAGTCAATTCAACAGTTCAAAAATTACCGTTTGTGTAAATGGGTTTGACAATTTAATTCAAATAAAGCCTGTAAACGATATGAAACACCGACGGATCGCAAAAAAACTGAGAAAAGTACACGCACACATATACATAGTACATTTGAACAATTCAAGATTCACCTTTTGTATGAATGCACTCAACAATATGTTTAAAAATATAAACACAAAGCAATAATTATCGCTGACAATTTGCTTTAATCGAAGCACGTTCAAAATGAAATGACCGCATAATGACATAACAACATTCTTGCCTGTCAACACTGAAAAAAGTTTCAATTTGACAGCAAAATCCCCAATAACAAAATGATCCGCCATTTATTGAATTCATTTGTTACAAAAAATGTGATAAATGAAGAACCGCTCGACCGATTTTGTGCAAACTTCATATAAACCATCTACTAAATAGTCAGAACAAAGCCTAAACATTTGGTTTGGATAGGTGAGCCCATTCTTGAGTTATAAAATTACAACGAAAAGTGGCATTGATTTTTATATATATAGATATCAACTGTTTTTCTAAATTACTCACATACGATAGATGTGGAAGTTAACTGTTAATATCTAATAACCGTTTTTATTTCAAGAAAGGTTGTGCTGAATTAGTTATCTTAACGTTTTCCCGCTTTTATTTTCATAAAATAATAGTTTTTTGTTTCCTTTTCATTCGTGTTGTGATGTAACACGTGTGGCCGAGTCGCTGACGCCAAGTTATAGATTTTATTTGAGTAGGTGCCTCGTAAATCATGAAAGCTGTTTCTCCTATGCAAAGCCTTGCACAAGGAAAGGAATTAAACAACAGGGTCAGTTTGGTGCACGAAATCGTATCTGACTGTTCCTGCAAATCTTGTTTAAGTAGTGGAATTAAGGGCAAGGCACGATTCGATGGATCACTGTTCCTAACGTACCAATCAGCAAAATTCCGATCAACTACTATTCATGGAGTGTGAATCATCATTTTCGATGCATCGCCGTACATTTTCCGCCCTGCCCACTTAGCCTTGACATTTGATAATAAATGTAGTCTACTAATAGCCTAGGGAAAAAAAAGCAAAAAGTAAAAATCGAGTGTTTCTTAACCTATGACACTGATCAATGTTATCGACATACTCCAGAATATTAGTGGATGAAGGTAATAAATGACAAAGGAAAGTATATTTGTGGTGACAAATAAAAAATGACGATCTTTTACGAACAGTAGAGGAGTGTATCGAACAGTTCGTGGATCTGGACGGAGACATACACTGTTCAGAATTGTTGCCCCAGTGCGGAAACGCATATCCGTCCGGGAAGTGTATGATTAGCAGCTGCGATTCGCTTCCCCTATCGCACAATAGCACTACTATATAATTAATGTTTCGCCCATATGCTTGAAACTTCTGATGACATAACATTATTATCAGAAAACAAATTTTAGATAAACTTTTTCTCTTTTTGTCAGTATTATGAATGTAGTATTTTATATATGGCAGTACATTACTGTCTTCATAATTTGTTTCTTTCTTTTCTATTTTTTTTTAAAAAATAAAAGATAGTTTTGGTCGAAAAATTTGGAGTAAAAAAAATAAAAATAGATTCTGTGAAAACAGTGAATACAGAAAGTGGTACAACCGCAAAATATACATACATTCGGAAAAGATTGGTCACATTGATCAGAAATATAGATTGCCTTTTATAATCGTAATTTGCGAATGAGCCAAGTGGGAATAAGCACCCCTGCCTATTCCTAGTTTGTTGAAAATAAAACCAAGCGGACGAGGGAGAGAAATGTGACTGAAGTAATGATCACGTAGGAAGACATCTTATAACGTCATATTCCGTAAACTACGTGCTCGGTCGGGGGGGGGGGGGGAGGGATTGCGTAGAAAGCTACGCTGGGATAGGTGGGGGAGGGGGGGGGGCGGTCTGAGACAAACCACGCAGCTTTTCACTCATTTTATTTGTCACAATTATAACAGGGTAGAGATACGCAACAGCATGTGAATATTTATTTCCATCATTTAATTATATCCGTATGTAATTACGATAGTCTGACAAGAGAAAACAGTACAAAATGTCTTCTGGAATTAATATGGAAAAAAGCTACATGCCACGCAGAGGGATTAGGGGAGGAGGGAAGGAAGGG
Organism: Vandiemenella viatica; assembly: GCA_031002005.1. NCBI lineage: Eukaryota > Metazoa > Arthropoda > Insecta > Orthoptera > Morabidae > Vandiemenella > Vandiemenella viatica. The sequence continues at coordinate 172,440,617 of CM061920.1, forward strand.
GGGGGGGAGAGGTAGAGACAAAAGCCACATTAGACTACGTGGGGGAGTTCTCAGGAGGCCAAAATGGAGCTGCGAAGTTTATGGACGTTCCGTAAGAGAAGACAAGCAAGACGTGGATTGAAGAAATAAAGGAAGAACACCGAGAATAAACAAGGGAAAGCTAATTTGTGACTGGGGACTTTCCCGGTGTCTGATGCAATATAATCTTCTCGGGTGTCCAACCGCATGGTGTTGTGTAAACACTACATTTCGACAGCTAGCTCTGCTGTCTTCATCAGGCTGTCTAGACGGTGACAGTCAGCTAGTGACAGCTAGAAGACACCTGAAACCTGATGAAGACAGTAGAGCTAGCTGTCGAAACGTCGTGTTTATACATCATCATCCAGCTGGACACCCAAGAGGATTATACTGCAAGGGAAAACTGGATAAACTTAAAAGCCACATTAACAATTGGTTGAAATAACCTGGTCCATTACTGACTGAAACTTAAAAGAAAACATAATTTTAATTATACGGTTTATTTTTTAAAAATCTGATACTCGTGACTAGAGATGCACCGGGTGAATCGAGAGGCCGCAACAGTCTAGTTGAAATGCTCACTTCCATATACTGTAGCTGGAGACATCAGTAATTCCTTAAATGCGTTCACAAATATCGTGACCCCCATGTTGCAAAAGATAGTTCCACTGTATTCTCTTGGCGCTAACAATATCTGCTCCAGAATCAAAGTTGAATGATACTTTTAGTAATTTTGAACGTTTTACGAGATTTTAGGCAAACTCGCTGGCTTTACTGCGAAATCACAAGTGTGTAAACATTTAACAACTGCTCTTCACGTAAGATTGAGATATTGTTTCCATTAAACAGCAATACAAATTCCAAAACTTGTATAACGAGTCATATTTATTCTGTCCAAAATGAAATCGTGATCTATGAAGCAATTATGCCATCCATAATTCAAATATTCATCTATAATTTGGCAATATCTAAAAATCTTCACGCTAAACACTATACTGTATAGTAGAAGAACACAGTATACAGCCAAGTTATAGCGCCATCAAATAGAGGGAAAACAGTAAATCTTTGGCCCCGTAAGGAAATAAGTCGCCCTATTCCTCAGCGATTATCTTCTCCTCTTAAAATTGTAGTCACCATCGAAAAATGTGGGAAGATATCCATACAGCTGTCTTCGAGTCATACTACCAGTACACGCCAAGAGATCTCGTCTTTAATGAATCATTTCACTTGAAAAATCGACCCAAGAGTTGAACAGCTGAAATGAAACATAAGTTATACCATAATCTTTCGACCATATAAAATCAGGATCGTTTACCTGTGGACTGCAAATTGCTTATTTTTTTATTAACCTTCTAATGTTGCTGAAAATCACATCTTCGAGGTTTCGAAAGCCTTCCTCTTTCTCTACCTCCATTCTCCAGTAACTTGTTTTTTTTTTTTACCGTCATTTCTTCGTTCTTTCGTTTCATTCTAGAATTTCGTTTTTTTCAGCTTGGTTAATACTTTATGCTTTTCATATAAAATATTTTACATTTGTTTCATGTTGTATTCCTCGGCGTTATCCTGGTACTGACCATAAAATTTTCATTTCGCTTGATTCCTTGTATATCTTTTGTTTTGGTTCTATCAGCTCTGGCTTATCTTTCATCTATTAGAATGATTCCTAGCGAGTATGTGAATGAAGTCTCTATTGGCGTTGCATATGAATAAAATTTTCTTGGAAAACCAAGCGATTGAGTCTTTTCATAAAACACGTCACAATTCTGGAGGAATTACTTTTCTGCACCCCCATTTATCTGGCAAACATTTCATTATTTCGTTTATAGACAAAATACATGTTACTCGCTGCTGTCACTAAGCACCACTAGACACGGTAAAAGCGAGTAATTTCCACTTCTACGAAACTAAGAAATTATGGCGCTCCATAGTCTCAACTACATTTCTCAAACTGTTAATGGATTGTCAGAGAGTGTAACTATATGATAAACCACTATCTGAGGAGTGCAGAAATTAGGCGGAAAATACAAAAGTCATTGTAATTCACTGATAAATATTTGTCGGGCAGCATGTACAGTGCGGAGAACTTTCTCTACAAGGCATCAGGGAACTCCAGATCCGTGAAATTTCGAAATAGGTAAATTTGCACAAATAGAAAGTTTCCTCCTTATAAAGCTACGTTTACATCTGGCACAAATTCAGAACATGTATCGGGATTTGTATCAGAACTTGTATCGGCACATGTATCGACACTTGTCTGAGGCCTTCACTGACTAGTATGAGTATGAACCTAGCATTTACATCAGTATACACAAGAATCAAAACCTGCTTGATACTTGTGTACACTGATGTGCTATTAAAAGTCATTATTTTCATTTGAATTGTCAAAGCATTAAAAACGTCACCTGATGAAGAAGATTTTTTAAGTCTCTGTTCTGATACTAAAATAGAAAAGGAAACGTAGATGGCAAAAAAAAAAAAAAAAAAAAAAAAAAAAAAAAATCCTGTAAGACTGGAGATTTTCTCGGCGTTGTAAATGAATAAAACTTTCCCGGGTAGCTAGCCGAGTTAGTACATCGTTTGACCACGACGTTTCGGCGCCATTGTCAAGTGAGTCACTTGACAATGGCGGCAGAGTTGTGACCGCCGAAACGTCGTGGTCAAACGATGTACTAACTCGGCTAGCTACCCGAGAAAGTTTTATTCAAAAAAAATCCTGTCTAGTCGGGAAATACAAGGTACTTATGCCATGTTAATAAAAGAACTAATGACAAACAGAGTGAGTGAACAAACAATGGAAACCTTCTTCTTACGGTATATGTCACAATTTCCGCGTTTGAGTTTTTGGTTGTGTTAAATTTGGTTAATGCACATGCGCGTGTATGAGATAAAAGTCAAAGTCAAAGGTGAAATGAGAATATACAAAATGTATGAGCGACTTGTATGAGATACTCCAATATTTACCAAATGTATGAGCAGTATCCCGCGACTTGTCCAATATACAAATCTCTATACAAGTTCCGGCACAAGTATCCAAGTGTAAACGTAGCTTAACACCGTATAAAGAAAAAGTAAAAGTACCTCGGAGCAACTAATGAAATGTTGTCAGTGTACCATATCGACAGATATCGTTTAGGAACATGGTGGTGTAGTTTGGGATCCACATTTTGAGTATCAAATACAAGAGTTGGAGGGGATGCAGAGAAGGACTGCCAGATTTTTCTTTGCAAATTACCACAAAACACAATCGGTAAGTAATATGATAAAAGAGTTGGAATGGGATTCATTGGAGGATAAAAGGAGAGTGGAGAGAGTGATGGAAGTGTACAAAGCCTATATGGGTGATGAAGCATGGAAGGATATTGGTGGGAAAGTTAAGAGAGGTGCTTGGAAGGGTAAAGATGACCATGACCACAAACTGGCACTTGATTTCAGGCGTAAGGGTGTCGGTATATTTTCTTTCACAGAAAAGGGTGTAAGGAATTTGAATAAATTGCCAAGAGGGGCGATGAATAATTTACCAAAAACTCTGAAAGAATTTAAAGTAAAAATTAGTTCAGGGCAGAAGTAGGCTGAAAGAGGAAAGGAAATTGCCACCGGAGCGTGCACTCCATAACAATTTTATCATTTACATTATTATCTGCACGATTAAAACTTGGCCTCAAGAGATTGGATTAGATGTTATCGATTCACTCGTTAAGATATTCTTAATAAGAAAATATGTGATAGTAATGGGTTGATATATTGATGAATTCAGATACATACTACTTTGAAGATGGCGGAGCGTTTTCAGCGCTGTTATTGATTATCCTCCCGAGGAATAGATCCTTAATTTCGTTGAGATTTGAATTCCTCTCGTCTAAATCATTGTTTCACAACCTGTGGTCCGCGAAGATGGTACACGTGATCCGCAGGCAAAATATTATTTTTTAAAAATAAACGTATTCGCACTAGGTAAGGCTACAAGCGAGTTCAAGCTATAAGCACAATTTCTTAAAAGCTATTCACGAAATACGTATTCAGTCTTCATCAAAGAGAGCGCCGTTCGCTTAAGGATTGTGTTGATGACCATTTTCTGAGGCTCTTGTTCTCGGGTTGAAAAAGATTGAGAAACGCTGGTTTAGATCGTTGTCGGTGAGCAATGCGCTCGTATCTGTGTTTATTTCAGAAATATGCTCAACTGGCTTTTGCAGTGTTTATATTACTCTTATATGCAATACTAGCATTTGCCCGCTGCTTCACGCTCGTGTGATTTGGTATGTGTAAAAATTCTTTACCGATTTTATTCTATTACCAAATGTTAACGTTGAGAGGAGTGAATCCTAAACGTTTTCTAAAAAATGTCCTTTGTTTAGTTATTGGCTTAGGTTCGTTTTCATACTGATGTCCGAGAGTTTTGTTTCATTCATGTTTTAATGTTATACAATTTATGAAATAGTAGAAAAGCTATTGAAAATTAACTGTACTAATTCGAAGAGATAATTACGGTGAGAAGAAAAAATTGTTTAGAAAGGGTTTTATTTTTGTGATATAAGTAGTTGTAACAAACAATGTTTAAGAGAAATAAAATGTTACCTTCACCTTACATAGTAGGTCGCTCACTGCAATGCCTCTGTGTGCCATTTTTAAATTCTGATATGGAGGAAAGCACGATTTATTATTATTATTAATTTAATTGCAATGGAGCTAATACTCCGGTGTCAATTCTCCAGTCATCTAATTTTTCCTCTTTATTTTATTTTTTAACATTATCTTTTATAATTGGTGTGTTAAATCCCTCCCACATTTATTTTTCTGATTTACAAATTTTAATTTTAAATTCCATAAGCATTTTTGGTACATTACTTACTCATTACTTCATTTCCAATCCCTGACACCCTTTACCAACAAAAGAAAATTTTCCTGCTCCTTATGCATGAAATCGAGCGCCAGCTTGTGGTCGTGGTCGTATTTCCCCTTACATGCACTCAGCACTATTTCCAATTCTTTGACCAATATCCTACCATGCCCCATCACCAACATATGCCCTGTATATTCCCAGCACTCTCTTCACCCTCCTACCTTCATCCAGTGATTCCCAATTTAATTTACTGAAATATTTTTTTTTTCCTTTTGCTGTTAGGATATTGGTTTTATTTTGACGATATGTTAGTACGATCAGTTATTTTTGTTATTGCTAAAAAATATAAATTTACGTGGATTGAAATTAATCTTGCGCGGTATCACAGGTCAAGAATTATTTTAAATTCCTCCGCTCTCAAATCACCGTATTACTAATGCCATTATTTCAGCCACATATAAATAATTCCAAAATGTCATTATCTGTTCACGCTACAATGTATGTATTAATGCACATTTGACTGAAGCTATGATTTTCGAACGTTAATATTATCTGAGGTTGTGGTTCGGTTGAAGTACAGCCTGGACCATGATGACAGTCGATAAGCGTTGTTGATGGATTTAGATTTATAATTAATGCGATGCAGAATCAGGATATAAATTATTTTAAATTCTCTTTGCCTTCAATAAAGCCGTATTATTGATGTTATTATTTTAGTCACATATAAGTACCTCCAGCAGGCCAAGATTCGATAGCGAAACAGTGAGTGTACTAATGCGCATGTGACAGAAGACCAGTTTTCGTTAGGTTGAAACGCAACCTGGACCAGAATGGCAACTGACACGCTATGTTACAGCATAAGGAATAATGGATCTAGTTTTATAATTTACACGGTGTAACATAAGGTGTTAAGATGCCTAGTTAATTTGTAATTTCATTGGGTGCATGTTGCTATCGTCATTAACTAAATGCACGTATGGAGATAAACATTAGAAAATCAGGGTTATGAAGTTCTTTTATAGAAAGAACAGTTTATTTTACTGCCAGTGGTTTGAAAAGCATCCAAAATTTTTACACATGGTTAAGAATATTTGCACATGATAACCTACAAATATATATTAATCTAATAAACTCCATCGAAATATGGGCAGTTTTGTAGAAGTTATTTTGGAAAAACTACGTATTGTTACCTGTTAGCTTTTTTCTAAAACATCTTTCTTTTTTATATATATAAAAAAACAAATAAACAAAAAAAACCTGAATTTTGTATACATAATGATATGTGAGGAAGAAATATTGGCGTAATAATGTTTATTGTACTTCCTTAGCGATCACGTAAGATATATTGTACCAGAGACAAACTGTTTGACTGTCTACCACATTAGTAATCTAACGCATTTCACATGATAACTGACCTGTTACGATGTAAAAAAATGCTGATTACGTTTGATTCACGTATTCCATTTATTTTAGTGTACTGCGGTACAGAAAACTGAATAACAAAAGTAAAAAAATAAAATGAAATCCTTAGTCTTGTCGGATTTTTGCGAAAGGAGTGCGCGTCTGAAAGTGCATAATGATCTGCGGGCCACAATTTTCCATATATAAAGGTTTTAATTGCGTGCTCCTTCCTATGGTACATATAAGTCATTAGCTATTTTCGCAGATTTTGACTCGCACCATTAGTTCTAAAACTTTGAAAACCCCGTGCAAATTGCTGTCATAGTTTTTGCGCGGCTCCCATTCAAATAAAGAGACCCACGCAGCTTGGTTACAGACTTATAATAGTACAGATATACTGAGGATGACAACAGAGAAAAGTGCCGTTTGAAATTCCAAACGAATAATGGAACCAAACAATGGAACCGAATGTTGAATACAAATATAGGCTCAGCTCCATGACAAGCTACATATAGAATACAATGCCATATTCCAACCAAACAAAAAGTAAGTACAAGTCTTTGTTTCCGAAAGTGACATGTCAAAGGCAACAAATGCTGTTTGCTGTTATCAGGACTTTCCCTTAATAGTGGAACTTTTCTATACTATTAGCCATACTGATCACACGTGATAGGTCCTCTGTACTTCCGCTTGTCCCCCAAATCACCCATTCATGGGCTTCGAATGTGACGTCTTGTGGTAATCCAAAGAGTGCTTCTGAGAATCGAAATATTACATCAAGCAAAGAACAGATTACAAGAAAATGATCTGATGTCACTCTGGGCTCTGTCGCATCACAAATAGAAAATGATACAGGGCCCCTGTCGTTGGAGAAAATGCGGAAATGCTGACGCAAGCAAAATAATCTTTACCTTTTATTGCTTGGGTGCAGACAAATAGTTCCCAGAATAGTAAAGCAGCTGGGAAATTACCATTCATTCCCTTCGATAAGACAGGTGTTCTAACGGAGCCTCAAGTTTCTTTGTTGAGTACCTGTATCTTAATGAGATAAGGAAACGCCACACTATCATTAGAGGTTTATCGGGAATTTCAATTACGTTCGGTTCTTGGAATATTGAAGCAGCATTTAAGTTATCTTAGTTTCCTACAGAAAATTTTAAACAACTGCTGTTGATACATAGCAAAATTGTTGAAAGACGAAAGGTTTTATACTATATCCAGCGAATCCTTATTTCCTCTTAAAGTTTTTCTCATGAAGAGAATAGCATATATATTTAATCTTTGATGGACCATAATAGGAGTCTCGTGAATTTGGACCTGTAACGCATGTTAATTTCTAAAACAATAAGTTCAATAGCATTTTGTTAAGAATTAGTAAAACTGGAATTAATCCATATAATGCACCTTCACTGTCACATACCAGTGTCACTTTATACCGTATATAATCTATATTCTATAAGAAAGTACATTACATCAGTGTTTATAAGAGACTGTGATAATTACATATATATTGCATGTACTGTTGACGTGAAAATTGCAAGTGTGTATTTTACTACCAGTGTCCGACGGTTTGGTCACGCTAAACATAAGCAGGCGAGATAGCTTCTGGTGGTCCAGGCAATTTCGTTTGTGATTTTTTTTAGGTAATTCTCTGTAGTCACCTAAACGAATAGTGAGTGAGATTCTAAAAAAAGGGACCTTTACAGCAACAGAATAACGCGAAAGACATTCGCACACAGAAGGTCAAATTTACTGTCATCTTTTATGTTATATCGTCTTTAAAGGCACCAAAATTTACAGAATACGAGGGGATAGAAGTGGCGGTGGGTTACGAAATGGTTATGTTTGATTATGATAAATACTCAAAATCAGGTAGTATTTCTTCTACATTATGCAACTTTTGCTTAATAGATAATTTTACACCGTAGGCAACGTGGATTAGTTACTGGCCAATAGTTCTTGAATTGAAACCAGCATGAGTGACGGCTACTTTGATTTGCCCGAACCGATTTCCATTCATCGAACGGAAGTCGACAGTCAGCTGACTCTAGCGCTCAATGTGACTGTACAACCTGCCTACTTAACTGTATCTCGTTAGTCTGTATCCGCCAGATGGTCTCGGATTCAGGGATACGCGGCTAGAGTTTGCTCAGTACCCAATAGCGTCAACCCTTCCTCATCAGCATATGGCGCGATTTATTGGTCATGTTTTGAATTCAGATGAGGAGCAATACTCAGTGGCATGAACAAAATGTTATGAAACTAATTTGTACAAAATTTACCCAATAACAAAACAAATGAAAAATTAATAAAACGGTGATGTAACAATTAAATTTAGCAGTACGGCTTTACTCGTTTATTTATTTGAAATATTATGGAAAACAAGAACTGACAACTGCAAAAATGAACGCGTAAAAAAATTGCTATCACGAAAAGTAAAATGACCCCTAAAGTGGAAACACTGTGTAGTGGACCGTTTTAATAATTACAGTATATTTTGGGAGATGTGAAAATATTTATAATGATAATGTATGAGCGGCGGCACTCGAAGGCAGTAAGCGCCTGGCGTGGGATGTCGCAAGACAGCTCAGCAATAAATCCAGGTCGGCGAGCAATAGTTATGGAAACTGGCTCGTGTAGAAGCTTCGAGAAACGCTAGCTGTCAGTTGATTGCCCTTAGAACGGGGACAGAGTACGCAACTGACGAAATATAAGCGCGAGCTCACCGAGGCTCGGGGGAAGTCGGTCAAGCCAAGTTCGAGTGACTAAGCAGCCACTATGCTGTGTTAAACATCGAGTTGGGAACGAAGGCCAGCTCTGCCCGCTAGTCAGCTGATCTGCCATAACCAATGTAAGTCCATCAGTCTTTTATATTACTAAGTGCTTGGAGTCCTGCTCGTGGCCAATGGACGAATGTAACAGCCCGCAGTGAAAGAATAAAACTATGTACGCACTTAGTGTCTTTCATTAGTGCAAGTCAGTAATATCCAGGTTCAGGTACATGGCCTAAGTAAGATAGCCACAGCCGAGACGGAAGTACCAAGAACGGGAGCCGCAGCAGACACGCCCCAAGTAAGTAAAACTGGCTAACGCCCACAGTGACCACATACGACTTATCCATCCTGACGAATAAGTAACGGACCGGCATAACTATATACAAAGAGCCTGCTACAATTTGGTGTCAGTTAAAATTGGAGCCAGGAAGAAAAACGGGTAAAAAGACACCGCAACTGGGTGTCAGAAAAATTTAGAGCCAGGAAAGGAAGAAGCCGGAAACTTAAAACTGCTTGGTGGCGAAGGTAATTTCTTTGGCTACAGAAGATCATTTAAATTGTATGCAGTAATCTGTGGAGAGAAGAACTTAATTTTTAATCGGGCATTTAAAATGATGGCATTGGTAAGAAAGTAAAACGGCTGCGCTAGCGGGTCGGGCAGAAGGAGGTCAGCGCAAGTACGTCATTCAGTAAGCAGCTGTTCCAGCAGACGTGTCCAGTGACGCGGCGGAGAGGCGGAGCCCTGGCGACAACAGACTACTGGAGGGGATATCAGCTGTCCCGGCAGCCATCACTGAGGAGGCATCGGGTCACCGACGCGAGGGGGAGGAAGCCGT
>CM061920.1:172451482-172473735 GCA_031002005.1 Vandiemenella viatica
AAAACTAAGCAAGGCGACCATCTACGGAGGTGAGGCCGCCGCAGATGAAAATCCTCCATGGATGACAGTCACTAAGATGTCGGGAAATCTCATCAACGTTATAATCGACGGCCAACCTGTCCGGGCGCTGGTTGATTCAGGAGCTTCTTTCTCCGTATTGTCGGACAATTATCGTCGCACACTAAAGAAGACAATGTTCCGTGATACGGGGGCAACTGTGCTAAAGGTCGCAAATGGAAAGTACGTCCAGCCAGCTGGAGCTTGTGTCGCGAGAATAACCATCAACAACAGGACCCAGCCAGTTGAATTTGTCATTTTAACAGAATGTAGTCATAATGTCATCCTTGGATGGGACTTCCTTAAGGCATCCCAAGCTGTCATTGACTGTGGAACGTCTGAGCTGCAAATTGAAGAAGTCGTTGCGACGGGTACACGTAACACAGAATCTTCTGGGAAGTTATTCGCCGTTGACAACGTGACAATCCCGCCGTTCGCAATGAGAAGAGTCCCAGTCAAAAACACGGACGACCGCAACCTTGAAGTGCTTGTCGATAGTAGAAAGTTTATTAGGCTCACGAAAGAAATCTACATACCAGCGGCTATCATAAGCATTATCGGTGGTCGAGGAGACATTTGGATCACCAACTGTCACGAGCAGTCACAAATTATCCCCAAGGGAATGTGCATAGGGACAGCTGAACCAGTCCAGGAGGGCGAGCTCAACGTCATTAACGAAGATCCATGCTCTGTTACTAGTACCGACAACACGCTGGAGGAAACAACTATGGAACTGCCAATAGGGTCCGGCCTGACCAAGGAACAACACCACCGGGTGTTAGCTATACTACGCCAATTCTCTGGTGTATTCACACCCCAGCAAAAAAAAGGTCAGACGAAACGGCCCACGATAAAGCATCGTATCAATACTGGGGATTCATCCGCCCATTAGCCAGCGCTCGTACCGATTGTCACCAGTCGAAAGGCGAATAATTCGAGAGGAAGTGGAGAAGATGTTGCATAATGACATTATTCAACCTTCGGAGAGTCCTTGGTCATCTCCGGTGGTCCTCGTAAAGAAGAAGGATGGTACGTGGCGATTCTGTGTCGACTATCGGCGGCTGAACAAAATCACAAAGAAAGATGTCTACCCACTGCCGCGCATCGACGACGCCTTAGACTGCTTGAAAGGAGCTACATACTTCTCAACCATGGACATGCAGACAGGCTACTGGCAAATCGAGGTTGACGAAGCTGACAGAGAAAAGACGGCTTTTATTACACCTGATGGCCTCTATGAATTCAAAGTAATGCCATTCGGATTATGCAACGCTCCGGCCACATTCGAACGCATGATGGACAACTTACTTCGACACCTTAAGTGGACGACGTGTCTTTGTTATTTAGATGACATTGTTGTTTTCTCGAAAACATTGAAGAACATCTGAGTCGCCTGTCAACGGTGCTGAAGTGTGTTCAGACTGCAGGACTCCGCCTCAATCCGAAGAAGTGCCTCTTCGTCGCCAGAGAGATAAAAATCCTGGGGCACCTGGTCAACGGAGATGGCGTCCGCGCTGATCCAGATAAAGTAAGGGCAGTCATGGAATTTCCAACTCCTCAGCACATTCGTGATGTGAGAAGCTTTCTTGGGCTGTGCTCATACTTCCGGCGTTTCATAAAAGGATTCTGTAACATGGCACGTCCACTGCAAGAACTTTTGCAGGGAGACGCCAAGTTTTACTGGGATGAAACTAAAGAAAGATCTTTCCAGGCACTTAAGGAGGCTCTAACTTCCGCACCAGTTCTAGCCTTATACGACGAGAATGCAGAAACTGAACTTCACACTGACGCCAGCGGTTATGGGATCGGTGCAGTGCTTGTGCAAATTCAGGAAGGTGCTGAGAAGGTGATAGCCTATGCATCAAGAGTATTCTCTAAGCCCGAGATAAATTACTCTACAACCGAGAAAGAATGCCTCGCAGTTGTCTGGGCTATCAACAAGTTTCGTCCGTATTTATTCGGCAAACCTTTCACCGTCGTAACAGACCACCATTCTTTATGTTGGCTAACCAGCTTGAAGGATCCATCAGGTCGACTAGCAAGATGGGCACTTAGACTTCAAGAGTACGACGTCACGGTGGTATTCAAAAACGGACGCAAACACAAGGATGCCGACAGCCTTTCAAGGAATCCTTTAATAGAACACAACAGCATGAATGGAATTTCAGCCCTCGCTGAATTAGGTGACGTTGCAGCTGAACAGAGGGAAGATTCAGAGTTATTAAGAACCATAGACGCCTTGGAGAAAGGAGAACCGGCCAAAGGAGGGTTTCAATTGATAGATGGGACATTGTATAAGAACAACTACGATCCACTAGGCCCCAAGTGGCTTCTGGTCGTTCCAGCTCATCTCCAGCCAGCTATTCTCAAGTATTTCCACGACGCTCCAATATCCGGTCATCTGGGATTTGTGAAGACCCTGGACCGAATCAGACGCAGGTATTACTGGAAGGGTCTCTACCGATCTGTCAAGCATTATGTGAGTCACTGTAAAGAGTGCCAGCGACGGAAACATGTGCCGCAATTACCTCCAGGTCATCTAGTACCAATTCCACCTGCAGCAGTTCCATTCCACCGAATTGGGATCGACCTTTTGGGGAGGTTCCCGAAGTCGACAACCGGTAACCGATGGATAATAGTCTGCACCGACTACCTCACGCGCTACGCTGTCACCAAACCTGTGCCGACTGCAGAAGCTCCAGAGGTTGCAAAATTTCTAGTAGAAGACATTATTTTGAAGCATGGAGCACCACGTGTGATGATATCCGATCGTGGAAAGGTATTCCAGTCAAGACTAGTATCAGAGGTCATGTCAAGATGCGACGTTGTCCACAGGATGACAACTGCATACCACCCTCAGACAAACGGTCTCACAGAACGCTTCAACAAGACATTAGCCGATATGCTGTCGATGTATGTGGATGTTGAGCAGAAGGATTGGGATACAATACTGCCAGTGGTCACATTTGCTTATAATACAGCAAGGCAAGATACGACAGGCTTCACTCCGTTTTTTCTGCTCCATGGCCGTGAAGCTGAGACCACAATGGATACGCTGTTCCCATTCCAGCCAGACGACACTCAGGATGACTATATAAAACAGCTCATTACCAGGGTCGAAGAAGCAAGACAGCTGGCTCGCATACGAACACTGGCCACCCAGGAGAGGGACCGTCAGCGGTATGACGGCAAGCACCGACCTGTTGCGTACAACCCAGGAGATCTCGTATGGATTTTTACCCCTGTCCGGAAGGTTGGGCTATCAGAAAAGTTACTGAAGCGGTACTTTGGTCCGTATCGTGTCATACGCCGCCGGTCAGACGTCACATACGAAGTCGAGGATTATGAGCCGTCTTCGAAACGACGAAAGCGAAGGGACATTGTTCACGTCCTCCGCATGAAGCCTTACTACAATCCTGATGAGCAGCTAGGCACAACCAGCTTCTTGTTCAAGGACTCTGAGGATGGTTTGGATACTGAGGAAGTCGGACAGGAAGATAATAGTACAAACAGGAGGGGCCCTCCAGAACTGCCATACAGAGGACCCACGACAAGATCAAGATCCAGGACACTTCAGCGTGCCCCAAAAGAAATCTAACAGCGGGACGCTGTTTTCTTCAGGAGAGGGAGCAATGCCGCATGAACACCAGTGTACCGTCTGCCAGCATGGCGCAGCGGGTAGCGTCACGAATTGCGGTACCGAAGGTCGCCGGTTCAATCCCGCCCACTGACAAAAATTATTTAATTCTGTTTATTATTTCCAGAAGATTCTACATGTTTCCTAAGGTCACTTGTAACTTCTACACATTTCATTTGTTAACTACTCTTGTAATCTCTAGTACGTTCTATCTGTGTATAAATAGAAGAGCATTCTGCCCAAGAGGCAGTCAGTGCTGCGTGTATGTTTGAGTTCTCAATAAACCTGTTCTCAGTTTAAGTGCTGTGTTCATTGACAAGTAACCTTCGAATTCACACCTGTCCCGGTTCCAACGCGACAATATGATGGAGCGCCTCGAGATGGGCCATCCTAGGTATTAAAGTGATTCTGATACTTCAGACATCAGTTTGAGGCAGTTGAAACAATAAGTGCTATGTTCAGGATTAAATCTCAGGGAGCGGATGGAGTTCCTGCAGAAGTACTTCAAGAGCTAGTGCTAGTAGCTCTTCGATGGCCTGCTTGAGGGCATAACACCGAACATCTAGAAAAAGATCGAGATTTAAATTATCAACAAAGGAGATAACATGGATCCAAAATTCCCAAAATCCTGTCTGTAATCTTCCTGCTAAACGTATTGGGCTTAACACAAGAAACGATACTGTGTACGAGGAGTGACATTATAGATAAAACTTACAAGTCCTAGGTTCAAGGAAAACCTGAGAAGGATACCTCTACTTCCAGGACCCATCTCCTCATGGAGAATAGTTACTCCGAAGTTTCTGTTAACCAATATTACTTTAAATGTGATTAATTCATTAACATCAATCTAACCTCACGTCAGTTACAAAATTCAACTAATATTTTCAAATCAATATTTAATTAAATCTAAGTTTGTAAGAAATTGAAAATGTGAGCCCAGAACAGAGACTAGGTGTTGGTCTATGCTACAATGGGATATAATAATAATAGTAAAATAGTTATATCCTACACTACCCCGGGAGAAGATACAGCTTTACTTTACGGGAAGGCAGAGTGGATTTGCTTTGGCTATATCTGTCACCACTGAGCTAGAACCTAATCGAAGCCTTCTTGGAACGAGATGCGAGAGCGGGTCTATTCTCGTCTCAGAAGATGCTGCTGGGAGACGACGGTGGTAGAATCGCATACAGTACTTCAAACCGGTTGCACGAACAGCCGTGTTTCATAAAACGAGTTGCTGAAACACTACTCACGCGATTCCAAGGACGTTAAGAAGGCATGTGACTTCTAGTCAGCTAGATCAGCACGAAGCCAACGTTCTACAGCAGTTTACTGCTATTTTCGTAAAAATTGCAATTTTTCGGCAGTTCCACACAGTCACCTCTAATCTCCGCTTCATAAACTACATATTTAACAAACAAAATTACACTTATCAAAACAGAACACAAGTTGCGATTACCAATCCATGAAGCAAGCAAGGTGTTTAAGGCTTCCATGACTCCACAGAGGCAAAGCCATTTGTGACTGAAATAGACTGAGGAAAAAAGTCTCCAGATTAGGAAGAAATGCTAACCCATATTCAGTAAAAAATAAAGCTGACTTTTTCTAGCCTTACTTTCATATTTACTGATGCAGGTAGAATTAAATTTTATATAATGGCAAGCAATACATTTTTCTCAATTTTCTTCAGTATTTCGCAGAAAATTTCTTTCTAAAATCAAGAAACTATAGTTTACGCTGTGTATGTATGAAATTACCTTGTTTCAACAGTTTCGTACCGTATGAGAATGAAATGCGCATAAAATCGTGGTTCTAAGTCATCATGTTGAATATACTGACAATGACTGATTGGCTTACTGAGAAATTCTCTTGATAAAAGACAGCGATAGCGTGGGAGTTAGTTCTGAGGTTGTTCTGCGGCACGGGGTTTTTCCATTGCTCCACTCATTTCGATTGAAATAGTTACATAACGGTTTTCACAATTTCTACGAATATTTTACTAACGTGAGTACAGCGACTGGAATCCGTGGAAACATGAGGTCAGCTAACCGCGGTGAACCCCCGCACTTGATATAACCGGCCTCCATGTAGGAGGAGGCTTCCAGTACGTGAAACAGAAGAACACAGCGAGTGAAAATTTGATAAAAGAAAACATTATACCTTGATGCACAAATACTTCTGTCCAAATCTCGTATAAGTTGAGCTGAAAATAGGTTTGTAAAATTATCAATTGCATTCAATAATAATTCCGTGTGGTCGTAATAACCTGGTTTTTACTCGTATTTGTTGCGCATTCCCCCCCTGTTGTAGCCGCCTTAACCTAGCCCGGTCATCCTACCGGGTAGGAGAGACCTACATTTTAATGTGTAATCCGAACGACGGAAGCGTTTTGGCGTACTTCATATTACACAACAAACTGTGCCAGAGATGATGGTCGGGTTAAAGGCATATGAAAATCCCAGCCGCGACTTCGATTTGAACTCGGGACTTTTCGATCCCCACTCAGACGCCTTAATCACTCAGCCACCAGGCCGCTCTCTGCATTTAGTGATACTGTGCCTCGTGGGTTTGAGGTAAGGCATTTGGGAGGACGCGGGTTCGACACCCTAGAGTTTTCGGTTTTACTTGGATTTTGAAAATCACCCCCAAACGAATGCAGGGATAGTTACTTCATAAAGGCTATGGCCGACTTATCTTCTTTTCCTTATCAATTATACTGTCTCATCTGTAATAATGTTTACGTCATCGAGTCTTAAAGCCCCTAAGAAAATCTTTCGGTGAAGTATTCAGTTTTTATAAAATAAAGCGGAGAATCAGTTTAAAGACGAAACAAATTTAGGATAGAAGCCGGATTTTTTTTTTTTTGAACTGTTTAGGCAGGGTAAAGAGAGTCAGGATGTATGATAATCGTTGTAACCATTGTCTCTGGTTTTAACCGACTCCTGTCGTTACGCTTAAGGTATTCTAGAATTCTTCGATATTAGTTGCCAACGCATTCCTTCAACACCTCGGAGCTTCCTCATTTTGATACGCACGGGACTTGATGTTCTTTAATACATGAACACAGAAATGATGACTGTTGCTTTACGCTCTTTGGACTGTTTGTCTGGTAGGACTCTAATCTTCTCCTGATAACCCAGCTAACTTGGAGACTTGCGCCCGCTGCCGTCGAGGTCATTAGAGACGAGGGCTTGGACCAACCGTTGTTATCTGGATTGCTAAAAAAGTAATCGAACGGAAAGTTAGCTTAACTGGTATCAAGCGAAAACCGAATTCTGGTGGGCCGGGAGGGAATTCGTACTGGGACTATTCAGAGTGCTGGCGTTGCACCGTGATGTCGCCAGCTAGCCGACGCTTGCAGATATTAAAGAGAGCATGTACGTAGTGCGTACCACACGCAGAGGGGTCGACTGTCTCCACAAACTACAGAGATAAGCTTGCGATCACGATTCATGGAGGACTGCTGGAGGTGCAACGCTAAGAACAAACAATTCACACTAACTGTTCATTTTGCCGCCTTACGCTCTAAGCTAGGCAAAAAACTAAAATATATTGCAATGTTCCTACATGGGATACTTCAACAAATAAAATCGAACAACCATTAACCTCACTGGCTTGCTTTTAACACTTCAATGATTACTTGTAGCTACTCATGTGTGGTGAGCATAAAAATCAAACGAATGTAAACTTGCTGTCAAAATATTGGAAAGTTACTCTTTCCATTCTTCTGTATATTATTCTGGACAGTAATTTTGAAGCATGTGATGTAAGACTCACGGTGCGATAATTCTCACATTCTTCAAAATTTTGTTTGATATTTCTATTCATTTTCTATTTCTTCACACTTCTCTTGCAGTCATTTTTCTTTCGCTTTTTTGCATTCCTGTTTATCTGACTTCTAAATTGTCTGTATTGCTCTCTTCATTCTGAGAATTTCTATGCCTTCTCCTCTGACCCGTCAACTCCAAAAAAATTTCTGCGATCCACGGTTTTCGGGCGGCTTGTTCCCTAAAGCCTAATGTTTCTTCACCAGCTTTCATTATTTCTCTCTTTTATGCATTCCATTTGTCCTCGGTTGAGCTCCTTTCAGAGTTACTTCTTAGAGCTAAGTGTACCATCTCTGAAAATTTTTCTTTCGTGTTAGATTGTTTCAGTTTATTAACTTCCAGTCTGTACTACTTACATTGCTCCTTATTCTCTTGAATTTCAGTCTGCTCTTCGTAACTATCAGATTATGGTTAGGATCTATGTCTGCTCCTGGGTACGCTTTACAGTCTAGAACTTGATTCCTGAATCTCTGTTTGACCATGATATAATCTAGATGATATCTACCTGTATCTCCTGGACGTTTCCAGGTATATTCCCTTCTTAGATGATTCTTAAATAGGGTGTTCGCCACGACTAGTTTATATCTTTCACAAAATTCTAAAAACCTGCTTCCTCCCTCATTCCTTTCTCCTAGACCAAAACTTTCTACAATATTCCCCTCTTTTCCTTCTTCCACAAATCACCCATGATTATTAGATTTTTCTGACCCTTCAGATACTGAATTAATCTTCAATTTCGGCGTATGTTTTCTCTATTTCTTCGTCATCTTCCTATGAGGTTGGCATGTACACTTGTACTAACGTGGTTGGGGCGGGCTTACTTTCTAACCTCATCAAAATAATCCTGCCACTAATCTGCTCACCCGTTTGCCTACTCTCTTGCTCATTACAAATCCTACACCAATAACTCCACTGGCAGTTTTTGTGTTAATTATTCTGTGTTCAGCTTAAATGACCAGAAATGATTACTTTTTTCCAAAATATCTCATTGTCAGCGAACGATATATCCAAAGAACTATTGCGTTCGCTGACACCTTGTAGAGGAATACACTCATTTCCACTTTTAATCCTTCTAGAATGGAGGTGTTGATTCCTTTTTCCATCCATGATATTCTCAACATTTCTGTATTCCCATATATTGAAAGCATTTATTCTTCTGCAGTCCCGTGCCTTCGTGGCCCATAAAGAAATATCAAAACCTTCAAGAACTTTAGTTTCATATGTCTCCTTTCGTTTCGATTCTACCAGATGGCATTCAAATTTGTTACACTGCCTCTTGATTGGTCTTTGTTATATTTCGTCTATGATTTCATAATTATTAAAATTATATGTACTGTAAGGTGATCAAGCGTCTCCAAAAAATCTACCAAAAAGAAGAAACACTGTTTTAGTGAAACTTGAGACACTTTGTTAACCTAACCTCAACTTGAGCCCTTTAATTACAACGTTAAACACAGGCAGAGTTAATACACTGTGTGGTGGCTTATGTTTTGCCAGTACTTACGGCCTCCTGCCACTCTTGACCGCCACCAGTCCCTGCTGGCTGCTCGACAGGCTCAGCGCAGATCCTGCGTCCTTGTCTGAAACATAAAACAAGGACAGCCACTGTTAACAGTCCCTCCATGCGTCCATTCGGAGCCACTAACCAGAAGCCATTCTAATGCCAACAACCCGTGCCGTCGGCAACTTACAGATTCTAATGAAGATTTGGAGCAGATGACTCTTAGGATGGCTAACTGCGAAATGGCCGACCACATACCGATAAAGCAAAGTAAATTCGTCTGGTCTTGCGACTTGGTAATAGAATTCCGACTTGCCCCTCGCGTTTCGCCACTGCCGTGGCTGGCTGAAACAACCGTTTAATTCGAACCTGGCGTATCTCTTATGATCAAACACAGCTCGTAAAAATTCCTGGCCCGGCGCCTTAAGCACCGAGATACCAGACCGTTCAGATGAGCCAGAGGATTCCTTCTCGAGTCTCGCCTATTATTCTCTCCGCTCGAAAATGAAGAGTATGAAGGGAAGGAAGGAGTCCTGAGTGCAGTGCTCCTCCATTCCAGTGTTGAGGTCTTAAAAGGTAATATGGAGTCCCTCTGCCGGCAATTCCTAGTTAAGGCCTCAGATTATTTACAGTGGACCTTGCAATATTTATTCAGAGTGCTAGTTACAAACTGCCCTTCCATTTGTATTGTTTGTTTTAATTAAATTAAGTTGCCCCATCAACCGGAACTGCTCAATTTCGAAATACAATTTAGGTAAGTGCAGTCATTTGCTACTTACTTTTTATTTTTTTGTTTCACTTTATTTATTTTTTTGGTTCCGTATCATAAGGGAAACAAATCCCTACTGTTATTGCTATGCTATCTATGTGCGTGGCGTAATCATAATAAATTTCTGACTTCAAATTTGTCACCCAGAACCGAATATCGAGGGACGAGGCGGCCGTTACAAGTAATGGGGGTCGAATAAATGGTTGTTTAGAGCTCTTCAAATGGAGCATTACAGTATAGTTTGAATGTTTTCACTATAAAATAATACTCGTCAAGTTTGAATCATTTATGTACGAGGTCTGTCTCAAAATTTTGAAATTTCTCATCAACATCCACGAGATCATCTAGTAACTAGCTGAACGACAAATACCTAGGGTTCTATTGACCTATGTAGTTTTTAAAAAGTGATAAAAACACTTGGTATTTTTCATTTATGGTTACTTTCCCATATTATAACTTTAATAAAAAAATCATAATGGTTTTAATCCCTATGGATGCAGGACGTATTACCTGCAAGGTAGGTGCCGGAACAGACACAGTATTATAGATTTGTAGTAGACAGTAGTATATTCAAAATGAGCAAAATTTGATTTGCAAGAAATTCTACAGCACGTTCATTTTATTGGTCGATCTTTTACATGTTAAAACCATTTGTGCCGGACAGGAGTTTTACAGCTCGTCAACATCGAGATCGTTAGAGCTGGAAGAGGCAGGTAGGCAAAGAACGGGAAGGAATTTGGTTATGAAATTTTGAATGAATCATCCCGGCATTCACCAGGTGTGATTTCGGTAAACCATGGAAAACCGAAATCTGGCTGGCCGGACGAGGTTTTGAACCCGCGACACCCCGAAAATCAGGCCTAATCTTTACCCACCAGACTCCTTCCAATACCATCCTAAATACTTTCTGTCCTATACAACTATGTTATTATGTTTGAAAAACTGAATCTTGCTAGGTGCTCCTGGTTGTAGACATGAAGCGACGCTCTGATAATCTGCGTGAGTGGCGGCGTTCCAATCTGCCCACGTAACGCCTTCCTTGTTTACTGCTGTATTTCTTGGAATGGTTACTTACGACACAAGTTGTTTGTTCTGTTACATCACCATGAAGCAATCCCGTGGCGCCATTTATCAAAATAATGTGGTTCACTGCAGGATGTGAACGGTGCAATCATATCCACAAATGAAAGGGATATCTGGTAACCAAATTTCAAGGGTCAGGCAACTTTCCAATTTCCTAATCTCTCCCGCTGTACCAGGAGAGAGAAAGAATTCAAAATGTGGATCCTTTTCAGTAAAGTAGGAAATGTAGATACTCGGATGATTTAACAAGCATTTGTTTCCAAACTGCTGCCTGATGTTTCCCATTTGCTCTTTGCGAAACTGTTCTTTATGGAGCCACTGATGTCTTAAGACAACTTCAGATCTAAATAAAACTGTGTTCCGGTTTTGTGTGTGATGTTCCATGAAAATATAAAGGTGGAGTATCAATGCTATACACAGGAAGAAATGTACAGTGAACGTTTAGCCCTCATAAAAAAATTGCGAAGACGTTTCTATATATGGTAGTTGTTCTGCCCTGACTTCTTTGGGAGCCGAAGTACCTGTCAGCCAGCGGTACAGAGGAAGGGTGGCCATTTCGCAGGTGTCATTCAAAAAAGATTACCACGCTACTATATGTTATTCTTGTCTACGTTCCTATTTTCATTCATTCTTTCTCAACTTCCGCTCCTCATTTTCATTAAATAATGGAATCATGGAAAACACATACATTTCTTTTAAGATGACCCGAAAGAATATTTAGCAAAAACAACCTTTATAACAATAAAAAACAATCTTGATAGCCGAAAAACA
Source organism: Vandiemenella viatica (assembly GCA_031002005.1). Taxonomy (NCBI): domain Eukaryota; kingdom Metazoa; phylum Arthropoda; class Insecta; order Orthoptera; family Morabidae; genus Vandiemenella; species Vandiemenella viatica. The sequence continues at coordinate 172,463,128 of CM061920.1, forward strand.
GTTTTAATAATCGAAAAACAATATTAATAACTGAATTCGTATCATAATCTGCACATCTCCACAACGCACTCATTCAGCGGACGCACAGGCGTTCTATAAATATTCTTTATTACATTTCATTAATTATTTCCAATAATCCATTCTTCAAAACAACGATAATAACTAAGTGTAGAAACGCTTCGTTTTTCTACGACACATACAGTGCCTTTTTTTCAGTAATCGTTATCTGAAACTCCTCTATAAAATTTCTTTGATATACTAAAAATGAATTTTAATGTCAGAACCAGCAGTAGTATAATTTTTCCCTCAATGTTTCCAACTTGTTACTCTTCCTCAACTATGTTTCCGTCACTACTAGTTTGCATGTTTCTCACAGTCTGAGACTTGATTTGTTTTATTAAACTATCTCACTGTGCAGGTATATTTTTTATCTCATTTCCCTCTTTCTATTATTCGTTTTATTTTGAAGCAAAACGTTTAATAACCGTGCAGTTCCAAAGGAGAGGTCTTAGGAGGTTCGTTTTTTCTAGAGTTGTTTCATACATGTTACGCAGCGGTCAGCCTGATCCCTGGCACATAAACACGTCAGCACAGGTTTCCATTCGCTGCGGTTAGATCGAACTTCTTCATTTTTGTTTCGGTTCAGCTGCTTCGAGGTCGTGTTTATGAAGGCAGAAATGTATGTTAACAATAGCTCTTTGGTTCAATTGCACTGTCTGTGCAACTTAATTCCGTTTTAGGGAAACGGAAATTATGAGAACACAGTTCCTGCGAACTGGTTCATATGAGTCAGCTTAGGTTAAAGTATATTATTCGTGGTATAAAGTATGACTTATTCTCCCGATAATGATACAAGCAGCGGAGATTTCAGATGAAATGACGCCAGCCAGCATCACTACGAGCGTCGCCTTTTCTGACTCAGCAGAACGTGACATTCAAATCCAAAGATAACCGTTTAATATTGTCTGCGTCACGGTTAATGCCGATATGGCAGTCGTGGGGGTTCTAGATAGTGAGTAAATGCATTGAGCCTACGAACAGCACGATGGTGGCCATGATATTAAGATATCCCACTCAACCGGGTACCGCGATGATAGATGGGGAAGGAGTCTCTGTATTCTTTACTGGGGTAAACCACATTACACGGGCTGCGTGCATGGTTACTGAAAAATTTTGAAAGGTTATACCGATAACAACCTCATATGTTGTGATATAAAAAATACCTTTTTATATTGGGAAATTCCTCTCTTCCCTTCGTTTTCTCGCTTCTTCCAAAACAGGCAAGAAAACAGAATATACAATGATTGAAACAGACTTACTGTAAGTAAATGAACATCGCATCTTCGCTTGGCATTATAATACTTCTTATCTCTGTCATCTGTTTTTGTACTATTTGCAATTACTTCCAGAAAGCCCATCAAAAGAGAGATGCCTTTTAGCTGGCACTGCTGTTACACTTCCTTTTAACAAAATCAATGCAATTAAGATCAAATGCAGTTTTATTTATTTTATTTATTATTGCAGCTATATCGATCCTTTTTTCAGGATGTAGCCTCTTTTAAGCCTGATGAGCTATATATTAGAATTTAATTCTACATAGTTTTGCTGTAGTTCTTTCCAGGCCGATCGATCCTGAGCCACCCTCTTCCAGTTCACGCCTGTAACTCGACGTATATCCTTATCCCAGCGATCCGGGGGTCTTCCTCTTGCTCTTTTCAGGTTTCTCGGTATCCAATCCAGCACTATCGTAGTCCATCTTTCATCTCTTTTGCGAGCAACATGACCGGCCCATTGCCATTTTTGGGTCATGACTCTTTTTAAGATGTCTGTTACTTTAGTTATTGAACGGATGTGCACAGCCGTTTTCCTGTCTCTTCTTGTAAACCCTAGCATTGCTCTTTCCATACTTCGCTGGGCAGTTCTCAGTTTTTGCTTCGTGTGGCTATTTAGGATCCAAGTCTGGCAGGCATATGTGAGGACCGGTAATACACATTGTTCAAATACCTGTTTCTTAAGATGTACTGGCATGTTCGATTTAAAAACTATGGAATTTCTTCCGAATGCTCTCCAGCCCAGCTTTATCCGTCTGTAGATCTCAGGCTTTGAGTCACCATTCATATTGATCAGTTGGCCAAGATAGATGTACTGATCTACGGACTCAATACCAGAATCTTTCATGTCTGCCTTTTCTTTATCTTTTTCTGCCCATTTGTTTTGCAATCCGATCTGAAGCAAGCGTGGCGATTATGCTTCACCCCTTTAAGCAACTATGATGAGCGGCATTATTGGAAAACAATCCGGAGGTAAAACAGCCCCCCATTCGGTTCTCCGGGAGGGGGCTACATTAATGTCAGCAGTCAAAGTTCCTAAAGAGCAAACCAGATCATCAAATGCAGTTACTTATTTGAAATTTTCAGGTTAGCCAAGCAGCGCCGTGGTGGCAGCTAGTGAAACTAACACTTCGGGCATCATCGTTCGCCGAAGATTGCTGAGCCACTGAGTTCACGTTGTCTTCAGGCACCAGGGCCGGCGTTATGGGGGGTTAAGCGGGGCAAAAGTACCCGGGGCCCGGGCCACCAAAGGGGGGCCCGCCGGCCTGGGTGCCTAAATAAATAGAAATCAAACACAAATTTTAAAATCTACACCAATAATTTTGAACATTTTTGTATTAAAATGTTCTGAATTTATCAAAAAATAAATAAATTGTAAAGTAAAAATATTTTCGGAGGGTGGGGAGGTAGGGGGCCTAAGATCGCTTACCCGGGGCCTGAGAATTCTAACTCCGGCCCTGTCAGGCACAACTCATTTTATTAAATGCATTGTAAGCCTCATTACTATGATGTGGATGACACCACATTCTCCATATCGCAGCTGATTACTTCTGCGGAGTTTCTGCCTTCCACAAGATGGTCTTGTCTATATTCAGCTCCTCGTTTACTGCAAAGGAAATACTACGAAAGTAACACCGGAAAGGGTTGGCAATCGATCTTCGTTATATAATGAACTAGCTGCCCCGACAGATTTATTTCTGTCAAATTTTATTGTCCTATCGTAGTCCAAAACGTATTACAGAGTGATCACTTTATTTATTGATTTAATGTCTCAATAATTAACAACGATTACTTACAAAAATATGTTTTCTATTTCGTACACTGCATGACGTTAGTAATAATGTGATGATATTTTTATTGTAATGCTTTGTGGTACACGATATTTTTTGTTTGGTTACCTGGCGCGTAAACAAATAAAACTGACGGTTCTCCAACGCGGGAGCAGGCAACATACAACTGTCCATGAGAGAAGCATGGGTTTTCAAGATTATCGTCGCAAACACTCAACGACTCACCCTGGGACTTATTTATGGTCATAGCGAAAGCAAGCCGCACTGGAAATTGCAGTTGTTTAAATTCAAATGGTACGTCAGTTGGTACAATTGGGATGCGAGGTATCAACACATCTTCTCCCTCATATTTTCCCCTTGGAATGGTTGCTTCAATCACATTGTTCAGTAATTTTTTCACTGCTAGCCGTTTGCCATTACAAAGACGCAGTTGCTTGATATTTCGCAATATTATGACCACCGATCCTACTTTTAATTGAAGATTATGAGGCAGCAATCCTGGCAAATCCAGTGAGTTCAAAAATTCTGGTGGATAATTGACGACATTATCTTCGTTAGTTGCACAATCAACTGATTTGTATGTCCTTAATTCGCCGGCAGTTTCATTTGTTTTTGTCTCTATAATATAGCTCGTTCGTTCAACCAAAAAAATTGACAGGAAATGTAATGCAGCCAGTCAAAACGTCTACAGAGATTTTGTCATTACCAATGCCAATGAATTGTTTTAAAAACATTTCTTCAGATCGATCATTTTGTAATTTCAAAGATAATCATAAAGCGCCTTTGTTTTGTTATGATTGCCTGGCAGTAATATTATTTTCGTTGATGGCACGCAAACCCTTTTTTTCCTTCGAACTTTATTTTGGGCAGGCATAGACTAATGGGGTGTAAGGGTTTGGGAGAGACTATACTAGTCTTTTCCAACCAAATGTCAACCTCTCCTTCACGTGGTGCACCCTGTTTGCACGGACGAGGCTCTGGCGACTGAAAGATTCCCGGTATAAGGAGTCACCCACTGCTTGCCAACGGCCTCCGAAAGGAGGGCGGAAGAGCGGGGAGCGGTTCAGGGCACCCTCTTGTCCTTGGGGTTGGAAACGGCCCCTAAAGGCGGATGAATCAGAAATGATCAACGGCATGGGGATGCAGAAGGCAACGGGAAACCACTGCATTAAAGACCCAAAGGGTATCCCGAGGACATGTAATCCTCTCAAATTACATATATCATGATGGCTTCTTCCTGGGTAAAATATTCCGGAGGTAAAATAGTCCCCCAATCGGATCTCCGGGTGGGGACTGCTCAGGGAGGAGTCATCAGAATGGATAGAAACATTCTACGAGTCGGAGCGTGGAATGTTAGAAGTCTGAATAGGGCAGGTAGGTTAGAAAACTTAAAAAGGGAGATGGAACAACTTAAGTTAGATGTTGTTGGGATTAGTGAGATTAAATGGAAGGATGCACAGGATTTCTGGTCTGGGGAACACAGGATAATTAGCACACAAGCTGTCAATGGAGTCACTGGTGTAGGATTTGTAATGAACAAGAAAGTAGGGAAACGGGTCAGTTATTATGAACAATTTAGTGACAGGATTATTTTGATGAGGTTAGAAACTAAGCCCGTCCCAACCACATTAGTACAAGTATATATGCCAACGTCACAGGAAGATGACGAAGAAATAGAAAAAATATACGCTGAAATTGAAGAATTAATCCAATATGTGAAAGGGGAGGAAAATCTAATAATCATGGGTGATTGGAATGCAATAGTGGGAGAAGGAAAAGAGGGGAATACTGTAGGAAGTTTTGGTCTAGGAGAAAGAAATGAGCGAGGAAGCAGGTTGCTAGAATTTTGTGAAAGATATAAGCTAGTAGTGGCGAACACACTGTTTAAGAACCATGCAAGAAGAATATACACCTGGAAACGTCCTGGGGATACAGGCAGATATCAGCTAGATTATATCATGGTCAAACAGAGATTCAGGAATCAAGTTCTAGACTGTAAAGCGTACCCTGGAGCAGACATAGACTCGGACCACAATTTGATAGTAATGAAGTGCAGGCTGAAATTCAAGCGAATAAGGAAGCAGTATAAGCAGAACAGACTAGAAGTGAATAAACTGAAACAATCTAGCACAAGAGAAAAATTTGCAGAAATGGTAGACTTAGGTCTAAGAATTAACTGTGAAAGGAGCTCAACCGAGGACGAATGGAATGCATTAAAGACCGAAATAATGAAAGCTGGCAAAGAAACCTTAGGCTTTAGGGAACAAGCTGCCCGAAAACCTTGGATCACAGAAGAAATTTTGCAACTGATGGATCAGAGGAGAAGGTACAAAAATGCTCAGGATGAAGCAGGAAGAGAGCAGTACAGGCAATTTAGAAATCAAATAAATAGGAAATGCAAAATAGCAAAAGAAAAATGGCTACAAGAAAAGTGTGAAGAAGTAGAAAAGGAAATGGTCGTAGGAAAAGTAGATGCTGCATATAGAAAGATCAAACAGAATTTTGGAGAAATGAAGAAAAGAGGTATGAACATTAAAACTGCCGAAGGGAAACCTCTTTTAAGCTCAGAAGATAGAGCTAACCGATGGAAGGAATACATTGAGAAACTGTATGATGGGGACGACTTGAACAATAGTGTATTGGAAAAGGAAGGCGATATCAACATTGATGACTTAGAAGATCCTGTTTTGAGGACAGAATTTAATAAAGCTCTGAATGACTTGAAAGCAAATAAGGCAGTTGGAATTGATGAGATCCCTGCAGAACTTCTTAAATCTCTAGGAGAGGAAGGAATCGAAAGATTATTCCAGCTGATATCAAGAAGTTATGAAACAGGAGAAATTCCTACTGATTTTAATAAAAATATCATCTTCACACTTCCAAAGAAAGCACAAGCCGACAAATGTGAGAATTATCGCACCATTAGTCTAACATCACATGCCTCAAAATTACTGACCAGAATAATATACAGAAGGATGGAAAGGGTAGTAGAAGAGATAGTAGGTGAAGATCAGTTTGTGTTTAGGAAAAATCGCGGTACAAGGGAAGCAATTTTGTCTTTAAGATTAATACTTGAAGGGCGGATCAAGAAAAACAAAGATACCTTTATGGCATTTGTTGATTTAGAAAAAGCTTTTGATAATGTTAGGTGGGACAAGATGTTCAAAATTTTAAAGAAGTCAGGCCTAAAGTATCGAGATCGAAGAATACTCTATAAACTATATAAGAATCAAGTGGCTGTAATAAAAGTAGAGAATCACGAGAGACATGCATCAGTTAAAAAGGGTGTGAGACAAGGTTGTAGTCTATCCCCGTTAATATTCAACTTGTATGTAGAAGAAGCAATGAAGAAAGTCAAAGAAAAATTTCCATGTGGCATAAGTTTTCAGGGAGAAAAAATCAGTATGCTACGATTTGCTGACGACATTGTCTTATTAGCAGAGAGGGCTGAGGATATTGAGAAGTTATTGAATGGCATGAACAAAATACTGAAGGAAGACTTTGGACTGAATATAAATCAAAGTAAAACAAAAGTGATGAAATGTAGCAGAAATGATACCAATACTAGCAGATTAAATATAAAAATAGGATCTGATGCAATAGGAGAAGTGAGTGAGTTCTGTTACTTGGGAAGCAAAATTACAACCGATGGCCGAAGCAGGAACGATGTTAAAAACAGAATAGCACTAGCAAAAAGAGCCTTCATGAGAAAGAGAAACCTTTTAGTTTCAAATATTGATCTAGGAATTAGAAAGAACTTCTTAAAACTCTATGTGTGGAGCACTTTACGGTAGCGAAACATGGACTTTAGGAATACCGGAAAGAAAGAAACTTGAAGCATTTGAAATGTGGTGCTACAGAAGAATGCTGAAAATTAGGTGGACAGACAAAGTAAAAAATGAAAGAGTTTTGGAAATGATGGGCGAGAAAAGAAGTTTATGGAAGAAGCTTACGGAAAGAAGAGACAGGCTGGTAGGTCATATTTTGAGACATGCTGGATTGGTTAATTTGTTAGTGGAGGGAACAGTTGAAGGTAAGAACTGTAGAGGTAGACAGAGATTAGAATATATGAAGCAGATAATTGAGGACGTGGGTTGTAACGGGTATGTAGAAATGAAGAGGTTAGCACAGGATAGGAAGGGATGGAGGATTGCATCAAACCAGTCTAAAGACTGACGACAGCAAAAAAAAAAATAGACTAATATCCATCCATACAGTCTAATCAACTTGAAGGCATACCAGAGATGATCCCAATGTGCCTTTGTTTTGTTTTGATTGACTGGTTTGTATGGAAAAAGAAAAGTGTTGAATTTTACTATTTTCCTCGCAATTTTTACATTTTTTCTCTCCATAAAAACCTTCATTGTGAATTAACAAAAATATGAAAAAAAATAGCCGAATTGGTCGAGCCGTTCTCGAGTTTTGCGCATAGCAACACATTTGGTGATTCATTTTTGTTTATATAGATTTTAAAAGTAAGAAAGTATTTTTACTTGCAGCCAATTCAATCATCGTGAATTCAACCTGAACATAATTTAAAACGAATGGAACCCATCACCACAAGGCTTACCAGAACAGAAAGTATTTTTACTTGCAGCCAATTCAATCATCGTGAATTCTACCTGAACATAATTTAAAACGAATGGAACCCATCACCACAAGGCTTACCAGAACATTGCATTCTTAAAATAATAGGATAAGTGTGGATCGATCGTCAGACGATAATGCACATCGCTTCTCAACTGAAATACCAGTAATCGATTATGCTTTTTAGGTATTCTTAGTATTGCTTCCTTCTAAACTTATGAATTCTATTTTCATAGTCGAAACTTTCGTGGTAGGCGGCATGGGTCTACATATAAACACACTGAACAAATAAACACACAATTGGTTTACGAGAGAAGCGAAAATTTAAAAGCATCCAAGAAAATGCCACGCACAGAGGAAATAATGATAACACGTACGTCAGTGATATTTTTGCTGATCACAGGCAGAAACACATTAATATCCATGGAGCCTATGAAGTAATACCAAAGATAATCCTAACGTGCCTTTGTTTTGTTTTGATTGACAGAAAACAAAGTGTGGTTTTTACTATTTTCCTTCTAATTTTTACATTTTATCTCTCCATAAGAACCTTCCCGGTGCCGTAACGAAAATAATAAAAGAATTAGCCGAATTGGTCCAGGCGTTGTTGAGTTATGCGCTTACCAACACATTTTGCGATTCATTTTTATATTATAGATTAAGCCAATGATACACTAAATGACTCCAATTATTCCTTCCTTCACTTTCTTAGTAAAACAAAATTGCTCCCTTTATTTACATTCACTTATAGGATAACAATACACTTGTCACTTTTCATATAATTCTTTATTAATTATCTTTATATAAATCACTTCACCATTTCCGTCATGATATTATTTGAATACGAAATCCTTTAATAGGAAGCTCATGCACTGTGTTGCTACAATCTATCGACTAGATGAGGAAAAAATCATTTCCCTCACTGGCCGCCAAATAGTGTCATCCCCAAGACGGAGCCGTCACCATACTCTTTGCTGCTCACGGATGGTCCACTGCACTGTTGGCCAGTTGACACAGAAATATAAATTTACTGGACCCATTTGGTATGAAATCGAGGGAGAATGTAAGTTGACACCTCATAGCACTCATTTGAAAGTACGTTGTGTGGGATTTGGAGAGATGGGTACATTTAGGACGTTGAACTTCAAAGAAATATCCTGGGCTTCGTTGGGGTATGAATTACGATAATCCTGAAAAATGTGTAGTTAGTTACTTTCTTCGATCGGGCTTAAGAATTTCGAACGACAGATAAAGTAGTAATCTTTAACTTCTTTCTAACTGTTAATAGTCCTCATTTATTGTTAAAATCAAAATTAAGGAGAAAGACGAAATGTGTGTTTACTAATCATTTATTTGTGTTGCTAGTACGCTCATTTTGAAGCATTCCAGACACCAATAATCAGAAACCCGTTTGATTACAATTCCGTCTGGTAATTACTCTCAGAATTATTCCGAAAAATACGTATAGTTAGGCACAGTTCTTCTCGGATTAACTGATACTTTACAATATCTAAATCAGCAGTAAATGTGGAAAATTATACTACAACATCAGAGGGCAGAAAATTTAATTTCGCATCTGTACATCCATTTAATTCGCAAATACTTGTTCATCTGTCATATGACGAAACCAAAATAAAACGCGATAAAGTGCGCTATGCAGTCGAAATGTATCGGATGCAATTTCTTGCGGGTAGCCATGGAGATCCACCCGCGGATGGCGTAAGTGAGTGCAGTGAACGCAAGTTGGATTTTGAATACATACCGTCTGAGAGCAGTAGCGAGAGATCTAGAGCGTACACACTCTCGACTTTTCGGACATGCTTCAGAGGGTATCGCCCCAATACAACATATTTCTGACACGTCCCAATTCTGAGCAATGCTGCTTTGGATCTTTGGCTTAAATCGACCTCATCGGGGTAACACCATTGCTCATTGTGTTTCAAGAGATCTGATAAAAGTGATCCCATTCCCAATGATAATTTCCATTGAAGGAAACTAGACCTCCAGATCCACATGAGATTAAGTTTTTTCTCGGGCTATAGATACTACACTTTTCAAGCAGCTGTTGTGCAAAGAACTAACGTTTCCGTTTCTTGACAAAGAAGTTCAAACGATGGATGAATTTCAGCTTTTTTAAATACAACGCGACTGGTTCTCATTTAACCTTCCTATCTGGCATGTAGCATTAATAACACGGATTTAATTGCTTGCAGGGCATCAGATCTGACACCTACAGAATAGTCTATCAAACGACTGTGTGCACTCTTCGATCACGATGCCTTCACGTTGTCAGTAATTGCGGCGTCCGACAGAAATACCGTGTAATTCGCTGATATTAGTTCCTTCTACGTCACAGTTGAAAGTCATGCACGGTCAGAAACACATTCACAATTTCACTACATGTTTTCTCACTAAAAATACATTTTGATATGTCCTAAAACGAACTTTCCATTTTTCTTCAGTGAATAATTTTGGCCTTGTGCTGTCTTTGGCTGCAACATTCCGCAGTCTGCGCATAATAACACAGGTTGCTGCTGCAAGTCCAACCTGAGGGATTGTGCTGTGTTTAATTATCCTTCGCTCTTTTCGAATAGCAGACGAACTATTTTATCTACAAGATACAAAACATTCGAATCCAACTCAAGATACTTGATAGATATATGGGCTAAAAAGAAGACACGTCTTGTGCAAAGACCTCTGGCGCAATTTTTTTTTTTAACTCAGTCATTCATTTTATTTTTATTTTTACGAAAACAGCATGTAAAATTATTTTTACGTGAAAAAAGTCTGATGACGCAAAAAAATCTATATTATTTTATCTAATCTCTTTGTAATGAGAAAATAGATGATCGACAGGATGAATGAAATACGGTTTGCAGCATTTCAATAACTTATTCAGA
>CM061920.1:172474735-172746015 GCA_031002005.1 Vandiemenella viatica
CGATAGGCACTCTGTCAGAAGCAGCAGCAGGAGCTAGAAACAAATATTTTAGACGATTTAGGGAGACTCACTCCAGAAAAGTTAGTTGGGTTTAGTGCAACACAGATGTCATTAATAGGCTTTCATTAACTTAGGATCCATATCTGAGCTTCATCAGGCACAAAATCCCCCAAAACATCTAAATCATTCAATCCAGAAACTTCTAAAACATTACTTTAATGGGGCCCGAGTACTCAAGAAGAGAACGAGCCATAAGCTGAAGGTTTCGACGACGAAGGATGGGACGGTTCGTCAGAATGATATTTAATGTACATATATGATTATTGTTTAGATATTTTGTAAATATTCGCTTAATATGTTATAAGGTGTATGAACACAGTACGTGTTCTTTATTATTACTCCTACTTCACAGTTATAAGTTCTGATACACAAAAGAAGCGAAACAAAAATCCAAATTACATAGAAATAATTTTGATCGACTTTTTGTGTCAAATACCCCTGTGTGCGTTGTTTGATTTGAATGCAATTGTTTTGTGGAGAGGTAACAACTTTGCTCAAGTTATGACAAATTTTTGCTGAATAAGTACTACAATTGCATAAATTGAAAATCTGTTCCAAGAAACGGGAAGAATTATGAATGAATGCATAAATGAAATTAGGATTTGAGCCAAGTTGGGTCTCCTCAATAAAAGGAAAGCTAATAATTAGTTGCAAAATTGAACACTTCTGAATGGGTTGTTACCATTTGTAAATAATGTTTGAAATCTAATGGTTGATGTTACTTTGCTGTCATATTTTAGCTGTTGTCAATAATTGTGTTGTATCTTACTATTTATCTGTAAATAAAGACAGAGAAATTACATGTTTCGGATGTGGATATATTTAGTTGATTGTAGGAAACAGATAGTAGTAAACAACATGTAGATATGAAAAGTAAAAAAAAAGTTACCACAAATGATTTAACAAATAAGTTTTGGGCTAAGCAACCAATTTTTTAATATTAATTCATAAAATAATGCCAATGCAACCGTATTATGTAGGTTTATTGCTGTACGCGTTTCGCCTCTCCTCGAGGCATCATCAGCGACGAATCTATTTTAAAATTTACATTTTATTTACAAACTTATTTGACATAACGCTAAATTGATATATTTTCTTATTACTTACACTTACTATTTACATTAGTGGATTTCAGGATAGTAACCACATATCTTTGCTTTCTCTCCAAAGCATGTTTCCATTACAGCCATTTGTCTACAGGGATTTTGAATAGTGTGAGGTAGATTAAGCAAACTGGTAATAATCTCATTTCATTCCTCCCCCAAACCCTATTATACTCTCAGCTGACATCTATACTCGGGAGTGAGAGACATCTAGACTTGCATACAATACCAACTGTTGAGAATTGTGTATTTTCCATAATATAAACCAAGTTGTTGTATCTCTAATCAGTGTACATATATCTCATAATCTCTGTTATGTATACTGTGATTGTTATCATTTACCTGTGTGGTCTAGTACTTTGTCTCTGTTATATTATCTGTCTTTTGATAAAAAACTATTCTTATTAGAAGTCTTGCTTGAATTTCATAACCAATTTTTATCATCACGATCCCAGTACTAAGAACTCTCCCATTATTGACAGGTTACGGGCTCAGTGTTATCTCTATGCAATTTAATCTAGTGACTCATATTATTAACCAGTTTTTTTTTTTCTGACCTCAAAAACCTTTTCAGTCACATGGTAGGAAGCACATATGGAACACGGTTATCGACCAAGAATCAAGCAACTCAAGGAAGGGGTATTTACTTAACACCTAAGTAACTCGAGAACAGTGTCTGTACTTAACTCCCAAGTTAACTGGTCCTAACAATTACAAAGTGTGGACTTTCTCCATAAAGATGCTCGTAAGATACCAGAAGCTGTGGTCGTATATTGATAGTTCTGTGAACATAGAAAATGAAAGTTATGATAGGAAAGGTTCTCAGCCTTATTGGACTTAGTATCCATCCAAGTTTACAATATCTCATCAATGAACAAGTTTTATGACAAGTTTCAGACCAAAGGCTCTCAAGGTCATTATGCCATGGTGGTCCATTTGTCATCCATATGCCTATACAATTAAAAATATGAGGAAATGTACAGTTGAGTTCATTACTAGGGGTTAGAAGTTCAAGGACTCTACTTTAAAATGAACGATAAAGTAATAGCAAGTTTCATGTTTCTAGAACTTCCTTCAAACTCTTATGACTATGGAGTTTTCCAGCACCACACTGTTATTATGCTTTTAGGTGAAGATCAAAATAGAATGACCAAACAAAAATCTTGGTGAAAGCACTGCAACAGTTTGGCAGACCTACTCATTCTCCAAACAATGACAAAGATATGGGATGTGCTTATTGTCACAAGATGGGTCACATCAAGAAAAATTGCTGTGCTAAGAAAAATGCAGGTGCAAGAAATAATCCAGGTGCCCAGTCCCATGCAACCTCCAAAAATTCCAAATTGAATGTTAATGAAGAAAAACCAGAAGGTCTCAATGTAAAAGCATGTTTTGTTGCTATAGTAAACTTTTGTACGAATCATCAAGTGAGTAGTGATGAGTGGATAATTGACTCTGGCGGCTATGTGTAATATTTCCAGATGTAAAGATAACTTTCCAAATTTCAGTGAAAATCATTGTTTGAATGTTACTTTGACAGACACCTTATGCATAGTTTCAAGTTATAATGGTTCTTTAGCATTCCAGATTCCTGTTCCAGCATTGATTGAAAACGATTTAGTTATAGCATTTTACCAAAGTGAAATGCGAAATATTCCTTGAAAGTGGTTTCAACTTCTCTGGCAATGTAAACATTGATGCCAAGTTGGTAAATGGTCTGTCCAAATTAAAATTTAAACCTGTCAAGCTAAATTCTTGCTTTATTGCTAGAAGAGTAAGTATTGGCAACTCTCATGATGAGCATCTCCTGTATGGCACTTTCTAAAAATGAAGGCACAAATGTGCAGTTCACAGATAAGTGAGGTGTGTTGAATGTCAGGAAGGAAAACAGTGTAGAAAAACTTTCAGTGGGCTTCATTATTCTGAAGTTCATGAAAAATTAGAATTGGAGTGTTCTGATGTCTGTGGACATTAGGTGTGTCATTTGATAATAGTAAATATTTTCTTAAACAAAAATCATTCCATGCTCTTTGCAGAGTATAAATCAAATAGTAGATAAATTATTTGAATTTAAAGGCTTTGACAGAAAATCAATTGGAAACAAAAATTTGACTTTTTAACAACAGACGGTGGTAAGGTTTTAATTGAAAGTTACGAGAAATTTGTAGGTAGTCGGGGGAAATTTATCATATTTTGGTCAGTTATTCTCCAGAGCAACAATGGCCATGTCTAAAAATTAAATTTCACTATTTGCGAGAGAGCTAGATGTCTGCTAAGTGGAGCGATGTGTTCTAGTAAATTTTGGGAAGTATAGCCCATTGCTGCGTACTTAATTAACTACTCTTTTCACTCCGCTCTAAATAGAAAAATTCTTTAGCAGGAATGGTCAGGTGCTAGTATAAATCTGAGCAGTGGCAAGTTTTTTGACTGTGCAGCCTATGTACATATTCCTGAAGTGTAAGTGTTAGTGGGGTCCTAAATCAACTCCTTTCATGTTTCTAGGTTATTGTGGCTACCAAGTGGTACCAAGTGCTTAACTTAAACTAGTCAAATTTATATATCCAGAGATATGAGTTTGTTGAGGTAAGTAGTGATTTCAGCAAAGATTCCCCTCTCCCCTCCTCCCATTTATGTTGTAGAATGTAAACTATGATCCAGGGGAAGAAACAGATTGTTTATGTATTAAATTTATTATTATTACTCATTATTGCCCATGAGGGCAGTGTTTAAACTCAAATTATTCATGATTATTCATTTTTTCTTTTTCTTCCTCTTATTTTGCCAAAACCTCTTCATTTGGTCACTGTGTTCCTGTTTCCTTTTTTCCGTCCATTTTGTTCCTGTTTTCTTCTGTATTTTAAATTTCCTGAATTGTCCTCTTCCCAGTGTCATTTCCTTGCTGATCCCTGCATGATTTAAGTTCTCTTCTATTCCATAGAATCAGTTGGTTTTCCTGAGTGTGCCATTTGCCACATCAAAGATCCTGTTTGTGAGTCTAGTGTTGTTCATTCTCTGCAAATGTACATAGAATTGTTATCTGCATCTTCTGATCATTTCTATTAGTCTATCTGTATGTTCATATAGTTCTTTCGTTGGTCTTTTCATCCATATACTATCTTCATGTATTGCTAAAAAAAAATAAAAATTCCGCTTCTGTGATGCCTGAAGCTCCTATTGTGGTTGTTTCTGATGTATACAATGCTTCTGGCAGTATCACTGTATTGTAATGTCTGAGTTTGGTCTGCCTTGATATATTTCTTTTGTTAATAATATTGTCGCGTTGGAACCGGGACAGGTGTGAATTCGAAGGTTACTTGTCAATGAACACAGCACTTAAACTGAGAACAGGTTTATTGAGAACTCAAACATACACGCAGCACTGACTGCCTCTTGGGCAGAATGCTCTTCTATTTATACACAGATAGAACGTACTAGAGGTTACAAGAGTAGTTAACAAATGAAATGTGTAGAAGTTACAAGTGACCTTAGGAAACATGTAGAATCTTCTGGAAATAATAAACAGAATTAAATAATTTTTGTCAGTGGGCGGGATTGAACCGGCGACCTTCGGTACCGCAATTCGTGACGCTACCCGCTGCGCCATGCTGGCAGACGGTACACTGGCGTTCATGCGGCATTGCTCCCTCTCCTGAGGAAAACAGCGTCCCGCTGTTAGATTTCTTTTGGGGCACGCTGAAGTGTCCTGGATCTTGATCTTGTCGTGGGTCCTCTGTATGGCAGTTCTGGAGGGCCCCTCCTGTTTGTACTATTATCTTCCTGTCCGACTTCCTCAGTATCCAAACCGTCCTCAGAGTCCTTGAACAAGAAACTGGTTGTGCCTAGCTGCTCGTCAGGATTGTAGTAAGGCTTCATGCGGAGGACGTGAACAATGTCCCTTCGCTTTCGTCGTTTCGAAGACGGCTCATAATCCTCGACTTCGTATGTGACGTCTGACCGGCGGCGTATGACACGATACGGACCAAAGTACCGCTTCAGTAACTTTTCTGATAGCCCAACCTTCCGGACAGGGGTAAAAATCCATACGAGATCTCCTGGGTTGTACGCAACAGGTCGGTGCTTGCCGTCATACCGCTGACGGTCCCTCTCCTGGGTGGCCAGTGTTCGTATGCGAGCCAGCTGTCTTGCTTCTTCGACCCTGGTAATGAGCTGTTTTATATAGTCATCCTGAGTGTCGTCCGGCTGGAATGGGAACAGCGTATCCATTGTGGTCTCAGCTTCACGGCCATGGAGCAGAAAAAACGGAGTGAAGCCTGTCGTATCTTGCCTTGCTGTATTATAAGCAAATGTGACCACTGGCAGTATTGTATCCCAATCCTTCTGCTCAACATCCACATACATCGACAGCATATCGGCTAATGTCTTGTTGAAGCGTTCTGTGAGACCGTTTGTCTGAGGGTGGTATGCAGTTGTCATCCTGTGGACAACGTCGCATCTTGACATGACCTCTGATACTAGTCTTGACTGGAATACCTTTCCACGATCGGATATCATCACACGTGGTGCTCCATGCTTCAAAATAATGTCTTCTACTAGAAATTTTGCAACCTCTGGAGCTTCTGCAGTCGGCACAGGTTTGGTGACAGCGTAGCGCGTGAGGTAGTCGGTGCAGACTATTATCCATCGGTTACCGGTTGTCGACTTCGGGAACCTCCCCAAAAGGTCGATCCCAATTCGGTGGAATGGAACTGCTGCAGGTGGAATTGGTACTAGATGACCTGGAGGTAATTGCGGCACATGTTTCCGTCGCTGGCACTCTTTACAGTGACTCACATAATGCTTGACAGATCGGTAGAGACCCTTCCAGTAATACCTGCGTCTGATTCGGTCCAGGGTCTTCACAAATCCCAGATGACCGGATATTGGAGCGTCGTGGAAATACTTGAGAATAGCTGGCTGGAGATGAGCTGGAACGACCAGAAGCCACTTGGGGCCTAGTGGATCGTAGTTGTTCTTATACAATGTCCCATCTATCAATTGAAACCCTCCTTTGGCCGGTTCTCCTTTCTCCAAGGCGTCTATGGTTCTTAATAACTCTGAATCTTCCCTCTGTTCAGCTGCAACGTCACCTAATTCAGCGAGGGCTGAAATTCCATTCATGCTGTTGTGTTCTATTAAAGGATTCCTTGAAAGGCTGTCGGCATCCTTGTGTTTGCGTCCGTTTTTGAATACCACCGTGACGTCGTACTCTTGAAGTCTAAGTGCCCATCTTGCTAGTCGACCTGATGGATCCTTCAAGCTGGTTAGCCAACATAAAGAATGGTGGTCTGTTACGACGGTGAAAGGTTTGCCGAATAAATACGGACGAAACTTGTTGATAGCCCAGACAACTGCGAGGCATTCTTTCTCGGTTGTAGAGTAGTTTATCTCGGGCTTAGAGAATACTCTTGATGCATAGGCTATCACCTTCTCAGCACCTTCCTGAATTTGCACAAGCACTGCACCGATCCCATAACCGCTGGCGTCAGTGTGAAGTTCAGTTTCTGCATTCTCGTCGTATAAGGCTAGAACTGGTGCGGAAGTTAGAGCCTCCTTAAGTGCCTGGAAAGATCTTTCTTTAGTTTCATCCCAGTAAAACTTGGCGTCTCCCTGCAAAAGTTCTTGCAGTGGACGTGCCATGTTACAGAATCCTTTTATGAAACGCCGGAAGTATGAGCACAGCCCAAGAAAGCTTCTCACATCACGAATGTGCTGAGGAGTTGGAAATTCCATGACTGCCCTTACTTTATCTGGATCAGCGCGGACGCCATCTCCGTTGACCAGGTGCCCCAGGATTTTTATCTCTCTGGCGACGAAGAGGCACTTCTTCGGATTGAGGCGGAGTCCTGCAGTCTGAACACACTTCAGCACCGTTGACAGGCGACTCAGATGTTCTTCAAATGTTTTCGAGAAAACAACAATGTCATCTAAATAACAAAGACACGTCGTCCACTTAAGGTGTCGAAGTAAGTTGTCCATCATGCGTTCGAATGTGGCCGGAGCGTTGCATAATCCGAATGGCATTACTTTGAATTCATAGAGGCCATCAGGTGTAATAAAAGCCGTCTTTTCTCTGTCAGCTTCGTCAACCTCGATTTGCCAGTAGCCTGTCTGCATG
The DNA here is from genome assembly GCA_031002005.1 of Vandiemenella viatica. Lineage (NCBI taxonomy): Eukaryota > Metazoa > Arthropoda > Insecta > Orthoptera > Morabidae > Vandiemenella > Vandiemenella viatica. The sequence continues at coordinate 172,482,014 of CM061920.1, forward strand.
TCCATGGTTGAGAAGTATGTAGCTCCTTTCAAGCAGTCTAAGGCGTCGTCGATGCGCGGCAGTGGGTAGACATCTTTCTTTGTGATTTTGTTCAGCCGCCGATAGTCGACACAGAATCGCCACGTACCATCCTTCTTCTTTACGAGGACCACCGGAGATGACCAAGGACTCTCCGAAGGTTGAATAATGTCATTATGCAACATCTTCTCCACTTCCTCTCGAATTATTCGCCTTTCGACTGGTGACAATCGGTACGAGCGCTGGCTAATGGGCGGATGATCCCCAGTATTGATACGATGCTTTATCGTGGGCCGTTTCGTCTGACCTTTTTTTTGCTGGGGTGTGAATACACCAGAGAATTGGCGTAGTATAGCTAACACCCGGTGGTGTTGTTCCTTGGTCAGGCCGGACCCTATTGGCAGTTCCATAGTTGTTTCCTCCAGCGTGTTGTCGGTACTAGTAACAGAGCATGGATCTTCGTTAATGACGTTGAGCTCGCCCTCCTGGACTGGTTCAGCTGTCCCTATGCACATTCCCTTGGGGATAATTTGTGACTGCTCGTGACAGTTGGTGATCCAAATGTCTCCTCGACCACCGATAATGCTTATGATAGCCGCTGGTATGTAGATTTCTTTCGTGAGCCTAATAAACTTTCTACTATCGACAAGCACTTCAAGGTTGCGGTCGTCCGTGTTTTTGACTGGGACCTCTTCTCATTGCGAACGGCGGGATTGTCACGTTGTCAACGGCGAATAACTTCCCAGAAGATTCTGTGTTACGTGTACCCGTCGCAACGACTTCTTCAATTTGCAGCTCAGACGTTCCACAGTCAATGACAGCTTGGGATGCCTTAAGGAAGTCCCATCCAAGGATGACATTATGACTACATTCTGTTACAATGACAAATTCAACTGGCTGGGTCCTGTTGTTGATGGTTATTCTCGCGACACAAGCTCCAGCTGGCTGGACGTACTTTCCATTTGCGACCTTTAGCACAGTTGCCCCCGTATCACGGAACATTGTCTTCTTTAGTGTGCGACGATAATTGTCCGACAATACGGAGAAAGAAGCTCCTGAATCAACCAGCGCCCGGACAGGTTGGCCGTCGATTATAACGTTGATGAGATTTCCCGACATCTTAGTGACTGTCATCCATGGAGGATTTTCATCTGCGGCGGCCTCACCTCCGTAGATGGTCGCCTTGCTTAGTTTTCCTGCGTGCGGCGGCTAGGGGAGCGGCTGGTAGCTCTGTCCGGCGACGATGAACGGCAGCGGCTGCGTCGGGGATCGACCTCGTCTAGGGTACGGCGATGGGCTTCTTCCCGTAGGTCGACCGAACTCGTCAGCGGGTGGCTGCCTGGGGTAGAACTGTTCGGATGGCGGACGTCTTGCGGCAAAATAATCGTCAAATACTCGTCTTCTCTCTCTGCAGTAGCGTATGACATGTCCAGGGCGCCCACAGTGGAAACATACTGGCGCGTTGTCTTCTGTCCTCCAGACGTCCGTTCGTCTGCGGGACGTCATAGGTGCCGGAGGATTTGGTTGTGGCCGTGTCGGCCGGTTCCTAGGCTGCCGTTTGGCAGCTGCAGCATACGTCATATCAGGGCGAGGCCATTCTTCACGTCGAGTGCGATTGGCTCGGCAGACAGGAGCTATTGTCTGAAATACCTCTTTTTCCGCCGCGTCGGCTCCTTCATGACCCACTGGGCTTACATCCATGGCCATGATCTGATGCTCACTCGGTTCAAGAGTCCCAGCTGCCATGAACTGTTGTAATTCTTCTCTCACAATTTGTCGTATGAGAGACGCAAAGTCGTGCTGGTCTTCCACAACTGCCATAGGGACTACGTTGGGAAGTCTGTCATACTTCTTTCGCCCAACCCTCCTTTGTTGCATCTCCTCAATCCGCTGGCACCACTTGATGAACTCTTCCGTCGTAGCGACGTCTTTTATCAGAAGAGCTTGGTACATGTCTTCTGCAATACCTTTCATTAGGTGCGTGATTTTGTCGGCTTCAGTCATATTCGGGTTGACTACGTTGCATAGGGCCAAAACATCCTGTATGTAAGATTGCGTCGGCTCCCCATGTCGTTGGGCCCGGTTCTTCAGTTGTTCTTCCGCCGAGCGGATTTGTCGCTGGTGGTCCCCAAACGTTTTCTTAAGTTCCGTCTGGAACATTTCCCAGTTATTCAGTTTTTCTTCGTTGTTCTCGAACCACTGCTGGGCGGTTCCGTCCAGATAGAAATAAACATTTGCCAAGCACATGGTATGATCCCACCTGTTGTACTTGGCGACTCGGTCGAACCCTTTTAGCCATTTGTTAGGATCCTGTCCAGCGTCTCCAGAGAACACCGATGGGTGTCGAATGTGCAGCTGGCTTGCCGCCATGGGTTTCCTAATGACGCGGACTTTCGGAAGGACGTACTGAGTATATCCTTTGTAGTCCGGTTCCAGTCCGTGTAGGCGGCGACTTTTACGTTGCCTAATCGGAGCCACGACGATGCAGCTGTTGCACAGGGTACCCGGCGTCTCCACCAAACTATGTCGCGTTGGAACCGGGACAGGTGTGAATTCGAAGGTTACTTGTCAATGAACACAGCACTTAAACTGAGAACAGGTTTATTGAGAACTCAAACATACACGCAGCACTGACTGCCTCTTGGGCAGAATGCTCTTCTATTTATACACAGATAGAACGTACTAGAGATTACAAGAGTAGTTAACAAATGAAATGTGTAGAAGTTACAAGTGACCTTAGGAAACATGTAGAATCTTCTGGAAATAATAAACAGAATTAAATAATTTTTGTCAGTGGGCGGGATTGAACCGGCGACCTTCGGTACCGCAATTCGTGACGCTACCCGCTGCGCCATGCTGGCAGACGGTACACTGGCGTTCATGCGGCAATATCATACTCAACCTGTTCGTTAGGAAGGAGCTCTTGGAGTAAAACTTCCGCAGTAGTTTGCTAACTTGCAGTCATACTACCATTGTGTTTATCACAGTGGACAGTGCAGTTGGAGGTTTTCCGGCTGCAATTTTTATGGGATTCTCCCAGCACATATGCAAGTTAGTAGTGCGAATGCACCGTTTTGAACTAATTGCTTTTTAATTGGTGGCCTACAGTCATCTGTTGTAGGGGTCGAATGTTGCTTCATGCAGGACATAGATTGCTTCTGTAAAGTTACTTGTTTAAAGGGAAAAAAAAAAAGAAATATTCGTATGTTGAGGTGTTAAAAGGTAAAATATCGGACGTACTGCTAAAATCAATTAATTTTGGTCTAATTATAACATTTATATCTTTTAATGGAATCCAATGCCTTTTCCGCAATAGCTATACAATTATAAATTTCTAAAACATCTGCATGTGAATGATTTTTTTGAAATAGCATCACGCAAGAACTGCCGCAGCAACTTTGATGATGTTTTAAAATTTTGAGAGCTTATGGTTCCTATTTAAATCTGCGATAATAGCTTATGACTTCTAAGTAACAAGTAACGGAGAAAGAAATTATAACCATTTCGAAACATGAGAAATATGTGCACAGACAACTCCGTATTTGAGATGAGCACTTCTTTTAAGAATCACTGACAAAAAATTATACTACGATCGTGCTTGGATTCTGTTTCATTTTTCAACTTCGATTATTTAGTTCTTCAGTATTGTACACTAAAATAAACAGAATATGTGAATCAAACATACTAAGAATTTTAAAACGAACAGTTCGTTTGGGAACTGTCATTATTAAATCGCATTTTACCAACACTAAAGAACCTCCTATTTCATAGCCGGTACTGTCACGTTTACTCATTGTTTTTCACAGATAGCGAATACACTGCCTTTGAGAGCTCAAAGCAAGAACGTTCTGACATATTCAATGATGTGTTCGGTTTAAAAGCCCGAACATCAATGAAACTGATAAATAAGAGTTCTGGAGTAGGAAATATAAATCTGTTCTTCTTCAATGTTTTTAAAGTCGTATCTATGGAAGAAAGTAAAATGATGATTATATATCAACTTGATTAGAAGCCTGTCAGAAATAAAGGGCTGAATGCAGTGCTCTTGCAGTTTATAAACAACACTCAATTTTGTAATGTACGTTTTCGATTGTAGTTTATATGAAAATGAACAGCTGAGGAACAATGGCTGCTTCTCGACTGTCCCTCCAAGGAATGTCTGTCATCGTGAAGGTAAAATGGGCGCTTCTCGCATTGGAGTCCTCAGTCACCTTCGGACCCATGAATGAAGAGGCATTATGCTTCGAAGACCAACCTCGAGGTTGCTATGATGTTGTATTAAAGTTGGAACTTCTTACGTGTTATTGAGTTAATGACGACAGATATATGGCACCGATGAAATTAAAAATTAGCCTTACGTTACATCGCGAAAATTAAAAAACTAAATCCATCGTGCCTTTTGCTATAATAAAGCGTGTCAGTTGTCATTTTGTTCCAGCCTACATTTCAACCTAATCACAACATCTACTAATATTGCTGTTCGAAAATCATAGCTTCTTTCACATGCGCATTAATGCATTCACTGTATTGCGATCGAAACTTGACCAGGCTGAAACAATAACAGCTGTGAAAAAAAAAAAAATTAAAAATAGTTCTTAACGAACTTATGTGACGCTGTGTAAAATTCGTTTTAATCTACGCAAATTTCTGTTTTATAGGGAAATAATTGATCGGATCAATATATCGTCAAAATAAAACCAGTATCCAAACAGGAAATAATTTTTCTTTTTAAAGGGTAAATGATGTTTTTTTGTTATAAAAAGTAAAAAAGTTATTATTACAATATTTATTACTATTACTTTTATTAAAGAAACTCTTACACTATAACACATTTCCAAGCAGACGAAGTCGCGGATAACTGCTAGTTGTCAATATGTTGTCAAATGACAATCGTAATTCGTTATATCGACAAAATCACAGTGTCTCAGGTTCTAATCGGTCTATTTTCTCGTTCAATGACTCAATCGATTTGTATTGTTATGTGTTATAATTTCAGTGAAATTCAGATAAAAAATGAAGCATGCATTTATGAATTATAAAAATCAAATGGGGACAGTCATTTCCATCGCAAGGAGTTAATCAGCTGATACCCTCACTGCAGACGATGCGGCGAGAACTGGTTCAAGGGAGGGATAGCGTTCCGAAGGCTGAGGATCAAAGTGGTTTTCCAGGCATAAGCCCACGTGTCGGAGCTAACGATAATTCCTTCCATAAGCGAGCTTTTTAGGAGCTGCCAGCGTGTTTTTACCGTGTTGGGAAATGGTTGAAATTTATGAACCCTATTCCAGCTCGCGCTGTTGTCCGCTATTAGGAAATAAATTATTTATCTTATCATGGCTTCCAATTCAAGTAACATTTCATTTCCAGCACTAAGAAGATCAAAATCTCTTTTAAATGTCTGTAAAAACATTTTAAAGAAACCTCAGCTGCCTATACATCAATACATTACTCAAGCAAAACATTTACACTTGAAATCAAGGAAACCGCACGGCAATCAACCTTACGGAGTCCTGTTTCAACGTCAACAAGCTGTAGATAACTCAGTGGGAACAGTCATCGGTAGCCAATAAATAGTTGAGGACGGTTACACGGATTCGATCTCACCGAGCGGGGCGGTGTAACGGTTAGCGTTCTCGCCTCGCATTCGGGAGGACGGCGGTTCGAATCCCCGTCCGGGCATCCAGATTTGGGTTTTCCATGGTTTCTCCAAATCACTCCAGGCAAACGCCGGGATACTTCGTTCAAAAAGGCCATGGCCGAATTCCTTCCCATTCCTTGCCCCCCATCCTTGCCCCCCATCCTTTCCCGTCTCTAAAGACCTCGATGTTAAAAAGAGACGTAAAGCAATTAAAAAAAAAAAAAAAAAAAACCGGATTCGATCTCACCAAAGTGCAATAGAGAATCACCAATCAGATTCTAACAGGACAAGGCAGATGCGGCTACTTATTACACAAATGGGACTGAGTCAGTTCTGCAAATTGTGACTGTGGAGCCACCTTACAGACAATCCACCACATCGTTTCTGACTGTACTCTTCGAGCCTTCAAAAGAACAATGGATCAATTACCGCAGTTGAATGGATAAAAACATTAGATCTAGAAATATAATATTGCACGAGATTGTGTTGTGCACATTTGACCTAGCTTATTGTATACCTTGTTAAATATCACACGGGGATTAAATAAAAATAAATTTTATCACGACATATACGGTAGGTGGAATCTTTTTTAATGACGCCTCGACGATATCTAGGTTATTATAGGAGAGAAAGGATGATCAGAAAGGAATGGGAAGGAATTTTGCTGTAGTCTTTTGATGGAACCACTCCATTCGCCTGTAGTGATTTCGGGAAACTATGGAAAACCGAATGCTGGATGGCCGGACGGGAATTCGAACCGGCGTCCTCCCGAAAGTGAGGCCACGCTCTGTTGGTCTATCTTACCGAATGTTTTTGCTTGTAGACGAGCTAGAGACTGAATCGCTGTCGTGGCTTTAAAGTTTAATGCGTCTAGAGGTTCACAGTAGACGGCTAGCTTCTTTAACGCTGCTCTGCTGTAGTTCTGATATTAATGCAATTACGCATCTGCACAGCTGCGTATTCTCACCCTCCCATCCCAGCTATAAGAATTTGTCTGCAGCTGCGTTAATTTTTTACCATAGTTGCAAGTGCCTTCTTGCGTAATCACACGAGTTCCACACAGAGGCGTAGCTACCATAGGGCTAGGCGGTGCAGTGCACCGGGGTCCCCACGCTCTGAGGGCCTTGTGAACCTAGATAAGCTACTGCTCTGCTTAGGGGCCCCCAACGACAGCCCAGAGACCCCCAAGCTTAGCTGAGGGGCCACATGCTCAGCTCAGGGGGGCCCCTACCAGAAACTTGCCAGAGCTAGAAAAAAAAGGTCCTCGGTGACCTAGCTACGCCATTGGTTTCACACCCTCAGAACGACTTTTTTTTGTTGTTAATTGCTTAATGTCTCTTAACAGCGAAGTTTTTAGAGACGGGAAAGGATGTGGGGCAAGGAATAGGAAGGAATTCGGCCATGGCCTTTTGAAGGAAGCATCCCGGCATTTGCCTGGAGTGATTTGGGAAACCGTGGAAAACCCAAATCTGGATGCCTGGACGGGGATTCGAACCGCCGCCCTCCCGAATGCGAGGCCAGAAAGCTAACCGTTACACCACCTCGCTCGGTCCTCAGACGGAGATCTACTCCCTCCCTACCGTGACCTTACGTCACGTCACCCCTTCCACCACTACCCTCCATTCACTCCCGTATGTAGGGAGCCTATTTCAAGCATCAATTTTAACGACTGATCTCATTATTGATGTGTTAATGCACCTGCACATCAGGATGAAGTGAAATGGAGGAAAATATAGGATCAGGTCTTGTAGTTCGAAACCCTCTGGGAACTCCACGCTCCAAACTGCTCACAGCAAAAATAGCCTCCTGCCGACCGCAACCTGACTGTGCGTACTCGGGACTAGCCATCACTACCACCATCTAGCCATAACCAGTGACACAGACATTGTGCCGCAACATGGTACCATTCCCAGCCTGCCACGTCGGGACAAGCCGTCACTTCCACAGCCACAACCTGTGGCGCAACCTGACACCTCTAAAGCAAAATGGCTCAATCCACGACCGACAAATCGCCGCCGCTTGCCGAACACCTCTGCGGTAGGGTATAATCGCGTCCATCCATTACAGCATCAAGGGCACAATAATTCCAGTTTGCATTAGAGAAGATGCGGCAGACCTAAAACAGTCTCCATCAAACAACATTGAAGGAAGAGTGAGCTTCACATGCCTTTAAACAGGAGGCTACTGTGGATCGCACCCACTCTCTGCCTGGAATGCAACTTGCAAGAAACATCTGGCGCCAGCTCAATTGCATAAAAACTGGGTCTACAAGGCGTAGAAGCACGGTCAGTAAGTGGGGAGTCTAGGACTCACCAAAATGACAGTGCTGGTTTCCTGAACAAGAAATCTACCACTTTGTAGAAGGATCCTCCATAAATCATTTTGATATAGACTAGAAATTTTTTACGAGCTAGATTAGCAATTGTACAGCGACTAACCAACATGCGCATAAGTCTCTAGAAACACTGCCAGTTTACATTTTATACTACTAAATCTTTCCATATGATAGCTAGAGTCTCATTTTTGTCTTATTTATTATATTGAGAATGTTACAGCCTTTGGAATGCCATAAAATAATTAAGCAAATGGGACATTCCGTCCTCCAGCCTGATACATGGTCGCCACAGCAGGGTATCTACATCTGAATTAAGACTTGCGGAGACTACCCATTCTGCCATCTACTGCCCCAGCATGGGATCCACCTCGGCGTCTACATTCCCAGAAGGAAATACACCGTGTAAAATAGAACTACCTTTTACGGATGAAGTATCGGATAAACAGCGTCTTCAGGGTTGTGTTCTCTACTTGCTAGAGAGTTCGCATCGCATCTTTTCAGCCAGTTTCTTGTTGTTTGTAATTTCTTGCATATCCAAAGATGATTCCGTTTCCACAACAATGCACTATTTATAGTGCGCATTCTGTTAATTTAATTTTATCTCTACCGATTACTTTAATGACTTTTTCTGTAATTAGCCTTGGATTGTTCCGCTTTGGTAGACTGAATGAGTTCTTGACTTGCAGCAGACAAACCTCCTGATTTTGCCATTGCAAGATACCTGGGAGTTGTTTCTCCATTGTTTTGTTTGAAATGCGGGTTGCATTTCTTAGTATCTCATTCTCTTTTTTGAACTGATCTATCCGGCAGTATAAGAAAGTGATTTTTATTGCCAAACAGGCTAACTTTTTTTTTATTTCTCTTAGTATAACTTTATGATTTAGATATTTAGCTAATTTCTCACATTTGCTTCCAATTTTTCCACTACCTATTCTCAAAACATTGCTTGAGCTTTCTTCTGTCGATCTCATAGTAGCGACGACTCAACGCTGCGCCAGGCTTCTGGTCTCCCAGAGCACTCGCGGAGGGTTGACTGATTTCTCTTTCGCTCGGCCACGTAGGGGAGACCGGGGCAAGTTGACGAGCGGGGCAAGATGAAGAATGATTTAATTTAAATTCCCGCTTCTATGTAGCAGCACTGTATTCATACTACTAGCTCTCTATACGACTAGGAACTAAAATATGGAGCACTGACTCCGCTCGTGCTGTATTGTTTTTCGCTATTCGCTGATCGAGAATTCTCTGTGACGTGATGTAATTTTCTACATCTCTGAATTAAGACTTCGCAGACTAACAGGTAAGATATTGTTTTATACTTTGTCATACACGAGTAGCTTAAACAATGTACTTTTCATAAAGGCCGTGTATTTGTATCTCATTCTTTTTTAAACTGCCGCAATAATGGAAAGTTTCGAACATTGTCGTTCGGGGCAAGTTGGCTGGGGTAAGATGACGACCTCGTCATCTGGCCCCAGATGACTTTCGCTGTGTCTGTTTCAGTCTTTGAGTGCCTTTTTTGTGTTTTGTGTAAGAGTCTTGACTTGCATGACTCACATAGTTTCTATTAAAATTTGGAAGGGCGCTACTTTACTTATTCATGACACATTATGATCCAGATATGGTGAGAACTTATAAAAAGAAGTCCTCCAGAGGCGAGTGGGACCGAAATGCTTTGGCTGCTGCAATAATTGATGTCAAAGGAGTAAAAATGTCCTGCTTGGGTGCAGCGAACGTTTACAATATCCCTGAAGCAACACTACCTCGCCATTTGAAGAAAAGAGATGACGTAAGAATTGGATGTTTGTTTCATACGCACAGGCTCGGGATGCAAGAAATTAAAGTTTTACTAAGAAACTGACGAATTAAGGAAAAAAACCGAGTTACAACAACATCAAGAAATGCTTCTGAAGAAAGTTTAGTTCAGAGTCCTGGATGTGATGAGATCTATGAAGACCCTCCATCAGAAGACTGGATACAGTGTTGCATGTACTTTAAATGGTGGCACAAAGACTGTTCAAACTGTGAAGGAGGAAAATTTGTATGTGACTTCTGTTAATGTTTGCAGTGTTTATTAATGTATAACAAAAAAATGTATTACAGTTTCATTAAGTGTCATCTTGCCCCGTGGTTAAAGTCATCTTGCCCCAGTCCTGGGGCAAGATGACAGTTTTGCATTACTTTCTGAAATTATTTTAAAAACTTTGATAATATGAAAATAAAGTTATATATAATTACGAACATTTCCATAAAAGACCAGACTAATAATATTTGCAATTAAAATATATTTTCTTCAAGAAATGAATTTATTAAAAATGTTTAATCGTTAACATCGTCAACTTGCCCCGGTCTCCCCTATATTCAATTAATAATCAATCAACGTTTATTAAAAACTACACAGCCCTTGGAGCACAGAACTTAAAACACTTTATTAATCTACGTGTTCTGTCCGAGGCAGTTATAGTTTCGTTCAGTAGCGGCTCGTCCTTAAAGGCTCTGAGGCGGAGCCGCCCCAAGAGATATATTAAAATATGTTTTTAAATAGAGTAATACAGAATTTAAAATAACAGGAAGTATTTCCAGAATTTTAGACACACGTTAAAAGCAGTGACAGTCAATATTTTTAGGACTGTTAATATAAATGAATGTTTCTCTTGAGGCTCCATCTTCGGAATCTCATAAGACTGTACGTCGCAGAAGATTGTGGGCGTGGCTTTTACGGAGGATTGCTCTTATGGTCTCATTTTAGGCTCTCAGAGCGTAGCCTAAGGGTGCGGTACCAACCCAACCATTATTTTCTTGAAACGTTAGTTACAGCGTAGGGAAGTCTGCAGTGTGGTTGAACTTCTACTCTCGAATCCCTGTGTCTGTATCTCCAGTTTATGACTTCATCCTTGACTAAGCGACGTTAAATATTAATGTTTTGACAATGTAAAAGAAAATTTAATTTCTCGGGCTTTGGCTCCACTGTCAACATTAGTACAACTACACTAAGTTTGCAAAAGTTCCGCCAGAGTGCACTAAGATACAATAGCATAACTTTCACCACGTAGCGAGAATTTTTTGAACAATTAATGCAATAGGCGCACAAACGTATCATTGTCTAAGTTGCTAAATAATTTGCACGAGGAAGTGTTATTCGGAAGTTTGTTTTTGTGTGTTGTGCTGTGGAGCCTGAACTCTTGTGAGTTATATTTTCGTTTTTGAGAATAGTTGCAGCTTTCTGGCGTTCTGAAAGTACAATTATGGATTCGGTTTGTAATTTACTGGGAAAAAAATTTGAACATGAGGTTAGGGTAAAAGCGAAGAATCTTGGTGCGCCGAGACCTGATCTTAACATCAGTCAAGAACAAAAACATTGCAAATCCAGGAAAGGGTATGTTCGCAATTTTAGCAGAGCAATGTATGATGCTGCTGAGTGGTTGTGTGGTTGTGAAGTGAAGAATGCATTTTTCTGTTTCTCATGTCTTGTTACGAATTCTAATGACAATGCATGGACAGAAAATGGAATTACAGACTTGAAGAATTTTCACGCGAAAGTGAAAAAACATAATTCCAGTGAAAAACATTTGAATGGAATCATTGAGTTTTCTTTGTTAGGGAAAGTTGACATTATGTGCCAGCTAGATAGTGCCTACCGCCTTAGCATAAAGACATACAATGAAAATGTATAAAAAAATCGATACATACTGAGTAAACTGGTTGACTGCATAAAATTTTGTGGCAAATTCGAGCTTGCTTTGAGGGGACATAACGAAACGGATAATTCCAAGAATCCAGGGATTTTTCGAGGATTAGTTGATCTAATGTCAGAACTGGACAGCATCTTGAAGCAGCACATTGAGAAATCAGAAAATCGTGTTTTCATGGGCCTGTCTAAAACAATTCAGAATGAATTGCTGCAATCAATTTATGAGGTATGTCTCAATCTTATCAGGAGTGAACTGTCAAAGACAAATTACCTAGCAATCGAAGTTGATGAAACCACTGACTGTTCAAATTTGTCACAACTGGTTCTGATAATTCGATATGAGTTACTCGGTAAAATATATGAAAGATTTATTTCCTTCATACAACCAAAGAGTCGCTGTGCAGCTGGTGTAAGTGATGTCATTCTCGGCGAACTACAGAAAATGAAAGTAAATGAGACACCCGAAAAATTAACAGCTCAGTGTTACGACGGTGCTCCTGTCATGAGCGGCAACAAGGGTGGGATTCAAGTTAAAATCAAAGAGGTGTATAAGAATGCTCACTTTATTCACTGTTATGCACATCAGTTAAATTTAATTATCGAACGTTGTGTAACAGGCAATAAACAAGTGCGGATCTTTTTTAGCAACTTGGAAGGAATTTCTACTTTTTTTTCTCAGTCTCCTAAACGCACAGCGTTTCTTGACGAGATAATGAAGAAACGTATTCCTACCTGTCCTCAGTCCATCAGATGGAATTTCAAATCGCGGTGCGTAACCACTGTATATAAATACAGAAATGATATTCTTGAGTGTATGGAAAAAATTATTGACGAAGATGGTAATGATTACAGGACAATAAACAGAGCTTTGGGACTGAAGGGTTTCCTGCAAGACGATGACTTCCTCTTTTGGTTACAGTTTTTTAACAAAGTCATACCTCATTGTGACATTCTATTCAATGAACTCCAGCAAAGGAATATTGATTCAGTGAAGACAATGAAATATGTGTCTCACTTTGCAGCAGCTGTTCAACGTATTAGGGCCTCACTTGAACTTGACAACCACTGGGAGCAGGAAGAACCAGCTGCAAAACGTGGACGTTTCACGGAATCACGGAAGGTGTGTGCACTAGACGTCTGTGATCGTATCATAACGCAGGTCAGTGACAGATTCCGATTTAGTGAACACTTGTCAGTTGCACGGTTGTTTGAAACGTCATTGTTTTCTAAACACCACATTGTTTTCCCAGAACAAGAACTAAAAACAGCTGTTAATTTGTTTAAATTAAAATCTCCAGAGTTACGTTGTGAACTAAATGTGTTGTACAGCCGAAAAGATTTCAGGAAAGCAACAGGTGCTTTGACCTTATTGAACTTTCTTTATGAAAACAACTTGACACAAGCGTTCCCTGAGAGCGTTAAACTTCTGCAGATAATAGTAACATTCCCAATGACGACTGGAGAGGCAGAACGATGCTTCTCTACACTGAAACGAGTGAAAACATTCGTGCGAAATACTATGCACGAGGACAGACTTTGTGCGCTTGCGATGTGTTCTCTTGAAAAAGAACTTCTGAGTCGACCAAATTTCAATGAAATGGTCATAGACCATTTCGCAGCGCAGAAGGGGAGACGAGCTGATTTCATTTATAAGCAAATTAATTAAGGTAAGCAAAACGTGCATTATTAGATGAAAAGGAGAAATTTCATTTATGTCATTCATCATTTTCATTTACGCCATCAGGCCCAAAGCATCTCGGGCCGCTGCAAGAATTCGTATCCGTTTGGGTCTGCCTTCCGCTTTATGCCGCTGGTTGCTTGTCTTCAGCCCTACCTGAAAAACGTCCTCACCAAGTCCATGGTTCCATCTCTCCCGTCACCTCCCCACTTCTTCGTGGTGTTAATTTCTTTTATGTAACTATGTAATTTACCAAATGAAGTCACATAAAAGTTCGATATTCCTCTCATGAATTTGTCATTGACAAATGTACCTGAAATTTCATAAAACACACATTTAAAAATACTTATTTGCATAGATCATTTCTTGCAGGTAGCATGTGTTTCCTTTTGTTTCTGTTTTCCTTTTTGTTTGTTTATTATTTTAAGTAGTTGATGACGGAAAACAAAGGAAGGAGGCCTACAGTGAAAGCAGCTGCCAAAAATACTATTTTTAGACGGAATTATAGGGGGCGAAAAAAAAAAAATCGGTAGAACTCTTCCCATCGAGACTTTGACCGCAGGGGTAAAAGATTCGCAGCCTTCCCCAGCATCAAAACCACGAGCCGCCACTGGTTTCGTTTCTCTTACATAAATTCCGATCAGACGAGAGACGTTGCAATCACGACGCATTGGTCTTCTAGGAGCAGATGTCTGAAAGCAGCACGCCGCCTCTGCAGGTGGATGCAATACAATATGTAATTCACCACTGAGACTAACCATTCCACTACATTCCTCGCGAATGGTTGATTTCGTTGCTTTCATTGTTGGTGGCATATATTTCAACATCTCTTTTGGTATTTTTTTCTAATAGTCGAATCTTTTGCCTATATAACATCCTTCCATCTGCTTGAGTTTGAAAACAAGACTTATGGGGGTGGTAATTTTTTTCCTTTGACGTACCACTCCTATTTTTTCCTTCCTTTTTTTCTCTTTCCGAAAGAATATAATTGAAATTCAGCCCTCTGCTTCTTGTTTGTCTCGCTTATTACAACTAAGCTCCAGTATCACATTCATTTCACTGTGATTTCCACAGATGAATTTAGCTGTCTTCTTTTACACTCCCTCCTATATTATCCTCCCAAACGATTTTAGCTAGATTAGATGATTATGGAATGGAATGATCGAAAATAAAACACTAATGTCAAATATCGATATCATACTACCAGCAGTCACATAGGCCGTAATAATGTGAGTCAGTACAGTCTTCCAGTGACTGAACGTTAATTTCATAATCGTGTGTGAATTCGGGACTGCTGATTGTAATTACTTATGGCGCATTTCCGCAAAAGGTTTCAAAACGAATGCTGATATATTATTAGCTGTGGTAAACAAAGATACGCGAAGGGGGTAACTGGAAACCATTGTTGTACATTTGGTTCCTTCTTGTTCGCTGAGACACGGCCTGTTGCAGGCTGTGGAGGTCCCGTGGTCGCCGCGAGCGCCGCCTGCTGCTGGCCTGCCTGCTGCTGCTGCTGCTGGCCGCTGCCCTCGCCATAGCCGTCGCTGTGCTCGCCTCCAGGACAGGTAAGCTAACCACATGTCAGGGTAATAAAACAATACACAACAACACCAAGTTAAGGGATAGGAATGAGACAAACGATTAAAGCAAATATTTGTAACACCAGTCAAACGAAGCCGACACATTTTGCTCAGTTGGTTGCGGCGCCGTGAGGGGGCATCCATTAATTACGTGAGATATTTTTCCGGAATTCTAGACCCCTCCCACCTCCCCCCCCCATTTTTGGTGAGATTTGTTGACATTTTGGTGAGATTTGGTGAGATCTGATCGGATCCTCCCCCCTAAGATGAGATTTCACCGGATTTTATTGGTCTCTGGCCATGCCTCAAAAAAGAAAAAATGTTGTACTTGAAATTCTGAGTTATTAAAATCTGTAAGGTTCTAAATGGACACCGTCAGATAATTGTATATGGAAAAACTCTTATAAAGTAAATCTCATATTGACGTGTAAATCTAATTTACTCCGTAACCCGAAGTTTGGTTGGATTCTCCTGAAGCCATTGTATCGGAGGTAGAACTGGCAGCTCCTTTCCTTTGAGACCTAAAGTTTAAAGTGGACTCTGTACCACGGAACGTCCTGGCGTAGCTCATATGATCAAACACAACTCTAAAAATTCCTGCGCCTGCCAGGATTCGAACCCGAGACCGGATCCCGAATTTTTTTAAGTTAACGCTTCAACCACTTAACTACCAGACCGCTACAGCATTATTTAATTTGTTACAGATTCTGCTGTTGTTCTAAAGAAACACAGCTAGACAGAGATCGTAGAATTTGAAGCAAATAATAGAGATGTTATGATGCAATGAATATTTGCATAAAATGGATAGGAGAAAGCGATTGTATCAAAACCGCGTAAATACTGATATTTATATATTTTTCTTTCCTCATACCGCATATGGCATGGGGGGGAAGTAAATAATCGAATTAGGTAGCTTTCTCATTTAAAAAAAAAAAAAAAAAAAAAAAAAAAAAAAAAGCTGTCCAGAAAGCGTGATGGTCGTTGTGTGAGGAGCCAAGGCTTTAATCTGCTATTCCTCAAATTTCTCCAGACTTGCGTAAATCTCAGACACCTTAATATTGTGAGCGCGTGGGAGCTTGTAGAAACGGTGGAGTGTTTCTTACAAATGGGAAAATTGCAGATTTGTTGAAAACCGCAACACAAGCACAGCTAGCAGGAATTCTGCAACCCACTAGGGATTTACTAAGATCAATGTTAACTATTCCCGCTGAACGTGGCTGGGAGGGTGCGAGTTAAACTCTCTGTCAAGCCCGAGGCTTGTGGTCTCTGGTCTGCCGTTGAATGAGAAAGAATCAGTCGGTATTAGTTCATTGAGCGAATTCCTTACTGGTATACGCAAAGAACTGAGTGCGAGGCTCAGCTCTGTGCTAAACGCTTGTAACACTCACAAAACTGATGATATTAAGTCAGTAAAATAATTACCCCTTAAAGTTGATTACGTTGAATGCAGAATTTGTCAGATTGTTACCTCAAAAGTGTGATGCGTTAGGGAAAAGAAATTTTATTGGCTGTCCCTACAGCTGGCTGAACAGTACTACACGACTGCAGCTTGGAGATTCCTCTAGCGTCTGACTGATGCAACGTGAACTGAATTATAATGATCAAAGCTCTTGAAAGCCAGGATTCTTTGAATCACGCTGCCTGCCAACTGAAGTGTTGATGGGCGACGGAGTTCTTATATGGCAGTGAGTCCAAGTGCACCATGTGGTGGCGCTCGCTGTTCACACAGATCTGTTTTCTTCCGATCAGTTTCGTGAGCAAAAAATGACCGGGGCGCAAGACATGCATTGTATATATCCTATGCTCTTACTATACATGGCGTCACGTTACGAAACCACCAGATACAAATCAGATATGTTCAAAAAGCGACGGACAATGCGGTGAGGTATAAAAACATTAATTACGTGTAGTTTTACCTAACCGTTGCTGGAAGCATGTCAGGAACTTCTCTTCCGGGATAAAATACAACTGAGCCGTTACACTGCGTAGTCACGGAAGTCTGATTAGTTTCAACTTGAGTAACGGCAAAAATTCACAAGGAGAAGAGTCAAAAGAGTACGGAAGCTGAAAAGCTACGTTTGTCAAAGAAAACCTGAAACAGATGAGGAGAATTCGCAGGTGCTTCGTGCTGAATGAATACCTCAAGAGCGTTCACTATGTCCATCCATTCACAGTATGACTGCCAGCAACTTGTCTTCACAAATAAGGAGGAAAATTGATTATTTGAAGGTCTGATAAACCTTCAGAACATGCGTTCAATGTAAACACTTTTAAATCATTTTGAACAGCCAATTTAGGTGCTATCTTGCTGACTAAAACAATGGGTACACTGGAAGATTAAGTTAAACATAAAAACCATTTGAGTAGATCAGGGTTTTCCAACCTGGGGTTGACAGTTCTAGACTAACCATTTTCCTATTATTACTATTGTTATTAAGGGGCCCTGGCGATCATTGTCTAATCTCTAAGGAATCTGCCGTTGAAAGAGGTTAAGAAATACTGGGCTATATGAATATATTACTTCTTTCTTGTTTTTTCTCTCATCAATGCTGCCATAGACGGAAGTACTTTAAGTGCTCGAAACTTTGATATATTATTTCGTTTTCGTCTCTCCTATAGGTTATTAACGTCTTCATCTGATGCATCTTGTGAACACCCTAACTGATTTATTAACAAATCATATACTAACAGACTGCGCGACAGCACAGCTTGAGCAAACGACGTAACATTATAGACTAACACACGAACACGTCTGTCTGTCCATCCGATAAGTTCTCAAACTTTCGTGACTAAAACTGTCATTCATACCGAAAAAAATATCCTGTGTCTTTCCTACAGATACAAATTATTTCCTTGTCAAATTCCATAACTACAGGTACAGCCATTTACTTGTCAAAACGTAACAAAAAGACAGAGACTTACTTTAGCATTTATAATATTACTAGCTGTTACTCGCGACTTCGTACGCGTGGACTTAAGAATTTAATTGCCAGAATTGGATATAGAAAGCTGTTAGTAAAGTAAGATTTGTCCCAAACAACACCCAGTCGGAATAATGTGAGAGGAAAGCCATCCCTATATCATTCCTCCATCGAACCTGTCTCATGAAGAGAATCAATTTCCAACTTATTTAAAAACAGAAAATAAAAGAAGGTGCGGGGATGTGGGGTGAGGTGCGGGTTAACTAAGGGCAGCATTGTTTCAGCTTGGTCTTTCCTTCTTTCTTCAGGATGATCATCAGATTCTTGGTTTCTAATAACTTTAGCTGCTCGTGCTCTTCTAGAGCTACACCTTAGGCCAGGCTTACCAAGTTATATCCAAAAAGAAAGAAACTGGTGCCAGAAACTATTAGGCAGACACAAAGTAATAGTACAGTGCATAGCAAATCGACACCTATACTAAATAATAAGTCTTGTCTCTAAACGAAATTTATTAACAAATCAAACACTAACAGACTGCGCGAGCAGCACAGCTTGAGCAACCGACGTAACATTATAGACCAACACACTCACACATCTGTCTGTCACCATCCGATAAGTTCTCAAAATTTCGTGACTAACCTGTTATTCATACCGAAAAAAATGTACTGTGTCCTTCCTACATATACAAAGTATTTCCACGTCACATTCAATCAATAATGGTATAGCCATTTATTTGTCAAAACGTAACAAAAAGACAGAGACTTACTTCCGCATTTATATTATTAGTGCAGATCACAAACAGACTGACTGAAAGAGAAACAACGCTTGAGGGATCAATATAGCGTAACAACGTGTACACCTACAGCATTGTTAGACCGCCTACGATGTGCCACGCATTGCACCCCTAAATTTGTGGGATCTACAGTTTAACATGGAATCCGAACAATTGACCGTCCAGGCGTGGTTCATACGATCAAAAACAATTCATTTGCTTCCACCGGTATTTGAACCGGAGACCACGCTCCAAACATTGGTAAGCAAGCGAATTAATCAGTCAGCTACCAGAACGCTATACCGAAAAGTACTACAGAGACTTACACATCCTAAGCGTCTGTCTGTCACCGTCTAGTAATATTTCAAAATTACATGACAATATGTATTATTTTTACAAAAAAAAGTATCCCATGTCTTTCCTATTGGCAAATAACATCTCCTTGTGAAATTTCATCACGATCGGATTAGTCGTTTAGCCCAAGAAACGTAACAAACAGACAGACAGATAGACAGAGAGTCAGAGTTACTTTCGCATTTATAGTATTAGTATAGATGAGTTCCTTTAATATTAATCTTATCAGTTCTATGCCACATTCACTGAAATGCTACAAATTTGTGTTTGTATTTTCTTAAAAATTTAAATACAAATTACTACTTGAGCTGTGTAGTAGCTGACGTCCTGGTGTCACTTCCGGAGTGATTAATGTCACCATGGATCAAGAGCAAAACCATTCTGCATCTTCCAGACAGCATGTGGGACGTAAAGGGCCGAATGCAGCTCCTTTGACTGTTTTTGTCTTCCGTCTCGAAGCTGAACAGAATGTTTATGGCAAACTGAAGACATCTTCAGTGCACTAGATAACAAACACAAACACATGTATCAATATATGCTTTGTGCTATGGATGACTTCTGTTACTATCTACGTACTTTTACTTATTCGTCAGTTCCAGGTTTTATACCAGCTATAGATTATGAATTTTGTAACGTCATTCAGCAGTGACGTCGGCCTTGTCAAGGTTTCCGGTTTTGTTTTGCTGCCGTGCGGATGAGGGAGCGTCTATTTAAATGAGGCAAGGTCAAACAGGGCAGCCGACGCTCTGTAATGTCAACTTCCGCCGGAAACAGGAAACCGCGCCTGCCTATAGCCGACGCACAGTCACGCAACATTCACAACGTACCTGTGACGTTCCCATTGCAACAGGTGAACAAATACTTCTGAACTGGTTCAGCATAACACATGAAAACTGAAAACATGGGGAGACAAATTAAAAAAAAAAAATACAGTGAAAAGATGTTTACGGCGGTTGTGTGTTATATCTTATATATCTTCGTGACTTTGTCGGAACTAAACACTAGAATTTCAATAATTAATATTATTTTTAGCATTTTTAAGAATGCAATCGGATATGAATTTCCTTTTTGGTGATCGTTTATGAATGTTTGACATGATTTACAAATTCTGCGAAATCTGAAACATTGGACAGTGAGCCATTCTTTTATTTTCAGAAGGTCGACACAGCTCACCTTTAGGTTTTTTACTTTTATTCCAATGCAAACCATACAGCCAACTGCAGTCATATTTCTTTCAATGGATACATGTCGTCACTACTACTTGGTCTGCAATATGGATAACACACGACGAGCATATCATTTTAAAACTACCCTCACCACGACCATAGTCGCAACAGGAGGCAAGCGCTCTAATCCATCCCTTAATCTGTCGAACAATTAATCTATAGTATTCAGTTTCGAAGAGTTTATAGTTTCCGTAATTCCTATTATACAGTGCGATGAACATCGCTTACCTTACATTATTAATTTCTTCCACGCGTGAGCGCGTAAGGTGCGTTATGTCACATCCAGTCATTTCGAATTCCTGGAGAATGGGTCAGATTTCACTGCCACGAATGACTGGTATTTAAGAGTGCAAATTGTTGGGCGGAATTTCAGGAGTAAAGAAACAAACAATAAAAATAAGATCAATAACTCATAAACGAGTTTCAAAATAGAGGCTTAAAATGCAATATAAGGACATTCACTAACGAAAATAATACAGGAAAATGCAGTACTTGAACTAAGAGCACATTGAAAGTAAAAGCTAACAATTTTCATCAATTTTTTGTTGTTGTGATTTTATGCATTTACACTTTTAACTAGCAAAATTACGAAACATAAGCAATACCCGTTACGGCAGGTTTCTAGCTACCAGCGAACTGAAGCACACAAATTTGTGTTCTGTCATAAAAAACATGGACCGCCAGCGATTGTATTTTGCAAATGGGCAAGTGTTCTGAACCAAGATCGGTAAACTTTTCTTGAATCGTCTATTCAATTTAATAACTTGGTATCTTCGAGGTCTTTAGTGTACAAAGTTCAGCCGAGGTTATTCACGACATGTAGCCGTTTTAACTGTTATTTAGATAAAATTATATGTACACCTGGCATCTTACAGTAATTCAAACTACGTTTTGAGCATTTTTTTAAAGGTATCTGCTGTGTTTCGAAGCCTTTTGTTGGTCGTCGTCTTTTCTACTTATTATTATTTTTTTAAATCACTCTTTACATCAGTTTACTTTGGTAAAGAACCCTAAAATTTTGGTTTACCTAATTATTAATTGTGTAGAAATGAGGGCAGTATATACAACAAATCGTTGTGAATATCAGTAAAATCAAACTAGTCAGGCGACATAATGGAAAATTTAGACAGGTGGTAAAATCAAAGATAACGCGTAACCAAGTAGCCAGAGCCAGCAACTCACGTCCCTGTTGGTGTTGCCGTTGCTGTCACAAGTAAATTAGTCAGCTTGTATGTTCTTTGGAACGATACTTGCATGAATGCAAAATAAAAAATTTTACTATCGTTAGCTAAGCACCCACTGGTGGTATTGCTCGCAAAATACCCAAATATACTGCAACAGTAACTGGTTGTTAAGAACATGCACGTGATACACTCCACTGAGAAGACTGAGAAATGGATTCAGTGGAAGAATTTAGTGCGATGAGAAAGGTAGGTGAAAAAACAGTCACATGTTACTGTAGCTGTTCTTTCTCAGATCATGTGGAAGCGATCTGAGACCTAATGAAATGATCAGTACCCTTTAAGCTCAGCTACCTAGAGGCAGAACTGAATAGATTCAATGAGGAGTAAGAAAAGTACTTCAGAGAGGAAGCAACAGGTAGCGAAACAGGAAGTTTATCTGACATTTACATAATTTTGGATGTGGCCTGTTACCAGAGTCGGAGAGATGAGTCTCGTACAGATGATGGCCATTGTTGTGTGCCTGTTAACTGCTTTCGTCGTAGCGCCGCGATTTTTCTGTAAGTTACACGTTTGAGACTAAAATGTCAACAAGAACATGTTCCCTACCGAACCTGACAAACTAATCGTTTCTCTTTGATTTTAAACTGTCTTTCACAAGATGGTGAACTGTAGTAGGGACAAGGGAACGAGTGTAGAGATACCTTCTTAGGACTTTACGGTTCGTAGATGTTATGGTCATTAGAGCCTCGAGAAGACTGTAGCAGAGGGAAGGGAAGAGATTCGGCCATGGCCTTCTGGAGGAACCATCCTGACTTGGAAAGATTTCTGAAAACAATGGGAACCATAATTAGTATAGTCAGACCGGGAACTGAACCCACGTCCTCCTGAATGCTAGGTCGAAGCGTTAATCTCTCACCAGCTGAGCTTGCTTTATGAATTTAGTCTTTTAGTGTTTGAACTCAAACTTTCCGGGCTAAATAACCTTCCATATTTGCCTCAGCAACGCAGGCAAATGGAATAATGATACAGTTTCCAGGAAAATGTTCGTCTCGTGCAACAGGTAGAATAGTAATTATGCTACATAGAGAGTCCAGGCTGTAATTTCTTCACCGTGGAAGCGATGGAGATTTAGGTCAGCATTACTTCCAATTGTCTCTGTTTTATGCTAGAAGTGATATGCTCCGGCCTCAGTACCCCATCCCATTTCCACCTCTACCCTTTTCTATTAATTTGATAGAAGGCTGAGTATGGCTGAGGAAGCTCTTTTCAGAGGGATTTGAGCTAGCTGCTAGACTTGTCTATTCCGGGCGGAGACTTGGCGTGGAGCCAGCAGCCGCCGGCGAGTCTAGCTAATTGTGGAGCCGGGAATGTCATTCAGCAGGAAGTGACTCAGGCGACCTTCGCCTCTCAGCTGACCAGTAGTCACGCAATATCACGTCCCACTCGCACACACACCACGTCTACAACACGCCAAGCCAAGCCTGAAGCTTGATATTTATTACTATACCACGCAAAAGGTGGGCTCCATATCCAATGTGCCCAATACAGGAAATGAAGAAGAAGTCCTTTAATCACGAAATTGGAAATAGAAGATATTTTTTAAAGGTTTCAGACTTCTTACGAATAAAACAACGAAACATCAATAAAACAGGTGGTTTTCCCAAATTAATTTTCCTTAGTGATCCTGTATTTGCTGTTAATTAAAGACGAATTGGATACATCAATCATTCTGCAAACTTCAACCGCTATCCTTGTTACTTTTAAATTATCTGTCAACAATATCTTCAAACTACAGAAACTATTTTTATATGTAACATTATCTAGCTATCCATATAGGCCAGTCACGTAATTTGCTAATTAAAGTTTGAAAATGACTAAAGTATTATATCTAACATAGTGGAAACTTCATTACAGAAATCATCTTCGAAATAAGAGTCTTTTTTTTTCATTTAATGCTCTTAGGATCACGTTTTTAATGCTTCATAGCGCAGAAATAAAATGGTCGTTCCAATCGTCTAATTGACACAGCTCCCAAATGATTCATGTTAATGTTTACCTAACACGTTGATACCCTATCCAGACGCTTCTGCAGCTGTTTACAATACTCTCGTTTGAATTATATTATACAACATTTTTTCATCTATTAACAAACAACATGCTGATTGTAACCGAAAAATATTATCATTCATTGGAATGATGAACCTCTGCAACTCTTTGTTTGCTACCTCTTAAGACCTCCTCCAATCAGTAAGATACCTGATGATTCATCTCACTTGGTTTTAATCTTGTTCACCAGGTCACTCTGCCTATTGTCTTGTAGAGATCCAGCGACTACATTATTAATATGGTTTGTAATCGAGATAAAGTGCCTAGGTATGGTATGATATCACATCCACCTGTCGTCAGCACATATGTAATAATATCATTCATATCCTTTCTTTTATGCTTTTTTAACCTACCTTGCTCATTCATAATCTTCTCAGAATCTATTACTAATTTCGTTAGATACTTATTTCTATTTATGTTTAAAAGCTCCTGCTCTCATGTTTTCACGCTATTTCCTTCATTACAGTGTATACTGATATTGTCAAACCTATTGGGTAATGTTTTGCGCATTTTACTATCTTCGATAACTTGTTACCCATCCTTGTTCACAACGGTCTGAATGTCCTTCCTCTTGTTCAACGTGGTCAGAAATTTCTAGTTACATCATCTACTGCCCTCTTCCATCCACAATATTTTTTATGAACACATCTATAGCTACCTTCTTTGTTACTAGTAACTGTTCGATTCGTAAGTTCCGTAAGGCCTTGTTTTTTACTTTTTTACCAAGCTTTCTTGTTATCAAGCTCTTCAGCCTCCTCTGTAGTATGCATTTTCTGTGCTTTTCTTTTCGTTTCTCACCATTATTTCCTCTTTGGACTGTTTCCACCTCCAGTACACTGTATTTGTGGCTTCTTGTAATATGCTAACCCTTCCCCGAATAATCGCTGCATTTCCTGAATTAATTTGTCTTTTAATTAGACCACCACCACTATCAGGCCTTGTTAGAAAGAGGGACAAAATGTTTTACGGCTAGTGCTTTGCTCTGTCCCATCTACCTAGTTAAGGGAACGTCCATAAACTACGTAGCTCCATTTTGACCTCCTATGAACTTCCCCTACGTAGCCCGACGTGGCTGTTACCTCTAATTTCTCCCTCCCCCTCTTTTCGACGTAATCTTTTTCCCCTACTGATTCCAGAAGACATTTTGTACCGTTTTCTCTTGTCAGACTATCGTAAATTATAAACAAACATAATTAAATGACGGAAATAAATATTCACATGCTGTTGTGGGTTCCGTGCCTCATTTTAACAGTGACAAATAATATGAATGAAAAGCTACGTGGTCTGGCTCGGAAACCCCCCCCCCCCCCCTACCTCACGTAGCTTTCCAGCCATCCCCCCTCCCTCCTAGACCAAGTCACGTAGTTTATGGACACTCCTTAAAGTGTTTGTACATCTCTGTTTCCTTCTATTACCAACCCTATTTCCTTCCCACTCTACACTTGTTATAATTAGTCTCCTTTCATTATGACCATCCTAATCCGTTCTCTGAAATCTAAATATGAATTCAGAACCTCCCCAAGAGTTTATTGTTTCTCATTTGTCCTCTCCGTCCATTAAGCAGTGAAGACCTTTATTTCTCCTTTGTATTACCTCATAACTCAACACCTACTAATTCGAGTCTATCATCTACTACTATCAGCAAAGTGTTGTAATAACTGTCAGCCATTCTGAATGGACCTCCACAACTCTTCTTCCATCTCTATGGAACATTCTGTAAACTTCGGAGAAGATTCCTCTGTCCCGTATTCCTTAGTCCAGCCAAGAAGTGCTATAACTATGTGTGGTTTGTCGATCTTCATGAGTTGCTCAACTCTGTAACTTTGTTCGTTATACTTCTACAGCTCACTAGTAGTAGGGTGACATATGGTTGTGATATATTTCCATAGTTTCCTTCAGGTTGCCTATACTTACCTGCTTTCCTGTTCCATCATTTTTCTCTTTTTTTTTATCTTAAAATTCATTGATTGCAATAATACCACCCAACTACTTTTTCCTCTAACGAATTTTAATATTAAATTCTTTCACTGTGCCTGGTAGATTGTTCATCGATTCCTTGGCAATTTCGAATCTACGTCTCCCTCACCTACAGTAGAAATTTTTTCCACTCCCTTATAATGGAAATCAAATAGCAGCACATTGTCAAGGTCATCTCTTCCCTTCCATGTGCTGTTAGTAATTCTTCTATCGATTATCTATACAGGCCTCATGATCAATATAAGCCTTATTCATTTACAGCATTCTTGTCTTCCAATGAATAACTTTCCAGGTCCTAACTATATATATATATATATATATATATATATATATATATATATATATATTTTTTTTTTGCTGTTATCAGTCTTTCGACTGGTTTAATGTAATCCTCCATCCCTTCCTATCTTGTGCATACCCCTTACAACCCACGTCCTCAATTATCTGCTTCATATAATCTAATCCCTGTCTTCCTCTACCGTTCTTACATTCGACTGTTCCTTCCACTAACAAATTGACCAATCCCGCATGTCTTAAAATATGACCCACCATCCTGTCTCTTCTTTCTGTTAAACTCTTCCAGAAACTTCTTTCCTCGCCCACCTTTTGCAAAACACATTCATTTCGTAGATTCGTAGATACTTTAACTGTCCCGTTAACTTTCAGCATTCTTCTATAGCACCACATTTCAAATGCTTGAATTTCCCTTCTTTCTGGTATTCCTAAAGTCCATGCTTCGTTGCCATAAAGTGCAGTGCTCCACACATAAAGTTTTAAACAGTCCAATCTAGGTCCTAGGTCAATATTTGAAACTAAAATATTTCTCTTTTTCATGAAGGCTCTTTTTGCTAGTGCTATTCTGCTTTTAACATCATTCCTGCTTCGGCCATCAGTTGTAATTTTCCTTTCTAAGTAGCGGAAATCATTTACTTCTCCTATCAGATCAGATCCTATTTTTATACTTAATTTACTATTACTGCTATCATTTATGCTACATTTCATCACTTTTGTCTTGGTTGTGTTACTCAAAAAGTTTATCACAATACACGAATACCTTTTGATCCGCTTGTTATTTCCACATCGTTGGCGGAAGGTCTTACTCGTTTTCCGACATGGAGAACATGTATATGGTACAAAAACATTTGCAACATACCTTTACAACCGTTTGGGAATAAGATCAAACTGCTAGAGTTCTCGCATTGGGAAAGACGACTATCCTTTTCGACAACAGAAACAAGCAAGGCGTCTCATTTTTCTCTGTTTTACTTACATTGTACTGTGTTCTTAATGTGAAGGACGAGTGTACGCTAATTTAAATAACTGACTGCTGATAGAAGCGAGTATGTTCCATGTCTCAGATGTATGTAATAATAATACTGTTTTAACGTTTATGATGCGGAGTGGGGGGTGGTCTTCTCCAAATTGGATATAGTTTAACAAAGTGACAATTGAGATTTTATTATTGATATAGTGATATCATTTTCGTCACCTAGATCTATGCAGCAATTCCATAATAAAACAAGTGTCTTCGAATGTGCGTCATCGTAAGAGATGTTTCTGCGAGACATGGCGTGCTGACATTAATCTGTGATCCAGCTGCCATTGTTAATGCTCCAGTTATGGCAATTTCCGCTCCACGGGTCTTAACCGTTAACCGTTATAGCAGCATACAGATATCATCGGAAATTCAACACTAAGGCTGCCGGAATACCTTTAACATCAAATACCTGTTCTTTTTTTAAAAAAAAAAAAAAAAAAAAAAAAAAAAAAAAGAGAGAAATAAAGAAGGGACCACATTGCTCATTTTTGCAAAATATTCACAACTTCGATACAAGTCACATTCTTGTGTACGGTTTCCAATTACAGCATGGTCAATAGTCTATTGCGTGTTACAAACGTACACATAACCAAAAAAGCGCATTCAATAATGTCTCGTGTTCCGTGAAATCTCTTCTCTAAGAAATACCATGGTGAAGTATATCTTCATAAGTGCTCTTTCGAATATGTTTAATTCGACGATTCCGTTTGCGATTAATAAGCAGAGTAGGCACACATCTTTTTATTTCAGTATCAAAATTTAAGCTTTGTATACACAATATGAGAGGTCGACTGTGCAGGTATTACTGTAAAGCACTGGAGGAATGCAACAATTTTAGTGTGTTGTGATGATATCGCAACCAGAGTCACTGTTCCCACGACCTGGTGGCCGTTTCCAGTGGGAACTGGGGCCGCCTACAGTCCCACGCTCACTCACAGAAAAAAAACCTTAGTCGTGGGCTGTGCTGCCTACACTTGCTTGCCTTCTGCACATCACAAAACTAAACAATAAAACACCAACACAACTGCTTCAGTTGCTAAGCTTGCTAGGGCACTTTACACTTAACATTCTTCTAACAGCCCTAAGAATCATTTTCCTTCCGAATATAAACTAACAGGTGGGGTGTCTTTAGATACTAAGATACAATAGATTTTGACTATTCGAAATCATCATACAAGGTCACAAGGGCACATTTTATTATTCAGTTCCTCAAACGTGTTATTTAAAAATTAAAATCGCTATGGCCAGTTCTGTAGATGATCCTTTCTGGAATCCAAACTGAGAGAGAAGTAGTGATAACATGTAACTAACATGCTTTATTGCTCTACGATACATGATATTTTTTTAAAAAATTGAGAATTCTGGAAGTAAAGAAATGGGACGGACGATAGTTATCTATACATGTCGATTCTCTCTCTCTCTCCTTTCTTTTTTTTTAAAAAATTTTGGTATTACTACTGCATATGTTAGTCTATTTGCAAATACACCTTGCATTAAGGATTCATTACAGATGTGATCAAGTGCTTGACTGATACGATCGGAACATCTTTTCAGTATTTTACTTGAAATATTGTCATAGCTGTAAGAATTTTTAGGTTTTAGTTGCTACATTAGTTTATTTATTTCTTGTACGATTACTGGTGGCACTTGCATCTCCACGAATCTATTTGGGAAAGCAGTCTGAAGAAGTCTTATGGCAATATTCGGGGATTGTTTTTCTATGTCTTTTTTTCTCTACAACTGAAGTAAAATGTTCGTTAAATATGCACAGTTCCATTTTGTTTTATTTTTATGTCTTTCAAGAGATTTACAGATTTTATTGTTTCAGGTTTTGTTATTTTCCATATAGTTTTCGTTTTACAGCACGAATCCTTTATTTTGCTGGTACATACATGTTCTTGGTGATACATATTACATTACTTAGTATTTTATGATAAAGTTCATAATAAGCTTTCAGTGTATATTTATCTGATTCTCTTACTTTCATGTAAAGTTCCTTTTCGTTTTACTAGATACAGTACTTTAATAGCCTTTGTAATACAGCCTTTACGCAGTCCATAGGAGTATTGACAACTTTCCTTTTTTAAAATTTTCCTTCGAAAAGTGTTAGAAATATATTTAGAAAGGAATCAAATAGTGCGTTAACGTCCTGTGAAGCCTGCTCTTCCGACCAGTGTTCATTAGTTAAGGAATCTGCGAAATGTTTTACATAGTTTTCAATAATCTTACTTCTGTTTACCCAGCTTTTCTTTGTCTGCTTTACAGTGTTTCTGGACTGGCATCACTGGAAGTGTGATGTAATTACTGTACTGATTGAAAAATATCTGTACAAAAATTATCCATTTCTGTCCTGCTATTATTTTGGTTTCATATTATGAAATTTACAGGTGCTATTAAGCTAAAAGGCAACATCAAGGTTACGATTTCTAGAGTCTCTCATTGAGAATGTCAACATTGAAATCTCCAATAATACTGTTTGTGAAACATAGTAGCAGTGGCTAAAACTAAAAAAAAAAAAAAAAAAAAAAAAAAAACAACAACAACAACAACAACAACAACAACAATAAATAATTTTAGGACTTATTCTTATAATGGTTTAAAGGAGCATTTTGTACTTTAGTGTATGAAAGTAGTCATAGAGGCTTTATGTGCAACAAATTAAACAGTTAGGGATAGAGTCATTAATTGGAACGATTCTATAAATGTGTCTATTTACCCTCCTTATTATGTACTTCAGACTATTTAGTCTGCTACGATTTATTACTAAACTGATGAACATATTCTCTACTATAGGAGAATGCCTATATATGAAAAGAAGAATATTTATATTAACTGTTTTTCTAAATTACTCACATACGATAGATGTGGCAGTTAACTGTTAATATCTAATAACCGTTTTTATTTGTGCTGAATTAGTTATCTTAACATTTTCCCGCTTTTATTTTCATAAGATAATAGTTTTATGTTTCCTTTTAATTCGTGTTGTGATGTAACACGTGTAGCCGAGCCGCTGACGCCAAGTAATAGATTTTATTTGAGTAGGTGCCTCGTAAATCATGAAAGCTGTTTCTCCTACGCAAAGCCTTGCATAAGGAAAGGAATTAAACAACAGGGTCAGTTTGGTGCACGAAATCGTATCTGACTGTTCCTCCAAATCTTGTTTAAGTAGTGGAATTATGGGCAAGGCACGATTCGATGGATCACTGTCCCTAACGTACCAGTCAGCAAAATTCCGATCAACTACTATTCATGGAGTGTGAATCATCATTTTCGATGCATCGCCGTACATTTTCCGCCCTGTCCACCTCAGCCTTGACATTTGATAATAAATGTAGTCGACTAATAGCCTAGGGAACAAAAAAACAAAAAGTAAAAATCGAGTGTTTCTTAACCTATGACACTGATCAATGTTGTCGACATACTCCTGAATATTAGTGGATGAAGGTAATAAATGACAAAGGAAAGTATATTTTTGGTGACAAACAAAAAATGACGAACTTTTACGAACAGTAGAGGAGTGTATCAAACAGTTCGTGGACCTGGCGAGATATAAAACGGAGACATACACTGTTCAGAATTGTTGCCCCAGTCCGGAAACGCATATCCGTCCGGGAAGTGTATGATTAGCAGCTGCGATTCGCTTCCCCTATCGCACAGTAGCACTACTATATAATTACTGTTTCGCCCATATGCTTGAAACTTCTGATGACATAACATTATTATCAGAAAACAAATTTTAGATAAACATTTTCTCTTTTTGTCAGTATTATGAATGAATTTAAAGATAAAATTTGTAGAGGGCAAATGTAGGTAGGTGCAGGATAGGGGGAAGATGGGTGTGTAGGGAAATTGCCACCGGAGCCTGTGCTCCATTGCAATTAAATTAAATTAAATTAAAGTTGGTAGTATTTTATATATGGCAGTACATTACTGTCTTCATCATTTCTTTCTTTCTTTTCTATTTTTTTTAAAAAATAAAAGATAGTTTTGTTCGAAAAATTTGAAGTAAAAAAAATAAAAATAGATTCTGTGAAAACAGTGAATACAGAAAGTGGTACAACCACGAAATATACATACATTCGGAAAAGATTGGTCACATGGATCAGAAATATGGATTGCCTTTTATAAGCGTAAGGTGCGAATGAGCCAAGTGGGAATAAGCACCCCTGCCTATTCCTAGTTTGTTGAAAATAAAACCAAGCGGACGAGGGAAAGAAATGTGAGTGAAGTAATGATCACGTAGGAAGACATCTTATAACTTCTCTTGTGCGTCCACGTTTGGACTATTGTTGTGCCATTTGGGATCCGTTTCGTAAGGGGTTGTTTGAGGGTATAGAGAAAGTACAGAGAAGAGCCGCTCGATTCGTGACCGCTTGCTACAGTCCTTATGAAAGCGTCACAGAACTGATTAGTAGACTAGGTTGGGAGTCTCTGATAGATAGACGACACACGTTTCGTTTAAACTTATTGCTAAACATGCGTACTTCCACTTTCACTTTTGAGTGTGGTGAAATACTTCTTCCACCAACCTATTTGAGTCGGAAGGACAGAAAAGATAAAATTAGAGAAATAAGGTGCCGGACTGATTCTTATATGAATTCTTTTTTCCCTCGTACCATTAGGGATTGGAATGCACAGCAAAGAGATTAGCTTTGGTGCTGAGCACCCTCTGCCACCCACAATTTTGTGAATTGCAGAGTATATATGTAGATGTAGATTCCGTAAACTACGTGCTCTGTCTGGGGGGGTGGGTGGGGGAGGGATTGCGTAAAAAGCTACGCTGGGATAGGTGGGGGAGGGGGGGCGGTTTGAGACAAACCACGCAGCTTTTCACTCATATTATTTGTCACAATTATAATAGGGTTGAGATACGCAACAGCATGTGAATATTTATTTCCATCATTTAATTATCTCCGTATGTAATTACGATAGTCTGACAAGAGAAAACAGTACAAAATGCCTTCTGGAATGAATATGGAAAAAAGCTACATGCCACGCAGAGGGATTGGGGGAGGAGGGAGGGAAGGGGGGGAGGAAGAGGTAGAGACAAAAGCCACATTAGGCTACGTGGGGGAGGGGGAGTTCTCAGGAGGCCTAACTGGAGCTGCGAAGTTTATGGACGCTCCGTAAGAGAAGACAAGTAAGACGTGGATTGAAGAAATAAAGGAAGAACACCGAGAATAAACAAGGGAAAGCTAATGTGTGAGTGGGGACTTTCCCAGTGTACTGATGCAATATAATCTTCTCGGGTGTCCAGCCGCGTGGTGTTGTGTAAACACTACATTTCCACAGCTAGCTCTAGCAGGCTGTTTAGACGGTTACAGTCAGTTAGTGACAGCTAGAAGACACCTGAAACCTGATGAAGACAGCAGAGCTAGCTGTCGAAACGTCGTGTTAATACATCATCATCCAGCTGGACACCCGAGGGGATTATATTGCAAGGGAAAACTAGACAAACTTAAAAGCCACATTAACAACTGGTTGATTTAACCTGGTCCATTGCTGACCGAAACGTAAAAGAAAAAATAATTTTTTATTATACGGTTTATTTTAAAAAAATCTGATACTCTTGACTAGAGATGCACCGGGTGAATCGAGAGGCCGCAACAGTCTAGTTGAAATGCTCACTTCCATATAGTTGGAGACATCAGTAATTCCTTAAATGCGTTTACAAGTATCGTGACCCCCATCTTGCAAAAGGAATAGTTCAAATGTATTCTCTTGTCGCTAACAATATCTGCTCCAGAATCAAAGTTGAATGATACTTTTAGTAATTTTGAACGTTTTAATATTTTAGGCAAACTCGCTGGCTTTTCTGTGAAATCACAAGTGTGTAAGCATTTAACAACTGCTCTTCACGTAAGATTGAGATATTGTTTCCATTAAACAGTAATACAAATTCCGAAACTTGTATAACAAGACATATTTATTCTGTCCAAAATGAAATCGTGATCTATGAAGCAATTATGCCATCCATAATTCAAATATTCATCTATAATTTGGCAATATCTAAAAATCTTCACGCTAAACACTGTACTGTGTAGTAGAAGAACACAGTATACAGCCAAGTTATAGCGCCATCAAATAGAGGGAAAGCAGTAAATCTTTGGCCCCGTAAGGAAATAAGTCGCCCTAGTCCTCAGCTATTATCTTCTCCTCTTAAAATTGTAGTCACCATCGAAAAATGTGGGAAGATATTCATACAGCTATCTTCGATTCATACTACCGGAACACGCCAAGAGATCTCGTCTTTAATGCATCATTTCACTTGAAAAATCGACCAAAGAGTTGGACAGCTGAAATGAAACATAAGTTATACCATAATCTTTCGACCATATAAAATCAGGATCGTTTTACCTGTGGACTGCAAATTGCTTATTTATTGTTTCTTTTTTATTAACCTTCTAATGTTGCTGAAAATCACATCTTCGAGGTTTTGAAAGCCTTCCTCTTTCTCTACCTCCATTCTCCAGTAACTTTTTTTTTTTTTTTACCGGCATTTCTTTGTTCTTTCGTTTCATTCTAGAATTTCGTTTTTTCAGCTTGGTTAATATTTTATGCTTTTCATATCAAATATTTTACATTTGTTTCATGTTGTATTCCTCGGCGTTATCCTGGTACTGACCATACAATTTTCATTTCGCTTGATGCCTTGTATATCTTTTGTTTTGGTTCTGTCAGCTCTGGCTTATCTTTCATCTATCACAATGATTCCTAGCGAGTATATGAATGAAGTCTCTATTGGCGTTCCATATGAATAAAATTTTCTTGGAAAACCAAGCGATTGAGTCTTTTCATAAAACACGTCACAATTCTGGAGGAATTACTTTTCTGCACCCCAAACATTTCATTATTTCGTTTATAGACAAAATACATGTTACTCGCTGCTGTCACCAACGCAGCACAATAAAGGTTATCACTAAGCGCCACTAGACACGGTAAAAGCGTGTAATTTCCACTTCTACGAAATTAAAAAATTATGGCGCTCCATAGTCTCAACTACATTTTTCAAACTGTTAACGGATTGTCAGAGAGTGTAACTATATGAAAAACCACTATCTGAGGAGTGCAAAAATTAAGCGGAAAATAAAAAAGTCATTGTAATTCACTGATAAATATTTGTCGGGCAGCATGTACAGTGCGAAGAACTTTCTCTACAAGGCATCAGGGAACTCCAGATCCGTGAAATTTCGAAATAGGTAAATTTGCACAAATAGACAGTTTCCTCCTTATAAAGCTACGTTTACATCTGGCACAAATGCAGAACATGTATCGGGATTTGTATCAGAACTTGTATCGGCACATGTATCGGAACATGTCTGAGGCCTTCATTGACTTGTATGAGTATGAACCTGGCGTTTACATCAGTATACACGAGAATCAAAACCTGCTTGATACTTGTGTACACTAATGTGCTATTAAATGTCATTATTTTCATTTGAATTGTCAAAGCATTAAAAAGTCACCTGATGAGGAAGATTTTTTAAGTCTCTGAAATAGATACTGAAATAGAAAAGGAAACGTAGATGGTGGCAAAAAAAAATAAAAAAAAATAAAAAAAAATAAAAAAAAAATAAAAAAAAAAAAAAAAAAAATTCTGTCTAGTCGGGAAATACAAGGTACTTATGCCATGTTAATAAAAGAACTAATGACAAACAGAGTGAACAAACAATGTAAATCTTCTTCTTGCGGTATATGTCACAATTTCCGCGTTTGAGTTTTTGGTTATGTTAAATTTGGTTAATGCAGTCAAAGTCAAAGGTGAAATGAGCATATACAAAATGTATGAGCGACTTGTATGAGATACTCCAATATTTACCAAATGTATGAGCAGTATGCCGCGACTTGTCAAATATACAAATCTCTATACAAGTATCCAAGTGTGAACGTAGCTTAACACCGTATAAAGAAAACAGTAAAAGTGCCTCGGAGCAACTAATGAAATTTTTTCAGTGTACCATATCGACAGATATCGTTTAGGAACATGGTGATGTAGTTTGGGATCCACATTTTGGGTATCAAATTCAGGAGTTGGAGGGGATGCAGAGAAGGACTGACAGATTTTTCTTTGCAAATTACCACAAAACACAATCGGTAAGTAATATGATAAAAGAGTTGGAATGGGATTCATTGGAGGATAGAAGTAGAGTGGAGAGAGTGATGGAAGTGTACAAAGCCTATATGGGTGATGAAGCATGGAAGGATACTGGTGGGAAAGTTAAGAGAGGTGCTTGGAAGGGTAAAGATGACCATGACCACAAGGCTGGCACTTGATTTCAGGCGTAAGGGTGTCGGTATATTTTCTTTCACAGAAAAGGGTGTAAGGAATTGGAATAAATTGCCAAGAGGGGCGATGAATAATTTACCAAAAACTCTGAAAGAATTTAAAGTAAAAATTAGTTCAGGGCAAAGGTAGGCTGAAAGAGGAAAGGAAATTGCCACCGGAGCGTGCAATCCATAGCAATTTTATCATTTACATTATTATCTGCACGATTAAAACTTGGCCTCAAGAGATTGGATTAGATGTTATCGATTCACTCGTTAAGATATTCTTAAGAAGAAAATATGTGATAGTAATGGGTTGATAAATTGATGAATTCAGATACATACTACTTTGAAGATGGCGGAGCGTTTTCAGCGCTGTTATTGATTATCCTCCCGAGGAATAGATCCTTAATTTCGTTGAGATTTGAATTCCTCTCGTCTAAATCACTGTTTCACAACCTGTGGTCCGCGAAGATGGTACACGTGATCCGCAGGCAAAATATTAATTTTTTTAAATAAATGTACTCGCACTAGGTAAGGCTACAAGCGAGTTCAACCTATAAGCACAATTACTTAAAAGCTATGAATATACTATCAGCAAAAAAATCCGCGAGACTAGGTCAGCATTATTTCTATAATAATCTATTCACGAAATACGTATTCAGTCTTCGTCAAAGAGAGCGCCGTTCGCTTAAGGATTGTGTTGATGACCATTTTCTGAGGGTCTTGTTCTCGGGTTTAAAAAGATTGAGAAACGCTGGTTTAGATCGTTGTCGGTGAGCAATGCGCTCGTATCTGTGTTTATGTCGGAAATATGCTCAACTGGCTTTTGCAGTGTTTATATTACTGTTATATGCAATACTAGCATTTGCCCGTTGCTTCACGCTCGTGTGATTTGGTATGTGTAAAAATTCTTTACCGGTTTTATTCTATTACCATATGTTAACGTTGAGGGAAGTGAATCCTAAAGATTTCTAAAAAATTTCCTTTGTTTTAGTTATCGCCTTAGGTTCGATTTTCATACTGATGTCCTAGAGTTTTGTTTCATTCATGTTTTAATGTTATACAATTTATGAAACAGTAGAAAAGCTATCTGAAAAATTAAATGTACTAATTCGTAGAGATAATTACGGTGAGAAGAAAAAATTGTTTAGAAAGGGTTTTATTTTTGTGATATAAGTAGTTGTAACAAACAATGTTTAAGAGAAATAAAATGTTACCTTCACCTTACTTAGTAGGTTGGTCACTGCAATGCCTCTGTTTACCATTTTTAAATTCTGATATGGAGGACTG
Organism: Vandiemenella viatica; assembly: GCA_031002005.1. Taxonomy (NCBI): domain Eukaryota; kingdom Metazoa; phylum Arthropoda; class Insecta; order Orthoptera; family Morabidae; genus Vandiemenella; species Vandiemenella viatica. Next base: position 172,518,367 of record CM061920.1, read on the forward strand.
CACGATTTATTATTATTATTAATTTAATTGCAATGGAGCTAATACTCCGTTGTCAATTCTCCCAGTCATATAATTTTTCCTCTTTATTTTATTTTTTAACATTTTCTTTTATAATTGATGTGTTAAATCCCTCCCACATTTATTTTTCTGATTTACAAATTTTAATTTAAAATTCCTTAAGCATTTTTGATACATTACTTACTCATTACTTCATTTCCAATCCCTGACACCCTTTATCAACAAAATAAAATTTTCCTGCTCCTTATGCATGAAATCGAGCGCCAGCTTGTGGTCATGGTCGTCTTTCCCCTTACATGCACTATTTCTAATTCTTTGACCAATATCCTACCATGCCCCATCACTAACATATGCCCTGTATATTCCCAGCACTCTCTTCACCCTCCTAACTTCATCCAGTGATTCCCAATTTAATTTTCTGATTTTTTTTTTCCTTTTGCTGTTAGGATATTGGTTTTATTTTGACGATATGTTAGTACGATCAGTTATTTTTGCTAAAAAAATATAAATTTACGTGGATTAAAATTAATCTTGCGCGGTATCACAGTTTAAGAATTATTTTTAAATTCCTTCGCTCTCAGATCACCGTATTACTAATTCCATTATTTCAGCCACATATAAATAATTCCAAAATGTCATGATCTGTTCACGCTACAGTGTATGTATTAATGCACATTTGACTGAAGCTATGATTTTCGAACGTTAATATTATCTGAGGTTGTGGTTCGGTTGAAGTACAGCCTGAACCATGATGACAGTTGATAAGCTTTGTTGATGGATTTAGATTTATAATTAATGCGATGCAGAATCAGGATATAAATTATTTTAAATTCTCTTTGCTTTCAATCAAGCCGTATTATTGATGTTATTATTTCAGTCGCATATAAGTAACTCCAGCAGGCCAAGATTCGATAGCGAAACAGTGACTGTATTAATGCGCATATTACAGAAGCCAAGTTTTCGTTAGGGTGAAACGCAACCTGGACCAGAATGGCAACTGACACGCTATGTTACAGCATAAGGAATAATGGATCTAGTTTTATAATTTACACGGTGTAACATAAGGTGTTAAGATGCCTAGTTAATTTGTAATTTCATTGGGTGCATGTTGCTATCGTCATTAACTAAATGCACGTATGGAGATAAACATTAGAAAATCAGGGTTATGAAGTTCTTTTATAGAAAGAACAGTTTATTTTACTGCCAGTGGTTTGAAAAGCATCCAAAATTTTTACACATGGTTAAGAATATTTGCACATGATAACCTACAAATATATATTAATCTAATAAACTCCATCGAAATATCGGCAGTTTTGTAGAAGTTATTTTGGAAAAACTACGTATTGTTACCTGTTAGATTTTTTCTAAAACATCTTTCTTTTTTATATATATAAAAAACAAATAAACAAAAAAACCTGAATTTTGTATACATAATGATATGTGAGGAAGAAATATTGGCGTAATAATGTTTATTGTACTTCCTTAGCGATCACGTAAGATATATTGTACCAGAGAAACTGTTTGACTGTCTACCACATTAGTAATCTAACGCATTTCACATGATAACTGACCTGTTACGATGTAAAATAAATGCTGATTACGTTTGATTCACGTATTCCATTTATTTTAGAGTACTGCGGTACAGAAAAATGAATAACAAAAGTAAAAAAAATAAAATAAAATGAAATCCTTAGTCTTGTCGGATTTTTACGAAAGGAATGAGCGTCTTAAAGTGCATAATGATCCGCGGGCCCCAATTTTAGGTTTTTAATTGCGTGCTCCTTCCGATGGTACATATAAGTCATTAGCTATTTTTGCAGATTTTGACTCGCACCATTAGTTCTAAAAATTTGAAAACCCCGTGCAAATTGCTGTCATAGTTTTTGCGCGGCTCCCATTCAAATAAAGAGACCCACGCAGCTTGGTTACAGACTTATAATAGTACAGATATACTGAGGATGACAACAGAGAAAAGTGCTGTTTGAAATTCCAAACGAATAATGGAACCAAACAATGGAACCGAATGTTGAATACAAATATAGGCTCAGCTCCATGACAAGCTACATATAGAATACAATGCCATATTCCAACCAAACAAAAAGTAAGTACAAGTCTTTGTTTCCGAAAGTGACATGTCAAAGGCAACAAATGCTGTTTGCTGTTATCAGGACTTTCCCTTAATAGTGGAACTTTTCTATACTATTAGCCATACTGATCACACGTGATAGGTCCTCTGTACTTCCGCTTGTCCCCCAAATCACCCATTCATGGGCTTCGAATGTGACGTCTTGTGGTAATCCAAAGAGTGCTTCTGAGAATCGAAATATTACATCAAGCAAAGAACAGATTACAAGAAAATGATCTGATGTCACTCTGGGCTCTGTCGCATCACAAATAGAAAATGATACAGGGCCCCTGTCGTTGGAGAAAATGCGGAAATGCTGACGCAAGCAAAATAATCTTTACCTTTTATAGCTTGGGTGCAGACAAATAGTTCCCAGAATAGTAAAGCAGCTGGGAAATTACCATTCATTCCCTTCGATAAGACAGGTGTTCTAACGGAGCCTCAAGTTTCTTTGTTGAGTACCTGTATCTTAATGAGATAAGGAAACGCCACACTATCATTAGAGGTTTATCGGGAATTTCAATTACGTTCGGTTCTTGGAATATTGAAGCAGCATTTAAGTTATCTTAGTTTCCTACAGAAAATTTTAAACAACTGCTGTTGATACATAGCAAAATTGTTGAAAGACGAAAGGTTTTATACTATATCCAGCGAATCCTTATTTCCTCTTAAAGTTTTTCTCATAAAGAGAATAGCATATATATTTAATCTTTGATGGACCATAATAGGAGTCTCGTGAATTTGGACCTGTAACGCATGTTAATTTCTAAAACAATAAGTTCAATAGCATTTTGTTAAGAATTAGTAAAACTGGAATTAATCCATATAATGCACCTTCACTGTCACATACCAGTGTCACTTTATACCGTATATAATCTATATTCTATAAGAAAGTACATTACATCAGTGTTTATAAGAGACTGTGATAATTACATATATATTGCATGTACTGTTGACGTGAAAATTGCAAGTGTGTATTTTACCACCAGTGTCCGACGGTTTGGTCACGCTAAACATAAGCAGGCGAGATAGCTTCTGGTGGTCCAGGCAATTTCGTTTGTGATTTTTTTTAGGTAATTCTCTGTAGTCACCTAAACGAATAGTGAGTGAGATTCTAAAAAAAAGGACCTTTACAGCAACAGAATAACGCGAAAGACATTCGCACACAGAAGGTCAAATTTACTGTCATCTTTTATGTTATATCGTCTTTAAAGACACCAAAATTTACAGAATACGAGGGGATAGAAGTGGCGGTGGGTTACGAAATGGTTATGTTTGATTATGATAAATACTCAAAATCAGGTAGTATTTCTTGTACATTATGCAACTTTTGCTTAATAGATAATTTTACACCGTAGGCAACGTGGATTAGTTACTGGCCAATAGTTCTTGAATTGAAACCAGCATGAGTGACGGCTGCTTTGATTTGCCCGAACCGATTTTCATTCATCGAACGGAAGTCGACAGTCAGCTGACTCTAGCGCTCAATGTGACTGTACAACCTGCCTACTTAACTGTATCTCGTTAGTCTGTATCCGCCAGATGGTCTCGGATTCAGGGATACGCGGCTAGAGTTTGCTCAGTACCCAATAGCGTCAACCCTTCCTCATCAGCATATGGCGCGATTTATTGGTCATGTTTTGAATTCAGATGAGGAGCAATACTCAGTGGCATGAACAAAATGTTATGAAACTAATTTGTACAAAATTTACCCAATAACAAAACAAATGAAAAATTAATAAAACGGTGATGTAACAATTAAATTTAGCAGTACGGCTTTACTCGTTTATTTATTTGAAATATTATGGAAAACAAGAACTGACAACTGCAAAAATGAACGCGTAAAAAAATTGCTATCACGAAAAGTAAAATGACCCCTAAAGTGGAAACACTGTTTGCAGCGTGATGCTGAATGAATATTGGAGTTTAAGCAATAGAAGATGTCAGCGCCAACTGCGTGTGTGGTCATAATCTTTGCTTTATTTGAACTAATAATTTTGGTCAAAGGTTTTTATTGATGATTATTCCTTGTTTCACAGTTGTTTGAACATCAGCATGTTGAGAGTCAGTGGAAAATGGTTAAAATTGGGACTCGTGTTGTGATTCAATTCTTTTTTTTTTCTGGAAGAGAAAACAGCAAAGGAGATTCATGAAAGAATTTTTTCCAACATTGACCTCCTATAATCCGTTTAATTTGGTTAAATGAGATCAAACATTGCAGGAAAAGCGTGGAAAATGCACCACGTCCTGTTGCTTCAAAAGCAGCTGTGAGGCCAAAAATTATCAGTAAAATGATATCGTTTAGACTGACAGACGAATGAAAGTGAAGGAGTTAGCAGAAGCTACAGGCATCTCAAATGAGCAGGTTAATTTTAATTTGCATAATGAATTACACACACACACACACACACACACACACACACACACACATTCAGCAAGATTGGTGCAGCGACTGCTCGCTTCGGAACAATACCGATATCGCTTGTGAAAATCTGCAGACTGTTTGGAGGTGTTTAAGAAGAATTCAACCTACTTTTTCGGAATTTTTTAACTATGGAAGAAATTTAGATTCATTTCTATACCGCCGAAAGAAAACAACAGTTAACAGTGGACTACAAGAGGCGAATCGACTCCGAAGAAAATGAAATGCGTTCCATCCGCTGGAAAAGTAATAGCTTCACATCTGATCCATTACCAATTGGTGTTTGGAATATCAAAACTGTGATCACTAGTAGCAGTTCTAAAACCAATGTTAAGAGTCTACTTAAAAAAAAAATAGACTTTGACGTTCTGTGCACCACATCAAAATGTTTATTTTCACGTCACTGTATAAATATTAAAATCGTATCTGTTCAATTATTTTATCCATATGTGTGTTGAATAACAATGTTAGGCCAAAATATTTTATTAAACAAAAAAGTTCAAGAAAATCGTTTAGAGCAAGGGCTTGTAGTGTCCTCAAGTAGTTATAAGAAAATTGACTGAGAAATTAGAATCAGCTGCTAGAAATTCAATGGAGGTACACCAATTGTACAAATAGCGAGTACAGTCTCGGTAACTTTATGTAAAATACTTGTAAGTAAATGCTAAAAACAATTTGCCATAAGATCTGATTTGTTGGTTGCGCATTAAGAGCACTTCCTCAATAAGTGCAAACCTATTGGAAGTTTAGGACTCGACCACGTTAAATGCCGAATGCTGCTACAGGTCGTTGATCAACTAATATGTTTTCAGCAGTAAGACGAGCTGGAGGTCGCATTAAGATCAGGATGAACAAATCAGAAAAAAAACTGCAGTTTTGAGCGTTTCTCGTCTTCGATAAGAAAAAATGAATGGCGATATCCGCATAAAGTTTAGCTGCTGTTAAAATGAATATTGTAATCAAACGTGTATCTTGTGTCGAAGAGTCAGCCTGCGCAAAGAAGACATATCGTCGAAGAGCTTATTGGGAAATGGATTTTATTAAGAAAAAATTATCATGAACATTTTCAGAAGCATAGCGCCAGAAGATTTTAGAAATTTTCTGAAAGTTTTGCATAGATACTCAGTGATCCCTTATATATATATATAAATACCCTAAACCATGAAAGTATAAGCGCCAGAGAACAATTAGTCGTTACTTTGCAATTTTTGGCAAGTATACAAACCTATGGACATGAAATTTAGTTCTCCGAGTTCACTATAAATGCTTTCAGACATCATTCGTGAAATATGTTGGGCTATCTACAAATGTCTAAAATACTAAGTAAGTAAAAATTCTGCAAGAGTTACTTTCTGGTCCAGTTCCTTGTAAATTTCTGGCAAAACTCGAAATCCTTCTTACCGCATTTTGCGGTTTATGTATTTTGTGTTGTGGTTGTCCCACACTTGGGGTATATACTTATAAATTTCTCTTTAGACATTTTTAATGACACACGCAACTAATGGCACGAAACACACTCAATCCCTGCTCCAAGACGACTGAGCCGAAATTGTCTCAATCGTTGCAATCGGGCTAAGAATGTCTCAGTTTGCTCCCTGTGTGCAGGGACAATCAGTAAATTGTTTATCGGGCTCTGCCGTTCTCCCGATATCAGCAGTAGCAGGCCAAATTTGCCTACTAACGTGGCAATCTGCAGGGTCCCTACCAGATTGCCCCTGTTGATTGGGACCAAAACTGGCCAGGTTTTAGCAATACACAAAACTGAAATTACTAACTAGTTACTGACCAATGTTCGCACACGACGCTACTCAAATCTCTTTAACTGCAGTTACACGTGTGATTCGAGCGAGGCGACAATTTCTTCCGATTCAGATGACGATGTTATTTCATATAATTTAAATGAGTAAAAGGAGATTAAAGCCATTTCCTGCAAGGCTACCAAGTGATGAAAATGCCAACTATTTACCGTTCCGTTTCGTAGCCGATGAAGCGTTCCCTCTCACGCGATGTTTAATGAGACCATATCCACAAAGAATTCTTGATAGCACAAGAGAGTATTTAATTATAGACTTAATAGGGGAAGAAAAACTATAGAATGTACATTTGGCATGATGGCGGAAAAATTTCAAGTGTTTAACAGTCCCACTCGATTCATGATCCACATAAAGTAATTAATGAAGCAAACTCAGCTTGCATAATTATGTCAGGAGTGGGGAAAGAGTCCCGTCCGAGTAAATTTGAAAATAATATAATTTCAATACCACCCACAATACTGCTGCCACAAATGCTTAAAATAAGTTCTCGCCCATCAGTATATGTCACCAAAAATTATCTAGCCAATTACTTTATTACTTCACAAGGAACACTTCCTTGGCAATGTGTTTACATAAAATATATTTAATTATCATTCATTAAAAATACGTAACTGATAAATTAACTTCTGCCTAATAACATTCCATGCTTTTCCTGTGGCATCTTTCCGCGAATATTCACTCAACTTGTAGTTATATAAACACGGATGTTTCTCGATTTCAGCAACAAGCTTTAAAAATTCATTGTATGATCCGCCATTTTTCAAATTATTTGGCAACTAGTAACGCGGCAACCAGCACGCAGCGTTACTTGGAACTAATCACGGATACGTTGCGGACTCCAAACAAATACTAGTGCAGTGACTAAACAGAAACTGATTGGTGATCCGAGTGAGAAGGGCTCCTAAGGGGTGAAACATTTGCGGCACGCAATAAATCATCCTGTTGTTAAATAGACAGCTAGGTGTTAAGGCATAGAAGAAATCTATACGACACTAGCTGACCCGGTCACGCGTTGCTGTGACTTACTCATTATAGTACGTTGGATTAATGTTATTCTAAAATTCCTCAAGTAGTCAAATTAATATTCACTAATAAAGACAAAAACATTGTAGTCGATTTGGAAATTCAAATGTAATTGGTAAAGAGTTACGGAGAGTTTAAATTAAGGACAAATGATCATAAAAAAATTTAATTTACATTTCATTACAAATTACTTAATTGAAATTATATAAAAACTGATATTTATAAAATAAATAAATAAATTATTTTTTATTTATTTATATAAACTGAAATTTCAGTTATATCTTCAGTCATACTGTTTTGTTGGATAACATGTTGTCAAAATAATTGCAAACAGTTTGACGAATACTATTCGGCGTGGCTGTCAACGCTGCATCAGCAAGTGTCAGGTCCCAATAATTGTCGTCTACCAGCAGCTGCAACTCGCGACATGCATCTTGACATGTATTGAACACTCGACATGTATTGAACACTCGACCATGAACTGTTCGTAAACATTCGAAAGAAGCTGGTCCGGGAACATTCACCAATAACAAACGCTGAAAGAAACATTCACGTTGTTTTGGATGCACTGTGTAAAGTCTTTGCTTTGAATATGCCTGCGATCGAAGGATGTGGTTCTCCTTTTTTACGTGGCTACCATTTTTTACCTAATTTGTTCCATGAAAAATAGCTTGGAACATCGGTATACGTATAATAATGTTTTTGCGAATTGGCGGAACACATCAAATTTTGACACAATGTGAAAAATTCAGTTTGTAGTTTGTCGTTTTTGGTGGCTCAAGTATTCTTTGGAAAATATTTTCTTCGGTGAAATATACACGTTGACAGTTTTCAAGATGTATTGCAAGATGCTGGATGGAAGGGTCTCTTTCATGGATGCGAAAACTAAAAATATGCCAGATAGTTTCGTTGCTGCTGATGTATCTACCTATTTGGTATCGTGTTATTTCGTCATTTTTATTTTCATTTTGAACTTCAAATACGGCCAAATCACTGCCTTTATTAACATATTTGCAAACGTACTTAATGGATTTTACAGAACTGCAAAACTCGACGTTAATATGAGCCTTATACACTTTTGAAAGCAATGGTGAGTATGGTACGACCCACTGATTGTCAATTTCAACTTGGTTTCTAGAATTTGACATTCGCATTGTAAATGTTTGGCCACCATTCTCAGTGTTTCTGCGCCGATACAACGGATAACCATCGATATCCGTAATAGTATCATTTGTATATTCCTTTGGAAAACGCTTCTTACATTTTCCACCTTCCATGCATGGCGATGTCATGTTAAAAGCACCGCACGGTCCGTGGATCGAGTGACTGGTAACAATATCAAACAATTCTTGATCAATTAATGGGTCCGGAATTTCGACTGAAATTATTTGATCAATTTCTTCTGGACGGATTTTAACTTCAAGCCAAATCAAAATGTGAGAATGAGGCAAACCTCGCTTTTGCCACTCAATCAAATACAGATAGCAACGTGTGTTACCTAGAACTGAATGTTTTACGATTAAATCAATCAATGATTTTAATTTTTGTTTGAATACACGTGCCGTGACATCATGACGATGCATTGATTGATGGCCTGGTAATAGCAAAGTTTGTATTTCCTCCCAATTCGGATTACATGTAAATGTAATAAACAAATCTGGACGACCATAATGACGTACGTAAGCCATCGCATCTTGTGTATATTCCTGCATGTTCCGTGACCTGCCGATGTAGCTTGAAGGTAAAATAAATGCATTACCGATATCATTGGCGTTTAAATTTTCATAAATATTGCCGATCACAGTATCTCGTAAGAGGATGTATTCCTCCGATCGTAATTCAACCTGGTTGTATCGAATAAATCGCAAATGCTTGTTTTCAACCTTGGCGTACATATCCACGACGTATTGAAGGCACAGTTGACGATATCGAAGGATATAGTTATCCTAATTACGTCTAATCATCAATCGGGGGGCGTAGTACATCATTGAAGTATTTTATTTGTTTTATTACCTGAAAAAATAATAAATTAAATAGTAAAAAAAAAAAAGAATAAGAAATCAATATAGTGGGCCCGCTATAATCCGGCCCCTGGTCGGAATACTGCGGGTCTACTGTACAAATAAAATAACGAATTAAATAGTTGAATATTAAATTTACCAGCAACTGGATCACGCTGTTTGATTTTGATGTGATATTCATTCTGCCCTTGCCAGAATATCAGTGGATACTGGAGTGCGTCATACGAACGGTGTAGATCCGAAATTATACTAACAGTTCTATCTTGACGTGTGACTTTAATCAACTGAGTCACCAACCATAAAAACTGCAACTTCATCTACGGTTGGCGCGTTGAATCTGCCAGCGTGTTCTCCTGATGGTAATTTGTCAGCTTTGATGACAATTTGATAGTTGTCATTTTTTAATTGTGGTGACACAATTGAATAAGTTGATTATTATTTTCCAAACAATTTTCCAACAATACCACAATTTGAGAGATAAGTCTTTGGCGTATCTTTGATATAAATTCTTCGCGGCAAACCCGCGAAGAATTCATATCAATACCACAATTGCTCTCTCTTCTGCTTGTTCGATGAAATTATACCTAGTTTTCAAGCGTTCATCACAATTTCCAATAGATTTGGAGAAACTTCGGGTCATCGTTTGGCATCGGTATCAACGACCCAAACTTATGGTACACCTGAACTTGTATTTTTAATTTAGTTTCAAAATGACGTCCATCAGATCTAAGATCGCAAATTTTTGTTGCCCCAAAAGACGTCATCTAGAAGCAAGAATTGATTTTGTGCGTCTTGCGAAGAAACAATTTCGAATCGTTTGATTCGCCAGCAAGAAGGATTGTAAATGTTCTGGCGGATTGGGTAGTGGTAATAATACATCTTTTCCTGATGCACAACACATGCCGGCTGCTTCATTGCGGAATTTCAACGCCTGATAATATTGGCATATTTTGTTCATTGCACCGATTGCAGTTTTAGAATGTGCAGAGTAATCAATGGATGGTGCATATTGGAACGCAAGACGAACAAATGATACACGTGTTAAAGCACGGCTGATTTACTGTCTCTCTCGTTCTCTTTCTCTAAATGTAGCTATGTGCCGTTCTCGTGCCGCTCTTGTTCTCGATATATTCTGTCACAGACGTTCATCACGCTGTTCTTGAGATTCTTGCATACGACGCTCAGCTGTCTTGATTCTTTGAACACGATACTTGCCGCGATTTGTGTTGCTGATTGATGAGCTCTCTCGTCGTGCGTCTTGCATCTCTGCTACACGCATTGTAGAGGTTAGATTCTTTGGCGACATTTCACTGAAAAATATTTGAATTACAACAAAAAGTGCCTTTCTGAAAGCCTTAAAATAAGACACTATAATACAGTAGTGAAACCGGAATTTTTGGGTCCATTGAAAAATACAGTAAAATGGAAGCTAAGAACTAATGAGGAAATATAAAATAACATTGAAAAAAAAAAACAGAAAAAGAAGAATGATATTTTTTTGATACATTTATAGCATGGATGACACCAGGCTTTCAAGAGGTTTAGAAAGATTTGATACGAAATAATACCAGTAAACCGTATGGAAAGAAAAAATTTTCGGTAGCAGACTTTGAATATGGCAGGATTCAAAGGTAGAGAGGCGTGCAATAATGAAGGAGTACTGGGTAGGAAGAAAGAAAAAACAACAGGAGAGGAATTGAAATTGACACGTGGAGTCTAGCTGACTATAACAAAAGAAGAAGAAAAATTATAAGTTAGCGAGAAATGCTTACACGATTCGAATTTATCGTAAAGTTTTCTTCAATGTTATATTCATGTGTGTAATTACTTTGTCGTTAGGTATAATGACACACAAACGATGAACAAAAATAGTGTATAATTATAACACAATACACAGCACAATAAAAATTGAAGAAACTCACACATATGGCGTGGAATAGACCGTAGCATAAATAAATCGAAATACAATGCCATCTACTGAATGGTTCGATAAATTAACACACCGCCATCTGTTAGGAATAAACTGTAGCATAAATAAATTGAAACAGAATGTGATCTACTGGATGATTACCCAACCTAGCTAACCAAGTGTTGTATAGATAAGTTAACACATCGCCATCTGTTAGAAACTTATGGAACTATAATAATAATTACGTGTGGTCGTAATGACCTGGTGACATTGTTTCTACTGGCTGAGCATTCTGCCCCTGTCTTAGCCGCCTTTACCTAGCCCGCCCATCCTGCCTGGTACAGGGGACCTACATTTTAACATCGAATCCGAACCACAGTACGGTCCTGGCGTATTTCACCTCATACAGCATGCTGCGCCGGGCGTTAATGCCGGGTTAAGTATCTATAAAAATCTTCGCCGAGACAGGGACTCGAACCGGGGTCCTTTCCATCTCCAGTCAAACGTCCTAACCACTTAGCCAGCAGACCGCTTAGCTTTGGTGGCTTACAAATAATTACAAACCATTGTCCTATGACAAACATTTAATGAACATTTATTTCGCAAATAATAAATATTGAGGTCTATAATCCAGATAAAAACTATCCTATCTTTTAAGTTGGACTAAATCACACACATTAGGCCAAATTTCATCTAAATCGGTTATGTAGTTTCGGAGTTCATCCCGGACGAACATTGTGACACGAGATTTTTATATATATAAAGATTAGGCAGAAATGGGTAGCGCCTGAAAGGCAGTCCACCCGAACGAAGGTATGTCATGCGGGCTAACACGCAAGCAGCTGGTGCAGGATATGGGGTTTTGTCGGGCGGCGGAACATTTCAAATAACCAAAACGGCGAGCTCACAACGGGATTCAAAAATTCAAAATAAAAATTTGGAGTAACTGGGAAGTATTTAGAAAGTTAGTCCACACTCTCATCAAAGTAAGTGAAATTTTCTTAGCGTAGCTAATGAGATTATTTCATTGTTTGCCTTGTTCATTGTGCACTTAACTTTTTCCACAACCCAAAAGTTGATTATATCCTCCAAAAGGAGGTTTACTAAGTCATTGTGTCATAGTAGTAGGACGATGTGGGACAGCCTATTCATTTCTTCGAGAGTTTAGCGTGCTCGTAAAAATTCCTGCCCACAGCGGAATTCAAACTCGTGACCTTAAATTTTGAAAGTGAGCGTCTTATACACTCAAACAGTTTTGTGTAATATGTACGGAAAAAAAGAGCGCCGGTAAACATAGGAAGTAATTATAATTGACAATGTCAGATGGAAATACGGAATATTCACAAATACATGATATCCGAAATTTTCGTGCTAAGCGCTCCGTAGAACACGGTCTTCACAGTTAACGGTCATTTCTCAATATATATTTTTTTTTGTTCCAGTCACGTGGCGGTTAGTATCCAACCAGTCGCAAATGTTTACTTTCTATGACAATGAACAGGAATTATACAAAATTTCGAATTGAAATTTCTGCGGATGAAGACTAAAAAAGAAATAAAACATCTTTGTCATAACATCGAGGCGTTCGTGTGTTAGACTTCTGGATACACTACATAGCTAGTAATAAAAATAATATTAAGACGATCCTTTCTATTTCACTGATATTTTTCCGGATACATTTTTGTGCTTGTAGTTGAAATTTTGTTAGTAAGAGTATTTACTAAAATTATTAAAATCTGTATTAATACTCGTCTGTTAATAACATCCCCTTAATATCGTTAGGAACCTTCTTTCATTATAATTTGTTGAATAATAATAATAATGAAAGTTTGTTGAAAATTCAGTTGCTAATTTTATTAGTTTGATTCTGTTTCATTAATCACATTGATAAGTACGCATAGTAAGTTTTATAATAATTCAATATTTGACCCTAATATGTATGAAACTAATATGTATTTCCACTGTTACCATCATTGTTGAAGGGTTTCGGAGCGTCTGTCAACACTTATTTAGGATAGTGCGTAACTTTTGGATTACATGCTTTGTCGAAGTCAGTAGCATAAACTTAGACACAAAAAAGGACTGGGTATTCTTTCAAAGGATTGAAGATTAATATTACGCGTGCATACAAATAGCAGTTGTGGTCTACAATGGAGAAGTGAAGAGCATGCGTGGAACACTTACGAAGCCAGAAAAAGACATCAGTCGCTGGCAACTGTCGGTGTATCTGCTAATGTAGCACACGGTCGTTGGATTTACATTTGCGGGGCCATGAGACAATCTATCCACTCTTCGTATCTGATAGTGGATTGATTGACTAGGTACAGCATTTATCTTATTAATAAGATTCCCTTCTCTCCTAATACTGTCGGTGTATCTGCTAATGTAGCACACGGTTGTTGGATTTACATTTGCGGGGCCATGAGACAATCTATCCACTCTTCGTATCTGATAGTGGATTGATTGACTAGGTACAGCATTTATCTTATTAATAAGATTCCCTTCTCTCCCAATACTGTCGGTGTATCTGCTAATGTAGCACACGGTTGTTGGATTTACATTTGCGGGGCCATGAGACAATCTATCCACTCTTCGTATCTGATAGTGGATTGATTGACTAGGTACAGCATTTATCTTATTAATAAGATTCCCTTCTCTCCTAATACTGTCGGTGTATCTGCTAATGTAGCACACGGTTGTTGGATTTACATTTGCGGGGCCATGAGACAATCTATCCACTCTTTGTATCTGATAGTGGATTGATTGACTAGGTACAGCATTTATCTTATTAATAAGATTCCCTTCTCTCCTAATACTGTCGGTGTATCTGCTAATGTAGCACACGGTTGTTGGATTTACATTTGCGGGGCCATGAGACAATCTATCCACTCTTCGTATCTGATAGTGGATTGATTGACTAGGTACAGCATTTATCTTATTAATAAGATTCCCTTCTCTCCTAATACTGTCGGTGTATCTGCTAATGTAGCACACGGTTGTTGGATTTACATTTGCGGGGCCATGAGACAATCTATCCACTCTTCGTATCTGATAGTGGATTGATTGACTAGGTACAGCATTTATCTTATTAATAAAATTCCCTTCTCTCCTAATACTGTCGGTGTATCTGCTAATGTAGCACACGGTTGTTGGATTTACATTTGCGGGGCCATGAGACAATCTATCCACTCTTCGTATCTGATAGTGGATTGATTGACTAGGTACAGCATTTATCTTATTAATAAGATTCCCTTCTCTCCTAATACTGTCGGTGTATCTGCTAATGTAGCACACGGTTGTTGGATTTACATTTGCGGGGCCATGAGACAATCTATCCACTCTTCGTATCTGATAGTGGATTGATTGACTAGGTACAGCATTTATCTTATTAATAAGATTCCCTTCTCTCCCAATACTGTCGGTGTATCTGCTAATGTAGCACACGGTTGTTGGATTTACATTTGCGGGGCCATGAGACAATCTATCCACTCTTCGTATCTGATAGTGGATTGATTGACTAGGTACAGCATTTATCTTATTAATAAGATTCCCTTCTCTCCTAATACTGTCGGTGTATCTGCTAATGTAGCACACGGTTGTTGGATTTACATTTGCGGGGCCATGAGACAATCTATCCACTCTTCGTATCTGATAGTGGATTGATTGACTAGGTACAGCATTTATCTTATTAATAAGATCCCCTTCTCTCCTAATACAGTCTCCAGTCATTTCTCCTCAAGCTGAAAATCATGCCGAATCCCACCCGATTTTAATAGCGACAAATTGTGACAATCCAGTTTTGCAACGTTTCCGAGGATTCGTCCTTGATATTCCGAGTGAAATGTGTTCATCAGTAAGCGGAGAACTTTGGAAAAGATTTCACTTCTCCGAACGTACTTGACCGATTTCCATCTATGGCCCTCGTGTGTTTAACATGGAGTAAAAATCCTGTTCAGTGCATATATAAAATCTTGTGTTGTGAAATAGATATATTTTTTTTCGTAGTACCATCGTGCGAGTCAACTGGAAGCAGCTTTTAGGCCATCAAGGCGGCGTGTGGTTTTGAAAGCTGCCGGCCCCACACAGGCAGGAACTCATTTCACGGTTCTTGGAGACTCACATGGGAGCGCCCGACAAGGCACTCCCTTTGTTCTCCACAGGCTCGCACCCAGCTGAACCACACACAAGGGGTGTACGTTTCTTATAAATTCTCTCGTTATTGCTCAATTAACTATCCAAAGTTACTGCTCTGCCCTATTTATAAAATCCGTTCCTTATATGCCAGCCGGTAAAAGCACAATGTTTAATGGAAGTGAAGCTTTGACATAAGGGAAGGTTAAAAAAAGGAAATATGAAATTTGTTGCTGAAAGAAGAAAGTAAAATTCAATGTAACTATAGTATGACAAATAAACTCGCCGTGAGTGAAGTAATCAGCTTATTAAAGAAACTTAGAAAAAGAAGAAATAGTATTTTTGGTGTCTTATTTCAATTGGCCTTGTAGTCCGTAACCACCTAAGTTTAATCGGTAGTTCTTTCTGACAGATACTAGGTTCTTAAGTTCAGCAACAAAGTGTCCAGTGAAAGGGAATAACCCCAAACGATGACAAAGATTAGTGTGTGGAAGTCGATATTTAGGACGTAGACTCTAATGAGTACCTCAAATGAAGAGGTAAGTACAGGATCGGAAGAGATGAAAGATTGTATCAGATCAGTCGAGTGACTGACAAAAGGCGAGCAAAATAAGCTTGTATAAGGATATTGAAGAAAAAGTTATACCGGTGTACCAAAGAGATTAACTACGGAATAGTATTAATACACAGTGAGTAGGAAGGTAAATTTAATGAACATTCCTTCCTCTCAAACAGAGCTGACGCTACTCATTTACCGATGTGTGTAAAAATCTTGCACTATATGTTTCTTTGCTTTTTTTTTTTTTTTTTTTTTTTTTTTTTTTTTTTTTTTTTTTTTGTAACTGCTTTACGTCTCTTTTTAACATCGAGGTCTTTAGAGACGGGAAAGGATGGGGGGCAAGGATGGGGGGCAAGGATGGGGGGCAAGGATGGGGGCAAGGAATGGGAAGGAATTCGGCCATGGCCTTTTGAAGGAAGCATCCCGGCATTTGCCTGGAGTGATTTGGGGAAACCATGGAAAACCAAAATCTGGATGCCCGGACGGGGATTCGAACCGCCGTCCTCCCGAATGCGAGGCGAGAACGCTAACCGTTACACCACCCCGCTCGGTTTTCTTTGCTCATCAGCCCGATAAGTCAGTACTGACACATGCTTCCTTGATACCTTTCCTTTAACTGGTAATGCCATTATAAGTGGAGTGACAGGCAAAGCTTCGATTCAGCCACCGCTCACCTCTGTTCATATCTCTGCTGTCTGATCCACAGGGTGCGGTTTTGCCTTGCAGCAACGTATCCTGTTGTTATTGCGGCGTGCCACAATGACGTACACATGTCCCGCTGTAAGAGGGATTCCAGCGTTATGCAACTGCTAATAGAGGCGAAAAATTGTTATAGATCACGTCCGAAGTTGCAGAAATTTTAAACACCGTGCTGCACCGTCTCCTGTAATAATTAACTGTTTAGAAATTTACCCTGATAGATATACAAAATATTGTCTGTGCTTATCGCCCAAACTTCTCATAGGCAAAAAGTAATTATACGAGTCATTCTTGAATTACTCGCATCATCTTCATGGAAAGAGAACTGTTAATCTCCGAAATAAACAAAGTAATAACTGAGAGGGGAATAGGTTTTCTCAATATGTGGCCAATTAATAAGATTATAGCTATACTAATGAGAAATTGCTCTATCAAAAATCACGAAACATAGGATTATACGTCACAGAATCTAAGTGTTATTGCTTGGTAATGCATACTTTTTAGCACTTCAAATTTTCAGTGAAATTAAAGGAATACTACATTCACCATTTGTTCCAAATGAGATCGATATATTTTTAACTCAAATTGATCAGTATTTACCATGCTGAGTGTTTGGTCTTCTTGCAGGCTTCAAATTTTCCTGGCAACAGCTGATATTTTCCTTGTACTGTTGTACATTACACTGAAACGCATACTTAAAAGCCGCACATCTCCTGTGTGAAATGAAAGATTTTGTAATTCCTTTAGATTTTGACATAATGTCTTCTCGGCTTAAACAACATTAGCATATTGAAACAGAATTACTTAGGTGATTCCTACAGACTTTGACAACAATTTCTTCCTATACATAGCCTTTCTACGTTTCTTCGTTTTACGATTATAAATTTAATAATGAAATTGTGGTTATATTCTCAGTTTTCTTTAACTTGTTTTGAGATGTGCTAAATGAAAAAAGAAGTGTTTGTTTCTAGTGCAGTCGCCCATACAAAATTAAACAGTCTGAAATTTGTAGACTATTAAAAAATTTTCAATCAGAAATGATTGTACTTTTCACTTCATCATGGATCAAAGTGAAACGATAATGCTATCGCCTTCACTGGAGATTGCTTATCACAACCTCACACTATTTACGACGCAGCGCAATGTATTAAAGATATAAATTTTTGCTGGGCAAATTGAATCTCGTGGTTCTGATACAATTG
The DNA here is from genome assembly GCA_031002005.1 of Vandiemenella viatica. Lineage (NCBI taxonomy): Eukaryota > Metazoa > Arthropoda > Insecta > Orthoptera > Morabidae > Vandiemenella > Vandiemenella viatica. The sequence goes on from CM061920.1 coordinate 172,536,290, forward strand.
ATCAGCTGCTTAAATGTTTGGACAGTGGTTCGTCTAAATTATACTGCCATTAATAACGCACGAATGTCACAAGAAGGCGAGGAGAAGAGAAAAAATGGAAATAGTAAATCGCTGTTCCTTTTTTTTCTGTTATGGCTTTACGCCTCGACGACGTCGAGGTCATTAAAGACGTGAAATGACTGGAGACAAGGAATGGTAAGGAATTCGGCCATGGTCTTTTGAAGGAAGCATCCCGGCATTCACCTGGAATGATGTGGGAAAACCATGGAAAATCCAAATCTGGATGCCCGGACGGGGATTCGAACTCTCGTCCTCCCAAATGCGAGGCCAGAGCCTTACCGCTCAACCACCACGCTCGGTGCAATTCTGTTATTAAAGCGATAGGAACATCTGCGAATAAATATGCTAGTTATAGACCAGCCATCATATGATGTTGGTGAAACAAGCATATCAGTTGTTCTTTTCAGTCTGATTTTTTATTCCATTGGTATCACAGAGACCACCAGAGATGTACAAGATATCTAAAAAAATTATCTGGAATACAAGATACTAGTTGTGTTATTTATTTTTCATACTCTTGCAACAGATCCGTATGATCTTTCCTCTAAAACAAAAAATATAGTATTTAATAATACAAAAAGATGCTTGGAGAAAAGTGCGAGAGGTTTTTACCCAGCAATGGAACTGCTTTTCGGATTTCTTAAAAAAAAGAATACTTTGAAACATTATTTGAAATATTCTATGTGTCCCAGGTTGTTATACTATTTAGTTTTCATTTCACTAGATATAAAGAAATTTAATGTTTCTAATGGAAAAATTCATAAGTAAATATAGATAAGTAAACGATATTGTAAGTATACTATTATTTAATGTTTTATAAAAATAATTTTTCCATTAAATGCTTCAAGAAGTTTGTAGTAGAAGTAATATTACCCTTTATACATTGCGAACATACATTGCGTACTGCAGACATCTTCACGTTCATCAATCATCTTGTTTAATATCTTTAAAACAATGCTTTAAAATGAGTGGTCTATTTATATTAGTCTTGTCCTTGAAAACATAAACAATAAATTGGCTAAATCAAATTAAAAATTAGCACATGTTATGTTGGTAACGTATGCTACCCGTTGGAATCTGGTATCATATGAATAATGGAATGAAATTAACAAAATATACTAGCACTTCTATTAACTTCATTTTTTACTTAAATTGTCCATTATACATACGGGATCCTTCTCTTTATGATGCCGTAACATAAAACATAAACTCTTTACTTTCAGCTTCCCTAGTTACATTAGGTATGTTGTTGGTAAGTAAACTAAAGTTTTTCTTCATCCGTATAACATTAAACTTGCGAGCCTAATGTGTATTGGTCTTATTTAATGAAAGATAAATTCAGAGTAAATATTTCAATCACGAAATTAATAGGCAAAACCAACCTAAAATATATCCATAAGGTCGAAGTTTCTGTAGTCGAGTGGGGAGGGTGTCAGATTATAGTCAGATGCTTAACGCAGAACTGCTAACCTCTATATGAAGTTTCACGCAAGTATGCTGGTATCATCGTGTTTATGGAAATACAACTGGGAATTGTATGTTGAAAGTAGCAGAAATGGTTTTAGTGATTGGGAAAGTGTAATCTGTTTGAAGTCTAGGAACTGAAACATTGCTCTATTTATCGTGCATTGCGAAAGTACATAGGCATATTATCTTCTACCACCCTTTCATAAACCAATGATGTCCATGCCGATATCGTGTCATTCAGAGGAGTATGAACCTAAATTCATGCAGTGCGTATTTTAGACCAAACAAGCACTCACAAAAAATTTATTGCTCTCAATGTCATAACCTGCTTGGTTACCGAGAACAGCGGTTACGATTGGGACCACAGTAATTCATTATTTGTAATGTAAACAGCTTTCAGATTGTTACGTTAGACACAAACAAATTATTGGTAATAGTTCCTCTGCGTGGCTGTTCTCTCACAAACAGTGTACTTGAAGCGTCTCCTTTGTACTGAATGCAGATTTTTAACATATTCATGTTGGCTTTAACGAAACAAAAGGACGAAGAGGAATTTCGTTAACTTTTGAGAGCAGCTTATTTCTACAGGGATCGCGTGCTGGGTACTATTTGCATAGCAATTCTGAAGGCCAGCGACCCGCTTCAAGGGCGATCGATGCCAAAAGCGGAACTAGACGCTTCATCAAGAAGCTATTTTCCACCCAAAGCACTCGTCGTTTTATCTCACTACAAGCAGAAGGGGAGCAGAGGTAGATAAGATAGGCCTCTCACATCCCTGCCTTAAAAATAGATGCATAAAATGTTATGTTCGTATAAAATATCAACCAATGACTCGATCTTTCAGTGCTGACGATTCAAAATAAATCTATAAATACGATAAGTAGTTTAATATTCACTCTTATGCTTTTAAATGACCATTTGTTAATTTGAACATACAGTTATTTATGCACATTCTAACGTTTGTATTTCACTAACTTCACTTAGGCTTTTTCTCATTTGATTCATATTCAATTGAGAACAGGCAAACATATGAGGAGCTTTCTAGCTGTGTTAAAATCACCCCTGACCAGGTCAGACTGCGAACTACTACCTTCGGATCATGATAGTGCTACATGGGGCTGGCTGTTCTGGTATCCAAGTGTTATGCCGACGCCAATTATTCTACGTCAGGGACAATCCATAAAATACGTGACACGAATTTCTTAATGTTTGGAGGTGCTCCTTCCTTGTCATAAGTGGTCACATAAACGTGAATCCACCTTCCCCTGGTGTGACGTCACAGATTTTTGCAAATTTAAGTTTAGAAATTACTAAATTAAAACAGCATTTCCCAAATTATTTATAGTATATTTCTATTAAAAAATATTTTTTACCATAAAATCAACAATGAATCAGACATCTTAGAAAATTGACAAAACAAATAAAATTAACGATATGAATGACTTTGAACCCGTTCCTTTATTTTATTTATGACTGGCTTAGAAGTCACTTAGTTTTCGATTTGGATAATGTTGGGAACATTCGATGTTTCAACAACTTCATCCAACCATATATAATTGTCATCGTTTATCAAACAAAGAACTTCCCTGTAACGTCTAGATCAAGGTTCCCCAAACTTTTTATCCCGTCGACCCCTTCACAGGATATCTGCCTTCTTTTAGACCCCCAGATTAAGAATTCAGTAAAAAAAATTAAAATATTTTTGGCATTTTTAATGTGAAGCAATAAGGAGGTCTGCATAACAACGAAATAATTTACAGTTCCCATATTTTACAAAATCCACCCAATAACATTAACAGAAAAAGAAAATAATTTCCACCGTTATTATAATCTCTAAAAATAATAACAGAATTATGGATACAAGGAATAAATTTCGAAAGCAGTTCTGCCAAATAAAACGGATAGTTCTTCCACTGTTTTAGCTTGTCACATAGCGATGGATCTAATTTTCTAAGAATCCCTTCAGATGAGCCTCTGCAATCTATCACCTACCCACAACCACTTTTACTCAGCGTAAAAAAGTAATCATCTACTTCACGTAACTTCGGATACAGACGGGAATTGAGAGGATGAGCTTTAATATTATTTACTGACCTGATTTTTATTGGAACATTCCTATTTTTTCCTAGACAGTTTAATTGTCCCCCTTTAGTATTAATCGACCCCCTTTCGACCTCCGTGTATTAATCGACCCCTGGAGAACTATTGTCGACCCCAAGGGGTCGATATCGACCACTTTGGGGACCCCTGGTCTAGATGCAATTCTTTGAGGACAAATCTTCGTAATGGACAAAAGCTTTTGTTGTTTCTTATATGATTGCTTGTGTTGGTTAGTGGCTTTGTATGATGAAAGAAATATGCCAAAGATGTCACACGATCGTTTAAATAAGTATGCAGAAATCATATTTTGTCAAAGACTCAAAGGCGGTACTGGTCTTTCGGTGTATGTCAAAGGCGGCCGACGTCTGACACCATAGGTACAGTGAGCGTGAATCCGCTCGGTCGCCATGTGCCAAAAAGTGATACAAATTATGCATGTGACGTCACGACGCTAATGACTCATATATTCTCCCTCTCCCTTGTCACACTTTGTTGATCTCCTCCCTCCAAGGGTGTAGCCAGGATTAGCTTCAGGTTGGGGCAAAAACAAGGACATTTAATAAAAATACTTGTTAAAAAGAGTCCCATACTGGCTACGCCCACGCCTCCCTCCCCATTTACTTGTGACGTAAATTTTGGATCGCCCCTCATATATTCGCAGAAGGTCATAAGAAATTTAGTTGGATAAAAATTGTGATCACCAGAGTATCGAAGAAATTCTTGTTTCACAATATACCGATACAATCGACGTCTGTGTTCAAGGTTGAGAATATTTCTGACCACCTCAATATTATGACGTTGACCAATCAATGAATAGTAAATTTTAAGTTCTGTATTTTAACTTTTGTGAAGATAATTTTTTTTTATTTTATTTCCTGATTTTACACAACCTACAATCTTGTTACCTAAAATAGGCCTTTAGTTTCTACAGTTTTTATTCTTAAAACAATTTACTTTTTTTAAAAATATATCTGGATAATTATTCTTAAGGATTTAATGGATTTAAGTATTCTAATAGTTAATCTACTAATTATTGTAATAATTAATATAGCAATTAATCTACCAACTAATCTACTAATTAATGCAGAAGTAAATGAAACAAATAGCTGAATGAGGGTTTGACCACTATGTTTAATATGAAAGGGGTAAACGATAGGCCTATATTCAAACATTTTAATTTAATTTAATTGCAAAGGAGCTCAGGCTCCGGTGGCAATTTCCCTACACACCCATCTTCCCCCTATCCTGCACCTACCTAAATTTGCCCTCTAAAATTTTTATCTTTAAATTCTTTCAAAGTTTTCGGTAAATTATTCATCATTTCTCTTGGTAACTCATTACAATCCCTGACACCCTTAACTAAAAAAGAGAATCTTCCCACACCCTTGTGCCTGAAATCGAGTGCCAGCTTGTGGTCATGGTCATCTTTCCCCTTCCAGGGGTTTTTGGAAGTTTAAGGAAGGTGCCTCCCTTCAAGGCTAGTTTAAGTTGATCAAAAATAAGTAAAGAAGAATTAGATAACAGTAGGTATTAAGAGTTTCTGCAATAGAACTTTATGTACAAACTAGGAAGACCACCAAGTTGATTCTAAGTAGGTATTACACTAATTACTGTAGAATTTTAGCCAAAGTAATTAAAGAAGCTAAGAATTTGGCTATAAACTGGGAGATTAGCAGATCAGACTATAAGGTTAAAAGTGTTTGGAACATTAGTAAAAGAGAAACCAATGTATACCCTGAACAGAAATCTATGATACATTACATTAATTTTCCATGGATCCCAGTATAAGAGACTAGCTCTGTAGGATGTGGAAAGTTGTCAATTTACAGATATACTATTGCATAGCAAAATAGATAAATACACACCATAAGAAGTGCAGTCATAGACAATTATTATGTAATGTAGTCTTCACGGGTTTTCCGCCGTATGTTGTTGAAATGCGACAACGAGCTTTCGGCGGCAAACCCGTGAAGACTACATTTCATCGATACGCCGTGAAAGCCTTCAATCTCACAATTATTATATAGATGCCTTAGAAATAAATTCTTCAACTGAGAAGGAGTTACCAAGCATGGTGGGAGAGCGGTTAGCACTCTGGCCTCGCATTCGGGAGGACACCGGTTCTAATCCCCGTCCAGGCATCCAGATTTGGGTTTTCCATGGTTTCCCCAAATCACTTCCTTCATGGCTAAATTCCTTCATGTTCCTTGTGCCCAGCCCCATGCTGCCTCTAATGACTTGACATCAATGAGGTGTAAAGCCATAAGCAAAAAACAAAGAAGGAGTTGTCAGTTAAAAATTCTTTCTATTTTTTCCTGAATGTAATCTTATTACCTGCTGGCCATTTAAGATGTCTGGGAGCTTATACTGAAGATATATATCCTTGAATATTGAACTCCTTTTTGAACAAATGACAATGACTTGTAATCCTTGTGAAGATTATTTTTACTTCTAGTTGTAAGAACCTTAGAATTTTGGCAAATTCTAGTTTTGCTTAGGCTGGACTTAGAAATTTCGAGAAGAGTAGTCAACTTTAAGGAATTTCCCTGTAATCGTTCCTACAGTAACAATTCATCATAAAAATTATTTTAAAGTGTATTTACCATATCAGGAAACGTTTAGTTTAGGAGATATTCCGGTTTGTTTAAGCTTTGAAACACGTGATCGGAAAAGTAGAAATTCTAAGATTTGTAATATCTTTAAATCGAGTAAAGCGACAGCTGAACTTTTATCACCAGCTATAGTCAGCATTGTTCCCGATATTTTGGTAATAAAATTAAGTAATTCGGCAAAGTTTTATTAGCAATTTTAATTAAGAGAAAATAATGAGCTTTTTAACTAAAAGGAATATCAATTTGAAATTTATATCAGTAGATAGCCCTAATTAAGACGATCCTGAATGTATAATGGTTTTAGTAAAAAGTTTAAACATTTGTCTAGTAATTAAGTTTTTGAAAATAAATTGTCGCGGATTGTTGTTGACGCGCGTAAAAATCCAGAACACTTAGGGATTTTCCCCGATCGCATTAGAACGTGTCACTACGCGAAGGTTAAATAAGATATTTAAAACTAATCACTTAAACATACTCACTAAATATCCGTTGATCTTCTATTAAATAGGTCTAAACACTATCGGCCTTTATTTGCTTTTTATCCTCTTGTTTATTGAATTTGATGGGTCATATTTTGGCTAGGCCGCAGCAGAAAGTTGTGTTTCGGCTGTGACGTCATTGAACCTATATAAACTCGTGCTTACATGTAACCGCATCTTTATCCTTTTTCTTGGAGTGTTATGTTTGAATAGTCTGCGCAAGTTTGGTGTAGGAACGGGAGGAAACGGTTAGATGTTCGCGCCATTGGGTCAGCCATGTTGGTACTTTGGTGTGATGGCCTGCGAGGATAACTGTTAACATGAACTTATAAATTTATAAAAGGGGTCGGTCGGTGAATTTCTCTCCACAACCTGCAATATTTTGGAAAAGTCTGTTCGATTGTCTACTCCACTGTGTAATGCTATTTTTGAACTTGTGATTCCTTTTAAGTAAACTTCAAATTTTTCGAGTAAAGTGGACTTGTGATTTCATAGTAGACAGTAGACCTTTTCTAAATTTGTGGTTGGAACAAATTTAGTGGCGACCTTCAAGCATTAAGTTGAGTTTCTGTCAGGCTACATGGTCAAATTAAAATTATTTTGTAAAATTTCAATAGAACTTTGAACCCACGTGAACTATTGGTTAAGGCCCTAAAGCGATACTACAGCCCCGGTATGCGCATGGGTTCTTACATAGTGCCATAATTCTGTATTTTACTGTTTGTTTCAAATAGAGTATTTGTGACTACAAAGGGCATTAATGTGTTAGCTTCTTAAATAGATCTCTCCATGAAGTGCTAACCCCACACATAATTCTTATTTACTCACTTTTAGGCCCTGAATAATTTATGAACAGAATTTCCCCAGAATATTATTGCATATGACATTAATGATTAAAAATAAGCAAAATAATCTAGTTTCCTCATATGGAGATTTCCTATTGCTAAAATTGTAAATGTGCACTCAATCGCCTCAGTAAGCCAGAGAAATGCACCCTCCAATTTAAATTATGGTCAATATGCAAACCTAGAAATTTCACAGTTTCAACCTCTTGAATGGAATGGCCTGCAAATTTTATGCCTGTATTTGTTGGTATTCAATATACTGAATTTTATCAAAATCTAAGGATAAGCCATTAGGTGTAAACAATTAATAATAAAGTCAATGATGTAATTTGAAATATATTCGGTAGAGAAATATATTTTTATTTCCTATGCTAGTGTCATCCGCAAACGGGAGAAATTTTGAGTTTTATATGTCATGCAGGGTAGATCATTTATATATATTAAAAACAATAATGCCTCAATATAGAACCCTGAAGTACTCCAGATCTGACATTTTACTCAGAAAACAGTGAACCACTTAACATAACATTAAAATGTTCCAGTGAGACTTTTTGTTTCCTATTCAAAAGTACCAGTAATAAATAATTCTTAACATGAATAATAAACTTGTAAACAACCTCTCTTGCATAGGATTTGCTTTTAGTAACTACTTTTTAATGGTTGCTAGAAAAATAAAAGGATTATTAATTACTGTTATAGATGCTGTAAAAAAATTTAGATCCTTTTCATAAAAAACAGTATCTGTCTCTCTGTATCCCATCAGTCAAATGAAATACAAAAAACTATTATATCCCTTAAAAATAAAAAGTCATTTGGTTACGATGAGGTTTTCTACCATATATTGAAATGATGTAGCACCAGCTTTAGCATAGTAATCAATCATTGTTGTAATAGTTATTTTGAAAAATATATCTTTCCTAACTCACTCAAAAATTTATTAATCAAACCACTTTAAAAGAAGGGCAGTACCGGTACTTCTAAGACTGTGAACTATAGACCCATATTACTTCTATCGGCATTTTCAAAGAACTTCTAAATACTAATGTACAGAAGAATGTATACACATCTACATAATAACATGAAAGGTACTACCGGTAAGTGAAGTGCAATTTGGTTTTTGGCAAGATGTTTCATCAGAGTAAGCAATTTTGTTTTTTATAGACAACATATTAGAAGCATTGCATAAGACATTAAATTCCATAGGAATCTTCTGTGATCTGACTAAGGCTTTTGACTGTGTTGTTCATACGGTTCTCATGGGGAAATTAGAGCACTGTGGTATTAGTAGTAGGCCAGAACTTTGGCTTAAATCACATTTAGAAACTAGAAAGCAATGTGTATCCGTGAAGGCTGTTAATATAAGAGATGTTATAAATTCAGTTTGGGGAAATAGTTAAATGTAGCATACCTCAGGAATCAATTCCTGGCCCTCTGTTGATCCTAATTTACATCAGTGACCTCCCATGCATTCTAGGTGAGAGTGAATATACAGAACTTTTTGCAGAAGATACTAGTGTATCTAGTACACTCAGTACAAAATCTTGAAAACACAGTAAATTATCAGGTGGTTTAATGCAAATAAATTAATATGTAATACCAGTATAGAAAAGACACAAATACTTCCAAGTTGTTACAAAAAATAATGCTGTAATGTGATGACTGAAGGAAAAGCAACAATGAAGTTAGTTTCAAAACGTTCCTGTCTGTATATACACAACAATATAACTGGGAGCAACATATTCATTAACTTCTTAAAAACTAAATTCTGCAACATTTTCATTGAGGAAAGTAGCTGGAATAGCTTGTACAGAAACTAGGAAGTTGCTATATTTGCATATTTTGACTCCCTGCTCACTTATGGCATTTCTTTCTGGGAAAACTCTTCACAAGCAGAGAAAGAATTTAAGTCATAAAAATGTGCTCTAAGGATTATTTTGGATACAAATTCATGACATGTGCAGAAATCCAGGTGTATGTACACTGGAAGCACAATACATATACTCCCTTCTAACTTTTGTAGTAGAAAATACTGAAAAATTTAATCTTAATGCAGACATAATAACTGTAATACTAGGAATAAATATAACAAAGATTTTAAGTAACTGGTTTAGTGAGAGCATTAGGGACAATGAATTAGAAATGGGAAGGTCTAACTAGCAGAACAAGCTTAACAACACAAATAGAAATAAAAAGACCAAAAAATCTGAAATTCATCCTGAGGATATCATGAAGGAAATAAGAAAGCTGAAAAAACCTGAAGGGGCTGATATAGATAATATTATTACATATATCTTAGAGATAGCCGGATGTGACATAGTACTTTATCTTGAAATATTATTTAAATTGAGTCTGGTTACTTGCTGCTTACCACAGGACTGGATAAGTGCAACAGTAGTGCATGTACATAAAGGAGGGGTGAGAAATAGAGTAAAAAATTACAGGCCAATCAGTTTGACATCAGTGGTAGGTAAATTAATAGAGAAATTGATATGTAACCGCATCAGAAATATATGTCAGGAGCGTAAGTGGTTTTCAAGTAGACAACATGATTTTAGGAAAGGATATTCATGCGAATCTCAGTTGGTGGGATATATACAAGATATTTGAGATGAAATGGACAAGGGAGGCCAAATTGATAGTGTAGCACTAGATCTGTCAAAGGCGTTTGATAGAGTGATCCATAAAATGGTAGTAAATAAGGTAAAAACTATTGGAGTGGATGAGAAAGTGATTTGCTGGGTAGAATAATTTTAAAAGGTAGAAAACAGAAAGTTAGGGTAGGAAAAGAAGGGGAAGAAAATGGGAGTGCTACAGGATAGTGTATTGGGATCATTGCTATTAATTATTCTAATGAATAATTGTGTTGATAGTTTACTACAGAAATTAGATTGTTTGCAGATGATATAACGATATATAAAAGGATCAAAATGGTAGAGGACTGTAAACAGACGCAGGGTGATCTGGACAAGATATTTAGTTGAATTGGTGAACATGGGATGAAGATAAATGTAAAGAAGAGTCAGCATATTAGATACAGAAATAAAAAACCAACGGTTGATTGTGATTATAAGATGGGGAAAGAATTGCTTGTTGAAGACTTGAAATGTAAATATCTTGGCATTACATTTGATAAAGCTTGGCAGGACACATTGGTCAGGTAGCAGGAAAAGGTTTCAAAATTCTGTACTTGTTAGAGAGAGTGATGAGGGGATGTACGAGAGAAGTAAAGGAATTGGGTTACAAAACTGTGGTCAGACTATTGCTTGAATATGGTAGTGTAGTACGGGACCCACTTCAAATATAAGAGTTGGAGAGTGTGCAAAAAAAAGTTCTGCAAGATTTGTTTCTGGAAATTACTGTAGAATGCAATCAATAACAGATATGATAAAAGAGCTGGAATTGGATTCATTGAAAGACAGGTGGGTGAAGAGGGTCATGGGAGTGTAAAAGCCATATATTGGTGATGAGGCGTGGAAAGATATTGGTCTAAGAATTAAAAGTAATGCGAGGAAGGAAAAAGATGACCATTACCACAAGCTATCACTCTATTCCAGGCACAAGAGTGTATGGAGATTCTCTTTTTTGGGTAAGAGTGTCAGGGATTGGAATAAGTTGCCAAGAGAAATGATGAATAATTAACTAAAAATGTTGAAAGAATTTAAAGTTAAGATATGCAGAGGGCAAAGGTAGGTGGGTGCAGGAAAGGGGGAAGATAGGTGTGTTGAGGAAATTGCCACTGGAGCTTGCGCTCCATTGCATTTTAATATATATATTTTTTTAAATTAAAATTTATAAAATATTCACAAAGATTACAAGTTATTTAAACAGAAAGAGATAGCATTCACTGGAGCTTCTTTATTCAGTGTCCTGCCACAGGAAATAAAATGTTATCTTTGAAAACCTAATAGCTTTAAATCCAGACTGAAAGAGAGTTTTCTTCAGAACCCATTTTACTCTGTGAAATAATTTTTTTTCTTGGAATTTGTTAACTAGAGATGATGGAAATTTTTTTCTATGTTTGGTGTATAGAAAGGGAGGTGTCAAAGTTATTTTCAGTCATTAAGATGGTGTGTGATTTTTATGTACTGAAACTGCTAACAGATGCAGCAATTAGATTGTCTGGAAATTGTATTTATGCACAGCAATAACCAGTGGATTTTATGTATGGGCAATGAGGAATAGAAATTGTTTATACTAATGGTATGCTCAGTAACTAAATGATTATCTACAGTTGGTAACATGATTGGTTTGTTAATAGTCATATGCAATGTTCTACATACCGGTAATGGATCCATGAATTTGAGCTGGAGAAATACTTGAGGCTCCCGCCCAGGGCAAGTGCCCCTGTTTGCCCCTCCCTGGATCTGGCACTGCCACAAACTGAAGACTATTCTTACGTGAAACCAACTGAAAATATCTAGTCTACCTAAATCATTTTAAAATGCTAGTTACATTTTCCTGCTTTTTTTTCCTATCGCTTAAAGTATATTTTTGGTGCAACCATTTGGAATCATTGTTAGATGTGATTAGATGAACAAAATGTTCAGGAAGGTGGATGAAATGATTAGGGCCCTTCAGGATCAGCATATAAAGATGGAAAAGATACTTGATGGGATTATCAGGATGGATGAAAGGGCTGGTTGGTAGCTGGCAACAGGTCATAGGAGCGATAGGATTAGCATGAAGAAGATACCAGATACCTCACTTATTGTGAGGAGAAATATGTATGGCATATTACTAGAGTCAAATGCGGAAGAGTCTCAGTTAGAGGTAGGATGCCTTTAGGAAAAGAGGCTTGGGAGGAAAAAATAGGAAGAAAAGGTTAGCCATGAGCGAGTTGTAGGTCCTCTTCTGCAGGATCAGTTAGACATAGGTTAGCAGGTCCCAATTTTTTTCAAACCCGGTGCAATGTTATGACTGGTATATAGGATCACTATGTAGTGATTTCACTAAAGAGGATGGAGTAGTGTTAGTGGGAAGTGTGAGCAATAGTATTGATTGGAACATGAGTTATAGAATAGAAAGTGACCTAAGGAATGTGATGAAGGAGGCATAGCATACCAGGGTGGAACTGATGCGGGTCTTGAGTTGCCGTGATTGGCCACAATTGAATCACGCTGTGAGCTAGGTAAACATTGAGACTGAGGTGCTTCTTGGGAAAGGCATTGCTTCTGCCTTGAGGGTTGGGCCTGTGAACACCATTGGTAGGGTGGATTTCACTAGGCATGGCCTACACCTAAATAGAAGGGGGAAGGGAGTACTTTCTGAATTGTTAGCTAAAGCTGTAAGGGAGCCCACTTCCAGCTATGATGGGGTCAGAACTGTATATTTTTTAGATTAGAGGCTGCTGATGAGGGACATACAAATAAGTTATCAAGGGGATATTGATTGTAGATGCACAATGGGGAAAAAATTCAAATCACAAAGAAATAGGTTTAGCTGTTGAAATAATAATGGATGATGGTACAACTGGAAAGACAAAGGTTAGTGCTATAAATACCACAAAGCCAAAAATAAGAGTGTTTTTGGTGAACTGTATAAGTATCTTGAACAAAGTAATAGAGGTTAGTAGAGTTACATGAACCACATGTGATTATAGGGTGGAGTCTTGGTTAAAAGAAAGGTTTTCCTTGACAGCTATAGAGTGTACTACAGAGGTACAGGAGTAATTGGTGGAAGGGTATTCTTACTGGTTAGCAAAGTTTACCATAGTTCTCTAGTGTTCATAGATCATGGCCATGAGTTACTAGGGGTTGATTTTTGGGGTGATAGAAAAGAAAAAATTCAGTGCTTACTGTTGTGGAAGAATGAATGATGAAGATGAGGTTCTTGGATATAAACAAAATTAATATTCACAGTTCAGAGGTGAGTGTAGAATGGTCATTAATGGTGAGGACTTAAACTTACCAGGTGTCAACTGGGTCAGAAATAAGATAAATAACACAAGGGCACAGAGATTTGCAAATACCTTAGTAGCTGGAATTTACATGTGACTATTGGTTATTTTTCAAGGGATAAGTTTCCATAGAATTTGAAGTTGTATAAGCATTAGAAACACAAAATATGTGAGTAATAAGTCAGCAGTTATGTTTTTGGTATGAACCATTTGTGAATAAATATTTTAAAATTGAGTATTTGCATGCAAGAACTCTAAAACAATCCTCAGCATATAAAGTTTTCTACTACCATGTATTTTTCAATTTTGTGCTATATTCATTTTTTTTTGTGCCTTCCTCCATTTTGCTTCAGTAAACCATAACATTTATACAGTTTTTATGAAGAAGTAACAACTAAGTTTTCTTTTCTCAGAGAAGCACAGCAACAGAGCAAGATACAGGAGGAATGATTACTGTGGCAAAAAGGAGTGCATCGAATCAGGTAATTATCAACAGGTCAGTTGTAACCTACTATTTTATTATATATTGCTTGCTGAAATGAATGGAATTTTTTGAAACTATAATTAATTGAATATGTTTTTAATATGAAAACATATGGCAGACTCTGAAACCACAATCTTCCAATGAACTACATACATTGTAACTAAGTAATCAACATATCCAGACTCCCTCATGGCCTCAATCTCCAATAAGACCCATACAATAGATTCAACACTTATTATCATTCATACACATACATATAGTTTATAAGTCTTAAATTTAATGTTTTATATCAGCATTTGTATCATCTCATGGTTACTACCTTGGTGATATTCTCTCACTTCCTTTGATACTATGATCGATTCAATATTTTCTTGACTCCCTCCACCACCACTCCATCCTCCCTGGCTTTGCTACTTAGTTTCACTATTCACTTAGTGGGTGTGGAGTGATCACTTCTAACTTCATTGCTAACTGTCTCATGTACTTGTAAGAATAAGGTTAAATACTGAAGTATCATGCTACATCTTTTTGTGTTCATCGATCCCAACCACTGTCATTTGTGGTAGGTGCTGGGCTGAATTTCCTATCTTTCCATTGTTTCATTGCATCAAAGCACTTTCCTACTCACTTCCCAACTGGTTCATCTCTGGCTCAGTCATGTGGTGAGTATCAGTGGGTACACATCTGATCCCCTTACCATTTGTCCTATGTATTCATGATTAAGGTTTAGACCAAAATATTGTAAAGGGTGTTCATGTTTTTGTGTTAATTCTGGTCCTCATGCTTCTTTCAGTGGTAAGTGATAGGTTTACTTCCCCTATTCTTCCTTATTATCTTTGTCCTTAACATGTACAGGGTCATTGTGTATAATTTACATTTGGATATGACACAAAGGATAAATAAAATCTCTAATGACCTCAATGTCGATAAAGTTTAAAGCCACAAGAAGAAGACAAATAAAATACTACTACTACTATTATCAGAAGTATGGGTTAGGATCGTATACATATTTTGCAATATGAAGGCAGAGAATTTACACTGGGCCACACTGAGCCATCAGACCTGATTTAGAATCGTGCACTGGACATTGCAATCCTGCAGTAGGAGTATTTTCACCAGCTCCCAATAAATTACTTTTGTGAAATTTTGTATGTCTACATAATATATTAAGATTATTCGCATTTGTTAGATTCAACTTCTGTGAATACATTAAAGCACAGTAGACTGTTGATAAGCCAAATGCCAATTATCCAAACACACTTCTTTATTTTGTTGTTGAATGTTCACTATTTTACAGAAATATAAACTTTATTTATATATACAGTGGAGTACACCCTTGTACTTGTTATGTTGAAAATTTACATTAACAAAGAAATAGGTACAATATCTTTAATATTCAGACATGGAGATTACTACCGAAGTATCACAGCAGAATCGTCATGATGTTGAATTTTCATTATAATGATGACATGGCAACAATTACAAGTGTATTAATCAAATATTCCACTTACTTTTTTCAGGGATTGCACTGCTTTGATTGATGGATTAGTACCGACGTTTCGGTGCCCCAACCTGGTGCCTTCATCAGGGTTTC
This sequence comes from Vandiemenella viatica, assembly GCA_031002005.1. Classification (NCBI taxonomy): domain Eukaryota; kingdom Metazoa; phylum Arthropoda; class Insecta; order Orthoptera; family Morabidae; genus Vandiemenella; species Vandiemenella viatica. The sequence continues at coordinate 172,551,827 of CM061920.1, forward strand.
CAGAATCGAAATATCACTTGTGATGGTTTTCACACAACTCCGTCGCTGAGCTAATTGTTTTGGTTACCGGCAGCAGATGTCAACTGTTCCAGAGAACTTGTCATTGGAGGTTTTGTGTTGCGAATGTCCACGAGTGCACGTTTCCATGTTTCACTTAAACCGCCGTCTTTATTGAAATTTTTGGGATGTTTCAAAATTTCTATTGATTCCCTTATTTTCCGTTCTAGAAAACCTTTGGGTTGTACTATAACTTCTGTCTTCTCCCATTGAAATTTATGGTCTTCTTCTATCTGATGTTCTGCTACAGCTGATTTTGTTGTATGATAAGTCTTGCGAGTACGACAATGTTCTTTTAGTCTTACAAGTAACCACTTGGGAAGTTTCGCCAATATACACCTTTCCAAATTGGCAGGGTATCTTATATACTCCACTTGCTTGTAATGGTGGTCTGCGATCCTTTGCTGATCTTAAAATGCCTCTTATTTTGTTGTTACTACTAAAGACTGGTTGAATATTGACCTTCGTCAGCACTTTTCCAATTCTGTCAGTGACTCCTTTTATGTAAGGTAAAAAAGCCTTCTTCTTTTGTTCTGTTACCTCTCCAGTACCTCTTTATTGTTCCTCTTGTTACTGCTTAAGGCACTGCCTATCATCCGACTACTATACCTATTCTTCCGTAGGACCCAGTGTAGGTGTTTCCTTTCTTCTTGTATGTGCTCTTTATCTGCTACTCTTTCTGCTCTACAAAATAAGGTATGATCAGAGCGCTTTTTTGAGCTAGTTGGTGATGTAGATAGATAGATAGATATGTTCCACTTTGATCCCATGTGAGAATAATCTCGGGGATGTGGAACAGTACATACACTTATTAGTAATGTCAATATTACTATATAATTGATAATATTATTATATATTGACAACAAGTTAGCAACAACCCATTAGTATAACCAATATCTCCTGTAATCTACAAATACAATCCCAAGTTAATTAATACTTAATATGTGGAACAGTGTATACACTTGTTACCAGCATCTAATAACCAGTTATTTTCTTACCAACCAGTTACCATGATAAATTTCACTGTAATTTGTGACTACATATTATATTATGTTAGTTGCTATTCATGTGGAACAGTACACACACCTATTAGCAATATCAATTATATCACCAACAACTTATAAGCAGTCAATTACTTAAAAACCTGTTAGTATGATCATTTTTCACAGCAGTTTTTGAGTGCATGCTATCCCATGTTAGTTACTATATATGAGTGAAATTTTGTGGACAGTGTAATTAGTTCATTTGTCAAAAGTTTAAACAGAAAGAAAATCATATATCATTTTAGTAATTGTGGATAATTTTGTCACCTTCCCCTTCCATACACCATATATACTATTTTATCAGTCATTCTTAGTTACCAAATTCCAAGAAGAAAATTCTTTCACAGAGTAAAATGGGTTCTGAAGCAGAAACTCTTTCAGTTTGGGCTTAAAGTAGTTGGGTTTTTGTAGATAACTTTTAATTTCTGTTGGTAATACATTGAATAAGGAAGCTCCAGTAAATGTTGACACTCTCTGTACAATTGACAGTGATTTGTAATCCTTGGGAATATTATATTTATTCCTAGTATTATGGCTATGTATGTCAGCATTAAGATTGAAGTGTTCAGGATTTTCTACTACAAATTATAGTACGGAGTATACATACTGTGCTGGCATTGTTAGTACACCCAGGTTTTTAAATAGATTTCTGCACGATGTCTGTGGGTTTGCTCCACAAATAGTTCTTATAGCACACTTTTGCAATTTAAATACCCTCTGTGCTTGTGACGAGTTTCCCCAGAATCAGATGCCATAAGTGAGCAGGGAATGAAAATATGCAAAATATACTAACTTTCTGGTTTCTATGTTAGCTATTCTAGATATTACCCTAAGTGAAAATGTTGTAGAATTCAGTTTTTTAAGAAGTTGTTGAATATGCTGTTTCCAGTTCAATTTGTTATCTATATATACACCCAGGAATTTTGTGAAACTGCTTTCATTGATTGCTTTTCCTTCTGATATCACATCATAGCTGTCCTTTGTTTTATTTTTTGTAACAAACTGAAGTAACTTGTGTCTTTTCTACATTAAGTATTAGTTTGTTGGCATTAAACCACCTGTTAATTTTCTTTATAGCATCATTTGCTGTGTTTTCGAGGTTTTGTGCTGATGGGTCTTTCAATGATATGCTGGTATCATCTGCAAAGAGCACCATGTGTTCACTATCACCTAGTATATGTGGGAGATCATTTATATAGATCAAGAACAGCAGAGGGCCAAGAACTGAACCCTGAGGCACACCACATTTAACTATACCCCATTCTGAGTTTATAACATCTCCTGTATTAGCATCTTTCAATGATACACATTGCTTTCTATTTTCCAGGTATGATTTAAACCAAAGTCCTGGCTTACCACTAAGTCCATAGTGGTCTAATTTACCTAGTAGAATCTCATGATCAACACAGTCAAAAGCCTTAGCAAGATCACAGAATATACTTAGGGAATTTAATTTTTTATGCATTGATTCCAGTATGTTGTTTACAAAAGCAAAAATTGCTGAATCTGTTGAAACGCCTTGTCTAAAACCAAACTGTACTTTACTGAGTAGGTCATTCTTTTGTAGATGTGCATACACCCTTCTGTACATTGCTTTTTCAAAGATTTTTGAAAATGCTGGTAGAAGTGATATCGGTCTGTAATTTTCAATCTTTGAGGTATCACCCTTTTTATAAAGCGGTTTGATTATTGACTTCTTGAGTGAGTCAGGAAAGATACCTTCTTCAAAAGAACTATTACAAATATGACTAATAACTCTACTAATGCTGGTGTTACATTGTTTCACTACATGGGTTGAAACCTCATCATAACCAAATGACTTTTTATTTTTGAGGGATTTAATAATTTTTTTCAATTTCGTTTTGACTGGTGGGAAATAGAGACATAGGTGCTGTTTTTGGTGACAAGGATTTAAGTATTGCTATAGCATCCATATTCCCAATATATTTTCCTTTTATTTTTTCTGAAACTGTTTACATAAGAGGGGTCATTTACAAGTTTATCATTAATGCTTATAGATATAGGTTTATGTTCAAGGGATGATACAGTTGTTTCTCTTTTAATAATGTTCCAGACACTTTTTATCTTATTATCTGAGTTACTAATCTCATCGTTTATGGCCAAACGTTTAGCTTCTTTTATTACTTTGGTTAAAATTCTACAGTAAGTTTTGTAATGTTGTCTGAGAAGCATATTATCAGTATTCCTAACTTTTACATACAATTCCCTTTTATGTCTGCAAGATGTTTTAATACCAAGTGTAACCCAAGTTTTGTTTACTCGTTTTTGACCAATTGGAGCTAGTTTTGTAGGGACACACCTTTTGTAAATTTCTAAAAACCTTTGGTGAAAGTAATTGAATTTATTGTTTACCCCTTTTAATTTATAAACAGTACTCCAGTCCTCATTGAGAAGTTCATCATTTAATATTTTTATTGAATTTTTCTTTAATGGCCTAACTCTGACAAATCCTTTCTTTTTGTTATTTTCATTTCCCACAACATCCAAAGTATTTATTTGAGCATTATGGTCTGGCAAACCATTTTCCATTGGAACTGTTTCATGTATTTCTAATTTATAGTGCTCTACAAAAATGTTATCAATAATGGTACTACTATCTTTTTGTGTTCTATTTGGGAAATTTACAGTTTGATAGTGATTGAATGATCTAAGCATTCCTAGAAGATAATCTGTCTGGTTACATTCTACAGCAAAATTTATGTTGAAGTCTCCACAGAGGATAATTTTCCTTTTAGTATGTGATAAGTTTATTAGAACCACCTCAAATTTATTACAAAATTTACTGAAGTCTCCTGTGGGAGCCCTATAAACTGTCAGCACTATAAGATATTTGTTTTCTAATTCTAACTGTATTGCACAACATTCAAAATCTAGTTCTATACAGTATTTACTTACATCTAACGATTTTGTCTCAGTATTTTCTCTTACATATATTGCTGCACCACCCATTCTCATTTCTAACCTGCAATAACAAGAAGCTAATCTATATCCAATAAAAGGGAGGAGAACCTATTTCAGAATTCTTCAGATGATGTTCTGTCAGACATACGATATTTATGTTAAGATTGAATCATTTTTGGGTTTCTTCTATAGATATTATCAACTCATCAAGTTTGCTTGAGATACCCCTAATGTTCTGATGGAACAAAGCTATTTTAGACTGACATTCTTTATTTTTTACTGTAATACCATTATGTACATTTCTTAAATAACTCTTCCTACTCTTGACATTTGGCCTAAAAAAGACTGAGTCCTACCACCAATTACCACTAGGATGGGGTTCACATCCAACCTGCCTCTCCTGATGCTACTGGCAATCAGTTGCGTTAGCTTTTGCTTGCCCCGAACATTCAGGTGGAGTCCATGGGAGGTATGGTCACTCTGTGTTATGCCAGAAACATCTATCAGACCAATGTGTGTTCGGTCAGCCTGACACAATGAACGCTTCAGATCTGCCTGTGTACGCTGTACATGACCACACATCCAGGGTTGATCATTATGCTTGAAGAGGTCAACAAAACCAACATTGAAGCATTTAAGTAGAGGTCTGTATGTGTAGGTTTTCTGTACACAGTGTGTGTTAATTTTCCCTATTTTCTTTTCACCAGAACATCCAAGAAAGCCAGTTGCCCATTAATTTCTAATTCCATAGTGAACCTTATTTTCAGATTGATGCTGTTAATATGGTCCAGCAAAACTTTTAACTCCACCTCTCCGTGTGGCCATATCACAAACGTATCATCTATGTATCTAAACCAGATCAACGGTTTGTTTCTAGTTAGGGAAATGGCTTCATGTTCAAATTTTTCCATAAATAAATTTTCTACTACCGGAGAGAGGGGGCTGCCCATAGCTAGTCCATGTAGTTGTTCATAATAATTGTTACCCCACTGGAAATAGGTTGTCTTCAAACAAAGCTGAAACAGCTGGCACCAATTGTCATCAAAATCTTGTTTTATCATCTCCATAACTTCCTCCACTGGGACGTTGGTAAAAAGTGAGACTACATTGAAGCTGAGTTAAAAGTTCTTCTGGACCATATTAACAGCATCCATCCAAAAATAAGGTTCACTATGGGATTAGAAACTAATGGGCAACTGGCTTTCTTGGATTTTCTGGTGAAAAGAAAAGGGGGAAAACTAACACACACTGTGTACAGAAAACCTACACATACAGACCTCTATTTAAATGCTACATCACATCACCACCCAGCTCAAAAAAGTGCTATGATCAAAACCTTCTTTTGTAGAGCGGAAAGAGTAGCAGATAAAGATCACATACAACAAGAAAGGAAACACCTACACGGGGTCCTACGGAAGAATGGGTATAGTAGTCAGATGATAGCCAGCGCCTTAACAATTAACTCAGCGGCGGAGTTGTGTGAAAACCATCACAAGTGATATTTCGATTCTGGAAACCCTGATGAAGGCACCAGGTTGGGCACCAAAACATTGGTACTAATCCATCAATCAAAGCAGTGCGATCCCCGAAAAAAGTAAATGGAATATTTGATTAATATGATGCCTGCTAAAAGCATAAAATGTTGTATAATTACAAGTGTAGTTACAACAATCTTCCATTGTGCTGGCAGTCTTGAGTTTCTTAGAAATCTCAAACCCAGGGTGTTTGCCCTGCACCTTTTTTTTTTTATTGATTTGTAAGTTTTGGATGTGATTGTTGTTTCATGTATTTTTTTAAAATGTAAGCTACTATTGGAGTAAGTACTAATCCACTTACAGATGTGACAGGTTTAAGTCAGTTCCATTGCATTTTGCTATGTGGGTGAATTTTAGTGACTTCTTTTTGTAGGGTTATGTACAAGGGGGTACCTGAAAATAACCGGAATAGCATTGCTGTGGGTGGAGCTTGTGTAGTACACATTTCTGACGCTAAGCGTTTATAGCACAACTCATTTGCAGTTCAGTGCCACTTGTGTTGTCAACCCGGATTGTTCTGTTAATGTGTAGTGATTGTATTTGCTAGCGCTGTTTTGTTTTTGATGATGGCAAGTTTAAATGATCAACGTGCAGCTGTGAAATTTTGTTTCCTACTCAGTAAAAATGCTGCTGAAACTGTTTTAATGTTGAAAACAGCTTACAAAGATGATACTATGGGAAAAATTCAAGTGTACGAGTGGTTTGCTGGGTTTAAAAATGGCGACATGTCGATTGATGACAAACCTCATTCTGGACGTCCATCAACTGGCTGAATTGATGACAATGTGGAAAAAATTCGAGAGCTTGTGCTCTCAGTGCATCGCCAGACAATTGGTTAACTGTCAGATATTATTGTATGTAGAGCTTGGTTCAGGTCATCGAGGTCATTAAAGGCAGGATGGAATTGTGGACAAGGAACGGGAAGGAATCCGGTCATGGCCTTTTGAAGGAAGCATCCCAGCATTCACCTGGAGTGATTTTGGGAAACCATGGAAAACCCAAAGCTGGATGCCCGGACGGGAATTCGAACCGGCGTCCTCCCAAATGCGAGGCCAGAATGTTAACTGTTCACCCACCATGCTCAGTGATGGTTTTTTTGTCTGCTCTTTATAATAAAACATTAATACTGAAGAGACAGCTTTATTATTAGAGTGGCAACAGAAGATTACCAGACTCAAATCTGTGTATAAATTTTCATTTATGTAAACTAATGAAATGTATTTCAATTAAGAAAGAGAGGATATAAGTTCAAACATAATCAAAAAATAAGTCTGATTTAAACTTCATATTGTATGACAGTGACCAGCAAAACTGATTAGAAAATTTGTGAAAATGGAGCCTGATTAACATTACAAAGACTTTTAAAAATAATAAAAATCATGATGGAATCAGAGCCTCAGCTCTGAATCAGAAACACCCTGTATTAAACCAAAATTAATTAGACTTTAAATATTCAGGACTTAAAAATGAATGATCATTCAATGATAACAGCTTCTACATCTAGGATCTGTTGAAAGAGTGAACCAATATCCCCAAAAATCAGTTTTTAGTGATTATTGTGTCAATTTTTATGATTTTGTATAACATATTCATGGTTACAGACTATATCTTCAGGGACTATCTAATGTATTTTGGTAATGATATTAAGAAAAAAAGGTAACATCTTTTGGGCAATATAAATAACAAACAATAGGGAAAATGACTCATCACTCACTAAAATTGAAGGCTGTGATGAGCGAAAAACATAACAAAAATATATACAAAATTTCAGTTTTACACCTTATTCATGTATAGGGACATGAAAAATGTGAAAAACTGGAATAATGTATATGTTTTTGTTTGAGCGTGGAGACTTTCCCGGCGTACTGAAGCAATGTAGTCTTCACGGGTGTGCAGCCGGATGGTGTTTTGAAAACACCATCCGGCTGCACACCCGTGAAGACTACATTGCTATGTTTTTGTTTGTCTGATATGTTTTTCAGTTGTCGCAGCTTTCAACATTGGTAAGTGATGAGCCATTTCCCCTATTCTTTGTTATTTATAACATATTCTGGTATATTTTAATCATTGGTAGAATTTCCTTAGTTTTGTAATTAATGTATAGATATTTAATTTCATATTAATTTTGTTTTATCTGCATTCAGCTGCTGAATTACTACGTTCTATGGACACTAGTGCAAATCCTTGTGATGATTTTTACCAATACTCATGTGGCAACTGGAAACATTATCATCCCATTTCTGAAACACAGCTGTCAAACAGCTGGTTTGTTGAAGCAACTGAAAGAATGAAACGTGAGCTCATAGGTAAGTTATTGGGCATTTTATAAACTTCTCAATAACAGTTTAAGGTCTTGCATTTACATTTTGCTTTATTGTTTGAAATTTTTTTAAAAAATTAATTTTGATGGAGCAAATGGCCCAGTGGGAAATTTCCTACACTCTCAATAACGTATTTCACATAACACATACTTTTGTTCTTTACAAATTTGCAGTGTTTCAGGTAAATTGTTTAGTATTTACCATGCGTCGTACTAATTAGCATACCTCGTAACTCCAAAATGACAAACTTTACACAAACAGGAAAAAACTGATTTTTATTTCTATAAGTGTCCCCACCATATGTTTTTCCAATTACAAGTAATTTTTAATGGTCATTGATGATGCGTAAATTGTATTTTCCCACATTTTACATAAATTGAATTTATTTATGGAGCTAAGAGTTTTTACAGCAAAATATATTGGAGATACGGGGTTTTCTTATAATGATAGATTAAAAATGATGTACTTAATTACTAGATATGTTAAAGAAAAAGAATATTGTTATAACATTTTTTACTGAGCGGCTTCTTTTATAATACTGGTAGTTCAAATCATTTGAAAAAGAAATGTCTAGATACTCTAATGAGTAAGGGACTTCTGTGCACATTGAGATGCAGTCCGCAGGTACATTGATGTTTTTGTTTTTTAGCCTCTGCTCAATCACAGAATGTACAAAATCAACTTCCATCTGCGTGTGCCTTACTTCCACGTACTTCTGTAACCACATTAATTTATCTTGTAATAGATATGTGGTGGAAAAGCATGTATTTCTATTCTGATAAGAACATCCATCACTGTACAGTTGAAGTTTTCCTTGGTCTTCTGGTAGAGAAAGCTGTGAAACTTGATAAAACATTTGCAAAATCATGTGATGTTAAACTGCCCTGTGTTTCATTTCAAAGAAAACAATAGCCAGCATTGGTACTTAGCTTGTAAAATTATGAACTGAAATTTTCATTTTGTAACAAAGACTTAATTTAGAGGACTGAAGTAAAGCTTGCAAATCCACAGTAAAACTAAAGTATGTTAGGTTTGTTATCTCTGACTCCTTTTCCATTTGCGCTTCATTTTTTCTTATAATATACTAAGCTTCATTATAATTCCCAGTTTTAAATGTTTCACACTTATCTCAAAAATCCTTCTCAGGTTGATGTAGACTTAGATTATGATCTTCAAACAACTGTGAGAATCTAGATAATGTGAGTGAGGTTGTAGCTTTCCTTAGGCACCAATCCTCTTTGTAGAAGCAATATAACTGCCTTTTGGATTTCCAATTTGGCTCAAGATAAAATCTGGTAGATGATTTCTGACAATAATGCAACTCAAATTTAGAGATCCAGCCTCCTTTGACTTTCTAAGTTTTTTGTGACAGGCACTGTAATAACACTGTCTTCGACTGCTTCATTGTCTGCATCACCTGCTGTTGACTCTTGAGGTTCATTTTGCCAATTTAGTGCAATTCAATGGATAAGGTGTTTAAAAAGATGGTCTAATAAACACGAACTGTACAGGTTACTTTTTAAAAGAAATATTGGCATGATTATTTCCTAACTTACTCTCGTTTTGATCTCTTGTCCTTTTCGTATTTGTTTTCTTCATCAAAAATTTTACAAACAACTAAGTCTTTTTTACCTTGCCACTCAAGTCCCCAAAACTCTATAAAGTTGTCTCCTCTGTCTATCTGTTATAGCTGCACCTTGTAACCCACTTTTATCTTTCCTTTTACATGAGAGCCGGGGCGACATTTTCTTCTCTTTCCTTTGTATACCATATCTCCAATTTCCATCATCATACTTTCACTTACCATAATAACTTTTTCAAATTTTCCAGTTGCTTTGAACTCATTACTTTTCCATAATGCTGGTTTTACATTAAGCCTCTTTTTGCGTGTTTTTTTTTTTTGCTAGGCTGTTCCTCTGTTTGGAGAGCTCTACATTGTCACTAACCTCACTGGAGGGTGTTGCTTCTTCATTTTCCTGCTACCACGACACCTCAAAAATATTTTCAATTGTCTCCTAAATTTGTAAAGCTGAGTTATTTGCGCTTATGTACAGGTCTAGGTTATCAAAATTCTTTCCTCTTCACTTTGGTTTTACCAGATTTTCATTTAATTCGTTCACATTCAATAATATTCCATCAGCATTAAGTACAAAAGTTCCCATGGATACATATTGATTGGTCGGAGGCCGTTTTTACGGGAAAAAAAATCTTGGTCTAGTGCAATTTCTGTGGAAAAATCTTCTTCTAGGGTCATTTCTACTTGCCTCTTTCCTCTTAACATTGTGTAAAGTATAAATAAAAATAGAAGTTAACCACGTTAAAATTTTTGGCCCATATGTCCAATATAAAGATAGCATTATACTGTTACAATCCGTTTATATATTTTGGAGCTTTAACTAAAAAGTAATGAAAATGCAATATTTTTTGTAAATAGGTTAAATTTAAAAATTTCTTCTGTGATATAGGTCTGTACAAAGTTGTAACCATAACATATAAAACCTCTCAACTCCTTTGCCAAGCTAACAAATCAAACTAGTAGAAAATCTCTTAAATCCAGACCAATATTTCCTGGACATTTTGAACATTTTTCTAGTATGTTAAAAACATATTAGTAGGAATAAAAATAATTGTAATACATACTTTTTAAGAATATTTAGACTTCAAGAATCAAACAGAAAAATATCCCAGTGTAAAGACAAATTGAAAATAGAGCAACATTTTACAGGACCACATCAATGATCAACATTGGAGTTACCAGGTCTGCTATCTCATAAACTAAGATACCGGAGTTAAGAGGTTTGCAAAAATGAGCTTCACTTGATTTTGTAATGTTATGGAATTAAGAGGATTGCTGCAACAGGTAGAGATTTGTTTTTTCTACAAGTTGGTATTAAAATGTGAAATGTTGAAAAAAATGGAGTTACGAGGTTTGCTAATTAGTACGACGCATGGTAATGTAGTACAGTCCCTGACTCTCCTAACTTCAAAAGAAAATTTTCAGATTCGCTTTCACATTAAATTAAGTGCCAGCTTGTGGTCATGGTCATCTTACACATAATTCTTCTAGCAATATCTATCCAAGTACTGTTGCCTCCTGTAATAGAGGATTTAGGTTCACTTTGTAGGGGTTTCACTAAGGAGGATAGGGTAGTGATAGGGGGAGGTATTGATAGAAATGCTAATTATAGTATAGATGATGAAAATAAGGAAAATGGAGCTGCTTCTAGGTGATACAAATAATAATGGCTGTGTCTCATCACAGCTGTCCGCTTTGGTATGTGGTAGGTTAATTTCTTTTTCCTTTATTATTTAATTATAGTATATAGTGTGACCTGAAGAAAGTGTTGAAGGGCACAGCACACCAGGTTGGAGCTCATGCAAGTCCTAAGTCACCATGACGGGCCACAAATGAACCATGCTGTGAGGCGTGTAAATGGAGGTGCTGCTTGGGAATGGCATTACTTCTGTTACGGGCAAGGGTGTAGCCAGGATTTTGTTTTTTTTTTGGGGGGGGGGGGGAGCAGGCAAGAGAAAACTGATAATATGCATGCTACAAAAACGTGTATTAATGGAATACATATATATTCTATTAATTAATTTATTAATTGACTGTATATATACCATTAATATATGTAATTACACTAACAGTAATTTTTGAGTTATTTCATCTGCAATTTTTTCACAGCTTTCTTAGCACACACAGACAGTTTAGATAGTTCTACAGCATCATTGACCTCAGCTATTTTTTAACATGGTGCAGTGTAGGGAAGGATTCTCTATGTTGCTTGTTGTTCAAGGCTGAGCCAAGGATATTAGGATTGCTTTTTTTCTCGCAGAAAAGGATATTTCCGCCTCATTTAACATTTTTGTAAGGTCTAGTTCTCCAAGATTTTCTGTTGCCATATTCTTGGCCTTCCATAGTTTATACCATAGTTCGACTTCATAATCAAAAAAATTTTAATTGTATTGTTGGCAGAAACTTTGTGTTAAAAAAATCAACCAATGACACACTTAAACATTAATGATTGCAATCCAGCAATGTGGGATTCCACATGATTTGGCAGTCTGGCAAATCCAGCACCTAATTAAGAGGATCTGCAATCCATAAAATGGGGTGAAAACATGTTTCAGTCTTCGTCAGCTTGCCTCCGTGTCGTTACTTTCCAGTCCAACTCGTTCTCTACCGGTTGTATCACCCCGTATACCTGTAACTGTCAAGTTGACATTTGACTCGTGCAACAAATGTGGTTTTATGTCATCCTTCATGATTAAAAGTAAATAGATTCTGTTTTTATGTTTTTATAAGAACTTCAGTTTGTTTTTGTTGTGTGCATTACTGTAATTATATCATCCTATTGCAAAACTAGCTCCCAGATCAACAATTAGAGTTGTTTCTGAGGAGGAAGTGGAAACAATACAAAAAGGTAGTTACAAATATTGACAGCTATTTCAAAATCTATTGAATAAATGATGTGTTAAATTGTTTTTGTAATAAACTGTACTTCATCATATTTAAGATATTTCTTTTCAAAAAGTGGATTTTAATTTCCTAATTCTGCCAGTTCTATAAGGTCTATGATAACAAAGTTGTGGAATATCGTAAAAGTTGACTTAATTGTTCAGTTTGAATATTTCAAGAAACAATGGCAAAGATTTTCGTTGAGTGTTTGATGAGTGGACGTCCCAAAAAATCACCTATATATGAACATTTATGTACACCGCAAAGAAACACATTTTAATATCAGCTTGCTTGGAATATGTGGTTCCTGCACCATGGAGCATTGCATCAGTTTGACCAAAGAATGACCGACAAGCTTTGGTGTTGCTGTTGAAACTGATATTATCGGCAAAAGATGTGACGGAACAAGTGTCATGGAAAACGTTCTGCCTTGGTACCTGCAATTGTACTTTTCACACAGCACACAATTTTCGACGTTTTATACCACCACCCCCCTCCAGAAAAAGAATACTACTGAAAGAAATTGAACGCACATAAACAACTTTGACTTAGACTTAGACCTCGAAGACCTGGACACCACAATTGAAGCCCAAAGTGTGACCATAACACTGGTGCATCCACATACTGAGGTGATTCCCAGACATAATGATCTAAAAAAAAAGTGCAAAAAGTTGTTAAGTTTTTCAAAAAGCTTTTTATTTATGATCATTTCAATTAAATCAACGAACGAGGAGGTGGAAAGGGTTTTCTTGGCTGCTTGCTATATATGCAATTCTTTGCAAATAAAGTGTTTATTAGATGAATAGATTATTTTTCAAACAGACGTGATTTACTGTAAGGCATGTAATGCGATCTAAAACTGAATACTTATCATAATTGATTATTTCCTAAATAACTAGAGTTAGATTTAAAACAAAACATGTAAAAGTGCAATGTATAATCCCAAAACACTACTCTAGAGAAGCTGTCAAGGAATTTAAATAAGGTATGGAAATAGATCCTTTCCAAATATTGTATAGAGACTCAACAATGTGAGTGAAACGACGTTGTTGGACTGATACAATGCACTCAACTTTCAGATCAGTTCCAATGGCTTCTGCAGTTCTGGTATATGTGTTTAAAATATTTTAGCTTTCCATGTCTGTGTTACTGCAAATTATCTTTTATGACAGACATTACTCTATTAATATGACCCATGCATGTATACATGTCGATCATCTTTGATTGTAACACAATGGTAACAGGTTCAAGTAACCCTGAAATTCAATCCAATGCATATAATGAAATCTGACTTAGTAGCAGTGCACTGTAACTAGTAACCACTTTTCCTCACAGCATCATTCCCTTCTCTAGAAACATTCGAAAGTCCATTGCTCGCAAAAATAGCAAAACAGGTATATTTTTGAGACTAGTGGGTCTCATATAAAGCTGAAATATTTGGCATGTACTTTCTCCATAAAAAGGTTTCTTGCAAAAAGTTTATGATGTACTCTATGGTCCTAATTGTGTTCCGTATTTCTGTAATATGATTTAAATTATTTATAACCAGGTTAAGTCTGTGGCTTGTGCAATGAAAATACAAGGCTTTTTTATGTCTCTTTTAAAAAAATTTAAACCCCACAAATATCAACTGCCAATGTAGAACATCCTCCATATCCTCGGCTAAAACACCTATCAGGTCCATGTTCTTCATTTTCTAAAAACCTGTCAATTTCTGAAGCTATAATTTGTCATTCAACGCCATCAGTTCTACGAATCCGAGAATTTTTTTGTAGATTGTATTTTTATCTTTATCATAAAAACTGATTTTTATGGAAAGCTGTTCTTTCCCAGCTGTTTCATACAACTCATCTGCCAATACAATACAAGTGTAAGCCTTCTTTGTGGCCTACATAATTTCACTTTTAATGACCATGGGGGGATGGGGAGATATACTTGAAATTTTCAATATTTCAGATTTTCAAGAACACCTTGATGTTGCTCTTTACTTCCTAAAGGCAAGTCATTTGTAAGGTGTACCACGGAAAATAATCAAAGATATTATAGATCACATGATTTGTAGATTGGCTTCTACTTCCTTCTGGTGAGCAGTGACTGGTATTTTTTCTGAGAAGTTCTTGACGTTGTTAGCTGCTGATTGATGATAATGTGATGAAACATGTTTTTGCAGTAATCATGGATATTTTCAAAGCGACAGAAAGTTCAGGTAACAAATTAATTAGAATAGGCTAGCAGGGGCACGTACGTCTGCAAGCAACCATGATGAAATTTTCATTTCAAATTAGTGGGTTTAGCATGTACAGAAAAGTTGTAATTTTCAGGAAGGTACCTAGCAGCGTTTTGGTATCTCTCTCCAACAACATTGTACTTAATTCATAAGACTGAAATCAATATGAAGCTGGGCCTGTGGGCTGTAGCACCATATGTAGCCGTAAATCTACAACCACAGAATGAGTGAAACAACTTGATCGTTGGACTGACCCAACTCTTATCCAGGCGAATCTGGGCACCTAGGTCAAATATACTGTAAATTCAAGAGTAATACATATTTTATCACAAATTAGCTTTTACTCTATCTACTTTTTACAATCGTTTAGCAGTAATAAAAACAAATAAAATACAAACAAATACTGCTAACTATAGTTATTAAATAAAAGTTGTACTTTTTGTAGGTACTGTATGTAATACTATTAAAAGCCTTCGTTTGCCTTATACAAATTAATTACTTTAAAAAAACTTACTTACATCCGTTGTTATAAAAAACAAATTATTAGCGCACACTCTGGTGATATCACAGTATAAATGATCTGATGCCTTGTGTGCGGGTCGAGTCAGCCTGCAGTCTATCAGTACTGTAGTTAGGCACGTAGCAAATTCCCCCCACTACTTGGCTCGCGCGCAGTTTGTGAGGTCCCATTTCATCAGACATTGAAATAATAATAATAATTATATGACTTCATTTTTATGCAATGTATGAATATATTTTTTTTTAATACAAGGCTGTACAGTGTAGTCGTATGTATAAAAAGGCATAAATTTAATAATATGTTTTGTTGTGTTGAAGTTGGTAAGCTGTAAATGTTTTTGTTTGTTTTAGCCAAAGAGATGCGGATTGATATAAGAAGAATGGCGGTGAGATTAATAGATGTTTTAAAGCGCCGTTGTTTGTATTTGACTTCATGAATGTGAGAAGTGTAATTATTTGAGTTGATTCTAAGTGTTAATAAATAGTAGTTCTTATAAAACAACAGATACTTTGATTTCATAGACAAGTACATAATTAAATTTAATCTGCGAGGTGATAGCCAAAAAACGTGGGTGACGATATTGTGGGGACACACATTTATTGTCCAGAGCATACTATCAAATACAGAAGAGATTGCAAAGAACCTGGAATGATTCGTATGACCACCCAGGATTTCTTTAATTATCGACACTAAAAAGATAGACAAGATAGCAGTTAAAAAGGATAACTCGCAAGTTAACACGGAGGTGTCTTTGTTCGAGTTGGCTCATGTGGCACAGCAGGAGTTTGTTTCCATGGATAACGAAAACTGTTGCCTTTTAATACAATTGTATGGGCCATAATTTGTTTATGTAATAGCAATTGTGCCGCCTAATCAGACTCCGATGGTATCACCTCCATCATCACCACAACCATCACTTGAAACTCCAATCAACGAATCTATAGAATGACATGATTAACTCAATACATTTTACCTAAGTAAGGAGTAAGTTCTCATTAAGAAAGGCTACAGAAAATTGAATAGCCATAAAAAAAAATTAGTATAAAATGTGTGCTATTACATCTTTGCCCATTCATAATACGTCAAAAACATTTGAAACTGTTCAAGAAAATGATTGTTTTGACACTCGAGGCTAGTACACGAGTCTCCAATTGCTAGAAATCTTGAAGTCACAGCGTCTTTCAGTAATTGAAATTGCCTCCCATAATTGAGTGTTCACTGGCTCAAATTAATGATTTTAGGAACTCTACCATTGTCATTCTCGTAAAATTTGTTTATTATTATTATTACTCCATTATTCAATAAAAGTGTGTGGCGGAGGGTGCATTGTAACTATCCAAAAGGGTGATAGTTTGGAAGGGATATACGGGATATGGCAGGAGGCGCCCATGGGCTATTGTATTGAACCATCCCAGCATTCGCCTGGAGTGATCCAGGAAAACCATGGAAAACCCAGATCAGGATGGCCGTAGTGTTTTATCGAAAGCTACTCCTGTCGGATTTTATGTTTACTTGCCCGGTAAATCCTTTTTATTCCATTCCCTAATCATTCGTGGGAAAAATGAGTACTGAAATGAATCGGTTCTGGTCCTGATTTCTCTTATCTTATTTTTGCGGTCAATCCGAGCAATATTTGCTGGCTTTCATTCCAAAATATGTCAGTCATGAATTTTTCAATTAGCTTCCATCGAGAGCAACGCCTTCGGTGTTCCAGGTCTTCCCAACCTAGCTACTTCAACATCGCACTTACGCTTTCCCTCCAACTATATGTACCTGTCACGAATCGGGCGGCTCTTCTTAGGACCTTCTTTAACGCCTCCATTAACCCATTTTAATGAGGACCCCATACAGAACAACAATATTCTAAGTGAGGACGTACTAGTGACATGTATACAATCGATTTAACTTCCGGAGTGCATCGATTTAAATTATGACCTAGAAATCAGAGCATACAATTTGCTTTCCTCATTACATTCTCGATATGCTTATTCCACGACAAATTATTACGAATTGTTATGCCTAGGTATTTAGCAAAATCTATCATTCTAAGGACAGTATCATTAATTGTATATTCATAGTTAAATGGTGTCACCTTTTTACTTACACGCATGACTTGGCACTTTTTAGCGTTTAACTCCAACTTTGAATATTTGCACCGCACAATTATTTTCATAATATCGTCTTGTAACAAAGCACAGTCGTCCTGGGTTTTGATTTCACAATAAATAATAGCATAATCGGCAAATAATCTTTTCATCCCCCCTATTATGTGACATAAATCATTAATGTATATGAGAAACAACAGAGGCCCTATCATGCATCCCTGGGGTACCCCGGACCTCACTTCGGTACATGATGAATGCTCACCATCGAGAACTACACACTGTGTTCTGCCCTTCAGAAAGTCTGCAACCCAGTCGCATATTTGTCTAGATATACCATGACCACAAAGTTTCCTAAGTAACCTAGTGTGAGGCACAGTGTCGAAAGCTTTTTTAAAATCAAATAGAACTATATCAACCTGGGATTGCTCATCTATAATTCAGTACAAGTTGTGAATTAGAAGTACAAGTTGTGTTTCGCAGTTTCGGCCTTTTCTGAATCCATGTTGATTTGGGTTTAAAAGCTCACCTTCATCCAAGAATCGCATAACATTTGAATAGATGATACATTCTAAAATCCTGCAAAATATTGAAGTTAATGAGATCGGCCTATAATTCTGAGGATCATTAATGTTCATTAATGTTTTTAAACACTGGACTTACGATAGTGGTCTTCCATTCGGCTGGTATTTTTCCTTGATCCAAGGAGACGGTATATAATTTCATTAAATATGGTGCAATTTCCTTTGCATACCTTGAGTAGAATCTTGTAGGAATACTGTCTAGTCTGGGAGCCTTATTGGTTTTTACATTCACAAGCAGTTTAGTTATTTCCTCGACATCAAGAACGAGATCATTCATAATTTTGTCGGGATCTCCTTGGAGTTTTCTATTGTGAAAGCATTTTTAAATATATGATTCAAGATTTCTGCTTTCTCTACACTTGTTTCTGATAATTCACCATTTTCCTTAATCAGTGATGGCATAACCTTACGTGAGCCTCTTTTTACTTTGATATATGACCAGAACTTTTTTGTATTAGTAATCAGATAAATTCCTGGCTTGGAATTTTTGTGTCCTCGATGACTTCATATCTCATGTCTTCATGAGTTTCTCACCATACTGTATTCTATCAAAATACAATTTCCATATCCACCAAATCACTTTTTGTTTAGGTTTCTAGCAGATATATAGTGTGAGGCATCACAGTGAAAGTTCCAGTTACTCATGCACATCAAATGTCCACAGTGGTAGTGCCTGGATAGTTTGCCGCGCAATCCTGACAGGGTTGCATTGCCATGCGTGGTAGCTGTGCTCGTCAACAGAAATTGTTCACATGGCAAATAACTGGTTTGGCGCACTTGAACATGGTTTGCGCGGCAACCACACGTGGTCAATATGCAGATTTAGAGTAGCCAGCATCACCATGCATGGCGCCTCACCCTCGCTAATGTCTGTTTCCCACAGATAGCAGTAGAAAGCAGGTTTAAGTTGCGTGAACCGAATTAATTTTTGAAAGTTGCCTAACATTATTTACTCTTCGGTTCAGCAGAACTCTGATCAAGCACATACCCGAGTCCTACTATGGGAAGAGGGCAGCTGCCCCCCTGCCCGTACCTGGCTACGCCCTTGGTTATGGGGGTTGTGCCTGTGGAGACCATCAGTTGGTGGGGTTTCACTAGGCATGGCCTTCACAAAATAGGAGGGACAAGGCAATACTTTCTAAGTTGTTAGCTAAGTAAGGCTGTAAGGGAGCCCATTTCCAGTGATGACAGGGCCAGGACTGTGTCTTTTTTAGATTAGTGTCTGATGGTGAGGGGATAAAAATAGGTAATCAAAGGGATACTGAGTGTAGGTCCATAGTTAGAAAAATCACTAGTACTAAAGAGATGGATGAAGCTTTTGAAACAATAACAGAGAGGGGCAGATCTCAGAAGGCGAATGTTAGTGCTGAAATATCACAAAGCAAGTGATAAGAGTGTTACTGTAAACTGTAGAAGTATAATGATCAAAGTAATGGAGTTTGAATACCTAATAGAGATACATGAACCTCAAGTAGTTATAGGAGTAGAATCCTGGTTAAAAGAAGGAGTATTAGACAGTGAGGCTTTCCCCGATGGTTAAAGAGTGAACCGCAGATATAGAGGAGCAACTGGAGAAGAGGTATTCATACTGGTTAGCAAAGACTACTACAGTTCACTGGCGTTCAGAGATCATGACCCTTGATTTATTTGGGTTAAACTTCTGTGGAAATAATATGTCACACAGTAGTGGAAGAATAAATTACAAAAATGAGGATCTTCAGGAGAAACTAAATTCATACAGTGGAGACAAAGTGGGAAGAGTTCAAGGAAATAATAAAAAAGGGTGAAGAAATGTTTATTCCAAAGCAGAAAATAAAGAGAAGTACAGAACCTGCATACTATAACAGGGAGGTGACAAGGTTAAAGAAGTTGGTGAGACGAGAACATAACAGAGTTAAGAAACAGCAAGGCAGTAGGGAAGTCTTGAAACAACTAAACAAGGAATTAATAATGCCAAAGAAGCTGGATAAGGATGAGTTTATGAAGAATATTATTTGTGCAGGAGGACCACTGACTGATTATACATCTAGAAGTTTCTATAGCATCTCAGTTTTTTCTGAAGTCTGAATAACCTTAGAGCAGAAGACTGATGTCCCCATATGACAAATGACTATGAATTTGAACATAATATACCACTTTAAAATCATCTTTGCTAATGCCAGTCTCAGTCTTCTTAACATCTAGATCCTTTGGCATACTTCAGAAGCTGTAACTTGTATATGCTTTTCCAAACTTAACCCCTTAACCTACAATTTAGATTCGAAGATGTTGGGCCGAAAATGTATACAAGCTCGCGCAGCGTTCGGGACGTTCGCACGACTTGTGTAACACGCTAATCCGGGCAATCGTAAACATGACGGGCATCGCCCATGGTAGAGCGGTCGCGGTTTGCAGATAGCACAGACAAGGCTCGTGATGTATTTCTATTATCTCTTTGTATCGTGATCAGTTTTTAGTTGTTCTTGATCGCATTCGCATGTCGAAATTTACGTTCATAAATTCTAAAGAAGCAACCCCACAAGATGTTCTCTAGAAAAAGATTTTCTGATGAAAACAGTGAGAATTGTGCTATTAATTTTGCTAATGAAAGTGACAGTTGTGAGGAAAAATGTAATTTTCGAAGAAAGTATAGGCGAATAACTATCGATGATACATCCGACGACGATCAACTTCCAGAGTCCTGGCTTTGGAAAGAAATAAGAAATAGTCCAAAAATCTGGGACTATACGATGACTCCTGGCATAAGAGAGGCAGCCTTATATCAATTAGGAGGAAGTAGAGGAGAATTTGATATATTTAATTTAATATTTGATGATATATTTTGGAACAATATTGTGACCGAAACGAATCAGTATGCAGATCAAATACGAGAAAATCCACATACAACACGAAAAATTGACGACACTTAGTTTCCTGTAGACTCTACTGAAATTAAAGGATATTTCGCATTGACCATAATAATGTCAGGTAAAAAAAACCAAGAATCCAAATGAATTGGTCGAAGAGGGCTGTTATTGAAACACCCATATTTAGAAAATCAATGCCTTTGAACAGATATCTACAAATTACAAGGTTCTTGCATTTCTCAAACAATAATCTGGTTGCCAATACAGATAAATTGAACAAGATTAGACCTGTGATTAATTTTTTGAACAAAAAATTTAAATAAATATATATAATGAAAATAGACATTTCTATTGATGAATCTCTTATGAAATTCAGGGGGCGTCTTTCTTATAAGCAATTCAACCCATCCAAAAGGGCAAGGTTTGGCGTTAAATTTTATAAATTATGTGAGTCCGATTCCGGCTATTGTTATGAATTTAAAATATATACCGGCCACGATAAAATAAACTGTGAAGATAGCGCTTCAGAAAGTGTTGTCAAAGAGCTTACTGAGTCAGTGTTGTACAGGGGTCACACTTTGTACATAGACAATTGGTATTCTTCCCCAAAATTATTTATGACATTATCATATAAATATAAAACAAATGTAATTGGAACAGTACGTTCGAATAGGAAGAACATGCCAAAAGATTTGTGCAATGTAAAATTAACAAGGGGCGAATACGCAATAAGAAGCTGCAACCAAATACTCGCTATAAAATGGAAAGACAAGCGAGATGTTTATGTCACAAAACATGAAGCAGTCGAAATGACTTCACAAGGATCCAAGGGCACTCTAAAACCAAATTGTATTGCAGAGTATAACAAAAGAATGAATAGAATTGATCTCCAAGATCAAATATTTGCATGTTTTCCAGTGATGAGAAAATTCATGGAAGGATATAAAAAAAATATATATATGTTTGATATTGGTATTTTTAACTCTTACATCTTATGGAAAAATCTGAATGATGGAAAGAAACAATGTTATGTCGACTATAAGATCAACATAGCCAAATCTCTACTGAAGAAAATACCAAAACCGATTTATAGAGAACGAGGCGTATTATCTTCCGGAGCTGCGCCAGACAGACTTTATGGGAAGGAATGGGCTCATTTTCCAAAGCACATTGATCCAACATCCTCTAAATTAAGACCGTCAAAACGTTGTACAGTTTGTCACAAAAATAAAAAACGTAAAGAAACAACGTGGAAGTGTAAAAAGTGTAAAGTTCCGTTACATGTACCAGAATGCTTTGAAATATATAATACTGTTACAGATTACTAATTTTATATTTTGGAGTTTTGTATAAATAAACATTTTGTAATACTTGCGTCTACCACAATTATTGCATCAGACTGTAATTGCGTATCAAATATTCCACGTAATATTCACATCTGGCCCGATCACCATACGCGGGCTATGCCCGTAATATTTACGATTGGCCCAACCATCGTACGTGGGCTATGCCCGTAATATTTACGTTTGGCCCAACCATCGTACGCGGGCTATGCCCGTCATTGTAGATTAAGGGATTAAACAGAAGTCTATAGTGAAAGCAAGGAACTTAACATAATTAAAACAATTTATATGATCCTTAATTAGAACTTATTTCTATATTCTGTATTTATATCTGTTTATAGACAACAGATTAGCAGTACACCATACCTCAACAGTTTGGAAAACATTTCCTATTGTTGAATTCAAATGTTTGGAGGAATTTGCACTGAAACTTATATTTAGATCATTGGCAAAGAGATAATTATCAGCACATGGATCTAAGATTTTTTGGGTAAATCATTCACATATATAATAAAAAGTAAAGGGCCTAGAACTGAACTCTGAGTGATTCACTGGTAAGAAAGATGTTTCACAATTATTTCACACAACTTTCTGAAACCTTCTACTTAATTGAGGCAGAATTTACAATAATGCATTTTCCTGAAAACCATAAAACCTCAGCTTACCAAACAATACACTATGAGATACAGTATCAAACACTTTTAACAAATCATACAGTTTGGTAGTGACAGGACTCTTTTTATTAACATTTTTTAAGTAATTGCTTATAAATGAAATGGCATCTCTAACAATTCCAAAACTGGAGTGAAAACCAAATTGTGATTCACCAAATAGCATATTTTATTCAAAGTATTTTATAATATATTTCCTATATATGATAGCTTCCAAGACCTTAGAAATCACTGGGACAATACTAACTGCTTTATAGCTATTTAGATCTATTTTATCTCCTTTTTTGTATACCAGAATCACTTTTACCATATTATTTCCTTGCACTTACTGTTTTTCATATTAGACATTACTTCATCCACTTTACTTTAGTTTTCACTAAGTGAAAACTAAATTTTCTCCAAGGTCTTGGTAACCTTCCTAAATAGATTTTAGAACTCAAAAGAGTGGCTATGAAGTGACATTATGAGTTAAAATCAAATACCACAAGTTGCTAACACTATCTACCTTTTTCTAAATCCCTTGAATTTCTTTTCTGATAATATACCACATATTTTACACTTACTAGGAGCACTGTTTATAAAATAATCATTCTTTTACTTTGTAGTTTCCTTAACCCCCCTAATCATGATCTCTTTACAGTTCCTCTACAAATCCTTGATTTCAGCAGATCCTGTTCTTAAACAGTTGTCATAATAAAATTTAGTTTCTTTTCAAAATGTCAATTTTCTTATTTCTAACCATTGGCTTAGGCAGAGTTGATTTCTGTAGTGAGCTTCTAAATGGAAACATAAAGTCAGCTAAACTGATAATTTTAGATAGAAAAATCTGTGATTTTTAAGCAACAGTATTACAAGCTTACTTACGGTGCCAATCAGTTTTGGAGGGGCCTTAAATAAGCTTCGATATATTGAAATCATTAATTATACTTTAGGGTAGTTTTCATCCATTCCCAAAGGACAATATAAATAGGTAACCTACAATCTTTGCTTGCTATAATAGCTACATCAATGGACATGAGAATAGTACAAAAATATCTACATCAAGTGAATGTAAATAAACAAAAAACTAATAATTAGAATATGGACTTAAATTAAATACATACTTTTCTTGATGGTTGGTTTGCAGTTTATAAAATATTGAACCATTACAGAAATGTAAATAGATATCCTAATTTCTTATGTTACCATATAAGTGAAATATATGAAGTGAGAGTGAAAAATCCATGGTCATTGTTAGCATGCCAACGAAAGCCAGTCACATGATTTAACAGCATGACAAACATGATGGCCAAGTTAGTCTTTTATTATTACTTATTTAAAGATTTAAATTAAGCTACTCAAGAAAATTTAATTAGTAATTCATTAAATCAAATAATAAGAGCACAACTAGATTTCACACTGTACTTCTAACAGGTTTT
Organism: Vandiemenella viatica; assembly: GCA_031002005.1. Taxonomy (NCBI): domain Eukaryota; kingdom Metazoa; phylum Arthropoda; class Insecta; order Orthoptera; family Morabidae; genus Vandiemenella; species Vandiemenella viatica. The sequence continues at coordinate 172,575,875 of CM061920.1, forward strand.
CTTTATCACCATGTATTATATAGAATAAAAATTTCTGATCGCACAAACTTGAATACTGTTACTTATTTTACACTGGTGGACATTGATTCTTATTCCGATTGTTATAGACATGCTTGAGAAGTTACCAGTTGATCAAGAACCTGCATCACTGAAGCATGCAAGAGCATTCTATGCATCATGTACTAATACTGGTAAGAATCCTGAGTTAAATTGTATTTATTACATATTTAAAAATTTATTTTCAATTATTTTTACCATTAATATTATTTCTCCTTTTAAATGTCCCATTTTTCTTTCTTGTGATTAATACTTGTGATTATATCATTGTTGGTCCCTCCCCCTCCCACCTCCGATGGTCAAGTTCATTCTGCGTGTGACTGTGTTGACCACAAGGTATGTCCAAGCTCAGCCACCTGTTTCCTCCCACTTGATTTTTTTTTTTTAATTTAATCTAATTGCAATGGAGCACAGGCTCCGGTGGCAATTTCCCTACACACCCATCTTCCCCCTATCCTGCACCTACCTACATTTGCCCTCTACAAATTTTATCTTTAAATTCCTTCAAAGTTTTCGGTAAATTATTCATCATTTCTCTTGGTAACTCATTCCAATCCCTGACACCCTTACCTAAAAAAGAGAATCTTCCCACACCCTTGTGCCTGAAATCGAGTGCCAGCTTGTGGTCATGGTCATCTTTTCCCTTCCATGCACTACTTTTCATACCTATAGCAATATCTTTCCATGCCTCATCGCCAGTATACGCCCTGTACACTCCCATGACCCTCCTCATCCTCCTCCTGTCTTGCAATGAATCCCATTCCAGCTCCTTTATCATATCCATCACTGATTGCATTATGCGATAATTTCCAGAAATAGAGGGTTAACCCTGAAAACTTGCATTTTCTGTGTTTGTACATTATTTTGTGTTGCTGCTGTTCTCCTCCCTTCAACTTTGGTGAGTGCTGGGTATAATTTTTATTATTATTTTAAATTTTAATTGTGATGGAGCCAACGCTCCAGTGGCAATTCTCCCAGACATCTAATTGCCTGTTTTTATATTTATATATAACTAAGGAAGGATAGGGAAATATGACCCAACACTTACCACAGATGAAGGTGGCTGGGACGACGAACACAAAAAAACAAACACAAGACAAGCGCAATATTTCGACCTACAGCCTTATACGTGTAGAAGTGAGACACCAGGCGGAGTCAGATGTGTACACAGAGACTGCCGTCTGGTGAATATATATATATTACCCTTACATCCTTACCGACAAAAGAAAATTTTCCCACTTCCTTATATTTTTTCTTTCCACAAAAATATTTATTACATTCAGTTATATTTATTGTCTAGTTCTGTCACAAATATAACAATTCCTTATTTCTGAAATATTAAAATAGCAACTTGTTAGCAAAATCATCATACATAAATTAGTTTCATATACTTATTAATTACAGTAAAGTGAATGAGGAATAAAACATTAATCTACTATTAAAGCACATACCATAAATGTTATTAGATTATCAATTAAATTTAAGATTGTAGAGTATTATTTTTGATATTTAAGATACATTTAGAAGGTAGGTACAAGAAGTATTTGGGAAAAATTACGCCTAGAAAGTGTGGTCCTGTTGCAGGTTCATGGCAAATTGTGTGAGTTACAGTTTATGTAAGAAGTGGTTTCATTATGTAGTAGAGAGAGAGCATGGGAAATATATGAGTCTTTCCCATGGCTTTGCCCACTTTATATTAGAGATAGAAATGTTTCAGAGGCAGAAAGAAGAGATGGTGTGCTTAGGGGGGATGAAAAGGATGGTTGGGAGCCGAAAACAAGTCATAGAGGAAATATGCTTAACGGACGAAGAAGCCAGACACTTCAGAAACCTGAAGTAATCAAAGGAGAGGAAGAATTTGTAAGACGCTAAGCTTGCAGTGGGGTTCTGCATAAACCTTGAATCTTAACTCTGACCGTGTGTAGCCTTGGATGTAACAGTTTTGGCTTAAATAGAATAATAAGGTCACCACACAGACTTTAACCTAAAATCTATGAAAACGTAAAGTTCAATAAATAGTTCATTGCCATTTAAATAAATATATTCTTCAAGTTCACAAAACCAAAAACTGTACAGGCAATCAGATGACTTTTCCAAAGAAATGTTTTACAACTTCGATTAACCGGTCAAGCCAGACCACACCCCAATATTTCAAAGAATTAAATCACTAGTTGAGAAAAGCTAATAAAAGTTCGTCACACGCTCCCATTGTTCAAAAGTTTAGTTAATTTAGACAATCCCAAGGCCTCACTTGGAGAAATACTATTTTAACACGACATTATGAACTTGAATAAAACAAGCGGCATCCTTCCAAAATAAAACTTGCACTGACTACTGAAGCTAACGTGTTGTTGCGCCGATTGCTACTTGAAGACTGCCAGGAAAGTTCTGGTACTCACGGAGCGTAGGAAAACCTAGCGGCTGCATTTCCCATGAGAATCCCTCCAATAACTGATCAGTTTCTCATCTCACATCTGAAGGTTTCATCATCTCATTTGACCTCGACTATAAAAATAATTCTATCTCCTTGAAACTTTACAAATTGATAGATCTTTAAATAAATGTTAACTTTAGTTATTATACAAAAAATACTAACTTTAATCGTTTAGCTGAAAATAAATACTTTAGATACGAACGTCCACTCCAGGCGAATGTCGAAAACTGATGAAATTGAAAAAATTGAAAATACTATCTTCAAAACTGTAAAAATACTTTCTAACTTGAATTAACATAAAAACTAACTATAAAAATGAAATGCAATAATATTCTATCCAATCTAACTCGTGGTTCTGATAGCAAAATTTTGTCACGCAGTTACAAAATTTAACAGATAGTTTACAAATTGGAGAATTTTACTAAACCAATTAGAAGACTAATGACAGATAATTAAATCTGATAATTATTTAAATAATGAAGCCGTATAGTTAATTAGAGTAAAACTACTGCAGATCACACTAAAGGTTTAATTAAAAAGTAACAAATGTTGGAAATTGTTGTCTTAAATACACTAAAAGCTAAAAACTTATTAAAAAAAAATAATAATAATTTGCTCACAGGCGGAGTTCTGAACCTTGTATGCAAGTATAAACTGAAACTGGAATAGGATTTCACACTGAATTTAAAATGAAGTCTAAAAGTTAGGCAACAAAAGAAAATAACTTTAAATTTATTCATGTGCCTTTTTAATCCTTTCACTAACAAGAAATTAAAAATTTGTTGATTTAATATAGTTGTTTAATAGTTGTGTAATAAAATCTTCACCTGCCAGTAGATTACATCTTCACAAAGGAATCTGGCATGGTTGTAGAATTAACATGCAGGCAATTGCTGCGAAAAAGTTATATGATAACAATCTTTCATGTTAATTCTTTTGTGTTTCTTAGGTACCACAGAATTTTGTTTGGTATTTTTAAAATTTCAAGAATTATTTGATTTCTGTGTGCAAATAGTTTAGAGGAAACCTTGGTAATTTTTGGGGAAAATTTGTAGAGTTAATATTTGTAACAAAAGTTCTAATTATATTATTTCTTTCTTCACTTCTGTAAAACTTAAATTACTATCAATCATCAGTTGACAGTCATGCATTTAATGACTTTGTTAAATTATTTACCTTTTTTTATTTATATCTCAGATTTGAATTCAGCATAAATATTTTTCTGGCAACAATAAATACTGGTAAGATATGAACATAATTAAATTTAGTATAGTAATGTTCCAGATTTGTTGGAGAAACTAGGGCTTGAACCAATGCTGGAAGTATTGTCCAACATGAGCCTCCCACAGACAGTGCCATCTATTTCTACAGTGGATGGCTGGAGTGTTGCTGCAACAGCAGCACATATACAGCGTCTGTTTGGAACTGACATCCTCGTACAACTTTCTATTTCTGCACAAGGTCCTAATGCTTCATGTATTACTCTGCATGTAAGTCCACTAAATACATTTGAATCCCACAAAGTATCAAGTCTTTGAGCAATAATGTAAACTTCATATCAATCTTTCCACACATTACTAACATGTTTTCTCAGCAAACTAAGCACTTTCTTCAATGCTATAAACTGTTAAGCCTTAAGATAAATTTAAAAAAGAGAGTTTTTGATAAATACTGATGAGGTTTATCATCTAAGTATAGAGTGTCTTGTGTTTTTTGTTTGTTTGAGAGAGAAAGATCTCAGTTTTAGAAAAGAACAGAGAATGGAACCATCACTACAGACAGTGGAAGAACATTAAAGATTCATAAAAAATTGGTTATGCTATAGACACTGAAATATTCATTTTCAACTCATCAGAGTAACATGAAGGATATTGAGTGAGCGTTAAAGAAAATTAATGATTAATCACAGCGGGGCATTTTGGAGAGTGGATGATTCAGTCTAGTAACAAAAATGTCACAAAAAATAAAAGAGGTTGTCATCAAGTATTAATAAGAGTGGATAATGAGGGAATATAAAATGGAATCAAGAGAAACTGGTTTAGAAACATGACTCAGACCATTTCTTAAATGTGGTAAGTTACATGGTACCGACACTGTTTATATCAAATGTAGGAGTTGCAAGAAGTACTAAGGAAGGCATTGCTGTGAAATAGTACCTTGTTTGGAATTAACATATAGAGTCTGAAGGGTTTGAGGAACCTTTGCAAACTTAAAGTCTTCTTAACCTGTTTAGTACCAGTACTTCAATAACATCCCTGTTGTTGAATGTGTGGTATATTTTTTTATCTTTACTGAATACTCTGCAATTCAGACACAGTTGCCAACCCAGTGCTTAGGGAAAAGGTTTCACATTAACAAACAAAGTTATTCAGTGAAAGGTAGACTACTAAATGAAAATCCAAAATCTATTATGCAATCTTTGAACCATAAGGTTTTTTGCCTTTAACTTGTAGGGGCCAGTACAATAATTGTATTTACAGACTTCATTAAAAAAATTGCAGCTTTAAACACAATGAAACAGTGCTGTACCTTCACTCATACTGTAAAACAATGTTCATTTTCTTGTGCTAGGCTTTGCCTGCCAACAGACTTTCACATATCACTTCAGATCCTCGAAATTCAACTCCATCACCACTGGTCCTGATTACACCCAATCTATATGAGAATGAGCCATTTTTCTAACCTGTAATACTAAAGGAACAAGTATGAATGGTACCTTGCCCACTTAAACCTGGCAATCAAAATTGCCCTTTCTCTCACGTGACCTCTTTTGTCCTATCCCAGGTCTTGGCACCACAAAGACTGTCTTACTACACCAGTCAGGCCACTCTTCAGGACTTTCTTAAATTTATTTGCATTAGGGGGCATCCACAAATTACGTGAGGTGTTTTTCCGGATTTCTGGACCCCCCCCTCCCCCCTGGTGAGATTTCGTGAGATCTGGCCTGACCCCCCCCCCCCTCTGGTGAGATTTGGTCCGTGAGAACCCCCCCTACAAATCGTCCTGGAAACTTTTGTAGACCTATTTTTTGAATAAATACCCTCCAAAAATCGACTTTGGCACAAATTGTAGACCTTTTTTTTGGCTCTACTGTCCCCAATTTTTCGCAAAATCTCACGTGAGATTTCCGTAGACCCCCCCCTCCCCCCTGGTGAGATTTGGTGAGATTTCGCCGGACCCCCCCTCCCCCATTTCACCTCACGTAATTTATGGATGTCCCCTTACCACTCTTATTGTTTCATTATTCTTTGGTTCTGTAATCTTTCATCCCAGCTGCTATCCAGACCAAAACACTTTGTCCTCAGAAGCTTATTTAGCTTGAGTTTCAGCTTCTGTATGGAATTATTGTACAACACAGTAACATTACTTTCCAGAAATTATCAGCAAGGATTACTTTTGTTTGTGAAATGTGTGGTTTATGAGGTGGAGATTGGGTACCATTCAAGTACTCAACTTGATGACTGTGGGAAACCAACTAAAAACAGCAATCAGGACAGCTGGTACATGGGGGCCTGGGCTTGAGGCTGCTCCTGTTGTACCTCCTTAATCCAATGTGCAGTGCCTTAGTACACATAGCCACACTGGCAGATAATGCAGTAACTGATACTATAAGGAATCTGGTTTAGAAATCATTGGAAGACAGATAGTGGTTATATTCATATAAGAAATAGACCGGTGATTAGATTTGGGTAGATACTGGAATCAAGAGCAGTTTGTAAAGAGGAGAAGAGGATCATGATCATAAATTAACAATTGATTTTAGTCATTTTGGGGTGGTATGATTGTTTTATCAGTTTTTCTGAAGGGGAGATAAACTACTGTACCTCCCATGCATGGATACCGTACCACTCCTGACTGAAGTCTTTAATAACAACACTGTCAGAACTAGGGAGGGTAGAAGGAGGGAAGTTCAGGCCCTTGCCCCTGGTAGTAAACTTCAGAGGGTAGCATAATCATGGTGTTTGAAGAGATGGCAATTTCATGTTTTTGCCCCGGCTCAGATAATTCGTTGCATCACTGGATAACACATATACAACAAACAGGATCTGAAGCATCATCTTCATGCGCCTCCAGTTTTCTGAGTGCAGTGAAAGAGTACTCTCCATCTTGTCTATCCAGGTATATTTCCTCTGGATCTTTTACATTTTAATTCTTTTTCCAGCCATATCCTTGCTGCTGTTGTTGGGTCCTTCCATTTAACATGTCCCAGATGTCTCAATTTAGCTATGGCAAATTTTCTCATGGAATGTTTCATTGACCTGGATCTATCTCTTTATGTATAACTTCATTTCTGATCTTGTCTCTCCTGGTTTTCTGTACAATTGATCATAGGGACTTAATTTTGCTGTCTGGGGTTGGCTGTCATCTCTGCTAGTAGTACTACATATCTCCAGACTGTATGTTGTGATGGGTAAAAGGTATGTATTATACAGTAAAAGTTTGGCTCTAATTGGAATATGTCTGTCCTACTTAACTTTGTAATATATATACAACCTTGCCAAAACCATTTAGAAATAGGTTTATTCCAGATAACTAGTGCAGCAGATAATTTCTATCAACTTTTCTGAATAGTACTCGTTACTTTGATTTTGAAGCCACTTTCGTAAAAGTTTCATTTAAAGTTGTTTTTCAAACATAATGAATTTTGATACCTTCATTTTTACTAAGAGAAATCATGACAATGATCATTTTAAGGTGTATTTTCTATGTTCATAAAAATTTAGTTTAAAAGTTATTTCGATTTAGTGATGTTAAAACATGTGCTCAGGGAAAGCAAAATGAAAGATTTTGGAATTGCTCATTAATGTGAAAAGTTGATTCAGATTTTTATAGCACAAGTTGTAGTCAGCATCGACAAGGATGTCCTAAACATATTTTTTGACTAGTTAAATAAATTATAAATATGATTTTTAATTTGGTAAAGAAAATAAAAATATAGAATAGAAGTGATAAAAGAACAAATTCGGGTGATAGATAAAATCATGTAGATTAAAATCATAATCAGCTTTTTATTATTACTCTGTGATTCACTAAAAGTGTGTGGTGCACCTATCCGAAAGGGTAATAGTTAAAGTTTTCAAGGAGAAAAATAAGATTTACAAAGTTGTATTATTGTAATCATTGTAGACTATTCTGACCAAATGTCAATTTCACAAAATTAAATAAAAATCCTCAAAAATCATTCCTGAGGAATAGACAAGGCTTCAAAATCAAGAGTAGATTGTACTAAGAAACATTTATAAATTACAGTTTAAAATATAAAGTGATTAATCAGATATTAAATTTTAAAGTTAAGAGCTGATGTCACAAGGTTCAAATTCTTTACTTAAGGGGGTTGCAATGTAGGTAGGGAACATCTTTTCATAAAAACTGGTAAAATTTAATCCTAACTGGGGGAGTGGGATGGAAGCTTGCTGTGAATGTGCCTAATCTGTGATCTTCATTCGTATTCTATAGTTTGATGCCTTATCTAAATCATCATGGTCCTACTTTGTGTGCCCTGCTGGCATTGGATGAAATGATCACACTAGCCCACGAGCGATTTAAGCATAGTAAAAAGGAATTAGGCCAGCCCAAAGGCATATTCCTTTAGAGTTGATTAGCCAGAATTATATTACATGTATTTAAGGCTTAGAAAAGAACATTGGAAACATTGATCCCATAGTGTTGGGGAAAATAGTATTTGATACTAACCCAGAATATAATATATGTGTCCAAAACATAGTTGCACTGGCAAAACAAACACATTAAAAATAGATCTAAAAACCCCACAGGCCACCAACAACTACATACATTTTCTAGTATTTTCCACAAGATATTTTGTGGCATACATCTACCACATGCAATTACTTGTTAATGAGTAATATATGAGAGTTGTCATTAAAATAGGGCTTCCAAGATGCTGCAGTCATGATCTGGCAACACTGGTGGCACCTGGCAACACTGGCATGTAGCTTGGTCCCCCACTCCCAATCATCACCCTGGTGAACTGACTGTGACACTCAGTCTTAGCTGAGCAGCAATTAGAGATGGAACTCCCCCTCGCTTCGCCTACCAGGTGCAAATTATGCTCTGTAATTCATTTTTTGTATGCAAAAAACACTGCACCAAGGGACATTCATTCCCAATTGTGTGAAGTCTATGGAGAAAAGTGTATGAGAATGCAAATGGCGGAGAGAATTCAAAGATAGACGTACAGATGTCCGTGACGAACATCGTTCTGGACGGCCATCGGTTTCAGAAGAAACGATTGCAAAAGTGGAAGAAGAAATGATGAATGGTGACGGTTCGGGAGCTCTGCGAAATGATCTCTGATGTCAGCAAGACTACCAATGACAAAATTTTGACAGACCGTTTAGGGTATGTGAAGGTTTGAGATTACTGAAGATGTTAAGTAGTGTGTAAGCACCTTAGAATTTGGATAAATTCTAGTTTTCTTAGCTTAAAGCAATAGGGAGGGAGTAAGCTTTCCAGTAAACATATAATTTTCATTGCAAGTATAGGTAGGAAGAAACATTTCATGCAAAAGCTGATACTGATACTTAATTCAATAAATAGACCATTTTAAAAACAGTAAAGTCACTAAATAAACATTTTTTAATAGTAAAGAACCTTTAAACTGACCTGGAATAGGGTAATCCATTATCATCTAACTTGTAAATAATAGATTTTGTTATGTGATAATTATACTAATTCTTAGCATTTTTCAATGCAGTAAAGCAATTTCAAAATAATAATAATTCAAAAGAAAGTTAAATTCATTAAAATTCCATAGTTTCAGGCCGTGTAAATAGCTTAAATAAAATTTTAAACACCTCGTGGAGAACACTTTCATTTCTAACATTTTTAAACACATGTTTTCAATAGTTTCTCGAATTAAATAGTAGATTCCCTAAAAAAATAAAAATCTAGTATAACATATTTAAATTTCAGAACATTCCAAAGAGTAGAACAGATTTTATATACATTTTTAAGATTATTTCGTCATAATCCACACGCGGTAGTTTTCGAGATTTATTTGCAAATAAACCAACTTCTAAAACACGTAATTAAATTCAAAGAAAATTCCGATAACTTCACTTTTTCGATATAAACAACACTTGAATAATTATAACTAAAAACCAAGTACAGTAATACCCCGCTTTACGCGAGGGATACGTTCCGCAAAAAATCGCGTTAAGTGAAATTCGTGTATATCGGGGCTTATCTCGTCTGTACCTCGCATTGCACGATGTGTTTCTGAATGGTAAACCAGTAAAGGTTTCAGTTTGAAATCACCAGTGGCATTACCACCCAGCAGAAGTGTTAATCGATCTTTCGCAGCTTTGAAACCGCTGGCTTGACGTTCTTCTTTAGAAATGAATGTTCAAGATGGCATATTTTTCTCACTAAAGCCCGGTCTCATCATCATTGAAGATAAGACAAACAGGAATTTTTTCTCGTGCTACGAAATCTTGAAACTTGTCTGGAAACTCAGTTGCAGCTTGAGTGTCCGCACTGGCGGCTCACCTGTTATCTGGATATTGTGAAGATTGGAGCACTGCTTGAACCGATGAAACCAGCCTCTGCTGGCAACAAAAGTCGGAGTGGAAGTCACCTTCTTCTGTCTTTAACATCTCATACAAAGATTTTGCTTTTGTGCATATGATATCTTGAGTCAGTGGTGTGTTCTTCTTATTTAAATCTTCGATCCAGACTGCTAGCAACTTCTCCATTCTTTCTAGGATAGAAGATCTTGAACGAGAAGTTTTTTTGCACTTATAGGTGTTGAACTTTTGCTGGAAAGTTTAATTTTTTCCGATTTTTAAAAATCGTTCTCACAGTCGATTCTGACAGACCAAAATCTCTGCCAACAATTGTTGATTTTCCTCAATTTTCCGTTCTTCTTCTCACCTTCATCTTCAATTCCATAGTTACGCTTTTATGCTCTTTTTTTCTTCGTAGGTGGCATTTTTAACGTAGTGTTAAATTATGTATCTCCACCAAACGTTAAAACACGACTGCCAGCCGAGATAAACAAATGGAACAAACGAGGGAATTCCCATAGAACGTAGGACGGGGAATCCTCAATTCTTCGATCAGAATGGTCGGAGAAAGAGGGGATTACCGCGACCAAAGAGAAGCCAATGACTACATTATGGACATACATATTCTTAAGTAAGCAATTCGCGTAATACGAGGCATCTTAACGCGAAATTTGAAATTCGCGTTAAAGCGAAACCACGCATAACGAGGTCGCGTAAAGCGGGGTATTACTGTATCTGCATAACAGTTTTCAAACCCGATTTTCGACAAGCTAATGACTTTGCTATTACACCACCGATAATAATAAAATTTACACCACTGGAATCAGGAATTTTTATAGAACATGATGACACTAATTTTATCATGATAATTTGTAATTCAGCAGGGTCGCCTAAAAATTGCTAGAATTATCACACATCTCAGGGAATCACTAATTAACTTCCGGAAACTTTTTACCAATACACCTGAAAACAAAATTTAATTACAAGAAAGCTAATCATTTGAGAATTTTCGCTAAACACTTTCTACAATCCTTGAAGGTCAGGCTACATATGAGTAAAGTTAGAACACATTCTATAATTACACCTTTTTACATTATTTTTGGAAAGCGTCGGTATACATCAAGCATGCGGATGAGGGTATATAGGTGGTGGCCCAGGGGAGGGGGTGTCTGTATCCTGGGAACGTTGTGCGAAATTGACCTGCGCTCGGTATGGTGCATGTGTCGGGTAAAACTAGGTAGTAGCCAGAAATAGCCGACTTGCATCATGGATGTATCTCGGCCATATTGGGTTTTCATCGTCAGTAACAGAAAGGAGTAGTGGCTATGAACTTGTAAAATTTTCAATGGGGCTCGGTCGGTGATATTTCATTTCTCTTCATAATCTACAATCTTTTGGAAACGTTTGTTCGATTGCCTACTCAACTGTAGAATACAAATTTTGAAAAAGTGATTTTGAAAATAATTTTCAAATTTTGATTCAAATGAATTTTTGTGATTTCGTAATAGACTGAAACTTTTCCTCAGCTTTGGGTTTCAGTACAAGATACAGAAATAACTTGCACAAAACACAAATATCTCTGTCATTAGTACAAAGAGGTGTTAATTATTCTGTTTAATAAACTAGTATTAAAATAGTTTGAATAATTTGCCAGAAACCTTGGAAGAATTTAAAGTTAAAATTTGTAAAGGGCGAATGTAGGTGGGTGCAGAAAAGGGGGAAGGGGGAAATTGCCACCAGAGCGTGTCCTCCATTGCAATTTAGTTAAATATTGTTATTATTTTATTATAAAGACATACTTAAAGAAAAACAGAGATTATCTTATTGGCAACTCCTTCTACTCCATTCTATAATTTAAACAAAAATGAATTGTTTTCAATATTACCATTTTCAAGACTCAGATGTAAAAATTAATGTTTATTTTTTACTTTATTTTTTTTTCTTTGCAACATATAATTTTTTCACTATGGTTATTATTCATATGGTATGCAAGTGTATTAACCGTGTCATATTTCACATCCCATAGGTCCTTTCTCATCAGGGATCTATAGTACAAGATTGATAAAAAAATAATAATAATAAGAGAAAAAGAGAGATTTTGGGGGGGGGGGAGGAAATAATAAGGGGATGTATAAGGAACCTAAGGGAATTAGACTCTCGTGTCATTATAGTTAATAATAACATGAGTCAAAATGAAATTTTATCACTACTGGATCGTCATCATCCATAATCACAATATAAAATACTGAAAGTGCCATACATTATTTTTTCAAATCGTTGCTGTGTTATTCATGTTTATTAGTCATACATTACTAAAAATTAATACTCAGTTTTAACAAAAATATTCTATTGGTTTATAGAATGTAAAACTTGGATAAAAAAACCAATATAATTGGTTTCAAAATTTGTTTATAAAAACCAAATTAATTTAATTTAATTGAAATGGAGCACAGGCTCCGGTGGCAATTTCCCTACACACCAATCTTCCCCCTATCCTGCACCCACCTACATTTGCCCTCTACAAATTTTATCTTTAAATTCTTTCAAAGTTTTCGGTAAATTATTCATCATTTCTCTTGGTAACTCATTCCAATCCCTGACACCCTTACCTAAAAAAGAGAATCTTCCCAAACCCTTGTGCCTGAAATCGAGTGCCAGCTTGTGGTCATGGTCATCTTTTCCCTTCCATGCACTACTTTTCATACCTATTGCAATATCTTTCCATGACTCATCGCCAGTATATGCCCCGTACACTCCCATGACCCTCCTCATCCTCCTCCTGTCTTGCAGTGAATCCCATTCCAGCTCCTTTATCATATCCGTCACTGATTGCATTCTGCGATAATTTCCAGAAACAAATCTAGCAGCCCTTTTTTACACCCTCTCCAACTCCTGTATTTGATACGTAAAATGATGGTCCCATACTACACTACCATATTCAAGCAATGGTCTGACCAAATCTTTGATAAGAACCCTCAGTTGAGTACCTTAGTGTGAAATTTAATAAATATTAGCTGATTGTTATACCGTATAAAGGAATTTATGGGGGCATTGTGTCTGTCTGTGGTTTAATTCCCAATGAACCTGTGCATTTTTCACCAAAACTGAACATCCAAAACAGCTTTCAAAGCCCACTCAGGATGTTCTTAAAAGATTACTGCCAGGGAAACTCTGTGGGGAATGTCTGCTGGAATGTGGAGCTGACCATCCCAAGGGAGTACTATGGATCTCTAACTCAGTAAATCTCCACCACTAGTTCTATTGAGTCTGATCATTTTGTAAAGAATATATCCACTTATAGTCAAAACAGATTCATGGAACTGCAAAATGTTAGTATCCATTGAAAGTTCAAACCTGGCTAGGCTATAAGACTTTCTCTTTATGACTTTTAATGGAGAAAGTAAATTGTAAGACCCCTTATAAATTAACAATCCTCACCAATTCCCTAAATACATGCTTCAAAAATTTTGTAAAGTTAAATTGCTGATTCCTCAATATTCAATCTTCCAATAAACCAAGCAGGAGATGAGGGACATTTTTCTAATATTGTGCCCTAGGCGAATATGATCAGCCACCCCCTACCCCCTATAGCAGAGGTGGATCTAAGAATTTTCCAACCCAGAGCAAAAGCTGTGAGATTGCCACCCCAATTGTCGCCTCGCCATAAAAAAAAGGGGCCATGACATTAGTTGCCTACTGTCCGTCTGCAATCTGTCATTCTGGGAAATCATCCTTTATGCCTTTAGGAGAATAAGTCAGTGCAAGAGATCAAACCACAGAGCTTGTGATGAACACCTACCCATAACTAATTAATCATTTTGAGACAAGCCACATTTTTTTATCATGTTGCTTTAGAATATTCATTTTTCTTCCATAAAGGCAACCTAATACTAATGATTACAGTAAGGCATTCATGTGAATGGGTTTATTGTAAGCACACATTCCAACCTCACCATGTGCATCGATTTCTATCCTCATCAGTACAGGCCTTACACAAAATATTGTGATTTTTGTCACCACAGCACTCCTGCCTTCAACTTTCATAAGTATGGGATTTACTTTCTTTTTCCCTTTCATATTAATATCACCTCAAACCATTGCTTTCTGCTTCATAATTATTTGAGATACTTACATACTTTCAATCACAATTTTAAACACCTATATACCAACTGTTCTGAATCTTAATGTGATTTGGTGCAAGTTAGCAGCAAATGCATTATAGATAATTTATTTATAATCAGATACAACAGCTAACAAACCAGTATTTTTCACAATTAATTCATTTAATACATTGAATATTTCTCAAAATTTTGCCTCTGATTTTTTAATTTTTAGGAAACAAAATTTCATTTTTTAATATGTTATGTGTTCTTAATGAAATAAGAAAGCCTTATGAATTCACTCATTTATCCATCAATCTGTCTACCATCACTCAGACTATCATAACTTTTGGATCTTTTAAATTAATAATTGTGCACTACTTTAGTTCTGTCCAACCTGAACATGATCATAAAAGAAAATTTGGAAAAATAGTGTGAAACGACAGTAAATATGCAGATTAAAATAAAATTTTCCTTTAACAATGTTCACAAGTATTAAATGAAAGCCAGCAACCTGCTGGTTCCCAAAAGGTTTGATTTGCTTGTTATTCAATGACTGATTGTAAGATAGCAACTCTTTAAAAACAAGTAAAATTATATATCTACACTGATAAAGGCCATAATATTGGTAAATTAAAAGTTTAAAGGATTTATAAAAAAGAATAGCAAGTTCAATAAATATTGTTTGCTCAGAGATGCTTGAAAGGATATATGATCTCTGAAAAAAAAAAAGGAGAAGTTAAGAGAATTGTTGGTAGAGGTGGCAAGAAAAATCAGGATAATCGAGCAGAGAAGCTTGAAAATAATAGTTTCGGAGAAAAAAATAGATAGATCTTGAGTAGAAAAGAACCTTCAAATCTTGTCTCAAACATGTTCTTGGTATTAGAGGACTTTTAAGCAAACAAACGATAGAAATAAACTGCAAAAGATTACAAATGAAATACAGTCTACAAATTATATTTATTTAACATAGATCGATTTCATACGTTAATTATGTGTGACATGATATGAGTTTTTGCCTCCCACCTCACAAAAAAAAATCTTTATTTCTGAAATGGATAACCTGAAATCTTGTACAAAGTTTACAATGATATGTAGATTCCTTAATTAAATGAATGATTATAACAAATTTGATAGACAGCCAGACAGTATTAAAAAAAAAAGTTACATCGTTTAATGGAGAATTTCATGAAGTGGATATAAATATGTTGAGAAAATACTTTTTAAAAATCAGAATGTTTCTAAGAACAAATGTAATTTTTTCAAATGATATTTTTTCTTTACAGAACATTTTAAAGACAATTTTGTAAAACAAATAATGAACTACATTTAAAAATAACTTTAAAAAAATTGGACAAGACTCATACAGAACCTTCTCAAATTATTTGGTATTATTGTTTGTTTACAGATGCTGCCTGTTGTGACAGAGGGTAATCTCCTAGCATTGGTGAGTGATCCTGAGAATGAACCTCCACAGGCGATGAAGGCAGCAGCAGCAGATGCTGTATGGGCCAGCATTTCTTTCATGACGCAAGTGTTACTGCACATTTCTCTCAGTCAAGGACAGAACATGACAGCCACTCAAGCCAAAACAGCTGCCACCAAGATACTCATATTTGAGGCCAACATCAACTCTGTAATTGTGATCAAATAACAATTCTAATTTAAAAATTAGCCGTATATTACACTTGAATTAAGAATTTGAGAACTTTGCTTACGTTTGTAGCACTAGATCTTTTAAAGAAATTTGACTGAGTGAACCATCAAATAGTTCTAAGTAAAGTAAAAACTATTGAAAAAGTAATTTGCTAGGTAGAAGAATTCTTAAAATGTAGAAAGCAAAGAGTTAGGTAGGAAATTCAGTATCAAAAGAATACGAAGTGAAAATGGGAGTGCTATAGAGTAGTGTGTGTTCTAATGTATTAATGGTTTATAGTTAGAAGTTACATTGTTTCCAGATGACATTATGTTATATACAAGGGTTATACTGAAATTCGCGAGCAACGTTGTTTTTTTTGTCAATATTTATTTTTATGCCATACTAAGTACATCATCTTAGTCTTCAGACCTATCTTTCACTTTTTAACATAGCATCCATTTTTTGCACACATTTTCCTCATAATTCTGCAAGTTTGGAAATACCCTTACAATGAAACCCCATTCCAGCTAGTCACATGTAACAACGAAATAATTGTTGTGGCATAATGATTTTCAAAGTGCAAGTAAATAATCCATTGTTAATAGGTTGTTACTGTGTTATAGTCATTCAGTTATGTTGCCCAAGTACTAGATTATTAAAACAATTATTGTTCTACACTCAGCATGCAAACACAAATCTTTTGACCATGGTTGACCCTTGTGGTACTGAACCACTATGTTGGAATAATTGTACACAGGTTCTGAAAATACTTGACATGGCCCCTATCCCGTTCTGGAAAAATTTACAGTGTGTTTACTCAAGTAGTTTTGTCTTTTAGTGAATATATGATTTCAGAAATAACCAAACACCATTTGGCATATGATTATGATGAAGTTTATTCAAAAGCCAAAGTTTTGGGGCCTGTACCCAACACTATTTTGGAGAAGAATTTTCCGATGCAACAGATTGTTTAACTAACTTGAATTTTTTTAAAATAATATATTGAACTTTATTTTTGAGACTGCAATGAACTTTTATTCTATCACCTACCTTTGCTAGTTAAGGTGAATAGCTAGCTGGTAACTGTAACTATCAATTTGAACTCTCAAATTCTACACACCAAGCAAAAGCGGGAATGTTTCCCATGTTTTCATCAGTGAAAGAATTTTTAAATTCAGTGTTAAATACGGTAGCCTTGTCGCGGCTGTCATCAACTTCCCAACCATCTCTTAGAAGAACTGACATATTGTTGTCACTACCACTAACTTTTCTTACATACAACGAAAATTTCTTTGGGTTTTCGTTGAGACTCTTGAAAAGTGAGTTGGATCTAAAGTATTTAAGGCCTCACGCATCGCATTCTTAACATGTTCTCTTGTCACAGCTAACTTGTCTAAATCACTCCTATGCATCATCCTCCTTGAGTGTGCATGTATCTTCCTTTGCTTTTCAAGTAACCGTTTAACATCACGCGTATATCACGGGGGATCGTTCCCATCCCTGATTGTCCTTTTTGGTATATATAAGTCCATACCTTCCTTGACTATATATATGAATTGAAGCCACATCTCTTCAACTGAGCCTCTACCTTCTATATATCCCTCAAAAACGCTCTTAAACTCTCCTTCAGGGCCTTTTCGAACCTGTAAACGACCCTTTCTTTTTTCTTTTTGCGTGTGACTATTAACTTTACTGTGGCAATTATAGCTTTATGATCACTTATTCCAATGGTGGTAGAAATGTCTGTGAATAATTCAGGCCTATTCGTAATGAGAATATCTAAAATGTTTTTGTTATCGTTGTGGCACCATGTTGGTTCAGTGACGAGCTGCTCAAGATTAAGATCTGAGAAAAGGTTAAGAATAATTTCACAGGATGTTTTATCCCTGCCACCAGTAATGTGGACATAATTAGTCCAGTCAATATACGGAAAGTTGAAGTCACCTCCTAGTATTATTCCATGATCCGGAAATTAACGAGCTATATTTACATTAGCAATAGCTACATCTGCACCTGGTGGACGATAGAAAGACCCTATTACAAGTTTTGTCCTAGCTACGTTTAGTCTAATACATAGGATTTCACAGACCGTATCAAAATTTATTTCGTTACATGACAGGTGTTTACTAACAGCTATAAATACACTGCCTCCATTAGAATTCAACCTATCCTTATGGAAAACATTCATGCTATTGTTAAAAATTTCTGCTGAACTTATATCCGGCTTTAACCAGCTTGCAGTACCTAATACAATATCTGCTTCTGTGCCACTAATAATGCTTTCTAGCTCAGGCTGCTTATTACAAACACTTCTACAGTTTATAACGAGTACTTTTAACGGTCGAGATTGATGGTGCCGAATTTGATTGGGCTGCCCATAACTGTAATCCCAGTTTCGGGTCTTCCTCCCTAAGCCTAAAAAATCCCCCAATGCACTCCACACGGCCCCTGCCACCCGTGTAGCCGATTCGATTTAGGATCTGTGGGCCCCTAGGCTATATACATGTGGTGCAGGCCCCCCTGTCGGCAGTTGCTCAGGCTGCCTCTGTGTATGGATGCTTAAATTCTAAATTCAGCTAAAAAATTGTAGGCCCCCCTTTTTAATATCCTAAATCTTTCTTGTATTAGTGGCTTCTTGGACCCAAGTAGGCACTAAGGGTGTTAACTGACATTATCTAGCATAAACAAAATAGTAGATTCACTCTTGGTTCCTCTTTTTGAGCTCTTCTGTCCAATATACAAATTAGTTTTATAAATATCAACCCTCTGATTCTCCTAAACCACCATTTGGATCCTTCCCTTGTAAGAGATCCCATTGCAAAACATGCACTATGCATCCACCTACCACTACCTATTGCAACCCTACTTCTGGTGAATTCTACCCCATAATAGATCATGCCACTTGTACAACAACCCATCTCACCTGCCTCCACTGTCAAAGTTCCTACATTGGCCTTACCTCACACTCATTATTCATCAGAATGAATGGTCACAGACAAACTGTTTACTCCCAAAACCTATACCTCCCTGTTGCTCACCATGCCAGTGCTCACAACACCTGCGACCTTAGTAACTGCTTCACAGTCAGAGCCATTAGAGTATTCCCAAATAGCACCTCCTAATCTGAACTCCACAGGTGGTAATTGGCATATCAACACATCCTTCAGACTAGACATCCCCCAGGCCTTAATTTCCGATAATATCTTACATCCTCACTCTGTAAACCCATCACTGGCAAGCACAATAGATTCATATATATTTATAGACCTTATTTCAAAAAAAATTTAAATATAATTTTTTTAGTTATTTTTATTATTATTTTTTTAATGATTAGTTATATTTTTTTCATTTAAATTAAAAAAAAAATGACTGGCTGCGTCGAAAGCAGGGCTTGCGCAAGCTCAGCCACGTACATCTTCTAACTTGAAAAGGGTGTTTACTCAAAATATAGTTTTTTCTGTGTTTGTGTGTTGTTTTGTAATGCATAACACATTTGATTTAATTTAGAGTTCAAATATTTAATATGTCTGTTCCATTTAAGATCAGATTGAATCAATAAACCTAGAAATTTTGATTCTAATCTGTTTGTTAGGCACTTGTCTGTTGAGTTTTTGCTGAGTTCTTTGGTCCTCTTCTTCATCTCTTGTCTTTCACTACACAATGTGTCTTAGTCTGACTGATTGGTATTTTTGACTCACTTGTTTCTTTCATTCTCTTGTTTCTTGCTATTGATCTGTTATTCTGGTAAATTCTTCTCTCCCTATTTCTTAGCCTTAATTTGACTTCTGTAGTTAATTTGGATAGTATTATACAGTAAATTTTGTAACATATTCTGAAAATATCATTATCAGTTTTCAAAAACTTTCCTTTCAGAGCTGCAACATGTTTTGAAACCTATTGTTAAATGAATATGTCCCTATTAAAGCTTAGTGATTACTTTGTGGGGTCTCAGGTTATACAAGTGATCATGAAGCAGTTTTGATGGATGTAAGAGAGTTTAATAAATAAGCGACCAAAACTGAGGTGGTTAGAGGTATAGCTATAAAAAGGCACAAGTTTCACATTCAAAGAGATAGTTTAGGAAAGGGCTATAAGGATTTAACTGTTTAGCGAGCAGATCATATTGGCCATTTATCTAGTTATTTCAGCCCATCTTGGATTCTGATAGAAAATAAATCCAGCTAAAAGAGATAACAATTCAACAACTAAAACTACTTTTCATTTCATCCAACCGGTTAAGCACAAAATTCATGAATGACTGATAATTTATCCATTTATCGCTCTCAGAATGGAAGCTTGCTACAAAAATCATTTAGCTGATTTGGTTAATTTAATTCACAATTTGTATATTTGATATAACATATCTGTGATATTCCTTTATTTTAAGAAACACTCTCTTTAGTCTTCAATTTGTTTGTTCACTTTCACTGGGTGCAGTTTGCTGCTAATGCAAACCCAGACATTATGTATCAATCTTATTGGTGCCCCCTGGTCATCCCTCCTCCAGTCAGTTATGTTCTGCTTACTATTTGTTTCTGTTCTGCACCATTCCTTACTACAAGTGATGACTACAACGCTCTTGTCTGATGCACATACCAGCCAATACGGTATTAAAAAACATTCTGCATACTAGTTTACATAATCCAAAATCAAAGAGTGCATTTATAAGTAAGCCAAAAATTTTCTGACTTCAGTGTGACCATCTTAATAACTTAATTAGTAAATATACAGCAGTATATCATTGTTTATTTTATTTACCTGGAAAGGACAGGTAAAATACATCCAACACTCACCAAAGTTGAAGGGAGGAGGGCAGCAGAAACACAAAACAACACACAAACAAAGAAAATACCAACTCATAGAACGTGTTCTATGAGTGGCTGCGTTGAATGCAAGCCTTGCGCAAGCCCAGCTACCTGCCTCTGTTAACTTGAAAAAGGGGTTTTCACCTGAAATATTGTATTTTGTTTGTTTTGTGTTGCTGCTGCTCTCCTCCCTTCAACTTTGGTGAGTGTTGGGTGTATTTTACCTGTCCTTTCCATGTAAATATTGCCTCGCAGCATTTCTGTCCTTTCATTGTTACATATATTGTTTGTTTTATTTTGCATATGATGTTATGTGACATTTACAACACTCAACACCAATTATACAGTAATCATTGGACAACCTTGTTTCGAAACAAACACACATACACTGAAGGGCCAAAGAAACTGGTACACCTGCCTAATATCCTGTAGGCCCCCAGTGAGCATGCAGATGTGCCGCAACATGACGTGGCTTGGACTCGACTAATGTCTGAAGTAGTGCTGGAAGGAATTGACACCATGCATCCTGCAGGGCTGTCCATAAATCCATAAGAGTACGAGGGGGTGGAGATCTCTTCTGAATGGCATGTTGTGAGGCATCCCAGATATGCTCAGTAATGTTCAAGTCTAGGGAGTTTGGTGTTCAGTGTAGGTTTTTAAACTCAGAAGAGTGTTCCGGGAGCCACTCTGTAGCAATTCTGGATATGTGGGGTGTCAAATTGTCCTGCTGGAATTGCCAAAGTCCATTGGAATGCACAATGGACATGAATGAATGCAGCCAGGATGCATACGTACATGTCACCTGTCAGAGTCATATCTAGACATATCAGGGGTCCCATGTCACTCCAACTGCACATGTCTCACACCATTACAGAGCTTCCACTAGCTTGAACAGTCCCCTGCTGACATGCAGGATCCATGAATTCATGAGGTTGTCTCCATACCCGTACACGTCCATCCACTCAATACAATTGAAAATGAGACTCGTCAGACCAGGCAACATGTTTCAAATCATCAACAGTCCAGTGTCAGTGTTGGAGGGCCCAGGAGAGATGTAAAGCTTTGTGCCGTGCACTCAGCTAGGGTACACGAATAAAAAGCCCATATCAATGATGTTTCATTGAATGATTTGCACGGTGACACTTATTGATGGCCCAGCATTGAAATCTGCAGCAATTTGCAGAAGGGTTGCACTTCTGTCATGTTGAATGATTCTCTTCAGTCGACATTGGTCCCATTCTTGCAGGATCTTTTTCTGACTGCAGCAATGTCACAGATTTGATGTTTTACTGGATTCCAGATATTCGCGGTGCACTTGTGAAATGGTTGTACATAAAAATCCCCACCTCATCACCACCTCAGAAATGCCATGTCCCATCTCCCATGTGTCAACTAGAACACCACAGTCAAACTCACTTACATCGTGATAACCTGCCATTGTAGCTGAAATAACCGATCTAAAACTTGTGTTAGACACCTGTTGTCTTATATATGTGTTGGCAACCACAGCACTGTACTATGAGTATTTACATATCTCTGTGTTTGCATTTGCATGCCTAAATCAGTTTCTTTGGCTCTTCAGTGTATATACATATAGTTCAGCAGACAATGCCCACAACCAGCCACTAAGACAGTTTTGCGTGATTTTAACATTTGCTTTTGTATTTCCATATTCACTTTTCACTGTGGCCGTAATGAAATACAAATGAGTAATAACTTAATTTTGATGTAGGTTAAAAATGTAATAGCTGTGATAAAAGTTAACTATTTAAAATATAAGGAAGTACAGGGAAAATAATCAGTTCATTACCACAGATAAAGGCAGGAAGGCCAGGACAAAAACACTAACACAATTTACAATATTTCAGTGAATAACCTTACTTATGATAGAGGTGAATCATATGCCAAGGGGAAATATGCATACATAATCAAATCTGCATTCATGTGGTAGTTCTCACTTTTATCATGATTATGGTTATTCACTGAAATATTGTAATGTATGTTCATGCCTTTTTTTTTTGTACTTTCATCCAGGCCTTCCTGCCTTCATCTGTGTTAAGTGACAGATTATTTTCCCTATCCTTCTTCATTGGTTAATGGTATTTTCGTTGTCATTATCATCCAACTAATGATAAGAAGCAACTGATAAACTATGTATTATTCTTATAAGATTTGTGCATCATATTGTATTTCAGATCACAAAAAATTATGGCCTTTCACACCTAAATGAAACTGTAAATATGACAACTGCTGAACTTCAGGCTAGTATGGATGAGTACACAGCAGAAGAAAATTCAACAGTAAGAGTGAGTATGATAAATTTCTCAGTTTCTCTTTTGATTTACAATATTTTTTACTTCGTAAATAAGAGAATAGAAAGGAACCATGGCTTACCACAGAATTAGCTTTTTAAGATCTTGAGCATTTGATAATATGTGTACAGAATTTATCTCTGAATTTTTTCCCTTACCACTGATTTCATTTTTGCTAAAAGGTCTTTTATGTTTTTAAATCTTCAGTCTAATTTGCTGCAATTATTCATTGCTGTGTTGTGGACTTCTCTGCTTACTTTTCCATTGTTTTGTAGTTCCTACATTCAGCTGTTTTGTGTTTTTAATACAGTAATTACTTAATTATTGTTAAAGTACATTCTTTTATAGTATGCAACAGAAAAATATAATAACAAAAATAAACTTTCCACTTACCATGGTTGTAGGTAGGAGCTCTATGAAGCACAACATTTTGGGTGACTTCAGTTCCAAGAAAACTCAAGCCATAAGTGGACTATGCAATAAACAAGAATATCAACTACTCCCAAACAGTTCATGGACCACATTGACTGCAAAGAGGAAACAGCTTTCAGATGTCAGCCAAGCACTACAGATCACAACATCCATATCTTCCAAGAAATATGTACTTTCCTTGGTCTCCAAAATGCCCTGCTAGATCTCTTGTCACATTGCATTTCATTTATATTTTATAGAAGCCTAAATTTCTAGCAGTACCTTCCCGTGAAGATCAACGGGCTGGTGTTCCTGTGCAGACCATAATTGTAGCCTGTGAGTCAATCATGGAATGGGTTTCAGCCTTGCTATATCATAATCTCCAAGAATTTGTATATAATATTCCTTCGCTCATAGTGCTGTATAAAATCATCAAGAACAGTGCCATCAAGTGCCTTCCAAACACATCCACTCATCTCTCTCTGATCCATTTCATTCTTTCCAAAAATTATTCTATTTCAGTTTCCAACTATACCTCCAGATGTGTGGTATTGGAAAATGTAACTATGTGGCTTTTCTTATGTCAGTATTATTGTATATCTTGTGAAAGAGCATTTCCTCAAAAACATTTCCCCCAAGCCATTTGCATAATTCAGATAGATTTATATTTATTATGTTGAGTGAATCCATCTCCTTTACTTCCTTGATTCATGAAAAATAACCAGTTGCTTATCTTTACCTGAACATACTCCTAAACATATGTACCTGCCTTGATATCATTTTCCTATCAGAAGGTTGCATACACACCTTTAGCATATCATGAATCTGCCCCCTGATCTTGCAATAAAAACAAATCTCCTGCTTGACAACCTTCTTCATCCTCCACAATAATGTCCTGCACCAACGTTCAGTTCTATCCCGGTCTAGAATTTATTAATGAAATCCTTTAGTGTGGGTATAATTTCCTATCTTCCACTCCTGAAATGTGCCAAATTTCTCACTTCCCATTGCATGTGTTCCAGCAGGCCACAGGACCTACACAATAGCTTGGTCCATAAATATTGCTGATACTTCCAATCCCTTTCAATATACCACATTGAAAATCTTTCAGCATTCACCTAACAATAACCAGCTAGCAAAATTTTATCAGTTGTGAAATTTTACCCATTGCGGAATATGCCACATAAATTTACTCATTATTGGCCATTCCACTTTTATCTCCTTTTCCTCTACTGCCATGGTTCATGGAGATGAGTAGTCTCTTTTGTTTCAAGTTGCTTAGATGGATGTAGTAACTGATTGGCTGAAATTTCAAATGGCTGTGTATTTATGTATATTGTTAGTTGAAAACACATAGTATACCGCAAGGGTTGAGATCCTGATCAAATTATTGAGAGAGGGTAGATTATTTTGGTCACAGCCAGACAGAGGGATGTTATGAACCAGAGAATGCATGTCTGAGTAGAAGGTGTGTAATGTCTAGTAAAGAAAAAGATCTCTGATGTACTTATAAAGAAGATCTGCAGGATAGGTCAGAAAAGGCATGTAGCAGCAAAGGACAATTATGACTGGCTGAAAGATTATGATTAGTGGTCAGCCATATTTAATCGAGGCAATATTAACCTGGAGTTTTTCAAAGCCACTCAGAAGTAACAAGTATGATGAGGATGGTTGCCATGCAGTCACTGGATGCGCTTTAAATCCGCTAGTATCTTACAAGCAAGTGGTGGTGAATCCAAGTCAGCTGTCCTTTTAAACTATGAACTATGTTGAAATTATGCTTGTTGGTAAAAGAGTGAGTAAGTAAAAGTACCATTCTGAGTTTACTAACCTGCAATTAATCTTGGATTGAGTGCCCATTATTCTAATAGTTGGATTAGCATGTGTCTGATGCCGACCTGTGACCTTAAGATGTGAATAAATTCCTAATACTGTATTGCCAGTGTCTTTTTTCCATTATTTTGAACTCATACATTCCTTTTCCGAGTAAACTATTTTAAAGAGTGAACAGCACTTTCCTGGAATATGGGTGGTGACCAAAGTTCATTCTACTGAACCTGTACAGCACTAACTTTATCACATCGGTCGGGTACTGCACAATTCTAAGCAGTGTACGGTCAAAGCTTAACAACAGTTCATGGATTTATTAAAAAAGTTAACATTTAGTTGTGAACAAGATGAATAGGACATGATAGCTATCTGTTACCCATGCAGTGGCAACTTGTTGTTGGTATTAAAATAATAATATAATCTTACAACAGTGAATCAACAACTTGTCATTATATGCACTACTGTTATCTCATCTTCATCTGCTGCCTTAGTTCATGGAGTTCTAGGTACTTTGATGGATGTTGTAAGCACCTTAGAATTTGGGTACTAGTTTTCTTGGCTATAGAGCATAAGGGAGGGAGTAAGCTTTACAATAAATATAAAAAATTTCAGTTTGCAAATACAGGATATGAGAGAAACGTTTCATGCAGAAGCCGATACTGTAAGCTAACTCAATAAATAAGCTGGTTTAAAAATAGTTAAGTTACTAAACACACAATACAAGCTCTAAATAATCAATTTATAAGAGTATATAACTTTTAAACTAACCTGGAATAGGGTTATCCAATATTATCCAATTTGTAAACAGTTGATTTTTGTTATGTGATAATATCACAGATTCTCCACACTTTTTTGAAGCAGTAAAGTAATTTTATAATAATAATAATCAGAAAGAGAGTTGAATTCACTAAAATTCCATAGTTTCAGGCCATATATATAGAGTAAATAAAATTTTAAACACTTCGATAGACACACCTGCACTTTCAATATTTTTTAATCACATGTTTTCAATAATTTTTCAAGCTAAAAAGTAAATTTCCTGAAAGAACGAAAAATCTAGTATTTTATATTAAAGTTTCAAAACATTCTATGCAGTAGAACAAATATTAAATTAATTTTTAAAGTTATTTCGTCGTAAACAAAAACGTGGTAATTTCAAAATTAAATTGCGATTAAACCAGAACACTTCCGTAAACAAAACCACTGTTAAAATATGTAATAAAATTCAAATAAAATTCACATGACATTACTTTTTCGATATAAACAACATGGGAATAATTATTAAAAAGAAACAGGTTTTTACATTATGGCGTCTCGACAGCTTCAAACCAGATTTTTGATAAATGGATAACTTTGCTATACACCACCGATAATAATAAAATTTACACCTTTGAAATCAGGAGCAAAGATGGAACACATTGACACTAATTTTAACACAATAATTTATAATCCAGCAGGGATGTCTAAAAATTGCTCAAATGAACTTACATTTCGGGGATTTACAAACTGCTTTCAGAAACTTATTACCATTGCGACTACAATTAATTCATTTACAAGAAAACTAATTATTTTAGAATTATTGCCAAATACTTTTTATAAACCTTGTGCTCCTTAGTAGCCCATCTGACTTATGTCCTTGATATCAAAACTGTTGGTCCCAGTTACACCACTGCTTTGAAGCAATGGTCTGATCAAGGTTTTGTAACACAGTTCCCTCAATTCCCTGGTACATTTCCTCATCATTTCTAGTGAATGGACTTGAAAATATGTCCCAACAACCAGATGAAATTTACTATCAAATGTTATTCTAAGATATTCACACTTAAGCTCTTCAACAAGCAATTCCCTCTCCAGCTTATAAGTATAAAACCCTTCTTCTTCTTAAATCTGTGTACCTAATGAGGTGGGTCTTTTTGTCATTTATCTTCAATTCATGTTTAGCTACCCAGCTACAGATCTCATCCAAATATGTAGCTTTTCACAATCCTTGTAAGAGCCAAGCTGCTATACCGGGGCAGAGTATAGGCTTAGTACCTTAACTGAAAGTTCACTTGAATAGAAAAATTGTTCTCTGACTTTATGTTAATAATTTTAAATGACCATGTAGCCTGCCTGGAATTCTCAACTGAAATGCTTGATGGTCGCCACTAAGTTTGTTAACCCACAAACTTAGAAAAGGTTACAGTCTACTACAAAATCACAAAAAGTTCACTTGAATAAAAATTTGAAGTTTATTTTCAAAGTCACATTTTTAAAATTTTGCATTCTACAGTTGAGTAGGCAATTGAACAAACATTTCCAAAAATTGCAAGGTTATGGAAAGAAATAGAATACCGACCAACCCCTTTAGAAAATTTACAAGTTCATAGTAGTTAAAAAATCATCATGGCCGACACACATTCCTAGCCTGGCTGAACTAGATCCAGCTCCTACCCGACTCGCACCAAAACTACTTGCGCAGATTCATCACACACAGCGTTCCCGGAGTAAAGACCAAAAGACGAAACCATAAAGACAAAAGACGTCCCCCTTTCCGGTGCTATTAATTATATACCCCCATCCGCATACCACATGTATATGGACACTTATCAAAATAGTGAAAAATGATTGTGATTATAGAAGGTGTTAAAACTTTAACTGCATGTAGTCTTGTCTTCAAGATGTATAAAATTATTTAGTGAGAATTCTCAAATAATTAGTTTGCTTATAAATGAATTTAGTTTAACTGGCGCATTGATAAAGAATCCGAAAGTTCAGTGGTGGTTCCCCTAAATGTATGTTGAATTTAAGTACTTTTTAGGTCACCCTACTGAATTGCAAATAATCTAAATAAAATTAGTGGCAAAATGTTCTATATTAATTCCCGATTCCAGTGATGTAAATTTTGTCAATATCTGTGGTTAGATAGTAAGGTTATTAGTTTATGAAGATTAGGTTTGAAATGTTTCAGAAGTCAACTCGGTTTATGCTAAATAACTATTCTTGTGTTGTTTATATCGAAAAAGTAAAGTTATCGGAATTTTCTTTGAATTTAGTTACATGTTTTGACAGTAATTTTATTTACGAAAGTGGCTTGGTTTAATCGCAATTTAATTTCGAAACTACCACGTTGTGATAAATGACGAAATAACTTTAAAATATATATAAAATCTATTCTTCTGCATTTAATGTTCTGAAATTTTAATATGTTATACCAGATTTTTGGTTCTTTTAGGAAATCTACTTTTTAGTTCGAGAAATTATCGAAAACATATGATAAAATATGTTGGAAGTGAAAGTGTGTTCCACGAGGTGTTTAAAAATTTATTTAAGCTATTTACACGGCCTGAAACTACAGAATTTTATTGAATTTATCTTTCTTTTAAATTATTATTATTTTAAAATTATTTTATTACATTGAAAAGTGTCAAGAATTAGTGAAATGATCACGTAGCAAAAATCTATTGTTTGCAAGTTGGACAATAAGGGACTAATCTATTCCAGGTTAGTTTAAAGATTATTTACTATTAAAATGTTTATTTATTGCTTATATTAAGTGTTGTGTCTTTGCTCTTTTTAAATTGGTTTATTTACTGAATTGATTGCAGTATCAGCTTCTGCATGAAACGGTTCCACCCATAACCTGTACTTGCAATGAAACCTTATGTTTGAAGGAAAGCTTTCTCCCTCCCTTATGCTTTAAGCTAAGCAAACTAGAATTTACCAAAATTCTAAGATGCTTACATCCTCCTGCAATATTATTCTATTATTCAAAATTATGTCATCAACAGATAATTTCTGACTGTAAACAATCAATATAATCATACATCTGAATAATGAACAGCAATGGGTTCAACTACCATTTTTCCCTTCCACCTTCTTTGATAGTGCATTTCCTACCATTTTTAAGAATTCCTCTAATGAGGAAGTGATTTTGGTTTTCACCTTATTTACTACCATATTGCGGCTCACTCTGCCAAATGCCTTGAAAAGATCTAGTGCTATACTATCAACTTGGCCCCTTTTCTCCATTTCATCAGAAACATCTTCTACATAGTCCACTAATGGACAGTCACATAAATATTCTTGTTCAAACCTTCAGTTGGAGGGGCTGGCATACAGAGTATGTCAACTTTCAGCGGGTTTTACAAGAACTTCTGGATGAAGAGGCACGCAGATCTGTCCACAGTGCATCTGATATCAATGAATCAGAATTCTTTCAACATTATGATCATGAAATAGGTCGAGGATGAAATACAGTATCCATTCATTGTGTATTAGGGGAGGTCTGATCCAAGTTGTGGAACAGGCCATCCCAGATGCCACTGAATGAACAGCGTGTAGCAAGCTGCAGATTGTAGCTCATGCTGGCACCAATGATGCTTGTCGCCTTGGGTTGAAGTTTATTCTCTTTTCCTTCTGGCAGCTTGCTGAAAGGGTGAACTCTGTGGCAACTGGCTTCAAGATTTTGGCTGAGTTAACTGTCTGCAGCATTGTCGATAGAACTGACTATGGACCTGTGCCGAGTCGAGGGTGTGAACCAGAGACTGTGGCGTTTCTGCAATAATCTTGGCTGCAGATTCCTCAACCTTCAACCTGAGGTTGAGTCATGTAGGGTTCCCTTGGATAGCATAGGTGTGTATTACACATGTGAATCGGCTACACAGGTGGCAGGAGTCATGTAGAGTGCATTGGGGGATTTTTTAGGCTGAGGGAAGAAGGCCCAAAACTGGGAACACAGCTATGGGCAGCCCAATTAAATTTGACATCATACATTAGGAGTAACTAAAATCAATCTTGACCATTAAAAGTACTCGTTATTAACTGTAGAAGTGTTTGTAACAAGAACCCTGAGCTTGAAAACGTTATTAGTAACACAGAAGCAGATATTTTATTAGGTACTGAAAGCTGGTTAAAACCAGATATAAATTCAGCAGAAATTTTTAACAATAGCATGAATGTTTCCTTCTGCAAGGACAGGTTGCATTCCAATGGAGGTGGTTTATTTATAGCTGTTAGTAAACACCAGTCAGGTAATAGATATTGATATGGTCTGTAAAATCCTATGGATTAGACTTAACATAGCTAGGACAAAACTTGTAATAGGCTCTTTCTATTGTCCACCAGATGCAGATGACTATTGCCAAGGCCTTAAATGTAGGTAACATAGCCCATCAATTTCCAGATCATTTATTATTTTATTTATTTATTTATTTTCCAATACACAACATAGCCCAGCACCTAGTATCTAATCTGGGCCCCTTAGCCACTGAGCTACCAGAATGTTCCTTATTAAATTTATAAACAATGAAGGCAAGAAAATTTTGATTCAAGTTCCAATATCTCAATTACTTGTGCTGCTGTTAAACAGAGTGGGTACCACCACCACTACTACATCTACTACTACCGATATTGTTCCTAATATAACTACTAAAATTACTATTACTGCTAATACCACTATTACTACTAATACCACCATAAATTGTTTCAGCCGCATTTCGGTTCCACTAATGTTCAAATTTTCTTGGTGTTATTGATTGCACTCCAAAGGTAGAGTCCTCTGGAACAGGCAGCAAGGTGAGCTGCCCAGGCCATCAAGAGTTGACTTCCTGGAATACCAAGACAGCCCCAGCTGTTGCTCGGAAGACAACCTCTCTGCAGCACGCTGAAGTTTCTCCGACGATTGATGTTGCTCATTGTAGTAGGTTCTCTTCCATCAATCCAGTGTTGTGAAAGCCAGACTTCCAGCATCATTGTTTCCTCTGCAGTTGATTCTGGAATTAGCTTCCACTATTCCACAAGTTGTAATTCTGTTCTCCTCGCTATCTGTGGCCTTTGATTTCGCTCGTCATTTATCCCTTCTATAAATTTCTCCTTCCAAAATGTTTGTAATTGCTACATCAATATTTGTTCTTGTGCCAACACTGTTGCAGAAAGTAGGAGAATTATGTGCTTGGTTTCTAACCTCTAGACCCAATTCACTTAATAGTTCTTCTTGAAGTTGCCATCTCCTGACAGTCTTCTTGCTGTGCCAAAGAGCAGACTTTGCATTGACTTCCGCTGCAATAATTAGTGGATAATTTCCCGGAGCTACATCTATCTGCTGCATTCTATCTAGGTATGGGAAGATCTCGTCACTATACTAGAAATACATGCTTACCATTATGAAGCTTCCCCATGCTCCTCATATCTCAGCACATACTGTGTGTTCATCACATAACTGCATAATTTTTGTAACTGTTAATTGTTTATTTGAAACATTTATTGCTGCCATTTGGTTATTGCCCTCTGTGATTATTCATGATGTTACAGGCAAATGCGGGATTTTGATTTGCCAGGACTACAGTTCTTGTAAACAAATAATATCTGATTTCAGTTCCCCATCCATCCTTCTGATTTTGTATAAAACAATGGTGTTTGTAAGACCCAAAAGCTGATACCGGGGCTGTAGTATCGCTTTAGTGCCTTAACCAACAGTTCACTTGAATTAAAAGTTCTGTGGAATTTTGACAAAATAATTTTAAATTGACCATGTAGCCCTTTTTGGATCTCAACTGAGTTAGCCACTAAATTTGTTCAAACCACAAACTTAGAAAATGTTTCAAGTCTACTATGAAATCACAAGTCCACTTTGCTCAGAAAATTTGAAGTTTATTTTTTTAAAAAAAAATTACAATTTCAAAATTAGCATTATACAGTTGAGTAGGTGATCGAACAGTCGTTTCCAAAACATTGCAGATTGTGGAGAGAGAAATTACCAAACACCCCTTTGAAAATTTTAAATTTCTAAGTAGACATTATATTCGCAGATTAACACACTGATGTCCCAACATGGACGCAGAGTCGCGCCCAATTTCAACTGGCTACTTCCCGCTCTGACGCAAATGAACGCAGGTTTACTCACATAGCGCTCCGCCTCCAGAGGTAAAGAACAGACGAAACCAAAAGACCAAAAAGACTACATATTACAAAGTTACTTCTTTGAACATCACTGAGAAAATCATGCATGGAGTTGAGTGATTACTTTCCAGTGTACGAGTGAGACAATGTGCACTTACAGCACGATCTTTTATAGGCTCCACAGAGCCTATGACCTTGGCGAATCTTTCTTTAATTAATATCTCCAAAAGTACAAAATAGTTTAACTTGAAATTTTTACCGGGACTTTCTATTGTCATGTTCTATCTGTTTTAACTTAATTTATTATTCCAAAAGGTTTCTATAGTCTTAAAACTAAAGTCATCACATGACCAACTTACGGGAATTTTTACACGCTTCAACAACAATCCGCGACAATCTATTTTTCAAAAAATTAATTACCAGACAAATGCTTAAACTTTTCACCAAAACCACTATATGTTCGTAATCATCTTAATTAGGGCTATCTACTGATATAAATTTCAAATTAATATTCCTTTTAATTAAAAAGTTCATTTTTTATCTTAATTAATACTACTAATTAAACTTTGCCAAATTAATTAATTTTACTACCAAATATTGGGAACAATGCTGACTATAGCTGGTGATAAAAGATCAGTTGTAGCTTTACGCGATTTAAAGATATTTCAAACTATAAAATTTTACTTTTCTGGTCGCGTGTTTCATAACTTAAACAAACCGGAATATCTCTTAAAATAAACGTTTCCCGATATAATAAATACACTTTAAAATGATTTTTATGACGAATTGTCACTGTGGGAAAGATTACAGGAAAATTCCTTAAAGTTGACAACTACTTATTCTCGAAATTTCTAAGTCCAGCATAAGCAACATTACAATCAATCTATAGAATATTTTACTACTAGGGAAACTAGAATTTGCCAAAATTCTAAGGTGCTTACATGCCCCCGGAAGATTGAAGTTTTTTTCTTGAAGAGAAAACTAACTGAATATCTTGAAAATAGAAAAGAAAAATATAAACCCCCCAAAATGAAAATAAACTATCCCACAAAAATGAGCTATCGCATGTCGGTTTGGTTCTCTCTTTCCCCCATTCATTCTCAAAAATATTATTGTAACAATATCAAAACCTTTAACTTCTCACTCCAAATTAATCACAAAAAATTCTTCAAAATCACATTCATTCTCAAAGTATCATATTAATGAAAAATTATAAGTGTTAAACAAATTATTATCAAGAAGCAAAATATAAATTATCAAGTTGTCACAAAATATTAACATGCATAGCATAAACAATGACAAAATATAAAAAACACAAAACAAATTATCAGTACATGAAACTCAAATGGTTACAAATAAATATTACAAGAAGTACATTGAAAAGGGTATTACCAATAAACATCAGAAAATGTCAAACTTGTTCTCAGAAAAACAATAGTGTGAAATCTCAGACACACAGAAAATCAAAATTTCGTGTTTTATAAAAATATAAACAAATTGTGTTTTAGTAACTATAAACAGATTGTATTATCAAATTCCTTGCCTGGAAAGTCTTTCGTTTTATTAAACGTCCTTGTTAAATATTATTTTGTTTTTGTTTTGGCCTACAACTACCACTTTGCCCCTTTATCACTTATTTCACATTACACATTTAATGGGTGAAAACCTAAGTCCTGTAACGGGAGCAGACTGTAATGCTCGCAAATTAATACAAAGCAAATAGCCTTGTAGCTAGGTCTGCCGAGAAATGTCCATTATCCCCAGTTTCTGACGCAGCAGGAGAGGCCTAGGGATCTCGGTCAGCCAGCTTGTCTGAGAACATACAAAACAGAAAAAAATAGTGGGCGTTAGTAGTGGCCAAGCTGTTCTTAAACACTAACATATACATAAAAGAAAAATTAAAGTAAGGTACAAAAGTGAATGTACAATGGTAACAGTAAATGCATAAATTTTCCCACATGTTTTTGGGAAATGAAACATAGTATGAAATAATGATATTCCTTAGTAAAAGAAGGTTGTTACAAATAGTAAGGAAAATTAAATAAAAATGTTATTCATATAACGCATTGGAAATCAGAAATTATAATTATCGATGTGAAAAGATAGTCTTATATCCTAAAAAAAAATGAGAGTAAAGAAATACAAAGTTACACTCAGTTACGGTTAACAGATCACTTAAATCTAACAAAGTTATTACAATACTAATAGTAAGCATGAAGTATATTAGTTGAAAATAGATTTTACAAAGAATAAAAGTTAAAAGATCCTAAAGGTATGTAGGGGAAAAATTAGAAGGAAACATAGTTTCCATTCAGCAGTATATTGCTGTGTATAAAAGTAGTGTAGTGGCAACGAAGTTGCATGTAACCAGTATACTGGTTCATAGTGTAGGGTATCATAATAAAAATTCTATATCATATAGATAGCCAGCTCGCAGCTGCTATAAATGTCTCTCATCGTTGTGTCATATGGTTCTTAAACAAATCCCAAATCCTCTCAAATCCAATTAGTTGAGGACATTATAAAGTGCCTATGGTGCATCAAAGCACAAAAAATCCTCAACCTCAGTTGGGTAAATAAGACAATATGTGAACAAAATTATGTAAGATAATTAAGTACGCAAAGCATATTATTATTAGTATGACCAGTGTTGAATGTATAAGTAAATCATCATCATATTACAAAACGTTTTTTAACTTCTTCAGTGTATGAAACAATCGGTATCACTGACCTCAAAACTCTCCATGGTACATAAAATAAACACTTAAGATAATACATAAACTCCAATTTGAACTTCAATTCAATCCTCAACAACCAAAAATGAAACTTATAACTGTTTCAATGTCATATCTCTAATATTCAATCACATGTTACAAAATTAGTCATATCTGTGCCTATCGCAATAGTATGTAGAGCAAAATGTTTTCTATGTTATTTTATATTGTATGTTAATTAGTAATGTGACTACATCAGTGACGCCTTTGGGGAAAAAAATAAAGGTCAACCCAACCTCTTTGGTGGCGAAGCCTATTTTATGTATAGGGGAATGTGTCATGCTGGTCCCTGCCAGTCATGCACTAAGTATTGGTCGCCCTGTGTGTTACTTGAATGTTATATAATTGTGGTCATCCTCTCTCTGGAGTGATGCCTAAAGGGTAATGATAATAATAATAAGGAATATGCAGGCAAGTCTCTGCTTCCTGGCTCTGGGAAAATAATAATAAAATGGTATTTTCTTCTCTTTCTGCTGTCCCCCCCCCCCCCCTCCAACCAATAATCATAGAAAAACAAGTCACATCTCCACACATATTTTAACAAGAGCTTCTACTTCCTCTTTCGTCCACATAACTTCCTCTCTTTGACACTTCATCTCTACTTCCCTGGTGCCTTAGAAATCCTCTCAGATTCAAACTGTTGCATGATCTCCCAAGGTAGATGGTAAATTCTTATCATATAGTAAGTACTCAATGAAAAACAAAAGTGGCAGCAAAACTTTATGATTCATTACAACATTCAAAATCAAAATTCGCTGTGCAACAGCATCAGATAAACAAATACAGGAAAACCAAATAGTGAAAAGTAGAAAAATATTAAAAATAACATGAATTGTCTTAGAAATCCTCCAAAGGCAGGTTAATTGTGTTAGCACCTGGTAGTCAAGTATAGTAATTTTAAGCTTAATCACATTCCTCCTCTCTGAGAAAAGTATGATTCTTCTATTTTTTGGCAAGGGGTTCAACTGACTTCCCCTTAGTATTCAATTGAGTAACTTTTAACATGGAGTTTATAGGTGTCTTGTATGCACATTGCACTGGGGCCAAGGTAGTCTTGTATCTAACAGAATGCATCCATGACTCATGACAAACTGTTGTATGTTTCCTCAGGATCAAATATTTTTCCTCTCAAAAATCTTGTGAACTAGAGTCAGGAGTTGAGAAGATTTAGTGATCTCAGTTGTATCCTGTCAATTGCCGAAGGTTGTGGGAACATTATGTTTTTACCGTCAGGATGGAGGACTCTTGCCAAATGTTGGAGAGCAAGTGCAAGTGTATGCACTTCTTCAAGTCTAGTTAGTCGAAGTGTATTTTCAAAATTGGCGTACAATACTGCTGGATTGACAGTAATGGGATTTGGTTTGCTTATCAAAAAGTTCAAGTATTTTATTTGGCTGGCACGTATACTTGGTCTGCGAAGATGATATTCATTTTCTTTGGAATATCTGAGCCCACTGCCTCTAACAAAATGTTGGCAATAAGCCAAGTCAGAGGTGGAGGAAATTTTGTCCAATTGCTCGTTTATTAACTGCTGTCAATCTGTTTGCACACCGGCTCTTACCATCATTTTCTGCATTTCCATTGCCTTCTTCTTCCTAAATGTTTCTGCTCTTGCAGCATTTCTTCATCTACGAGATGGGGGATTGCCTCTCTTCTTTTGATTTTTCATTCCCACTTTTCCAGCTGCTATTTCACATGCTCTGTATATCAGGTCTGTTACATTTGCCATCATTTCTTGATCTATCCTGCAACTGGATTGTAGACTAGCCATTATCTATTCTGTTGACTAGGTGTTGCAGTAACAGTTGATACGTGGGACTATCCTTTCCTTTGTTTTTGCATGACTTACCTCTTTTCTGGCATGGGATGCACATTTGAGGCATCGACTTCTGATCACATTGATCACATTTGTGACCATTCTGACCACAATTACTACAAGTATCTATGTCTATTTGGCAGTGTTTACTCACATGTCTGAGGTCTTTGCACTTGACACAAGTTGGTTCCATGGTGTAATCTTTGCAATCGATTGCACTGAATTCCATGCATATTTCATGTTGCTCCAATACTAATTTGTGTATAGCTGGGCTTACTTCTATAACATGATGAATGGTTGGCTTTTCACAGGGTCCTGTCTAAAATTTAGGGCAGAACATGCAACAATACTAGGAGGTGACTTCAACTTTTCATATATTGACTGGACTAGTTATGTTCACATTACTGGTGGCAGAGATAAAACAGCCTGTGAAACTATTCTTGTTTCTCAGATCTTCATCTTGAGCAGCTCGTCACTGAACCAATTTGGTGCCTCAATGGTAACAAAAACATTTAGGATATTCTTGTAACAAATAGGCCTGAATAATTTACAAACATTTCTACCTCCTCAGGAATAAGTAATCATAAAGCTGTAATTGCCACAGTAAAATTAATAACTGAGTGCAGAAAGAAAAAAGAAATGATCATTTACAGATTCGATTAGACTTCAGAGGAGTGTTTTAGAGTGTGCCCGAGGGATAATTACCTGAACTTCAAAGTAGCATGTGGGACCATTGAAGTGATGTGGTATTGATTTAAATGTGTAGTCAGGGAAGTTATGGACATACAAA
The DNA here is from genome assembly GCA_031002005.1 of Vandiemenella viatica. NCBI lineage: Eukaryota > Metazoa > Arthropoda > Insecta > Orthoptera > Morabidae > Vandiemenella > Vandiemenella viatica. The sequence goes on from CM061920.1 coordinate 172,613,248, forward strand.
TACTAACATGGACAATCAAGGGAGGTAATGATTTCCCATGGCATACATGTGAAGTTAAAAAGTTGATTAAAAAGCAAAGGAGGATACATGCATGCTCTAGAAGGACTAGATACTGTAGTGATTTAGTAAAGTTAGATGAGGTGAGAGGACATGTTAAAAATGCAATGCGTGAGACCTTTAATGCCTTACATTGCAATTCACTTTCCAAGAGCCTCACTGAATACTCAAAGAAATTATGGCCCTATGTAAAAACAGACAGTTGTAGCGATAACAATTTGCCAGTAATAATACAAGACAGTTGTGAAGTGGACAACATTCACAATAAGGTTACCATACTTAGAAATTTAAAAATTCATTCATGGACAAAAATATACCAATTTTCCACATCGTGTGGGATTGGAAATGGATTCGATACAAATTGATAGTATAGGTATCGTAAAGCAATTAAAACTATTGAAGTGGAAGAAAGAGGCAGGTCCTGATGGTATACCTGTACGAGTATTTTCAGAGTATGTGGCGGAAATAGGACCATTTTTGTCTGATATATTCCACAAATCTTTAGAAGAGGAAAAAGTACTTTCCCACTGGAAAATTGCCCAAGTAATTCCTATTTTCAAGAAAGGAGATCCTAGAAATTATTGACCCAAATTGTTAACATCTGTTTGCAGTAGAATTTTGGAGCATGATTCCTAGTAAAAAAAGAGTTACTTATAATGAACCAACACAGATTTCAGAAGAACAGATAGTGTCAAACACAGTAGGCTCTTTTTTCTCATGACATAATGAAAATTATTGATGCAGATTCACAAGATGATGCAATTTTCTTGGATTTTAAGAAAGCTTTTGACCCTGTGGCACACAACCAACTTTTAACAAAAATTTGAGCATATAGTATATCAGATCAGATTTGTGATTGGTTACAAGATTTTCTAACTGGTTGGAGACAGTATGTTGTTGTTGTGGGGAAACCTTTTCTAATCTAGATGTTACTTTGGGTGTATCTCAAGGCAGAGTAATAGGACCACTTCTTTTCTTAATTTTAATAAATGATCTCGGTGACAAAATTATTAGCAGGTTGTGATTATTTGCTGCTGATGCAGGGAAGTAAGGTGCTCTGACGATTGCTTAGAAATTCAGCATGTTCTGGATGTTATTTAGGAATGGTGCTGTAAATGGCAACTTAAACTAAACTGCAAAAAGTGTAAAGCAATGAGCATAACTAACAAAAAGAATCCGTTTGCTCTTGAGTACACAGTAGAGTTGTTGACATGGTTGATTCTCTGAAGTATTTGGGAGTAATAGTACAAAATAACATGAAATGGGACCTGCACATAACTACCATTGTGGGCAAAGCTAATTCTAAGTTAAGAATCATAGGTCCTATTTTGAAGAATTGCAACGCTCATAGGAAGAAAACAGCTTGTTAAAAAACTCTCATACATCAATATTTCCATTACTGTTGTGAAGTTTGTGATCCTTATTACAAGGATTGATTAGCATCTTAGACAAAGTATAGAGGAGAGCCGCTTGATTTGTGACTGCTTGCTACAGCCATTATGAAAGCATCACAGAATTGTTACATAGATTGGACTGGGATTGTCTGGCAGATAGACAACGTTGGTTTCATCTGAATGTGTTGGCAAATATATGAAATTCTCATTTCATTTATGAGTGTAATGAAATACTTCATCCACCAGCCTATTTAGGTCATAATGACGGGAGAGATCAGGACCATAGATGACCCCAAAAAAGCATGCGTTACATCAATAGAGAAAAAATATTGGTCTTTTTAGGTATTTTATACTCGCTAAATGTTTAAAATCAATCTTGATGAAGCATGGCATAAGGACAGCACTGCAATTAAAATTCTGAAATAGGTCATGGGTCTCAAACGATTCAGAAATTCGTGCATTGGCATTAGATTAGATGATAAAGACACAAGGACACATGCAGAAAAACTGATATGTTTGGTACAGTCAGAGAATTTTGACTCTTTCAATTAAAACTGCCAATGGTACTGTCATGGTATTGTCACCTGGTGACAATACCATGACTGACAAAAAATTAGAGCCCTTTTGTGGGAGATGCTCGTATATTCAATATATGCTGAATAAGCCCGATTTTTCTGAAATTCCTTTGCTTAATTTCTTTTGAACATAGTTCCTAACTAGATAAATGTAATAAACTAGGAAAAATAGGCAGTAATTTGAAGCAGAGTGTTTAAAAATTATTTGGTGTACTCTATACACTTCCCATCCAAAACTGTACTGAACGCCAGCCCCTCCACTTGAGGGTTCAGCCACGTTATTCATTTTGAAAGGAGTATCTTTCTTCAATGACATTTCTGATGTGATTGCATATCAATCACTCTATCAATTTACCTACCAATAGCATTGAACTAATCAGTCTATAATTTTCATGTCACCCCTCCTTTGTGGACCCATACAACAATGACACTTTTCCAGCACTCTGTGAAGCAGCAAGTCTCCATATTCTACCTAAATAATACTAAAAGGTATAGTATAATATCACATCCACCTATCTTTAATACATCTGTAGTAATATTATACTGACCCATTAAAGCTTTTTTAGCTTTCTGAGTTCCTTCACAATATCCTTACGATGAATTTTAATTTTTGGGTCTGCTCTTTCTACTTACGTGAGCAAGCTCCTCCTCTAATTTAAACCCTCCAATTCCTGAATCGTTGTCACTAATCACCTCATGGAAACACTTAATATCCCTGCATTTTTCAAATCCTCAGTAATGTTTCCTATATCCTTACCTACATTTGCCTTCATCTCAGATTTATAATTTAGACCTGTACCCATAATATTCTTCATAAACTCATCTTTAGCTTCCCTCTTTGCTGCTAATAATTCCTTATTTAGTTGTTTCAAGAGTTCCCTATTGTTTGCTGTCTCTTATCTCTGCTGCAAACTCTTCTTACCAGCATCTTTAGCCTTCTAACTTTTCTACTATAGTATGTATGTTTCGTCATTTTTGTTATTTTATGCTTTTGAGTATATATTCCTTTCCCATTTTTATTATATCCTCGAATTGTTCCCACTTTGACTATACTTTACTTGTGATTTCCTTCCATATACTGAACCTTCCCCTGAAATAGCTCATCAGTTCTGAAATAACTGCCTTTCTACAACTTCACCTACTACCACCTTTAATTCTGGCCACTGGTTTACTAAAGCCTCTAAAGTCCATCGGAATTGCTTTTTGATCACATATTACTTAAGTTATTTGAGTCTCCACCAGGTTATCAGGCTTTATTAGGAAGATTTACATGTTTGACCACTTGTGCTCTGCTCTACCATATGTGTAAAGCCTCCTTCCCTTACCAATGAATTTGTAAATCTCTGTTCCCTTGTATTGCTAATCTTGTTTTCTACCCAATGGACATCAGGTAAATATAAATACCCACCAGAAAAGTATAATTGAACTATCATCTTTGAACTTTGAATATTAATTTAGTTTCTATCCAAGTACCTCATCTTCATCATTCATTCGACATTTTTTTTTTTTTTTTACCCCAGATATCTACCATAAGTAACTCAAAGCTACAATCTATGAACAGTAGTAAACTGTAGTAATCTTTGCTAACCATTATGAAATACACTTCTCCACTTTCTCCTCGATCTCAGTGGTACATTAAATAACCATCATGGAAGACTTCTGCTGAAAATTGTATCAGATAATTCTAACTAATTATTACAATATTTTCACTCAAGAAGTAATGAAATAAGGAACTGATATTTATGCATTTACAAACATAAACAGCTACAAATGCAAAAATGTCTTGCCACATTTTCAGTTTGACTTTGAAGAGTATATACAAATTCTAATGGAAAATACCAATGGAACACTTAATTATAGTAATGACATAATCAAAGTGAGTGGGTTACAGTACTTCAATGAGCTTGCTAGTTTTTTGGCAAAAGAAAAAGCAGAAACCATACGTAAGTACAGTTATCAGGTTTTCTTAATTTCAATGCCAGGTTCTGTTATTGATTACTAAACTCATGTCTAATGGTTTTCAGAGCGATATATGTGGTGGAAAGTGGTGGAGCAAATGATACCACACACAACTAAGGTTTTAATTCATTATCTCAACAGTTATCGGGAAAAACTATATGGTAAACTGGCTCCAAGTTCCAGGTAAAGATAAAATTTCAGTCTTTAAGTATTAGAAAAACACCATGCTGTACTTATGTTTTTGTCTAGATGGAGCAAATATGTTGCAATTGAATTACAATCAAATTAACAACAAAACAATTAAATAATATTACCAGAAATATGAATTGGCTCTAATTTTAAGAAATAATAAATTCATGTCAGACTGTTTTAGAAGAGCAATAAAATGAAAAAAAAACTATTAATACCAACTACTGTACTTCAACAGAATGTATTCTTCTTGGGAAACATAGCATTTTCACACATTATTTCAGTGATCAAACTGTCTATCACAATCTTCAGTTCACGACAACTTTTTCAGGTCTTCCGGCCTGATCAGCACTTTGCTTGAAGATGGTGACAAAGAGTTTATACACCAAAATGTTGTGTGAAAACATGTTTACTTGGTTGGCTTCCCAACAAGTATACATTAATATACAACACTGAGAAAGATTTCACTCTTATAGAAATACAAGAGTTTCATATATGTATAATAAAAATGAGCAGGTGTAAGCACCTTAGAATTTGAGTAAATTTTAGTTTTCTTAGCTTCAAGCATAAGGGAGGGAGCAAGCTTTACAGTAAACATATGATTTTCATTGCAAGAACATCAAGTGAGAAACGTTTCATGCAGAAGCTGATACCACAAGACAATTCAATATATAAACCAATTTAAAGACAGTAATGTCACTCAACATATAATATAAGTGCTAAATAAACAATTTTTTAATAGTAAAGAATCTTTAAACTAACTTGGAATAGCTTAATCCATTACTATCCAACTCGTAACTAATAGATTTTGGTTGCGTGATAATTCCACTAATTCTTAACACTTTTAGATGCAGTAAAGTAATTTTAAAATAATAATAATTCAAAAGAAAGTTAAATTCAGTAAAATTCCATAGTTTCAGACCGTGTAAATAAAGGAAATAAAATTTGAAATACTTCGTTAAATATACTTTCACTTTCAACATTTTTTACCATATGTTTTCAGTAATCTCTCGGAATAAAAAGTAGATTTTCGAAAAGAACTAAAAATCTAGTATAACATATTAAAATTTCAGAACATTCCATGCAGTAGAACAGATTTTATATACATTTTTAAGATTATTTCGTCGTAATCCACACATGGTTGTTTTCGAGATTCATTTGCAAATAAACCAAGACACTTCTGTAAATAAAACAACTGTTAAAACACATAACTAAATTCAGATAACTTCACTTTTTCGATATAAACAACACTGTAATAATTATGAATTAGAATCAAAGTATGTGCTAAACAGATCTAAACCCGATCTTTGATAGACTCATAACTTTGCCATTATACCACCGATCATAATAAAATTTACACCACTGGAATCAGGAATTAACGTAGAACACAATGACACTAATTTTATCATGATATTTTGTAATTCAGCAGGGTCACCTAATAAGTGCTTAAATTTATAAAGAAATCGGGGAATCACTAATTAACTTGGGAAAACTTTTTATCAATTCGCCTGAAAACTAAATTCATTTACAAGCAAGATAATTATTTGAGAATTTTCACTAAATACTTTTCATAATCCTTGAAGGTCAGGCTACACACAAGTAAAGTTAGAACACATTCTATAATTACACCTTTTTACATTATTTTTGGAAAGTGTCAGTATACACCAAGCATGCGGATGAGGGCATATAGGTGGTGGTCCAGGAGAGGAGGTTGTCTTTATCCTGGAAATGTGGCATATATTGGACCTGCACGAGTATGTGTCGGGCATGTGCTGAAATGATTGCCAGTTAGGTGGGGAAAGTTCCGGTTGGTCGATGCACCGCCATATTGACTATAGTTGACGATTGACCGGCGATAGTAACGACTATAAACTTTTAAATTTTCAAAAAGGGGTTTCGGTCGGTTTTTTTTCCTCTCCATAATTTGCAATTTCTTGGAAACGTTTGTTCAATCGCCTACTCAACTGTAAAATGCAAACTTTTAAAATGTGACTTTGAAAATAAACTTCAAATTTTATTCAAGTGATTTTTTTGTGATTTCATAGTAGACTGAAACCTTTCCTCAGCTTTGGGTTAAAAAAGCTTTGTGGTGGCCATTAAGCATTTCAGTTGAGTATTCTAGACAGGCTACATGGTCATTTAAAATTATTTAGTCAAATTTAACAGAACTTTCTACAAGGTAACATTCAGCTAACGTAAGCTTTTTGGCGGCTGTTAAGCACTTCAGTTGAGTATTCCAGGAAGGCTACATGGTCATTTAAAATTATTTAGTCAAATGAGAATCATTTGGTAGGGGATTACAGCAGACACACTTGTCAGTCATGCCATGTGCTTCATTTCCTCACATAATTAATGTGTTTCCTGTAATTTTTTTTTTTTTTTTTTTTCTTCTGTTGCCACAAAATTGGTAAATAATGGGTTTACTTTCTGTATCTTTCCCACATTACTGTTACCCACTGCATTGTTCCCTGCTGTTTTACTGTACAAGAATTAGTTTTTCACGACATTTAAAACTTTCCTAGACAATTAAACCAACAATAACCTAAAAAATGTGAACCTTAATGTTTGCACTCTATAATGTACTGGAAAGTATAGTAGGACCACAAAAATCTCCAGAAATATATTAATGTAAGTCAACCGTGTGATAATAATTACAAATAAATTTCTTCATTGCTCTGTCTTCATGTCCTGTCCCCTCCCCCCTTTTTTGTGCTGTTCTGCCGTCATATGTTATAAGCAAAATCTCTTTTCTTATTTGTGTATACATATTTTTTTATTTTACAGAACATCTAAATGTATGAAGCGGACCAAGGCATTGTTACCAATGGCTCTCAGCTATGGTATGGCAAAGTACAAACCTATTGTTGACATTATAAAGAGGGTAAGCTGATAATTTAATTTAATTGCAATGGAGCACAGGCTCCGGTGGCAATTTCCCTACACACCCATCTTCCCCCTATCCTGCACCAACCTACAATTGCCCTCTACAAATTTTATCTTTAAATTCTTTCAGAGTTTTTGGTAAATTATTCATCATTTCTCTTGGTAACTCATTCCAATCCCTGACACCCTTACCTAAAAAAGAGAATCTTCCCACACCCTTGCGCCTGAAATCGAGTGCCAGCTTGTGGTCATGGTCATCTTTTCCCTTCCATGCACTACTTTTCATACCTATTGCAACATCTTTCCATGCCTCATCGCCAGTATATGCCCTGTACACTCCCATGACCCTCCTCATCCTGTCTTGCAATGAATCCTATTCCAGCTCCTTTATCATATCCGTCACTGATTGCATTCTGTGATAATTTCCAGAAACAAATCTAGCAGCCCGTTTTTGCACCCTCTCCAACTCCTGTATTTGATACATAAAATGAGGGTCCCATACTACACTACCATATTTGAGCAATGGTCTGACCAAAGTTTTTTAGCCCAATCCCTTTACTGCTCCCGTACATCCCCTCATCACTCTCTCCAACAAGTGCAGAACTTTGAAACCTTTTCCTATCACCTGTCCAGGGTGTCCTGCCCAGTTAAGCTTGTTACCAAAAGTAATGCCAAGATATTTACATTTCAAGTCTTCATCAAGCAATTCTTTCCCCACCTTATATTCATAATTAACCTTTTGTTTTTTATTTGTGTATCTAATAACCTGACTCTTCTTTGCATTTATCTTCATCCCATGTTTACCAACCCAACTAGATATCCTGTCCAGATCACCCTGCAACTGTTTACAATCCTCTATCGTTTTGATTCTTTTATACAGCATTATGTCATCTGCAAACAATCTAATTTCAGATAGTAAACAATCAACACAATTATTCATTAGAATAATGAATATCAATAGTCCCAATATGCTACCCTGTGGCACACCCATTTTTACTTCCACTTCTTTTGATACTACATTTCCTACCCTAACTTTCTGTTTTCTACCTTTTAAAAATTCTTCTACCCAGCAATTACATTCTCATCCACTCCAATGGTTTTTACCTTATTAACTACCATTTTATGGCTTACTCTGTCAAACGCCTTTGACAGATCTAGTGCTACACTATCAATTTGGCCTCCCTTGTCCATTTCATCTGAAATATCTTTCATATATCCCACCAACTGAGATTCGCATGAATATCCTTGCCTGAACCCATGTTGCCTGCTTGAAAACCACTTACATTCCTCACATATATTTCTGATGTGGTTGCATATCAATCTTTCCATTAATTTACCTACCACTGATGTCAAACTGATTGGCCTGTAATTCTCAACTCTGTTTCTCACCCCTCCTTTATGTACCGGTACTACTATTGCACTTTTCCAGTCCTGTGGTAAGCAACAAGTATCCAGACTCAATTTAAATAATATTTCAAGATAAGTTACAATGTCACATCCGGCTATCTTTAAGACATCTGTGGTAATATTATCTTCACCAGCCCCTTTATGTTTTTTCAGCTTTGATAAAGTGTTCTATTATTTAGAAATATTTTTAGCCTTACCAAGTTCCAGTGAATGTATTGTGTTAATTAGCACTGAAGGTGTTAGTTATTCTACTTATCTTCTTATATTTCTTAGCTGTTCTCATATTAATAGACTGAATATTGAGTAAGTGCTCTATTGTAAAATTTAAATTTCTGATTTTGATACAGATTGAAGAAATGCTGGATGACATAAGACACAGCTTTTATTCCCTGGTTAATGAAGCTGACTGGGTCGATGAAGTGACCAAGGTGTCAACACTCGATAAGGCAGATGACATAACAAGCCATATTGGCTATCCAACATGGCTGCTTGAGGCAGGAAAATTGGATGAGTATTATGGAGGTGTAAGTTCAGTTTGGTTATGTGTTTACTGACTGAGACTCTGAATAATTATTGCCTAATTGACAAGTATTGCATTGTTAATAACCCAGACATTGGTGTAACCTAAAACACTAACTAACAGTATTGCCTCAAGATCTCTGAAGCTGCTTCCAATTTATAAAAAGAAGTTTGTATATGAATATCATTCTAATTTTTATAAAATATAAAAAAAGAATGATCATTAGTTCCATGAATAATAATAATAGTAAAAAAATAACACACACATGAGGAGATCATGTGACCATATGCTCAGTCAAGAAAATGTGTTGTTATTCTTTCTCTTCCATGTTTTTGTCACTAGAAAACAACTGCTGAAATGTGTTTTACATTCTGTTTATAAACATTAATATATCTACAGTGATTTATTCATAAGAATAAGGCAATGGGTAAGGTAAATTTAAGGTGCGTAGGGAATCAGTCCACAAATTTGGACAAGCTTTGAGTTTTGTTAGACGTTCGTGGTTTTTAATGTTAATTTTATGATACAAGAATAATTTAAGCAAAAACTGGATAGGTCAGAAACTTTACCATGCTCTGGATTTTACCGCTGAAATACTTCTTTGATATGTAACTTCACCCCAAATGTGAGCTTTAACTAATGTCATTCTTATCTCTTTGTTGCCTAGATGATACTGTGTCATGGTGTATAAAGCCAATATTTCAACAATCATAGTGTGGTCTTCTTCTTGGGCAGAACTGCATTACCTAACACTGTTGTGAGCTTTTATATACCCATTGATCATCTAGAGGATTCGATCCACTTTGCCAATCGGGATGCCCAATCTGTTACATATTTTGTTGGTCAGGTGGAGCAGATTGAGGCATGGATGGGTGTAGCATGTGACATGCTCCATCTTCACCAGAAAAAGCCATGTTTTTTGAAGCTTAATCCCATTTTCATCACTTATGTGGAAATGTAGTGGTCTCCATATCGAAAATTTATGAGATTTATAACTTTAAAATGTTATTATTTAATTATTTGGTCAACTAAAGATTTTAAAATATTTTGTTTTGTAAAAATGACTTTCACAAGTTGGTGTAATCTTTGTGACAATCCTGTATGTACCATAAGCAAAATAATTATTTTTTATTATGTATGTAAATTTGGCAACATTTTTGGCAAAAACAATGTGACCAATGTTCACAACTTCAAAAAAACACAGACCTTAAATACCAAAAAGAAGAATTATATAGGGAAGAGATTGGTGTGGCACAATCTACCAATTAATGTTATGCATAGGGGAATGAGAAATTTTATATTTGATTGTAAAGGAGTCAGCAAATTGAATAAATTATTGTGTGATATACTGAATATGTACCTCAAATATTGAAAGAATACAAGGAAAAAGTTCACATAATCCAAAAATAGATGTATAGGGAAATTTCAACTGGGGCATATTGTAACATATCTATAAGCTCGCCAAAAGCATTTCTACTAGCTGTTCCCAGTAGTTGCATACTTTATAGTTCGATTTCAAAGTTGTTTTAGTGGAACAAAAATTTCAGTTAAAATATTTTTTCAACCTTAAAGGATTTTCTTGCATTCGTTTCCACTACTAAAACTCATCATAAGAAGTATTTTAAAGTGTATTTATTATACATGGAAAAATTTAATTTAGTAGATAATTCAATTTGTTGGTATCTTTCAACCAGATGGTCAGAAGGCCTGAAACTGAAAATTTGAAATAACTTGGGAACATATAAAGTTATAGCTGATCTTTTATCACCAGGAATAATCAGCACCTTCTAGTGTATTTTGAATATAAACTCAAGTAATTAGGCAAAGTATAATTAGGATTTTTAATGAATAAAATAAATCAAAATTAGATAAAAGATAGAAATTAATATCAGTGGATAGAGCAAATCAAGAGGTTTAAACATATATATAGGTTTCTGTAGAAAGTTTAAAATATCTGTAAAAATAAATGAGATTTTGGAAATGCTTTGTTGTAATTGTTCCGCAGCAAATGTGGAAGGGCTGACCCTGATGAAGCTAGTGTTCTCACAGGTTCTCCCCTACCAAATATCGTAGCTGCAGTCCAGGCTGAGACTTCGGAGCCGGTGCGGTAGTCATCTGATGGTGTCTGGCGCGTGGTTTCCGGACGTCGACGCTGCATGCGGGGGCAGGCGTACAGGTCTGAATCCCAGGAGGGCAAGCCTGTACCACTGTCCAATAGGTTTGATGTGTTGCCTGGATCTGATTCAGATCCACAATCATCAATCATCGAGTTGCCAGCCCCCCCGCCCGCTAGGTCTGTGCGATCACAGAAGGGGATTCTGGTGATAGGTAGCTCCAATGTTAGGTGTTTCATTGAGCCCCTTAGGGACATGACGAACAGGTCTGGGATGAAGTCCAATGTCCATTCAGTGTGCATTCTGGGAGGTCTGATCCATGATGTGGAACAGGCCATCCCGGATGCCATTGGGCAGACGAGGTGTAGCCAGCTGCGGATTGTAGCTCATGTCGGCACCAATGATACTTGCCGCCTTGGGTCAGAGGGTATCCTCTCTTCCTTCCGGCGGCTTGCTCATACGGTGAGCTCTGTGGTTGATGACTGCAAGATTTCAGCTAAGCTAACCATCTGCAGCATTGTCGATAGAACTGACTGTGGACCTCTGGTTCAGAGCCGAGTCGAGGGTCTGAACCAGAATCTGCGTCGTTTCTGCGATAATCATGGCTGCAGATTCCTTGATCTTCGCCCTGGGGTCGAGTCGTGTAGGGTTCCCTTGGATAGATCAGGTGTGCACTACACACATGAATCGGCTACATGGGTGGCAGGGGCCATGTGGAGTGCATTGGGGGATTTTTTAGGCTGAGGGAGGAAGACCCAAAACTGTGATTACAGTTATGGGCAGCACAATTAAATTCGGCACCATATGTTAGGAGTAGCAAAAATCAATCTCGACCGTTAAAAGTACTCGTTATAAACTGTAGAAGTGTTTGTAATAAGCAGCCTGAGCTTGAAAGCGTTATTAGTAGCACAGAAGCTGATATTGTATTAGGTAGTGAAAGCTGGTTAAAACCGGATATAAGTTCAGCAGAAATTTTTAACCATAGCATGAATGTTTTCCGTAAGGATAGGTTATATTTAAAGGGAAGTGGTGTATTTATAGCTGTTCGTAAACACCTGTCGTGTAACGAAATAAATATTGATACGGTCTGTGAAATCCTATGGATTAGACTAAAAGTAGCTAGGATAAAACTTGTAATAGGGTCTTTCTATCGTCCACCAGATGCAGATGTAGGTGTTGCTGAGGCCTTAAGAAATAATGTAAGTAATATAGCTCATCAATTTCCGGATCATGGAATAATACTAGGAGGCGACTTCAACTTGCCGTATATTGACTGGAGTAATTATGCCCACGTTACTGGTGGCAGGGATAAAATATCCTGTGAGATTATTCTTGACCTTTTCTCAGATCTTAATCTTGAGCAGCTCGTCACTGAACCAACGCGGTGCGACAACGAAAACGAAAACATTTTAGATATTCTCGTTACAAATAGGCCTGAATTATTTACGGACATTTCTACCACCACGGGAATAAGTGATCATAAAGCTGTAAATGCTACAGTGAAATTAACAGTCACGCGCAAAAAGAAAAAAGAAAGGGTCTTTTACAGGTTCGAAAAGGCCCCAAAGGAGAGTTTAAGAACGTTTTTGAGGGATAAATACATTACCTTTATAGAAGGAAGAGGCTCAGTTGAAGAAATATGGCTTCGATTCATAAATATAGTCAGGGAAGGTATGGACTTACATATAACGAAAAGGACAATCAGGGACTGGAACAATCCCCCGTGGAATACGCGTGAAGTTAAAAGGTTACTTAAAAAGCAAAGGAACATTCATGCACTCTCAAGAAGGACGATGTATAGGAGTGATTAAGAAAAACTAGCTGAGACAAGAGGACAATTCAAGAATGCGATGCGCGAGGCCTTTAATGACTTTCGATGCAACTCACTTTCCAAGAGCCTCATTGAAAATCCAAAGAAATTTTGGTCGTATGTAAAAAAAATGAGTGGTTGTGACAACAATATGCCAGTTCTACTACAAGACGGTTGGGAAGTTGATGACAGCAGCGACAAGGCTACCGTATTTAATGTCGAATTTAAAAATTCCTTCACTGACGAAAACATGGAAAACATTCCCGTTTTTCTACGGCGTGTTCTCGGAAGCTATCGAAATTCGTATCTCGAAGGACCTCGTTAACAGAGATACTGGATTTCAGTTAAGTAAAGCCTGGAGCCCAGCAATCCAGAAAATGAGAGTGCAGCAGGACTCCTGGGAAACACGCACCTCTCTTGCGCGCCAGCAATCAGCGGAACCCACCAGCAGCTAATGGCTTCCGCCAATAGGAACGCTTCCCGCTAGTGGCCAACGTTTCCCGTCACTAGCCATTGGCCGACCGGAAAAAGGATGACGTTTTGCAGACTTCGCGTGATATATAAGCACCTCAATGACCTATCGGCAGCAGTCACTTGACAATGGCGGCAGAGATAGTGACCGACGAAACGTCGTGGTCAAACGATGTACTAACTCGGCTAGCTACCCGAGAAAGTTTTATTCATTTACAACGCCGAGAAAATCTCCAGTCTTACATAGAGTTTATTTTGTTTTCACCTGCAGCTCTGGTGAGAGAAGCATGAACTATGAAACAAACATGGCACACATGTTACTGTCGTCCATGTGTGAAGAACAGCGAAGTGTAGTCCGATATTTGTGGGCCAAAGGGCATTCACCGAGTGAAATTCACAGGGACATGTGTAGCATGTATGGGGATGACTGTCTGGACTGTACAAATTTCTCCAGGTGGTGTGCATTCTTCCAAGAGTGCCATGTGAACCTTAGTGATTTGCCACACTCAGGGTGGCTGGTAACAGTTTCAACTCTGCGGAATGTCCATGCCATTGAGGCAGCAATCTTGAAGGACCAGCATGTGTCCCTGTGAACCGTATCGCAGACGTTCAACATTTCCTATGGTGCAGTGTATGACTTTGTTCATGACACATTGAAATTCTGTAAAGTTAGTGCTCGCTGGGTGCCTAAGAACCTGACGGACAACCACAAGGGCCAGCAAATGATGACAAGCTTGGATCACTTAATGCATTACGCTGCAGAAGGGCATGACTTTCTGAAAGGAATTGTCACTGGTGATGTGTCGTGGGTGTACCACTACACACCCGAAATCAAGCAGGCCTCTATGGAGTGGAAACATGCTGGTTCCCCATGTGAAAAAAATTCAAAATGGCTCAGTCGGCTAAGAAAGTGGTTGTGACAGTGTTCTGGGACATGTTTGGTTTGTTATTGGTGGACTTTGCTGAACACAGAACCACTGTGAATCCTGCAGCCTACATGAAAACGTTGGTTAAGTTACGCAGTGCCCTTCGTGACAAACGTGGCAACATTAATGCTAATGGTGTCAAACTTCTTCATGACAATGCACGTCCCCATGTTGCTGCTCCTGTTCGTGAGAAACTAGCCTTTTGGGTGGAAGGTGCTCCAGCATGCACCATACAGTCCAGACCTGGCACCGTCTGACTTTCATCTGTTTGGTCTCATGAAGAAATTCCTGACCGGCCAACATTTTTCAACAGGGGCAGAAGTGAAAACAGCAGTCCGCAGATGGCTACACTCCCAACAAATAGACTTCTACAAACAGGGCATATTGAAACTGGTACCACAATGGGAGAAATCTGTTGAGAAATTTGGTGACTATATAGAAACATAGGTCAAAGATGTAAGTTAATTTGTGATTTGTTTGGTTGTGGTACATATTAAACTTTTTGTGAAAAAAATATTGTGTGTTACTTTCCGATCTGCCCTCGTAGATTACGATACTCAAGCGTTGTAGAAAGCAAGGAAAATAAAAGTTGGTTTCCATTTCATTTTCAGATTGCATTGCATCATGAAGATTATCTCTGGAATATTATAAGAGTAAAATATGTTCAAGTCAGAAATCTGCTTAATACAATTGGAACATGTCCTGAAGATACCTCAGATGACAAGTGAGTACTAACTTTGATAGAAAAATAGCTTTAGCAATACAACCAAATGAAACGTATAAAGAAAGAAGTAGAAAATATAACTGCTTTGCACTTATCCCACATGCTGCTAGCTGGGAAGGAATAGATCCGTTACAAGTAAATGCATTTTATTCTCGTCAAGGTAATGCAATTGGTTAGTATTAACATTCATATCCAGATGACATATTTGTTTGTAAAGTTTTACTTGTCTCAAAGATTTTATGAGTTTTACAATATCTTCAATGCCATTTAGTCTCTAAAAAATAAGTAGATAAAGTGAGTTTAATTTATTATTACAGTTATTCCTGCAGGAATAATTCAGGCCCCTTTTTATGGAACAGGGATGGAGTAAGTACTAAATTAATAATGCTTTCATACAATTTTGTCAACACTGTATCAATTATATATACTGATTATGTCTTTTGCAGAGCACTTAATTATGGCTCCATAGGTGCAATTCTTGGTCATGAGTTAACCCATGGTTTTGACAGTGAAGGTACAACTTATTCATAGAACTAAGTTTTAAAATCTATAAGCTAAAAAAAATATTATACAAAAAATGCAGTTGTTATTCATGGTGCATTTATTAGAGTCAATTTGCCACTTGTTTTGGTATCATTCAGCATTGAAAATTTGAGGTCATGTTGGGATTGTGAATGTATTAATGTGCCTGTGTTAAAAGTTTAGATATTTGACTGGCAGTATAAGTGAATGCTGTGGTTAGGTTGAAATACAACCAAGACCAGGCTGACAACTGACATATACTGACTGTATTATAGCATAAGGTATGAAAAGTTTAGTTTACATTAATAATTTAAGTAGTTTCATAATGATCACACTCCATGTGGCCCAGAACTGGAATAAAACTAATATTACTTAGTACTGGATAACGCACTAGGATTCTTATATTTATTTTTAATGTTTTTTGCTTTCAGTGATGCAATATTGCTATTGCAATTAATTTAGTCACATGTGATGTAGCTTCAACTGCATAATGATGTTAAGTACTACCAACCTTTCTCACTTCTGAGCAGTTTGGCTTTTGGAACTTGAAGACTTCATGTCAGCTTCACTGACATTCTCGTCATGTAAAAATTTCATAATACTGAAAATGAAAAGCTGCAAAAGGAAAACAACCTTAAGTTTTAATGAGAGACAGTAGCTGAGGAATATATTGTTGTGGAAATCCAAAATTTGAAATAAGAAAAGTTAAAGTATGGTAATTCAAAAATAGTAGGGATTAGTTTCTCTGATGTAGAACTAGCAAATATGAATATTCAATCTCCTATTAGAAGGTCCAAATTAAATGATTTCAACTCATCTGTTGACCTATAGAAAGATAAAAATGACAAGAAATGATGTTTGATCAGACAGATAACTGTAACAATTTTCAAATGGAATACATGGAATAAAACTTTTGTTAATAAAAGATATTTCAAATCCACATTTCAAACATGTGTGGTATACCCAGATCAACATCCAGCATGATTTGTGTGTAGTAATATTTAACCAGAAACAGAATTTTTCAGATGAAAAATTATAGTTGGAATTACAGATAAAAAAAAAATGTTCATTATATTCAGATTTTGTCATACGTTAGTAGGAGTAGTAAGTGAATTCTATTCCTTAGGAAGTAAAATTACAAGTTAATGCCGAAGCAGGAATGATGTTATAAACAGAATGGCACTGGCAGAATAGATTCTTGAAGCAGAGAAATAATTTAGTTTCAAATATTGATCTAGGACTAAGCACAGACTTTTCAAAACTCTATATGTTGAGCACAGCACTTAATAGTAGTGAAGCATGGACTTTTGGAACACCAGAAGGAAAAAAAATTGAAGCATTTGAAATGTGGTACTATAGAAGAATGCTGAAAATTAAATGAACAGAGAAAGGTGAAATTAACTTGTTTTGGAAATGATGGATGAGGAATGAAGTATGCGGAAGAGTCTCATTGAAAGAAGTCACATTGTACGACATGCAGGATTGGCTGATCTGTTAGTGAAGAGAACGGTCAAAGGTAAGAACTTTAGAGGAAGACAAAGATTAGAATCACCAGAGAGGAAAGCTGAACAAAGGTGTGACGTTGCTTCACAATAATGCTCGATGCCACGTCTGTCATCCAATCTCAGTTTGGATGGACTGCAATGCTCCTCTCCCCTTTTTCCTCTCCTACAGTTTAAACCTAGCACATAGCAGTTACCACTTGTTTCCAAAATTGAAGGAACACTTGGATGGATTACATATCTGCACTGATGATGAAGTTAATGAATGGAGTGACCAATTGCAGCCACTCATCTGTTTACTGCATTACTATCATCCATTCCATAAAATAAAGCTTAGGATTTTGTGTGTGGTCTACTCTAGGTTCAGTGAAGTACCGAAGCCATCCTACCTTCGAATTTGTAATGTATCTATTAAGGAAATAGCGTATAAAACTTGGGCTTCCTAACTGAAGAATTGTTGTGCTGTATGGGGTATTGCAAGGGATTGACAAATGTATTGAGAATTTGCAAAGAAGAGTCACCTGCAACAGTCTTTGTGAAAATATCATAAAATTAATACAGAAATTGGCATGTGATGCTCTGGTAGACAGATAATGTAGTTTATGTATAAATTTATTGAATAACATGGGAAAAACTTGTTATTTTTTTTAATGCAGTGTGAAATACTTCTACCACCAACATACTTTCATCACAATTATAGAATAGATACAATCAGGGAAACAATGTGCCATGCTTTCTTCTTTCCTCAGCTGTTAGGAATTGGAATGCACACAATAGAGACTAGCTTTGTTGCAAAGCACCCTCTGCCACCCACAGTTCTATGTGAATTCCAGACTATAGATGTAGACAGATAATAAAGCCATTAACCCTGGATTATCCTGTAACTTAGTCCAGAAATAAATATCCCAGAAAAACAATTCTTGTAAAAATAGGCCAAGTCTCATACTCGGGCAGTGACAAAAAGTTATGACATCTTCTTTTGAGCCAAGTCTATGCTTTATAGTGTGTATTCACTTCACTTTGTATTACAGATTTTATTAGTGATAAAAAAAATATCTGGTTACTTGGCCATTGCACATGCCATGCTTTAGTAAACTTATATAAATACCTTAAATGCATTGCTATATCAAAATTACAAATACATAAAAGCCAAGATTTCCCTCGCACTTTTTTGAATATGACAAGTATATATTATGACTTCCATTTCAGTAAAAATTATGACATGCATATTAGGTCTAATCTCGGAATTGAAATTGGTGATATGTCAACTTGTGAGCTAACCTAAAATTTTGTAACTTCATATCAAAATTTGTTCATAGAGCAGCGAATTCATTCGAACAACATTGCAGATCAAGGTTAGAGACAGTTTCTTAAATAATTCAAGTGAGATATTAGAGTAAAGAGTCATATAAAATCAGAACATAAGATTAACATTTCCATATATAGGATTCAGATTATTTTGGAAAGGAAAACGTCACATTTATTTTCAGAGCGACTTCAGACCATAACTAGCAAAATGAGATCAGTAACCATGCAGGTAGGAGTTCTTCTGGAAGAGTTATGAGAAACTGAAAATTTATAATTTGCAATAACACATTTAAAATTCCTGAGGTGGTAATTTTCAAAAAAGGAAGATAATTTATAGCTCAAAAAAGTTTAATCTGCCACTGCAAGTTATATAAAAGTTTGAAGAGGTTAACTAGATTTTAAAGGTGGGTTTTGAAGCATTTTGTGAAATTAATAACACACATGACGAAGTTAAACATGAGAAATTTGAAGAATATAAAGAAATTCAGCTAAATAAATCCTATTCAAAAGAAATTACAATTCAATCAGAACATTTTGCGACAAGTCCCATTAAAATCCATAAAGCATTTTGGTCATAATAGGAAGAAGGTAAAATTCATAACAGATTCAAAGGATTCGGCGCAAAGCAGTATTTCTGATTTCATTATCCTTAGGAAGCATTTATTTTTTTTTTTTTTATTTTTTTATTTTTTTTGTAACAGTTTAAAGTCCCTTTTTAACAACGTGGTCTTTAGAGACGGGAAAGGATGGGGGCAAGGAATGGGAAGGAATTCGGCCATGGCCTTTTTGAAGGAAGCATCCCGGCATTCACCTGGAGTGATTTGGGGAAACCATGGAAAACCCAAATCTGGATGCCCGGACGGGGATTCGAACCGCCGTCCTCCCGAATGCGAGGCCAGAACGCTATCCGTTACACCACCACGCTCGGTAGGAAGCATTTATTTTGGTTATTAATAATAAATCGAGTACATCAGATAACAACTGCACAATAACACACCCTATAGATAAAATTACATATAATTGGTTAAAACAAGTTTCAGACCAGTAGATTCAATAGTTTAGGAGATACAATTTTACCCTGTTTAAACTTTTGAAATTTCACACAGTTAGAAAACTGTTACAGGGCTAATTTACACATTGAAAAAAAGAGACAGTCCTGTAGAACAGTTTTGAAGTTATTCCAGCTTGACAACTTAAATTCAATAGAAGGAAGAGGAAATAGTTTGGTACGATAAGAAAATAATCTTTTATGGTGAAAGTGTGACAGCTACAAAAATTTTCATCAGGATTAGTTTAGACATTTAGTATCTCGGCTATCTACTGTAAAAATTTCAGATGGATAGGAATTTATTTAGTGATTGAAAATTTTGGATGTCACAATGGGAACAAGGAAGGATTTGCTTTCTCACACTCCAGGAAATCACATCTGTAAATAGGAGATGATAGAGTCCCTCATGACAGTTCATGAAAATCAGTTGGGCAGACACCACAACACTCTGTTGTGTGTCTGGGTGTACAAGCTAGGTCGGCAGCAACAAGCGTACCATGATATGGTGATTTCTGGTAGCCATCTTAAAATTTTCAGCTCACGTGTGAAATAGTTGCAAATCCTCAAGTGACTGTAAGCAGTTAGGGATTAGTGAGGCTGGCATGACTCGATTCAGTTACTAGTACTTACAATCAATTTATTTTGGAAAATGTGTATGTTTGTGACTTTGTAAAAATTTTCTGAAGAATATAGTGATGGTTTAGTTTTTCAAAAGTAGCATTGACTTTGATTCGACCATACCTTTCCTGATTGAGGTAACCCAATCTGGGGGCAACCGATATTCAAGCACAAATGATTTATCCAAAGGCAACACATCATGGTTAAAGTTGAGATCTAAGCTGTTAAGAACTAACCTCCACAACAGTTTAGTGTCATACCTGGTGACCTCAAAAGGGCTTGAACCTGCAAACTTCGGATCTCAATAAACTGCTCTTTGCAGATGACCAATATGAGGGACTCCACAGACATACTCCAGTGAGCTGTACATCTGTTTATATAACTAAGTAAAGAGCAAAATATGAAAATTTCTGCCAACAAAACACAGGAAAAAATATGGTACAAAAAAAAAAAAAAACTGATAATTCTTGAATAAGTACAAGAGTTTACTTACCTGGGATGTGAAGTAAATGTAGATGAGGAAATTGATTTTGAAAAGAAACTGAATAGATTTCAAGCAATATGTGGCTCAATTACAAGAAATTTCAAGAATGCTCTGAAGGAAATCCAGATAAGATTTTACAAATTAGCAGTTAGACCAATACCGCTGTTAGAGAGTAACATCAAAAAGAGGAAATAAGGTTGGAAATGACAGAAACAATGTTTCTGAGAAATGTTAAGGGCTGTCCACTCCTGGAGAAAATCTAAAGTAACAAGGATAGACAGGAGTTGTAAATATCAGATCTAGGTACAAATAAAGTGGATAAAATATCTAGGAAGAATGGAAACCAGTAGATTTCCAAAATTTATTCTTCAGTCAAAACTCAAAAAAAGGGGGGGGGGGTGACTAATGTGGGTGTCCTAACAGCAAACAACAAAATACAATGCTAGAACAGATCATTTGACCTAATATACGGATGATGATAAAGAAAGAATATTCTTAGTTTAATTAGTTCTCCCCTCTTTCTTTTAGTTAATACTTACTGCAGGTTGATATGGACAATACTTTTCTACCGTAATCTTTAAATCACCAAAGACCTCCTAGCATCTTCCTGCTCAATTCCTTCTGTACTACAGTCATGTAAAACCCTTCCTTATTGATGAAATACCTTTCATGACAATTTGCACTTTTGGGGGCTACGATGTACTGTTTCTACACTGCTTCAATTTTTTCTGTAGTGAGTGATGACCATTTCCTCTATCTTTAATACAAAGAACACTACAAAATATGTTTTAAGTGCAAAAATAGTTTGAGATTAAGGTAAATGGAATGGTGGCAGTTCAGGGGAACGGCTGTTCAGACTAATTGTTCTTTCTCAGAGATTAACCATAGAGACACTGAGCCCAGTAAACGAGTGGTAATGCTGCAGCTTGGCATTTGGGAGGACATCATCATCCAGCCATCCAGATTTTAGTTTTCATGGTTTCCAGAAATCACTACAGGCAAATGCGAGGATGGTTCCTTTAAAGGACATGGTCGCCTCTCCATCCTCAATGTTGACTAGGCTCAAACCCCATATATGTATATACACTGTTAGCAATCAAAGGCACTATAAAGCAGATACATTAACATTTAGATGGGAGAATGATATATATAATTAGCATTTACCCGCTGCTTCACATGCACGGGTCTTGGAGTGTATGGAAATACTCTGAGCTTTTTTAGTTTAGTATCAAATATTAACTTGGAGAAGCAAAAATTATAGATTTCATTCAAAGATTTTCCATTCTTGTAGTTACTTCCTTAGATTCAGTTTTCATACTATAGTTTGAAAATTTTTTTATTATACCTATATTTTAAAACAATATAATATATGAAAAATAAGAAATTAAAACTACACGAAACATTATCACTAACGGTCCAATAAGGATGCACCGA
The DNA here is from genome assembly GCA_031002005.1 of Vandiemenella viatica. Lineage (NCBI taxonomy): Eukaryota > Metazoa > Arthropoda > Insecta > Orthoptera > Morabidae > Vandiemenella > Vandiemenella viatica. Next base: position 172,635,193 of record CM061920.1, read on the forward strand.
GAATCAGTTGTCCTCTTGGTCAGAAACTTTGGACACATTTTCCGGAGGGTAGAACAATTGTACCTTAGACATAAGGCAACATGAAAATTACCGTCTGCGATAATTTTGACAGTACATTCGATGGCCATTTATAAAAATATCTTTGCTGCCAACGAAAGCATTTACAACAATTAATCTAAAATTGCTGGCAAGTTTTCGTATACCATTCTCATGCTATTGGTAATAACAAGTATTTCTTGCCTATAATTTCTATGCATCCACCCGAATTTCAAGCCATCTTTTTTTATCTCAAAATTGAAGTTGTTTGACTGAAATATGGCCTGGATCAGAAAAAATATGTCACCATTGCCACACAGAAATATAGGCTGGACATGCACACAGGTTGGTTTGTTTTGCTGATTACACGTCATCAGTAACATGACATTCATTAAAGAAGCTTATTAATTATTAACAATACTTGAATGCCTCATGCCTTTTGTTGCTCCAAGAACATTCTTGATCAGGCTGCATTTCAACCAAACCACAATCTATACTGATATTGCCACTCCGAAATCAAATGATGCAGATACACCTAAATGAATTAAATGCATCGCTGAATAGAATATAAAAAAATGCAATGCCAACCCCGAAAAAAGACAAGTACGTGCAATTTTTCTATAATGATGCCTGCGAAAAGTGTGAAATTTTACATATATGCATAGCATAAATTATATCAATTAATTCCATCATACAACTTCAGTTAGAATTGCAAGAGTACTAAAACATGCACAATAACATTGCTGTATCGCGATGTAAAGTTTATTCTTGTGGTTAGGTTGAAATGCAGCCTGGAGCAGATTAAAAACATCACCAAAGGCACAAGGAACTGTACATATAACTGATTTTGACTAGGGATATCTCGAGAGCTACCGATAAATGATATAATTGTTTATCACTATCAAATTTCGGTGATACGGTATAGTGAAAATCCTGTACTATCAATATTAAGCACAAAATTACCTAACATAAATATTATACTTCTGTTACTCTTATTGAAAAGTTAATATACTATGTAGCAGTTTGAGTAACAATTTCCGTTTAATTATACTTATCAAAATTTATGAAACCGGGAATATATTACCAAAGACAAATAAAATATAAACAATCCAGAGTTCAGTATATTCATCTTTGGTCAAATGCATCATTTTCCAGTAAAATGAAATAATAGTAATGATTATTTTGTCTGATTCAGGTATTCCGTTGATTTACTACACTCAAGAAATCTGAAAACTAAATATTCCAAGTCAAGATATTAAACAGAAAGATAAGTAGGGTGGTATTTTTTTTAGTTTTTTGTGCAAGGAGTGAACATCTGAATTACAGTGTGATCCATATCTCTTAATTTTATGTATAGAAATGTACTTAATTATTTCCTCCATCTCTCAGTATATATAAGCCGTTAGCTATTTGTGCAGATTTTAATTCGGATCATTAGCTCTAAAAATTTCAAAACACAATCCAAATTGCTATGATAGTTTTTGCGCAGTTCCTGTTCAAATAATGAGACACGCAAAGGTTGCTTACAGATTTATATATATAAATATATACCTTATAGATAAATTATTTATATTCCTAATACATACTGGAAAGTTCTTAAAATCCTAAAGAAGGTCAGTCATTATACATTTGGTGTTTATCAAGAATAGCTATTTCTAAAATTACTTGTATAGGCTAAGATTAAAATTAAACATTTGCAAACCTATAAAATAATTTAACTGTTGGAAATCAGTTGCCAATACATTCCAAATCAATGTAATCTCAAATGAATGAGTCTTGCAAAATAACAGTTTGATATAAGGAATGAATAAAATTATGACTTACCACAAATTATAGTTCGTGTAGGATCACAAACACTGGAGATTCATTTTAAACTGATTTTACTCAGCATAGAATCACAAACACCTACCCGGTAAATTAAAACCAAACCTTCAAGCTGAGAAATGGTTGTACATTTATATCACTGAGACTTATATATATATATATATATATTATAACTGAAAATAATTGTAGATATTTACATGTTAGGAGAAACTGAGAAAGCCCATGTTCTGAAGTGAAGTACCACTCAGCAAAGTTTAAATAACTGCCAAACATAACATAAGTGTCTATGTAATGTTCATGTTTTTCTCTAGTAAACACATTTTATTTTTTTAGTCAAGAATTACATCACTATTATTCATCATTTTCACTCTCAAAGTTGAAAAATAACAAGATATTTGTGACTGTTTTGAATATGTATTAATCTAAATATGTGAGTAGAGTGTTTAGGTGCATTTTGGAAATATAAACATTATGTTTTCCTTCTTAATAGGAAAGCATTACAATAAACATGGTGAAAGGAAATCTGACTGGAACAAAAATGTTTCATATGAATATGACAGTCGCAGTAGTTGTTTCATAGACCAGTATGACAAATTTAAACTGCATGGAAAGTACAAGGTATTTATAATAAACACGTTCTCTGATCAACTGAGTATCTGTAAGGCATGAAAAAACTTTTCTTATTTTTTGAAATCAACAGATTGATGGGAATCTCACATTAGCAGAGAATATTGCCGACAACGGTGGTATTCGAGAAGCAATCCTTGCTTATCAGCGATTTAAGAAAAGAAATGGTCCTGAAAAAAAACTTTTTGGTCTTGAGAAGTATACGGCTGAACAGCTAGTTTTTCTAGGCTTTGCCCAGGTAAGAATGAGTAACTGAAGTCAGATAAGGTAAATTAAAAAAAAAAAAAAACTGCATCTGTACATGAAAAAACACAAAAAAACTGTAAGGTGTTAAACATTCTCTTCTTTAAACTTTTTTCAACCTAGCTAATCTCTAGTATTAAAATGAAATTTAAAATTTTATTCACATCTGTAGTATGTGCACAACCATATTCTTTCAGCAGTAACTTTTCATATGTTTCAGATATGGTGTGAGACAAGTGATCCTGCAATCGGAAAAACAAGTGTGAAAGATACTCACAGTCCAGCACGTTTTCGTGTTATTGGTGCCCTCTCCAATTCACCAGAATTTTCTAAAGCCTGGAACTGTCCTAAAAATAGTTCTATGAATCCTGTGAAAAAATGTATTATTTGGTAAAAGGGAAGGAGCAACTTTTGTATAAATTTATAGAGAAAATAAATTTTAATTTTTCATAAAAATATCATTTTACACATTTTAGCCAACTACAAGCTCTTGTTCATTTAAAAATATCATGCATTTATTGATTTTCTTCCATATTTGTAGTGAAGATAGTCATTCTATAAAATAACAAATTCAACTGTTACAATTATGTTTAAATAAGGAAATGTAGGGAAAGTAAAACCATCAATCACCATAGATGAAGGCAGGAGCAAACAAATAAACACTTTAAAATATTTCGGAATAAACAGTAATCATGTGAGACAAATGGTGGCATGGGGATTAGCTGTGTACACACTGTTACTCACCACATGAGTGAAGCTTATTTTCATTGTCACTTGCTTTGTACCATTCATTGAAAGGTCAACATTCAAAACAATCATGTTTACACATAACAACACTTTAAAATTAGTGTAAAATATACTTTTCTGACCCAATAACCAGCTTAAAAGAAAGAGTAATTTTATTCATTTTTAATTATTGACCAGTTTTCTATGTTCAAAATATAACAGCAAAGACAAAATAAAAATAAAAATTTTTTTTTAAAATATATTTTCCAGTACTATACCATAATCTCATCTAGGTGCAAACTGTTGCTGCCCTTTTATGACTTTCTCCTAGGGAACTTTTAAACTGGAGTGGTTTCCTGTTGCCTTCCCTGTTCTGGAAATGTTTTTTCAGTGCTACTGCATTGTTTGGTTGGTTGTAATCTTCAGTGCAGAGTGCTGGAGTTGGAAATGAGAGAAGGGAGTGGGTGAAACCTGGTGCAGGCCCATTAAGGCAAACTCTTAAATATATATAGATATATATACAAAAGGGCAGCCAAGTTCAGTGTGTCCATCTGACAGTTGACCAATGCCCTCCTTCCACACAACTACAGAATGTTTTTGGGGTTTAATACAAAACTTTGATATACAATCAGGTGGTAAGGAACTGAACACCACCAACATCTGGATATTGTGCGCCATTTCCTCAGTTGCGATAGGATCAATTTTATAAAAATTGAACACCACCATTTCTTCTATCTTGCTGCCAAATCACAAATGATACAAAAATTTCTTCTACTAACCCCAGGAGTTTTGCTGGAGACCTTCATGCTGCAATGAGTGCTCACATAGTAAACTCATGACCATAAGTTAAGAGATCATCAATATTCACAAGAAATTATGCATCATGATGATAATGTGTTGACTAACCTGTGGCTGCACAACATACAAACATGTGATAAAACATTGCAGCTCAATACAAGACTGCTTAGGCTACAGTTACTGTGCATGCAAATTCGGATGAAAATATGTTTGGACGAGTATGTCCAAAATCCTCAACAGAACAATGCAATTACTCTGTGCACGTTTTCTGATATTTTTATAGTCAGTACGTTTCTACTGGCCAGTAGAGAATTTGATGAATTTTATTTTCCTGTAAGTCGATTAACAAAGTTATTGTTGTTAAATGGTGGAAAAACAGAACATGTCAACTAGTTATTTTCTAGTAGAGAAGACAAAGGAGAGTTTCAAATGTTATTTCAAGAAGTGTGGGATGAACCAGAAAAGATTTTCAAGTATTTCAGGATGAGAACATAAACATTTGAGTACATACTGAAGGATAGAAGAAAGCATCAGAAAGTTCTCCAATTTTCATGAATGTATGTCTGCAAAACAAAGACAGGCTGTAAGGTAAGAAAAAGTTTAACAATTTATTCAGTTCTTTACTTCAACGAAAATTTGAAATATTCAAAACTGTAAATACAAACAAGTGAAATAAAACACACAGCAAAATTGAACAAATGGCACTTGTATTTTTAATTTATATCATTAGGCATTACGCTTGAAAATAACAATGCAAGTTCATCATGTTAAGGAGTACTCAGTGGAGTTTCCACTTGTGAACAACTTGCCCAACTATCACCTGTTGTTGAACCACATGCAGAAATGCCATAGTTACGTGTTGGATGGTATATTGGCTGTAGTGTATGTTGACCTCTGAACCCCCCCCCCCCCCCCCCCCAAAAAAATGAGATCCTCTTTGCAAAACACTTGTTGGAGTTTAGCCCAAACAAACATTTTTCTTTATTCTGCTACTTCCTTCAAATATGGCAATAAACTCATCAGAAAATGATAGTACGGATCTTCATTTCAAGAAGCTGAATTACTTTCCTTGATTTTTTGTATCTTTTGTTCTTCAAGCATCATCAATTTTTTTAACTGCGGTGGCACGATTCATCATGATTCATCTTGGCAATTTTTTTCTGAGGAGCAGCAAAGTTTTGTGGTGGCGTAGTTTCCTTCATTGTGTTCTGAGGTAATTGCGAGTTTGTGTTTGTGATTCTGGTTTATTTTCAGGGGAATATGAGGAAAATCTAGAAGTTGAATTATGGGTGTCTTCATCAAATGTTGTCTCACTCACGACATTACCCTGCAATAGTCTTTTTTGCAATCCATTTGAAATAGACCCACTTAGACAGACTTTTGATGATGGAACTCATGCAAGTCCTAAGACGCCATGACCGGCCACAATTGAACACTCTGTGAGGCATGTAACTGTGGAAATGGAAGTGCTACTTGGGAAAGGCATTAGTTCTGTGTTGGGGGTTGTGTCTGTGAAGTTGCTGAAATAATAACTGGCTGGGGTAAAACTGGGAAAGAGGAGATAAATGCTGAAAATATAAAGCCGGTAATAAGGGTCTTAATGGCAAACTGTAGAAGTGTAATGAACAAAGTAATCGAATTTGCAAACCTAATAGAGATACACAAACCACAAGTAATAATTGTGATAGAGAGTTGGTTAAAAGAAGACTTACTAGACAGTGAGTTTTTTCCTGATTGTTACAGAGAGTACCGCAGAGATAGAGGAGCAATTGGTGGAGGAGTCTTCATACCAGTTAGCAAAAACTACCACAGTTCACTGGCGTTCATAGATCAAGACCATGAGTTACTTGGGGTAGATTTCTGGGGTAATAAAAAAGAAAAAATCAGGGTGTTGGCTGCTTACCGCAGTGGAAGAATGACAGATGAAGATGAGGCTCTTGGGGAGAAATTAAATTTATACTCAGATTTCAGAGGTGAGAATAGAATGATCATTATTGGTGGGGATTTAAATTTACCAGGTATATACTGAGAAGGAAATAAGATTAATAACAAATGGGAACAAAGATTTGCAAATACCTTAATAAGGGAAGGAGGATTTATACAAGTGGTAGAGCAAAACACTAGGGGACAAAATATTTTGGATATATTCCTAATAAAGCCTGATGATAACCTTGTGGGGTGTCAAGTAACAGAAGGAATAAGTGATCATGATGCGGTTCTGATGGATATTAGAGGATTCAGTGAACCAGCAGCCAAAATTGAAGGGGGAAATAGGTACAATTATAAAAAGGCACAGATTTCAAATTTGAAGAGATATTTCAGAGAACGTTTCAGCAAATGGAAGGAAGGCACAAGTACAGTAGAGTCAAGGTGGGAAGAATTCAAGGAGATAATAAGAAAGGGGGAAGAAAAATTCATTCCGAAGCAAAAAATAAAGAGAAGAAGAGAACCTGTGTACTATAGTAGGGAAGTGAGGAGGATAAATAGGTTGGTATGAAGAGAACATAACAGAGTTAAGAGGCAGCAGGGTAGTAGGAAATATTTGAAACAACTAAACAAGGACTTAATAACAACAAAGAAAGTGGCTAAAGATGGGTTTATGAAGAGTATTGTCAGTGCAGGAGGACCACTGACTGATGCATCTAAAAATTTCTATGGCTATATCAGGAAACTGAGGGGAAGGGAGGGTGTAGAGACTCTTATATATAAGGATGGAGAAGTAGTTACTGAGGATTTGAAAAGGCAGAAATTTTAAGTAACTGGTACAGTGAGAGCATTAGGGACAATGAATCAGAAACGGGAAGGTCTAATTCGTTGAACGAGCTTAACAATACGATTAGAAATGAAGATACTAAAAAATTTGAAGTTCACCCCGAAGAAATCATGAAGGAAATAAGTAAGCTGAAAAAACATAAGGGGGCTGGTTCAGATAATATTACTACAGATATCTTAAAGATAGCTGGATGTGACATTGTACCTTATCTTGTAATATTATTTAAATTGAGTTTGGATACTTCCTGCTTACCACAAGACTGGAAAAGTATGATAGTAGTACCGGTACATAAAGGAGGGGTGAGAAATAGAGTCGAAAATTACAGGCCAATCAGTTTGACTTCAGTGGTAGGTAAATTAATGGAAAGATTGATATGCAACCACATCAGAAATATATGTGAGGAATGTAAGTGGTTTTCAAGCAGGCAACATGGGTTCAGGCAAGAATATTCATGCGAATCTCAGCTGGTGGGATATATGCAAGATATTTCAGATGAAATGGACAAGCGAGGCCAAATTGATGGTGTAGCACTAGATCTTTCAAAGGTGTTTGACAGAGTGAGTCATAAAATGGTAATAAATAAGGTAAAAACTATTGGAATGGATGAGAAAGTGATTTGCTGGGTAGAAGAATTTTTAAAAGGTAGAAAACAGATAGCTAGGGTAGGAAATGCGGTATCAAACGAAGTGGAAGTAAAAATGAGAGTGCCGCAGGGTAGCGTATTTTGACCATTGCTATTCATTTTTCTAATGAATAATTGTGTTGATTGTTTACTAATGCTGTATAAAAGAATCAAAACGATAGATGACTGTAAACAGTTGCAGGGTGATCTGGACAGGATATCTAGTTTGGTTGGTAAACATGGGATGAAGATAAATGCAAAGAAGATTCAGCTTATTAGATACACAAATAAAAAACAAAAGGTTAATTATGAACATAAGGTGGGGAAAGAATTGCTTGCTGAAGACTTGAAATGTAAATATCTTGGCATTACATTTGATAACAAGCTTAACTGGGCAGGATACATTGGACAGGTGATAGGAAAAGGTTTCAAAATCCTGCACTTGTTGGAGAGAGTAATGAGGGGATGCACAAGAGAAGTAAAGTAATTATATTACAAAACTTTGGTCAGAGCATTGCTTGAATATGGTAGTGTAGTATGGGACCCACTTTTTTTTTATTTTTTGCTGTTGTCAGTCTTTCGACTGGTTTGATGCAATCCTCCATCCCTTCCCATCCTGTGCTAACCACTTCATTTCTACATACCCCTTACAACCCACGTCCTCAATTATCTGCTTCATATATTCTAATCTCTGTCTTCCTCTACAGATCTTACCTTCATCTCCACTAACAAATTAACCAATTCAGCATGTCTCAAAATATGACCGACCAGCCTGTCTCTTCTTTCTGTAAGCTTCTCCCATAAACTTCTTTTCTCACCCATCATCTCCAAAACTTGTTCATTTCTTACTTTGTCTGTCCACCTAATTTTCAGCATTCTTCTGTAGCACCACATTTCAAATGCTTCCATTTTCTTTCTTTCCGGTATTCCTAAAGTCCATGTTTCGCTACCGTAAAGTGCTGTGCTCCACACATAGAGTTTTTAAAAAGTTCTTTCTAATTCCTAGATCAATATTTGAAACTAAAAGGTTTCTCTTTTTCGTGATGGCTCTTTTTCCTAGTGCTATTCTGCTTTTAACATCATTCCTGCTTCCACCATCAGTTGTAATTTTGCTTCCCAAGTAACATAATTCACTTACTTCTCCTATTGCATCCGATCCTATTTTTATATTTAATCTACTAGTATTGGTATCATTTCTGCTATATTTCATCATTTTTGTCTTGCTTTGATTTATATTCCTTCAGTATTTTGTTCATGCCATTCAGTAACTTCTCAACATCCTCAGCCTTCTCTGCTAACAAGACAATGTCATCAGCAAATCGTAGCATACTGATTTTTCTCCCTGATAACTTATGCCACACAGAAATTTTTCTTTGACTTTCTTCATTGCTTCTTCTACATACAAGTTGAATATTAACGGGGATAGACTACAGCCTTGTCTCACACCCTTTTTAACTGATGCATGTCTCTCGTGATTCTCTACTTTTATTATAGCCACTTGATTCTTATATATTTTATAGATTATTCCTCTATCTCGATACTTTAGACCTGTCTTCTTTAAAATATTGAACATTTTGTCCCACCTAATATTATCAAAAGCTTTTTCTAAATCAACAAATGCCATAAAAGTATCTTTGTTTCTCTTGATCTGCCCTTCAAGTATTAAACTTAAAGACAGAATTGCTTCCCTTGTACTGCGATTTTTCCTAAATCCAAAACTGATCTTCACCTACTATCTCTTCTACTACCCTTTCCATACTTCTGTATATTATTCTGGTCAGTAATTTTGAAGCACGTGATGTTAGACTAATGGTACGATAATTCTCACATTTGTCGGCTTGTGCATTCTTTGGAAGTGTGAAGATGATATTTTTATTAAAATCAGTTGGAATTTCTCCTGTTTCATAACTTATTGATATCAGCTTGAATAATCTTTCAATTCCTTCTTCTCCTAGGGATTTAAGAAGTTCTGCTGGGATCTCATCAATTCCAACTGCCTTATTTGCTTTCAAGTCATTCAGAGCTTTATTAAATTCTGTCCTCAAAACAGGATCTCCTATATCATCAAAGTCGACATCGCATTCCTTTTCCATTACACTATTGTTCAAGTCGTCCCCAACATACAGTTTCTCAATGTATTCCTTCCATCGGTTAGCTCTATCATCTACCCACATTTTTAGTATCAAATACAGGAGTTGGAGAAGGTGCAAGAAGGGCTGCTTAGATTTGTTTCTGGAAATTTATTGCAGAATGCAATCAGTGACCAGACATGATAAAGGAGCTGGAATGGGATTCATTGCAAGACAGTAGAGGATGAGGAGGGTCGTAGGAGTGTACAGGGTGTATACTGCTGATGAGGCATGGAAAGATATTGCAGTAGGTATGAAAAGTAGTTCAATGAAAGGGAAAAGATGACCATGACCACAAGCTGGGCACTCGACTTCAGGCACAATGAGTGTGGGAAGATTTTCTTTTTTAGATGAGGGTGTCAGGGATTGGAATGAGTTACCAAGGGGAAATGATGAATAACTTGCCGAAAACGTTAAAAGAATTTAAAGTACAAATTTGTAGAGGGCAAATGTAGGTTGGTGCAGGATAGGGGGAAGTTGGGTGTGTAGGGAAATTGCCACCAGAACATGTGCTCCATTGCAATTAAATTAAATTAAATTCCTCACTTTCCACATCCGTTTTTTAGGATTCTTGCTCAATTGCGAAATGTGTCCCTAAAATCATCGCCACCTAGTTTCGGCTGCTTCGCCTGAAAATAGTGGGGAAAAAAAGGGAACCAATTGATCTACATTTTTATTGAACATAGTGCTATGTTAGTGTTTTGAATTATTGTTTTTATGGATATGCTGATTTGTTGTATAGTAGTTGTTTCTTATTATAGATTTCTATCAACTGGTATGTCGTTTTGAGCACTAAACTTCTCCTACAGAATTTTATACTGTGTTATGCAAAACATAGTTTATGAAACTTTCCAAGCTATATGGGAGTTTTCTGCAGTATACATGTCTTTACCTATTACAGAGAAATAGAAAATCATCATGAGTGACTTCTACAACAAATGAAATTTCGCCAACCGCATCAGGGCTACTTTTCTGTTGTACTGCAGGGAATAGCTAGTGCAAATTACAAGTTCATCACTATTAAAATTGGGTCTTAGGGTAAGAAAAGTGATGGGGCAACCTGTTCAGATTCAAATATTTATCAACAGTTTTGAAGAAAACACTTTATACATATTAGAGAATGAAAATATTCGGTCAACCCACGTTTCAACACTCTATGTTCCGTTGGGTGATGATGCCTATCTACTGAAAATGTATGTATTGAAACTATATTCAACACAAAGACTTACTATTGAAGGACGGATTTTTAATTATAGACTATCAAGAGCTAGACGGTGGGTGGAATAAGCCTTTGGTATCCTAGTAACCAAATGGAGATGTTTAAAAAGTGAACTTGCAAATCGATCCAGATGAAAGTAGACATTGTAGTTAAATGCAATTGTCTTTGCATAACTTAATCATCAATAAAGAAAAGTCTTACTTCCCTTGAAATTCCTGAGATGGACTTCGAGCCCCTACACAACATGCCAGTATCATGGAGATATAATCACTACAGAAGAAGTGTGAATGAGGCTAGAGAAACCTTGAAAAATTATTTTATTTGTCCAGCAGGTGAGATTCCATTTCAGTACAACCTAATGTAATAATCTAGAGATCTACAAGTCATGTTCATGATGGATAAAATGTAAACATGAATTCTAATTGCTTATGTAATTAATGTAAACCCCACATCAAAATAAAAAATTGTTCTTACAGCTAGTGTTGATTTCTGTAGCAACTTTCTCACACTTTTGCTGAAAATTTTGTTTCTCATATCCTACAAACACCTCATACACAATACTTACCAGTTTATCGTTAACCATGGTGAAATAACCAAATCACTTGAAATTCAATGTATGAAAACACCCAAAATAGGTGCAGGATGAACAGAAAAAAAAAAAAAAATCTAACTTGTTTGAATGCTCAACTGATTCTGACGATGCCGTGCATGTTCTGACATGTTCGTAACTGCCAGAGTAAACACTCTCATTGGAAAACAGGCATTTGTTTGTTCAGACGAATTCGTCAGAACACATTTTCATCAGACTTGCATCCATAGTAACTGTAGCCTCAGTGTTCCAGAAACTGATCATGTGGGCAGAGTTCTTGGGTGCAGCAGTTCTAACTTAATGTTGTGAACATATGGCACACAGTAGTCAAGTCTTAGGGAAGCAGGATGGCACAAAGAAAACATCTGGATGACATTTACGCAGTCAGATCATCGACCACAGTCAGTGCCAGGAGTTGCATGTTGCCCATAATTTCATTTCATGGCTTTGGAGACAATTCCACATGGGAGGAAACATTCAATAGCAAAACAGGCAATGTTAACTATGTGCCAGAACCCCTTATCAGGGCATTAATCTTTCTTTAAGTGCCCAAAGATGTCCAGTCAACACTACGAATGCACTGGCTGGAGAACTCACACCAGCCTGGCTCACACGTCTTCTATCAGACAATATATTGTCAGCTTCAATAAGTTGCTATGTATGCTTGGTGGCCTGTCAGATGCATTCCCCTCACACAAAGGTACTGCATGGGCCATCAAACAGAGCCACATTTATGATCTGCAGACCCCTAGGCTATGCTTGTGGTGTGGGCCCCTTAGGATCTGTAGGCCCCTATAACTGTCTTGTGGGTCCTTTATATATTACACAATAAAAAGGACAGCGAAATGAACCACCACTTACCTTAGATGATGGTTTTGTGGTGTGAACACATAAAGAAGCATGAAAACAATGAATATTTCGTGACTTGGCCCTTTGTCAACAGGAGAACATTATGGAGGAAGGGTGCTGTAGGATACCATCTCACAGAATGACTGTTAGTTAGGAAAATGGTGGGGGTAAATTCAAACAGAGAACAAGGAGAGGGGGGCAGTGTATTGGAGCTAGTACATAATCAATGCAAAATGCTGCAAAAAGCACAGAATAATACATTAAAATGTTCATAACATAAATTTGAGAAAGTAAAAGTAAACAAAATAAAATAAACAAACATTCCTGTTTATGATATTTTCCTATATGCAAATTAAAATTCTTAGCGACCTATACTTGGAGGCTAATTACTTTTAATACATATTCCTAGCCTCTTTTGAATATTTTATCATCGCCCCATCAGTTTGCCACTCTCGCTTCCTTCGGCATGCATTTCATACCTCACTATCGGCCAAGCACCTTATTTTCAATCATCTAAACATTTTGATTGATTATTATCGTTCTATCCATTGACTGCTCTACTTCATAGGCATGTTTTTCTAACTGTATTGTCAATGATGTAAGTCGATCTTAACACTTCTCAACTTCATTTATTTCGTTTTTTTTCCCCAAAATGTTTCCACCAACATTCCCTTACAGGACACCTATTGATAAATATTTGTCCTTCTACAGATACCATGCCTTCCAATTAGCAAAACTACAGTTTCATATCCTTTTCCTAAAATCATGTCTCTTCTTTAAAATTTCTCCAAATGGTCTCGCCAGTATTTGGGAGCACCCCACAAATTCACCCAGTCCTACATGCCTTCCGCTACAAACAGTCTTTGGCCCTCACCCACCTTGTCCTGCAACAGTACGCCAATCTGGCTAATCAACACTCCAGATACCTCATATCTCTTCACAAAATACTCCTGCTCTCATCCCCACAAGTAATCTCACTTATAAATCACATTCTACAACAATAAGTGAATTCCAGTAGTAGGCATGCACAGAACCATCTGCACAAGTTGTCCACATTATTGAAGTCCTATCTTGCATTGGGAAAGTCTCTTCCCTGCCAGCCAACACAGACAAAACTGCAGCCTCCCCTGATTTCCTCAAAACCATCCATTGCCCAAATGCTCAACATACCTCAACCTCCTACTTTGAAACCCACACCTCACTCTCTGCACTCTAAGTCCTGCTTTCAAACCTAAACTGTCAATTGTGAACTTGTCCTCTTCATCACTATCTGAAACCCAACTCTCTGTACTCTCAAAAGGCCTTACCTTTTCTCCTACCCCTACATTTGATCATGCCAACATAGTCCTAGCCTCTGTTTCATTCTGCCGAACACTCCACTGGTGGTACCACTTTGCCACTCATTTCAGTGAACCTAAGCCTCAAGACTACCTGGAACCCAGTCTCCAAAAATTCAAACCACTATCCACGCGACCTCTTCCCCAGAACCATTCCATACAAATTTCTGAGGTTTTCTTATCCACCAGTTTGGCTTCTCCTAGTTTTCTGAAGTCCAGCAATCTCATTCCAGCTGAAGCCCATGCCAGAAAGCAACTTTTGACTAACTCAGGCATTATCATTCTAACTGCAAACAAGGGCTCAGCCACAGTAGTGATGAATCGCAGTGACTATGTGCTTGAAGCCCTTCGTCAATTATCAGATGCCAACACTTACTGCTGCCTCACTGAAGATCCCACACCAGCTGTCAAAAAAAAAAAAAAAAAAAAAAAAAAAAAAAAAAAAAAAAAAAAAAAAAAAAAATATGTACAGTTCAATGGGCCCCTCCAAGGTCTCACCCCACAGTAAATCTCCCTTCTTACTCCTTAAACTTAACGTACACCTACCCTTTACCTCCATCCCAAAATCCATAAGCCTGGCAATCTGGGACGCCCCACTATTGCGGCTAATGAATCTCCTACTGAATGAATCTCTAAATTGGTGGACCAGTACCTACAACTTATAGTCTCTCAGCTACCCTCCCACATCAAGGACACACAACACTTCCTTTTCCATCTTTCCACTATACCCACACCACTTCCTTCCTGGTAATCATTTTAGTCACATCACTGTGCACACATGTTCCATATTGCCATGGCCTTAGTGCCATGGAATATATTCTGGATAAGTGCCCTCCGAACAGACGCCTCAGCACATCTTTCCTCACCACCTTGGCTAAACTGACACTTAACAACAGCTACTTCTCTTTGAAGGCAGTATCTACCACCAAACCTGTGGCACTGCCATGGGCACCCACATGGCCCCCTCTTATGCTAATCTATTCATGGGCCACCTGGACTGACGTTTTTTTAATTATGTCGCCCTCAAACCCCTCCTCTGGCTTAGTTTCATACATGACATTTTTATGATCTGGAAACATGGAGAAAATACCTTTCTAAATTTTCTGAACAATCTAAATACCTTTAATAATTTGCTGAATTTCACTTTGACCTACTCCCACACCCAATCTACATTCTTGGATGTGGACCTGTCCCTCTCCAATGGCCATCTCAATTCCTCAGTCCACACCAAACCCACCAATTCACAGCAGTACCTCCATTTTGACAGTTGCCATCTGTATCATACCAAATGTTCCCTCCCCTACAATCTTGGCATTTGAGGCAGTCATATATGCTTCAACCAGAAATGCCTGGTGGAGTATTCAAACAACATCTCACGAGCATTAGTATGCCACAACTATCCCCCAGCTTTGGTTGACAAGCAACTTTCATGAGCCACATTGCAACCTGCTCATCCTATTGACTGCTCCAAACCCCAGAAACCAACCATAGTCCAGTCCTGGTTACACAATACTTCCCTCGCCTCGAATCCATCGATAGAATCGTTCAGCAGGTTTATGATTTCCTACTATGAAAGAGATCCATTCTTCCAAAAATCCTCCCTGGCCCTCTCAGAACCTGTTTCACAGGCCTCCCAACCTCAGCCAACTCCTAGTCCACTAACACAGTCTTCCTCGTCCATACAGACAGCCCCAAGAATCTTTCCCATGCAATAGATCCCACTGCAACGTGTGCGACATACACCATGCCTCCACCACTTTCACCAACCCTATCACTGGCAAGAGCTTTCTATCATAGGACACGCCACCTGTGACACCTCCCATGTATTATACCAGCTAACCTGCAAACACTGCATGGCTTCCTATATAGGTTTGACTACCAACTCACTAGCCATTAGAATGAATGGCCACAGACAGACAGTTTTTACTCGGAATCCAAAACATCCAGAAGCTATCCATGCCATCAATAATTTTAATACTTGTTTCACAGTCCATACTATCAGAGTCCTCCCAAACAACAGCAGCTCCTCTGAACTCAGAAGGTGGGAGCTTGCCTACCAATACAAACTAGGCACAAGGCAACTTACTGGTCTCAATTTAAGATAATACCTAGTCAGTA
Source organism: Vandiemenella viatica (assembly GCA_031002005.1). Classification (NCBI taxonomy): domain Eukaryota; kingdom Metazoa; phylum Arthropoda; class Insecta; order Orthoptera; family Morabidae; genus Vandiemenella; species Vandiemenella viatica. Next base: position 172,651,083 of record CM061920.1, read on the forward strand.
CTTTTCCTTCCCTCTATGCTCTCCTTGCCCCCATGCCCACTATCTATATTGAACCACCAAATACCAGAGGTGATATTTATCTGCATAGATTATTTTATTATTTGATTTTATTTACTTTTACTTTCTCAAATTTATGTTATGAACATTTTAATGTATTATTCTGAGTTTTTCGTAACATTTTGCCATTGCTCATGTACTAGCTCCAATCCACTGTCCCCTGTTTGAATTTACCCCCACCATGTTCCTGACTAACAGTCATTCTGTGAGACGGTACCCTCCCTCCATAATGTTCTCCTGTTGACAAAGGGCCAGGAACCGAAATATTCATTGTTTTTCCTGTTATTTTTGTGTTCACCCCCATGAAACCATTATTTAAAGTAAGTGGTGGTTCATTTCACTATCACCCCCCTTTTTTTTTTTTTGTCAACTAATCGCCCTCAGCAAAAGCCTGCGAAATTATAAACTCGAATGTTTTAATAACAATATGAAAGAGTATGACTGCAAATTAAGATAAAGCAAAGGATAAAAGATGATTAAGATTGTCAAACCACGCAATAGGGAAAGAGTAAAAACACAATATTGATTATTCACACATGCATGTCAACATAAGACAGTGTATACACTGTTTTTACGCAGCGCTCCACTAATAAGAGCCTTCCCATGTCACACCATACAATTGAGATTCCTGAATGCTGAAATAATGTTTTAAAAGAAATAAAGTGAATTTGAACAAAAAATTAAATAAAAATGAGGTAAAAATATAATTACTATTGCATTCTAAATACACATATTTCAATTATAAATTAATGTAATTTTTTTTACAAATACTTACATTCAAAAAAACTTGGACCTCCCACCACTTCTCGCTGTTTACACCATATACAAAATGAATTTATCTTACCTAACCTTCCGGACATGAAGACTGGGGAATCTTAGTTCATATTGCTGGTATGTGATAGTGACATCAGTCTTCATTCATACGCCCTACCACAGTATACTGCAACCTTATGTTACAAGAATTATAAGTACTCATCATTAGCCGCAAAATTGTTACTTTTTTGTATAGGTGCACTAATATGTTATTTTAAAGTACATCCAAACTTCAAAGGTTTGTACTGTGCATGCACAAACATCATGTTCAGTTTTCATGAGCATTTCAGGACTTTCAGTGTTAAAACTGTTTCAGAAATAGGTTACTTTGTTTGCACATGTTTGATTATTATTAGTTTTATTATTTTTTTGCTTGTGGTGTTGAGCCCTATGCTACAACCTAGGTAGCCTATGCCTAAATGTGGTGTTTTGCTCACAACGATTGTGACACATTACAAACTCTGCTAATATTTTGGAAAGGGGCCAATATAGCATCACCAGTGTTCATGTTCGGAGTGGCATTATGTTAGCAGCACGTACCCCACTAAAAGTGTTTCCTAAGGATACTGTGAAAGCTGCTGTTTACACGGGTGACTTCTTGGAACAGTCTGTGTGGCTTTTTAGTGTATGGACCAGGGTCCCCAATCTGATAGATAATAATGCCTGCACAAATAGGACCTGCAACATGAGGACATTATCAGTGTGACCAGAAAGCTCACTGACTTAATCTAGGCCAAATGGCTACATTCCAAATACTGCAACCATACACCATTGTTGATCTTCAATAAGTACTTGTCCAGCAAAGGGATGCATTACTACAAAATTTGCTGGATGGCCTGATCTATAGTATGGATAACAATTGTGCATCCTTTATTGGAATGCAAGGTCATCAGCCCCATGTTGACATTTTTTATGCCACTGGCAAAGGGACAACACACTTGTCATTGCAATCAAATCCATTTCTAGTTTTTCTATAGACTTTGTATCGATAGCACTGTGCCATGAGTCAAATTTTCCCCTCTTTGTGCATATATTAAAGCAGTGAATTTTTTCCATGGGTTTTGAAGATCTTTTAAGTATGGACGTGAGTGAATATACGATTGCATTATTTGATAAACAAAGTTTTATTTGGATTTTGGTGATGTTTTAGGCAGATCTATTAGAAAATTGTACAAACATGGAAAGAATTAAAATTCCCAACAATTAATACTGTTACTTGCAAATGAATGTATCATTAATCCATATTTGAACACGTAATTCAAATCTATTAATCTTTACAAAGGCTTTGGAAAGCAGATCAGAGTTCACAGAAAATTATCTGACTTCTGCTGGTGTGTAAACTGTCTTGAATGAGGTAAACATGAATGCCTCGATAAAAGAAAGTCTTTTCAAAATTAACAGATTGTAAAGAATCAATCTGGAAAGTCCCCTTGCAGCTCTGGGCAAATGGGTGTGAAATGCACTGTTGCCTGTCACTTGCAAGTATAATGTATTGGATTCGCCAAGAGAGTCCAGCTAACCTCTTTCACTCCAACTCCATCATGTAACCTACAAGAGGTGCCCTTTGTTAAGCTGAGTAACCCAATGGAGGTTGGGTAGGCAAGCCGATCAGTGATGGGGGTTTCAAGGCTTACAACCTGGATAGTAAACAACACGTTTCCTTTGGGTAACCAATTTAAGACTTTTTCTTCTCTTGCAACATGGAACAAACAACTAAAGGAAAAAATACCCCAGGTGGTAATCAATCCACCCCCACTTATGGTGGGGCAAGCATGTCAACGGATTCTGGGGAGCTTGCACCTTCATGTAAGAAAAAGAAATGTGTTAACTACATGGGAACAATCAACTTCAACTCCCTCCTAGAGACAGGTAAACTGAATCATACCTTGGATGTACTGACGAAATACAATATCCCGATAACAACCCTGCATGAGAATAGGTTTACGGATGAAGAACCACAAGTTTACAGGATCTACAGGGTGCGCCAGAGAAACTTACTTATTTGAAAGGTCAATAAAAACAAAAGTAGTTCAGTTATTGTTTTAAATTTTTTTTTTTATTTGAGAATACAATATCCCAATTTTTTTTCATGCAGTCTTGAAAATGACATCGGATAAATGGCGACCCCCATTGCGCATACACTGATGAAGTCGATTTTTGAAATTCATATCCACTCTTTGCAGCATATCAATCGGTATGTTGGCAATGGCGTCGCGAATGTTGTTCTTGAGGTGTGCTATGGTCCGTGGTCGATCGACATAAACCAGGGATTTCAAATAACCCCATAAGAAGAAATCGCACAGAGTCAAATCTGGAGAGCGTGCCGGCCATTGGAGATCGCCTCTGAGAGAGATGAGGCGGTCGGGGAAATGTTGTCGCAACAATTTCATTGAGTCTCGTGCTGTGTGTGCTGTGGCTCCATCTTGCTGAAACCACACGTCCCTAACGTTCATTTCTTCGAGTCTTGGAAGAAAAAATTCCTCGATCATGTTCCTGTAACGAGCTCCATTCACGGTAACTGCGCGTTCGTTTTCTTCAAAAAAATAAGGACCAATTATTACCATTACCGACATCGCACACCAGACAGTAACTCGCTCACAATTAAGTGGCTTCTGGTGAAGCTCACGTGGATTTACACCACACCAATAACGCATGTTTTGCTTGTTGACGCAGCCGGATATGTGGAAGTGAGCCTCGTCACTGAAAAAAATGATCACGTCTTCAGGCAGGTTGTCAATCAGCATTTCACATGCATTTTGACGGGCAACAAAATCGCGTTCAGTTAATTCTTGCACAACAGTCAAATTTATAGGGATGAAATTGAAGGTCTTCGTGGAGAGTTCGTTGAACAGTGGTGTCAGAAATTCCCATAGCAGCTGCGTGTTTGCGAGCCGAACGCCGGGGAGAACGTACAACTGACTGCCTCACTCTTTCGACATTTTCCGGAGTTCTGCTGGTCCGTTGAAGTCCATTTATGGGTTTAGCGACATTTCCACACTCCCGAAATGAGTTAACCCATGACAGAATGGAATTACGGCCAGGAACGAGTCTGTGAGGAGGAATTTCAAAGCGAGCGCGGAAGGCACGTTGCGTAGCAACAATTGAGCGACCGTTAGAAAAGAAGCTCTCGACTGCGAAGGCCCGCTGCTCTCTAGACCAGAGCATGATGGCAACTGACTGGAGGGAGAAACAAACTTGGGACTTCCCCCTCCAGATGCACCCCCTCTCGCCCCTCTACCCGCCCAACTCACCGCGCGGGAATTTTTTCAAATAAGTAAGTTTCTCTGGCGCACCCTGTACAAAGGGCAGCCAGGTCAGAGAGTGATGAGAAATGTGCCTCACTTGGGCAAGGCTTCATAGTCGGCAACAAAATAACCAACTCCATAAACTCTTTCTCATCCCCAAATGGGAGAACATCCACCATATCCTTCAGTACTCTTAATAAAGCATACACAATAGTCAACTTCCATGCACCCACCAATGAGTCTAACAGAAGAGATATTGAGAGTGTGGAACATTTTTAGAGAGAATCAGAGGAGACGATAGACAAGATCCCTAACCATCCGGTATTTCAATGCACAGATTGGAAAAGAACCAAGATTTAAGTCCATAGTTGGAGAATATCTGGCACACAAAAGAACTAGCAGGAATGGAGAGCGACCGATTGAACTATGACAAAATTGTCACTTAGTTCTCAAATGTACTGCTTCCAAACACCTCCCCAAGAAAGCCAAAATATGGAGATGTCCTAATTCTATGTTAGAAGAGTTCCAGATTGACAATTTGGCCATTAGTAAAAGAAATAGTAAGGAAATACAAAATGTGAGGGTGCTGAGAGGTGCCAACATTGACTCCAACCAATACATTTAATTAATCAAAACGAATTTTATTCTACTCACAAAGAACAGAGATAACACTTGCAACAAGGCTAAAGGTCTGAGGTTCAACCTGACCATGCTGAAAGATGACAAGACATTCACCAAGACCCTAGCTAACAACAGGGACAAAAAGAATTGGCTACAACTACAGAAGGCAATTATTGATGTAGCAACAGAAACTATCTCTGTTACCAAGAGGAACAAATATCCATGGTGGAATACAGTGTGTGACAAGGCTATTGAAGAGAGAAGACGAGCATGGCTCAAATGGAACTGTAACATGAACACAAAAAACCTAGAGTTCTTCATAACAACAAGGAAAAATACCAATTAGAAACACCAATAGGTGATATCATGACATTATTGACCAAGCTGAGAAAGATATTTCTAACGGACTTTCAAAACACAAATAATCCCCTACTTAGCTCTGACATTTCATCTACGGGGTCTGGATGGGGAGTTGAAACTAAAATATAAAGACTGCACCACAGTTCTGGAAGACTACTTTATAAACCTCCTCAAAGCTGATAAACCAAAGGATGAACTAAAATTTGAACCAAAAAATGTCAATAATTTGAACTCCCTCCCACCAACCAAAGAGGAAATCCATAAGATCATTTCTGAACTCAAATCCAACAGAGCAGCAGGCAAAGATGGGATCTTTGCAGAATTTTGGAAACAAGCCGATAACGAGTCAATCCAAAGTATACATAAGATCATATCTGACATTTGGGTGAAAGAAACACTAGTTACTGATTGGACCACTGCTATCATCCACACACTTCACAAGAAGGGAGATAAGTCAGGCCTAAACACTTATAGAGGGATCTCCCTTCTATCTGTTTAGTACAAGATATTTTCTAAGGCACTACTCACTAGAGGCTCAATTAGATTCTTGCATATAAAAGACACAACAAAAATATAGGCATGCAGGGCCTGTTCAACAATAAGATACATGGTTTGTCTGCTAATCAAGTCTAGATGAAGTACGGAAAGTTGTAAAATGGTATTACCACAGAACACTGGCAAATAATTTTCTTTGTGAAATGCTATAATAATCACATGTAAAATACCATATTTATTGAATCTTCTTACTAAAGAAGCAGCTTGGACAATCATATTAACTGCTTCAGTAGGCATAATGAAAAGATTCTAGCAACCATTGCAGATTTTATTTCTTATGTAAAAATTTAGGAAAATACTGAATCAAAATGAAATATTTCAGGGCATTCAACTTACCTAAATAAATAAAAATGAAATGCTGTTTGTTGGTAACATCACTTGAGAACGGTTGTACAGATTTGGATTTTTTTTAAAATTTTCTTAGTCATTTGAATAACATTTTTAGAGGAATAAAAATTGGAAAATATGGGGAAAACTGTTTCTATAGACTGATTTGATAATTTTTTTTTAAAAAAATAAATGTTTGTAATATTATGAATAATGTTTTCTGAGAAAGAAAACTTGCCTGGAAAAACTGAAAATACTTTTTTCTATGGAGCGATTTGGATAATTAAAAAACAAAATGTTCGTAATAGTCTGAAGAAGGTACTGAGAGAAAGAAAAACTGGAAACATTGGCAGGACAATTTGGGAAAAACTGTTTTTTTAAGGGATTCTTAGATGAACTCAAAACCATAACTCACCATTCGAATAATGGATATGCATAATTTTTTTTGTCTTGTTGCTTATGCTCCTGGGATGGAAAACACTCAATTGGTTTTTTTGTGTGTTTGGTACATTTGGAGAAAAATCTGGATAAACGCATTCCAACTTAAATAAAATTACCTTTGCTTTTATCTTTGTGTAGTTAGTTTATTCCATTGATATTGAAGACATGAGCTTGATGATATATATAAAAAAAAAGGTAATACCTCAATTAGTCATGATAGCGCCCAATCGTCTGATGCACGACCCATTTAATCAAGAGTTGAAACGCGAAAAACAATATTATTGTGATGCATTGCGAGAAACAGTTCAAATGTACGCTCAGCTGTTGAATCAGAAACAAAAATATGGGTAGGACAATCTTATGGAAGTTGGAACTAGAGGGATTTTATTCTTGTACACTCCTGGCAGGAATGGAAAACTTTTTTGATCTCACTGATTTTGGAAACAATTCGCTTACAGAATGAAAGTGTACTTGCACTCAGTGGTGTAGCTATGTTAACAAGGGCCCCAGTGAAAAATAATATTTTGGGCCATCAGGCCAGACGGGTGACCTTTTTCTTTAACTCTACCAAGTATTGTGAGGTTTGCTGGCAGGGCACCCTGAACTGAGCATGTACACCCTGAGCATGCCCCCGTCTAGCCCTCCAATAGCTATGCCCCTGATTCATTGGGAATTGCAGGTACGTTGTTGGAAGGCGGTCAAACAGCTCAAGTTGCCATTGAATATGCAAATCACTGAATCTCCAATGTGCAACTTTTCAAAGAACTGTGTGATGGCCAAAGTTTTTCACAGCAATGCATACTTATGATTTGGGATAAATGTATGATGGCACATGAAAAGTCTTTGGAGGCATTAGATCACATGATGCAAGATCTACAAAACAATCAAAACCAGTTTGATGGTACGATAACCAAAATATAAATAAAACACATTTCCATTTTAAATTTAATGGAAAAAAATAAATCAATTGGTTAACATGATATTCTGACTTAATTCAATTGTGACTTAAATTGGTTCCCAGTCAATCACATTCCAAGCACGATACATTTCCCGTATTTCAGCAAAGTAGGCCTACTGCTGACACAATTAATTTAAAATTTCCCATTGGCATAGTTCCAAATGTACTCCTCTTCAAAATGAACAACGAAGGAGGCAATCGTTAAATAATTAATACAATGATCACTCAGAAATATGTTTTTTCTCATTTTTATTTTGTTTACACATTTTCAATAGCTTTTCGCAAATTAAAATTTGGGCAGAATAACAACTGTTTGGTCAGCTAGATATCAATAAAATGAAGAAATAACTGGCCATTCAAGAATAGCAACATATTAGTACAAACCACATAACTGTTGTAGTGAAAATTATTCCGTTAGTATGGAAATTAAAACTTGTGTTAAGATTAATGTTCATAGGACAATAAAAGGTGTTGCATTAATACAATTGCTAACTGAAAATTTCTACATCAATGTGATTAGCAGCAAATGATCTTGCAAATAGTGTAGTGCAGCCTATGATCGGTCACAAAAGATGGAGTATGAAGACTGTAACAATCAAAATATATTGTAATTCAGGGCAAAATGTACTTATAACAAGAGGTGACATACTGTCATTACAGATGTTATGTCCATTTAGGTGAAACAGTCCATAGAAATAAACAACATTTACTACCAGAAAGTTTCGATAGTAAGATTTTACTTCTTAGAACATCTTTGTAGTAAAATGAATCTTCTCTTAAAAAAAAAAAAAAAAAAAAAAAAAAAAAAAAAAAAAAAAAAAAAAAAATAATAATAATAATAGAACAAAGTTGCATGTAACCACAATGCTTCCAATGCGGGTTTAGCAGCAGGGATGAAATCACAGCAATCAAGCAGAAGTCCTGAAGGAATGTGTTCAAAAAGTTGGCTTAGGCTATAAATTTAATTCGAGATAGCAGAGCGCATATGCACTTCAACACCTGGAAATTAAACATGAAATATGGGCAAATTAAATGCGTTCCATACTTCCAGGTACCTTGGTGAGATCCTGGAGCCAATAGGGCTAGAAAAGGAAGTGCAGAAGTACAACTACAATAACACAACATATTGGAGGACACATATAGCAAAAAGAGCATTTCAGTACTTACAAAGATCTGACACTACAACAAAGTGATCAAACCTGAGGTTCTGTAGGTGAGTGAAACTCGGCAGAATAGGCAGTCTGGAAATTGTCCTGGGTGTAGATTGAAAGATCACGAGCAAATAACAATAATAAAACAAACACAAAGATGAGTACAGACTGCAGTGCCTTAAAGAAACTGTCTAACCTTGCAGCAGGCGTCAAAAAACATAGATTAAAACTCCATGGAGTGTATCATGGATCCAACATGTTAAAATGGGGCTCAAATGAGCCCTTCAAATATTTTGAGCCGGAACCTATTCAGGCAAACGGTCAACAGATATAATAGTTCCAACAAGGTCAGGAACCAAGTGGCCTGAAGGAAAAAAGATAGTTCATGGAGAGAAAATGAGAGCATATGAAAATCAGAAAGGTGATAAAAGCACTGTGATCCAACCAGGTGCATATGCACATAACAATAAAACAAGTATCAATATGAAATAATGTGCTCTATAGTGATAAAATTCCAAATGTTTTAATTATTTACAATGTATAAGCCATCTTTAAATCTGTGTAACAGAAGAGTTATCCCTTCAGTTATGATGAAAGGTGTAGCTGATTCAAAACAATGTTACCTGGTAGCTGAACACACAATTTTTAGATCTTCTGGCCAACAATTCCATATGTACTTATTTTTATAATTAGAGTTTAATTGCTGAAAAGCTAAGGTTCTCATAGAGGAAACAAGGTGAAGGGAATAATAAAACAGAATTCAGTTGCAACTCAAATCTGACATAAGAAAGTTTATTCACTATCACTAAGCAACTATTAAACTGACCACTGTAAAAAATTATCTTATAATGGAAGATTTACATCTGTCAGAATACACTTAACTCATTTTAATAGTTCTCATGTACATCACAAAAAGTGAAACAAAATCATCATTATAAAATATCATTAGCCTGTGACAAAATGTATGTACACAACAAGAAAATTATTGGAAAAAGTTTAAAAGCAGGTTCACTCTTTCAGAATTTTCTTATAATATTCAGACACAAATTAACGGTCAAAGATTAGAGCCGTTTCACTGTAGTAAAACACAGATGACCACTAAAGTTACCAGCAACTAAGAAACTATTTACCCAGCAAGAGAGAACTTTAGATAAAATAAATACTGCTGAAAATAAAAAGAGTAAATTATAGTTCCAGAACATACAAACTTCAAGGAATATCAACATATTTTCTACATCCCTGCAACATGATTATCTGGAAGGTGGAATAACATGTTTAAATTACAATCACTTCAAAAATCCATATGGTTCATACACTGTGACAGTAGTGTCTTCTTTATCCTTTTCTCCTTCCCGGGCTAGAGCTGCCTTTAAGGCTTTGTTTAGGACACAACCTATTTCCTTGCCTTCAATTAAAGTGTCACGCAATGTTGATGGATTCAAACTTCCAACGCCAGTCTTGAACACTGAGGTCACTAAACCATTTTCAGTAACTGCCATTACTATGCTTGCAACACTACATGCTTCTTCTTCTGCAGTTGGGTCCACTACACAATGATCACCTATCTTGCACAGTGTAATAAGAACTGGCCCATTTGATACATCTAGTCTGATAAATTCACTGTAGTCATTTGATAGTACCAACATGTCAACATCACCATCTATCCCTTCACTAGTTACCTTTGGAACTCTAATATTATAGAGGGCTGATTTAACAGCTAATGAAACAGCGTCAAAAAGATTGCCACCGCATTCTAAAATCAGGATATCAACATACAATTTCCAACAGTGCTTGCCAGGGGTAATTATCAAAGGAGCCAAGTTAAGAGTCTGTGGTGACTGATATGCCCTAGCCAAGCTTGTACTTATTTCTGTGGCTAATTCCTCTCCACCACGTCCTTCAAAAGCAGGCGTTGCATTTGCTGAACAGTCAACGAAAAATTCTAATTTTCCTTCGTTTGGTTTTTCTGGATAAGGCGAATCGATTTCAGTTTTAACTCCAACCAAAACATCAGTATTTGCTAATCTTAAACGTGCTGAACCATAAGCGTGAATAACGACTTCCGTTTCCAGCTCCATTGGTCTGTATGTTCTACGATTTCTACCATCAATCCTAAAATCTTCATCCACACCGTGCAAAATGTAAATTTTTTCTGCAGCGCTTAACAGCACTTCTGCCATTGTTGCAATATAAATATGAGTTCCTGTGTACAATCAACATGAATATTCACAGCAAATAAATAAAATTGATTATAAAGGGCCTGAAGCTACTCATATTGCAATTCCAACAAAAATAAACAGTTTTTTTTTTCCTCTTAACGAATTTCACACACGAGTACCCTTCACAAACCAAATTAAAAACATCACAGATATATAAACAACAACGCCAGTCTCCACAGACAACATTAGAGTAACAAGATCAAAGATGTAAGAACGAAAATATTACTTCATAAAAAATTTCGCATTATCAAACACTCACAACAACCTGTTCAGTTAATGCTCAAAATTGACCGATAAATTCAAAACAGCCTTACGTAAAATTCGACATTAGAATGTTTGAATCTAATATTTAGAGGATTTTGGGCAGCTATATTTTAAACAGTTTATAAACAAACAAAAAACCAAAATGAATGTAAGTTATAAATGGTTGAGTTAAGGGAACCAACAATATTTTACATAGTGAGACAAAAATCAATTAAGAAATAATACCGGAAAAGTTGCATAAAGTAAGTGTAATGTTTTGAGGAGCCTATAACCTCAAAATGGGAGAAAAGTGCGGAAGATGCAAGAAGAAAATAGCAGAAAATAAAGAAGAATCAGTTGGTTGTGAAGGGATGTGTCAAAACTGGTTTCATGCAAAATGTGAAGATATAACAGCAGCAGAAGTGACATTCATTTAAAAAAAAAAAAAAAAAAAAAAAAAAAAAAAAAAAAAAAAAAAAAAACAGTTGAAGTGTATGTGTGTTGACTGTAATACACCATACGTAAATTTTATTGATACCAGTGTAAAGAAAGGTGTAAGTGAAATGATAAATCAAATGAAGGCTTCAGTGGAACAATAGATTTTGGAAAAAATTCAACAGATGATGATGAAGAAGAATGAAGCAGGTGATTGCTGATAGATTAAAACAAACCAAAGAAGAAGTGATTATTGTCCAACCAAGGAAATCAAACCAGGACAGTGACACAACAAATAATATTTGCAAGAATAAGTTAAATCCTACAGAACTTAAGGTAGGAATTGAAAATGTAAGAAAGTTAAGAAATGGAGGTGTAGCCATTACATGCAGTAGTAAGGATGAAATCAAAAAGATGAATACTGAGGTAAAGAAGACATTGGGAAATGATTATGAAGTAAAAATACCAGAATTCAGGCATCCAAGAATAAGAATTTTTGGAATAGAAGAGATGATGGAAGATGAAGAACTGGTAAGATGTATCAGGAACCAAAACCCTGACACAGTGTATGAAGATTCAAGAATAATTGTGAAATTGAACAAGAAAATAAAAAATATGTGTATGGTTATAGTGGAGGTGGATGCTCAGACATTCAATAGGGTTATGGGACAAAAAGGTTACAGTTGAAATGTCAGTGTTGTCAAATAAATGAGTATATGGGTATAACAAGGTGTTTTAAATGTTATTCATATGATCATAGAAGTACAAATTGTAAAAACGGAATAAGATGTGTGAAGTGTGGTGAAGATCACTTAGCTAAAGACTGTAAAAATACAGAAGTGAAATGTGCAAATTGTGTTGAAGCAAATGATAAATTAAGATTATCATTGAATGTGAACTATAAGGTTCTAAGTGGGGAATGTCCGGTTTATAAAAGGCGACTTCAATTAAAGAGGAGAGCTATTACTTATGACTGTATATACAGTAGCAACCAATGAAAAGAGAGAACCATGAATATGGAGGTATTGTAGTATTAAATGTAAATGGACTTATTGCTAAAAGGGACAGTGTAATAGATTTTATACAAGAAAATAGCCCAAAGGTAGTAATTGTAGTAGAATCACATGTGACAGACGTTGATTTGGAAGCACTTATTGCAATAAAAGGATATTCTCACTTAAGATGTGATTCAGAGAGTAAACATACTGGAGGCATTGTTATATATGTAACTATAGACTTCTTGTATGATGTAGTCATGACAGAAGTTAATCAGGGTAAATGATGGATACTGGCTATCAAGGTATATACTAATGCAGAACAACTGGGGACAATTGTGGGGATTTACAGGTCACCCAGTAGCAGCAACAAGGCATTCATAGATTTGTTCTCTAAGCAGTGGCGGCCTTAACCATTGCGAGGCTCCGGGCGGCAGATCATTGCGAGGCCCTTGTCCTTTGTGCAAAGTATGTGAATCAAAAGTAGATATTTCTTACTGACGAGAAATGAAAAAATTATAGATAATAAATTTTGAATTTTAATATTTTATATTAGAATATTTATAAAAGTTGACAAACATAAAGAAGACAAATTATTAATCATGATAAATTGAGGTACAAACTTTGACAATAAATTTGGCTTGGCAGCAGGCCCGCCGTAAGCGGGCGTGCACCGCACGCGGGTGGCACATCAAGGGGGGCGGCAAAACGAGTGATCGACAGTCGCCGCCTTTTTTTTTTTTAAGCTCAACAGCTGCTTCGGGCGGTCGGCGACACTCGGGATGGCAACAATGGGGGCGGCAAATAATGTTCGAAGGGGCGGCAATCTCACAGTTTTTTGACCAGGTTCGGAAATTTCCTAGATTCACCACTGGCTGTAGTTAGACCGGGGGCGGCCTAATCGGGATTGCACGCGGGCGCTGAAACAGCTAGCGGCGGACCTGCTTGGCAGTATTGCATTACTGTTTACTAGGATTACATTGATGTCAGATTGTACAAAATAAGAGTGATAGAATTTTTCAGTGGCGGCCAAATTTATTGTCAAAGTGTGTATATAAATACCTTAAAAGAGAGAGGCACGATTTTAAAAATGATGTTTGTGGCTTTTCCTGAGACTAAAATCTTTAATTAAAGCACAATGATCTAATGAATGAAGTACGTCATTTTCATTTGAAAAAATAGGAAGGGCTGAAAGCCGATCTTGTGTCATCGAATGCCTCAAATATGTTTTGATGATTTTTAACCTCGAAAAACTCCTTTTTTGCAGAAGCAACAGTCACAGGTGTGGTGACAATAATTCTTGGGACTACTTGGATATTGGGGTACTATTATGTATTTCAGCACAGAGAGAATGTCGTAGTTTATTTCACACACACGGACAAGCATATTCAGTTCTTCATACAATTCTTGTCCATCAATGTCAGATGTTTCTCCTGTTAGAGATAGTTTCAAGTCACTGCATTGTTTCAGAAGTTCACAGTCACTAATTTCCTCTAATTTTTTTATGTTGTACATGAAACCAAATATTCTCTCATGATGTTTAAGTGCCTGTAATCTAGATTGGCAGCTTGCGCGCACATTGTCAATAATGACATAAAAATAGTTTATTTTGAAAATATCTTCCGCAAGCAATTCAACAACTTCATCTTTCCCTTCATAATCAAAATTCATTCTTTTACGTCTGACCGAGCGTGGTGGTGTAACGGATAGCGTTCTGGCCTCGCATTCGGGAGGACGGCGGTTCGAATCCCCGTCCGGGCATCCAGATTTGGGTTTTCCATGGTTTCCCCAAATCACTCCAGGTGAATGCCGGGATGCTTCCTTCAAAAGGCCATGGCCGAATTCCTTCCCATTCCTTGCCCCCATCCTTTCCCGTCTCTAAAGACCACGTTGTTAAAAAGGGACGTTAAACTGTTAAAAAAAAAAAAAAAAAAAAAAAAAACTTTTACGTCTGCTTCTCAAGACTTTGAACTTTCTGTCAAAATCATTTTACTCTGCTATTTCTCTTGCTGTTATCTAGGATGACTGGAGACCATTTTCCGGATAATCATCAAGCCAAAGTGTAAATGCGTTTAAGTGTTGTATAGCCGTATTGAGGTGCATTTTTTCTCTCTGCCACATTTTGCTTATAACATTAATCTTTGTAAAAATATCATACTATATGACGAGAGAAACTACAAATTTGTAGCTAGTTATTTCATTTTCTGTATAATGACATTCACTAACCAACTGACAATCTGTTGCATTTTCTCCTAGATCCTTCAAAGCATCACATATATCGCTTAGCTGGTATTTAACGGCATTCACTGATTTTACCCTGCATTCCCATCTAGTTTCAGAAAGTGGTTTTAGCGATAAGGATTTTACATGTGCCTTTAAAATAGTCCACCTCTGACTTGAGCCAGCGAACAAAATGTAAAGCCTTTGTTGCAAACCAAAAAAGGATTTTGCTTGAACACAATACGATGCTGAATCTCCTAGGATGAGATTCCAGCTGTGACTCCCACAAGTAAAAAAATAAGCAAGTGGATTAATTTCAAGTATACGTTTCTGGACACCACTTTTTTCTCCACGCATATTAGCACCATTATTATATCCTTGGCCTCAGCAGTTTTGCAACCATATACCCAGCTGTTCTAGCTCTGTGATTATATGACTAGGCAAACTCTCAGCTGTGGTTTTTTCAATGGCTAAGAAGCCAATAAAATGTTATTCAATGTCAGCTGTATTTGTAATAAAAAATGTTATAATAATTGATATTTGCTCAACTCGAGAAACGTCACGAGTACAATCAAGAATAATCCAGAAATATTTATTCTTTATTATTTTGTCAACAATTTTAGTCTTCACGTGACTTGCCATTAATTGTATCAGCTCGTTTTGAATATTTTTGCCAAGATAGTTATCATTAATAGTCTTATCAGTTACTTGTTTTAGGTGAAGTCGCAACATTGGATCAAATCTAGCTATTAACTTTACTAAATCTATAAAGTTGTCATTAGTTTAACTTGGATCTGAGTCAGATAATTTATCTCTGTGACCTCTCAAGGCCAAATTATGAGATGCTAAAAGATTTACAATTGCAAGAAGTCTTTCTAAAATATCTCTCCAACGCTGCCTTTCTTGTTCAATCTGAGTCTAGGCTAAAGAGTCAATAATGGCACAACTTTTTAATCCGTTCTCTAAATTTGACTATTTCAACATACAATCTTTGTGCTGTCTGATAGATTCATGAGACTTTACATAATCACCCAAGAGTTTCCAATCACACACTCCTTTACTGGATCCAATTCTTGTATTTTCTGTTTCGAACATTCAACATGGAAAGCAGTAAACTGTATCCTTTGTCTGCGAATAAATCATCCAGCGCCTGTCAATCTTTTCACCATTAGCTAATATTTTACTGTAATGATATTCGCTGAATCGCCTTCCATTATCATCTACGGGAAAATAATTAACTTTAACCCGGATTGGACCTTTTAATACAATCTCAGTTCGGTCTACATCAGTAATTGTTAAGAGCCACAAACCTGGGTCGTTTTGTGGATTCAGATTTTTAATTCCGGCAGTGATGAACGTAGACATAGGTTCAGATACGCATTCTTGGCTGGATAGTGCTGACTGCGGCTGCAATGTAGGAGACAATGATGTCGACTCACTTTCCTCGCTATTATTACTAGGTGATGGAATAATTTCAGCTGGATTAGGGTTAGTGTGCAATAATACGTCACTTTCCATCAATGGAGGATTTTAGGATGGTTTCTTGACAGTCACTTTTCATGTATTTATATAAAGACCCATGTAGATTTTCTTCTACCTGTTTTCTTTTGATAGCTCCTTTCCTTTTTGTACTACCCGACTCAGATTTTCTACCGGTATCACGATCACGCGAACTCATTTCACAAATTTTGTTTAACTCACAAAACTATTTCAGAAATAATTTACAAACAGTTTTTGGCATTTTTTTTTTTTTCCAATTCACTCTTTCCTGTATTTACTGTTAATAACGTAAGAGTCACTGAAACATATGCGCCGCACAAACGATTTGGTAACGCATTCAGGTCGTACAACACTAGACCGATACTGATCTGCACCACCATCGCAACGACACTTCCCTTATTGTTGGCGCTTACTCGATTGAAGTTAGTTAAAACGACACCGCGTGTGGTCCGACAATCGACCGATATCCCACCGTTATTAATTTGTTTTGGTGGTGTGATCCGGTGCCAGGCTGGTAGATGTAAAGAAGCGTGTGGAGGAAGTTCGGAAATTCTTACTTTTTATACAAATGTGACACTGAATAAATCTAAATAAGAAATTTTATATAGGCACTTATTACTAAGTATATACTTTACTATGATTTAATCAACATTATTTTATTTTATAACTAATAGCTAAGTAAAAAACGAAAACTTATAAATATATGTTTTTCCTAATCGGGTTGCCGCGCGAGGGCCCTGCAAGAGCGAGGCCCCGGGCGATTGCCCTGTTCGCCATCCCCTAAGGCCGCCTCTGTCTCTAAGGTTATAGTTGAATTATTAGAAAATAGTCAAAACAGTTGCATTGTTGGGGGGGACTTCAATATAGATTGGCTAAAAAAAGACGAATTTTATACAAAAAAAAAAAACTGAAAAGACAAATCAGTGGGGCGGGAATGAAACAAATTGTAAAGAATGTGACTAGGGTCACTCCTGATAGTGAGACTTTGATTGATCTAGTGATAACTGACAATTTCAATCTTAAATGTACTGTATTAGAAACACCAAAGATCTCTGACCATAATATATTAAACATTACCTGTTGGACCAATAATAAAATAAGGAATAGGAATAAAATATTAGTGAAGGGAAAGATGGACTATAAAAAATTATTAAAAGTAGTAGAAAATAAAATACATCATAAAAGATTTGAGTTGAGTACTAATAATATGGATATAGGAGAGGAATATACAATATTAAGAGACAGTATAGTCCAGGTTATTCAGGAAGCTAAGAAACCAGATAGATGGGTAAAGAATGTACCATGTCCTTGGTATTCAATGGAAATTAAGGATGCCATGGTAAAAAGGGACACAGCATATAGGAGGTTCCTATTAATGAAAGAAATTGGAGATAGGATAAATGTAGAGGAGTCATGGAATGAATATAAAGAATGTAGAAATAAATTTGTAAATATATGGAGGAAAACAAAAAGACAATTTTATGAAAAAAATTTCTTCAACTAAAAGATGAACCTAAAAAGTTATGAAAATACATTAAAGCTAAGTATAAAATTAAGGAAAATACATTAAAATATGTCATATTTGGGGAAGAATGTGTGTCTGATTCAAAACAGGTAGCAAATAAATTAAAGCAGTATTTCATAGAAAGTGTTGAAGAACTGGTTAAAAGCATTCCAAAAACACAAGGTTGTAAAATGGTACCAAAAATAGAAAATAAGTATCTTAGAAAATATCAGGATATTACAGAACAGAAAGTGGAAAGTATAATAAGAGATTTTAGGAATATTATGGGATCGGATGAAATTAGTACTGAGGTCATAAAAAGACTATGGTCTGTGTAGGAAAGAAAATTACTAGCATTGTCAAAAACTCATTAAAACAGAAAAAGATGCCAAAAGAATTAAAGACTTCTGTTATTGTTCCAAGTGCCAAAGTGAAGTGTAGTGCTAAATGTAGTGATCTTAGACCTATAAATAATTTATCATTAATAGAAAAAATAACAGAATTTGTGGTTTATGAAGTGTTACTAAATTATATTAAGGAAAATGATCTTTTAACAGACTGTCAGTCTGGGTTCAGAGAAAAACATAGTACAGAGACGGCAATTCAATTAGTAATGGAAAATTGGTTAAACTTAATAGATAAGGGAGAGGCAATAGTAGCTGTATTCCTCGACTACAAAAGAGCTTTTGAGACTGATGACAGAAATTTATTATTACAAAAATTAAATAAATTGTATAATATACAAGGGGTTGTATATGAATGGTTGAAAGACTATTTGACAGGCAGGTACCCAAAGGTGAAATTTAATGACATTGTTTATGAGGAAAAAGAAGTAAAGTATGGAGTGCCACAGGGAAGTAAATTGGGACCACTATTGTTCATCCTGTAAATAAATGATCTTCCAGGGATACTTAAATATTGTAAAATACATATGTTTGCAGATGATACTTTGATTTTCTTCCATGGGAAAAGTGTGTCTGATATAGTGAATATATTAAATTATAAGCTAAAAGGTGTTAGTAAATGGCTACAGTATAATTCACTAAGTTTGAATGTTTCAAAAACAAAATGTATGATAATGGGGAAGCATAGAGCAAGAAAAGAGGCAGGAGAAATACAGTCAGTTTTAATAAATGGAACCAAAATAAATTGGGTTCGACAGTATAAATTTCTAAGAATACTTATTGATAACAAACTAAATTTTGAAGCTCATGTGAATTTTGTAAACAAAAAAGTTGCAAGAAAGGTTAATTTAATATATAAGTCAAGAAAGATATCGTCTAGACCAGGAAAAGAACTATTGTTTAAGACAATTGTGATGCCACATATAAGATACTGCTCCACAGTGCTTATAATGGCAAGTAAGACAGAAATCAGTAAATTGCAAACAAATATTAATAAGGGAATCAGAGCAGTTTTAAATAAAAGACGTACAGAAAATGTGAGCAATATGCTTAAAATGTTGGGTTATTTATATATTGAAAAAGAAATAGTAAGAGATGTGTTAACATTTATATTTAGACTGCAAAATAATGTCTTACCCAAGTATCTAAGCAGATTGGTACAAAAAAATTTGTGATGTTCATAATTATGGGACTAGACAGGTTAATCATTTTCATTTGACTCATAAACAAGATGCTAAGGCACAAAAGACTGTTTTTTATAAAGGAATAGTTATATATAATAAATTACCACAAGAAATAAAGGATTCTGTATCTGTTGGAAGATTTAGAGAAAAAGTGGGTTCATGGCTGGAAAGCTGTGTGGCTTTGTAAAAATTATTATATTGTAGTATTTTTTGTTTGTTTTGTGTTTGTTATTATATAGTATACATATAATTTTGTTAAATGTATTAGCCACAGGCTATTTGTGAATAAATAATAATAATTATTATTATATTTCCATAGATCACTGCAGAGGAAAACACCTCTGGGATGTGGAATACGTCATGGCTGCTTTGTTTTGTTCTTCTGTATTTAATCTCATTTACTAGAATAGCCTTGAATCTTACTCGAAGCTGTTGCTAATACTTGAAGCAACTAAACAATTGATAGCAGTGTAGATTAAACTAAAGATAATTTTTGATGTGAAAGCTTCTATAGGCGTGTTAAGGTAGCCATACACGTGGAGGCCGGGCCTCAAGGAAAGAGCCTGCGGGCCCGACCTCAGGGATTTCATCGAAGTCGCCCTGAACACACACAGCGTGTTAAAATCCTCAAGGGTTTCTCGGTCCCAGAGTTGGCTTCACGTTGGCAGCATCCGATGAAGTTCACGCATTGGCTGCTGTTAGTTTAATAATCGCGGCATGTAGCGCTAAAACTCGCGCAAAACAGCGAATCAGAAGAAGTGTATGGGGCAAAGAGTGGCTGCTCACAAGAGGAAAATATTCTAACACAAACCTTCTTTCGGAATTGAAGTATTTTCCCAAAGATTTTCATAATTATTTGAGGATGGACGAAGAAACCTTTTTTCATCTGTTATCGTTAGTCACTCCATTTATTACAAAGAAAAATACGGCTATGCTGAAAGCAATTTCGCCCCACGAGACTTACCGCTACTCTGCGGTTTTTGGCAACGGGAAGAAGCTATGAAAATCTCAAGTCTTCAACAATAATTTCTCCTCAAGCTCTTGGATACATCATAACAGGAATATGCGAGACCATTTTTATAATGTTCTTTGGAAAGATTATATGAAGATTTCTCTTTGACACACTGATATTATTTAATATAATTGATTTATTCCCATTCGTACATACACCAACAACATAAAATTAAGCTTAAATGACATAAAAACTAAATTAAAATAATATTAGTTTAAAATCATGTAGTACTTAATATAGTTAATCATATTGTGGTGTAAACCCAAATTCAAATCATATTTGCATTATAATTTGATAGAACAATTGCTACTGTGTCGTTATTTTGAGGTTATTTATCAAAATGTGCTGGTGGTTTATAATGATCTTGCGGGTGTTGCTGGAAAAGGTTGAAGGCTGGACAAAAAAATCCAGAACTGCTGCCCGCAGAATAGTACGGGCCGGAACTAGGTAACCGTTTCTCATTGGGCATTCTTAAACAGCCCATTTCGGCTTGAAACAGAGTGCCATTAGTTATTAAGGCCACGTAATTTCATGGCAACGGTTTTGTCAACAACGTCAAACCAATTTTCTTGCAGCCGGTTTTTTTTTTTGTGTAAATGTTATTTGACATCAATACATCACTCCGCAAAGATACATTTCCTGATGGTTTAATTTTGCTGGATTTTTTTTATTATTATTATACATTCTTTTTTTGCATTTGGCTCATTCTCCTTCAATATTTCTGTCAGCTTAGTGTAGGCAGCTTCTCGTTTGTTTCTGTCGTGGTATTCCTGGCACTTCACTTCCCATCGACAGGGCTCACTTTCATACATTTTTATAAACACGGAAATATCACGAAACGGAACAGTACAAACAAAAAAATAAAATCTCCATACACGCAGGCACTCACAAGAAATCCTCGAAGGCCGACTGACTGCAGGACACAGACGCTGAGGTTTTCACCCTCCGTCCCGGCTTTCGAGGAAATAAGAATTGTTTTTCGGTGAGGATTTGGTCGCACGAGCCGGCCACTGGGGTGCGGCCACGGCCTCAAAGAAATGCCCACACACGTTCGGGGATCGCTCAAGGCCAGGACCACCCCGTCCAAATCCCGCGGGTTTCCCGTACGTGTGTGGGGGCCTTTACGCGATGTTTGGACGGGGGTAAATCTGTGAATTCGTGACGTCACGTCACTGACATGCCACCTGTTGCGCGTATGATATGTGCGTTGGACACTTTTCGGATGAGCAAAATCTTTATACAGACACACAGTACAAGGCTGCAGAGAGTTTAAATAATTGTTTATATTTGAAAGGTCTCATTGAACACCCAGTGTTATTACGGTTTATAAAATTCTGCTTATGTTCTTCCATTGAAATATGTATAAATTAACTTTTCATAAACAATTAAAACAAGAAAGTTATTTCACTTTGGAACCACAACCACCTAACGCAGACAACTGGTGTTTCGGTGTGGTAGGAGACTCGAATCTCCCATCGTCCACTACGGTGGTTGCCTGTCGGTAGCTGTGGAGCTGTTTGAGATATGATGGTTAAAAGTGGTTGACATGGGATATTTTTATATTTCGACCAAAGATGTGTGCGTCCCTGCATTTCACTTTTCAGCCACAACTACCAAGCGCAGACCACAGGTATTTGTGTGTGATAATAGCCACGAGTATCCCATCGTGCACTATCGTGGTTGCATGTCGGTAGCTGTGGGAATGTTATGGTGGGTGAAATTCTAAAAAAATTGAAATCTTCTAGAATTTACTAGAATGTTCTTGAATAATGTAGAATACGACACATTTTTTAAGTTTTTTCAGCTATTAATATATAAAAACAATTTATATCCAACATATTTAATGAATGAATCGATTTTGACGGGATTTTTACTGACTGATTGCTGATTTGGATGGGAGTAATATGGATTACTTTTTATCCTTGACATATTCAAGGTTCCGTCCAAGAAAAAAAATAAAAAATAAAAACAAAAACGAAGAAAAATGAAAATTATTGACAAACTCGAACGAAGTCGTATTAGTATTCTTCATAAACCTATCTTAAGCCAAACAAGTATTCCCTACTGTATTGTTATCTCTTAATTCTGTTATGTTCTCTTCTCGAAAACCTCTTTAAACGCCTCACCTCCCTATTATAGTACGTACTCTTTACGTATAGTACTTCTCTTTATTTTCGGTATTGGAATAAATATTTCTTCACACTTTTTTAAATTATTTCCTTGAATTCTCCCACTTCGACTACACTTTAATTGTGCCATTAATTCGTTGGCTAATACTTTCCCTGAAATATCTCTTCAATTTTGAAATCTGTGCTTCATTATAACTGCAACCATTTCCATCTTCAGTTTTTACTGAATCCTCTAATATCCTTCAGAACTGTTCATGGCCAGTTATTCCTTCAGTTACTTAAGTCCCCAGAAGGTTATCATCGAATTGTTTTTAGAAGATATCCAACATGTTTCGTCCGCTTGTGTTCTGCTCTACCACTTGTGTAAAGTCTCCTTCCATTACTAATATGTGGTAATACAGTAACCTCAACAATTGAGTTTATAATTACTGATTTAAGTCATATACAGTACTTAAGAAATTAGTACTGTCAAATAACTTATACAACAATGTTACCTATACTATGGTAATCTTAAAAAAACTTAATCACCAAGCTTTTAGCTATTTGTAAATTAATAAAACTTGCTATAAATAAATGAAGCTATCGTACAACAATGACATGAATTTAGTTCTGTTAACCGTTTATTATCGTTGTAATGGTTGCCAGATGATAATTAAACGAATCTGAGTGTGGTGTATGGTTGGAGTTCGACGCATGGGAGATAGCATTTCGGAAGTAGTCCACAGTATTGGTGTTGTATGGTTAAATAATAAAAATATTCGTGGGAGAGATAGAATACTTGCATTTTAACAATTCATTTAATTTATAAGTTTCACAATTTAACAATTATTCTAATTCAAAAACGTATCCCAGCGGTATTGTAATGACTCGTTCCAAACTAGGCTGGCGACCTTCCAAGAGCTTTCGCTGACTCAGGGAAAATATACAGATGCGCGGTCACTGAGCTTGACACGCAAATAACAAGTTGACGCCATTTATTCCGCATCTGGTCAAATTAATTATCTGCCAGCTATTCAGCTGAAGGCGTCGTGCTTTTGCTTTCATTTCCCTTGTTTGCATCCACAAATTCTATTGCGCCCTCGTTATTACAAATGTTTTTCTTTGAATTTATTTCAATGGGTTATATACAAATATACATCTTTTACCCTTACACATAGGGTTGCCAGATACAGAATTATAATTTCCGGGACATTTTTGGGGCTAAAAAGATATTTTAGTGATACAGGATTATAATTTCCGGGACATTCATGGGATTAAAAAGGTATTTTAGTGGTACGTTTAAGGAGTGAACAAATATTCAAATTAATTTTAAAAAATTGTATTTTAGGTTAAAACTATGCTACACAACCTATATATATTTATATATAGCACCTCTTTTAAGATTGTTAATTCAACTATGACGTAGTGAAAATCACTACGTCATAGTTGAACAGTCTATATATATATATTGTCTCTGGTAGTTGGTAAGTTGGAGCCATGGAGGAAGGAATATATGGAGACGACGCAAGGAACCTTCACCACATACTGGAGTGAAACCGGGTGGAGAGAAGTGGGGAGGGGAGGCCGCCATATTGCTTGGCCGGAGAAACACGGGAAATAGGCACAAAAACTTCAAGGGGATCATAAGACAACCGTGACAACGCGATTTGAAGATGGAATATTATGTAACTCGACGAGACACATCAAAAATAAAGAATAAATTTTTTTGATATCTAGCTTGGTTCTCGAGATATACTGTCTCAAAAGAGTTGCGTTTCTGGTTGAAATTCAAAAGAAACATGTCCCCAAAGTCAAATTTGGTGATAGATTCTTATGTAACACGACAATACAAATCGAAAATAAACAATAAATTTTTCGATATATCGCTTAGTTCGCGAGATATACTGTCTCAAATGTGAGGTTGTATGGTTATGAGGGGATTCAAGGACAACTGTGGCGCCGCAATTTGATGACGAATTCTTATGTAACTCGATGAGAGAAACTGAAAGTAAAGTATAAAACTTTTTGATATCTCAATTAGTTCTCACGATATTGTACCTTAAAATTGACGTGGTTAGGTTGAAATGCGGCCTGGACCAGAAGAAAACTTTCGTCATATCCATATTTGATGATAAATTCGGACGTAACTTAATGAGCAGGTAATTCTTTTTAACTTAAATAACAAACTGTTTATTTCTACAGTCCTTAAATTTTAGTTGATGTTCAAATAGGTTATATTTTCACATTCTATTTCGGTAATTGATAAGAAAGATTTCAAAATCTAGAAATATAGTTGTAGACATATTTACGAACAGAAACAAGTCATATATGAAATTTTAAAAATAGCCTAAGTCAATGTTTAGAACTTTTTTTAAAAAATATCACTTCAAAAGACCTCATAGTTTCTGAGCTTACTTAGAATATATTGTACTGTTAGTGGCCTATATAATTTTGCTAGCAAAATCAGTACATTCATAAGTCAGAAGCTAAAAACTAATAATAAATAAATTGTTTGATCTCTTCTGGTACACACCGCATTTCAACCTGCCAACATTTCCATTAATATTGCCGCTACAAAATCAAACTATGTAGACACATCTAAACACAAGAAATGCACCGCGAACTACATTTTGGACAAACTAGTTTATTTCATCACGTTTAGTAGTTCGCACAGCCCAAATTATCACAATTAATTTCATCGTACACTCCAGTGTAAACTTAAACGTGAGTAAAGCATGCAGAATACCATATTCACTGTGTCGCGAGGTAAACATGACCCGCTTAAATTAAATTTTCAACACTTATCTACAATAAGGCTAGCTTTTCAGGTGCAAAATAGTAACATATGCTAATTGTCTATACTACACCAACAAAAATTTGAGAACGATATGATCCTATTGAGAGCAATGAATAAATTTTATAGCGAATGGCCCTAATGTTGCAGTTACCTATCATATACTTCAAGAACTATAGTTACAATGTGGCTTACTTATGAAACGCTATTCCAGCAGGTTTTTTCCTATCTCGTCTGTTTGTGCAACCATATGCAGCACCACTTGGTATTATAGAAAACTTTAGAATATTAGAAAATGAAATATTCTCAGCAGCTGACACAGTGCAAACAGCCCAATGTTTTGGTACTCCTACGATGTCCGCCGCGCGCAGGCACAGTTTTTTCACGAGGTTTCACGGATTTCGCGTTATCTCGTCTCCTATATTCCTTCCTCCGTGGGTGAAGCGCTCCTCTACCTTCCGCTGCGAGCGAGGCATGGCCACTGTAGTATCTTAAGTTTGAGAAAAAGAAACTGGTATTGCGAATTCCGGGACAGTAACGCTTAATTCCTGGACACGGGACAAGACACAAAATTCCGGGACATTCCCGGATTTCCCGGCCACCTGGCAACCCTACTCAGACGTTGTCCTTGATATTAAAACTATATAATGAATCATATGATCATTACAATGGATATTACCTCATGCACAATGTTATCCCCCATGCGACCAACCATAGCTTCTGAATGTTCAGGAAATGTGTTGGATGAGCAGATTCGTCCTCCACACCAACACCTGAATGCCAACGTCAGCGAGGGACGTGCCTGTATGTTCCACGCCGTAACATTTGGTGATGATGGGATATGTCACGACCATCACTGGTACCTCTAAAAAGTGCAATATCGACGTTAGCGTTCATTTGTGCTTGCACGCTCATGCGAAGGACCTTAGATGAAAGATAACTTGTGTCAATGAATCACATTACCAGTTGGTAAGGGCCGATGGTCTAATTGTGGTGTGAACAATTCACATAAGCAACGGATTTAAAATTTCTTTAAGGTATTTTGTCAGCTGATTGGCTGAATGATAGGGTGAATGGTAGTGTGGGACATTTTTACATGACATTAATTAGGTCATCGGATAAAATGAACCAGTTCATGACAGGTCATGACTATTCGTAGTTGCTTAGTGGTTATTTGCAGCTCTTATGAACTTAACGTTTCCCAACAACGATTGAGAATTGAAGGATGATAATGTTTCACGGGACCTGATTGTGCGCGATTGGTTCTGGGCGATCATTTGGATGATTCCAGCACATGATTTATGACGCAGATCACCAGACATCAGTCAATTGGATTTTTTTGGGATACGAGCAAAAGAGCTGTTTGGCACGAGGTGCAAAACCTGCCTCAGTCCTGCAACTATGAACGTTATCAAGACAGGACGTGAGATCCATTGAACATAGAATTGTAAGCACGTAAGCTGTTAATGGAGATATAATGTGGTGTATACAATGAACAAGAATTAAAAAAAGGCTGAATGGATGAGTTACTATGAACGGTTTTGATGAGAATAAAAAACTAAACCTGCAATAGAAATTAATGTGCAAAGTTATGTGCAAACTATAACGATGATAAAGACAACGATGATAAAATAGGGAAGACACAGTTCGAAACTAAAGATATAATTAGGAAGAGAAAATTTTAATAATCACAGGCAACTGAACTGCAGTGGTAGGAGAAGGACGAGAAGGGAAAAATGTAGGAAATTTCGGTCTTTGAGAAAGGAGCGAAGAGATTGATTATTAGAATTTGGTGAAAGATGTTATGTAGTCATATCAAACAGACTATTAAAGACCCACGCCATAAGAATGTATATATACAAACGTCTATGGAATATAAGTAGAAATCAGATGGATCATGTCATGGCTAAACGGAAATTAAAAAATCTATTTTTAAATTAAAACTTATCCCCTAGCTGATATAGTCTGGCAAATCTAATAGTAATGAAATGTAGACTAGAAATCGAAGAATATAAAGAAGCAACACCCGTAAAACACAACTGAAGTGACGAAACCAAAAAAATCCTTCATGAATGAAAAATATGAGAGGAAAGCACATTCTGTTGTAGCGGAAATGTTGGCTTGATAATGTAACAAAGAATTTTTCGCTAAACCAAAATAAAAACACATGTAATAGTAGCGCTTTCGTCAGCGTTGTTTTCCTCTTCTTTGCATACCGCCATCCTTAAGTGAAAAGGTAAGCCTACATTTGATTTCGTCGGAGACTTTAAGCGGTGAAATTTGCGAGTAGTGATATTTTTACGTGCTACTTTCTACCCGTGCCCCAAATCAGGAAAATAAGTTACTCCTGGTTCTGAAATTCTTTCGCAAGGATTTTTAGTATATGTTTTGTGCGTTGGTCTCATACCTGTGTATGTGCCCCTGCTTGTGAGAGTCTATGGCAGGGGTGGCCAACCTGTGGCTCGCGAGCCACATGCGGCTCTTTGAAGGATTATTTGTGGCTCTCGATAAATGTACCTGAGTTCCCTTTTCATTTTGTGTTATTATATTTTTTAAATTATTATCGTTCCGTAGTGTTTCAAAATGTCTTTTAAATTACTGATAACAAATATGAAAGACTAAGTGCAACGTTGTAACAAATTTCATTTCCGTCCAAGTTAAGAATGATATGACTCATCGAAAACTGTGCGAACGAACATAAACAGTGGTGTAATCGACCTACTCCAGACCGATTTTGAATTTGTAAACTTTCATTGCAACGGACAGTTGACACTGTGCTCTGGAGGAAACAATTTGTATCACTCTTGCTACGGGTATAATTTGTAATCTGGAATTTTTGGTAAGTTAACTATAATTTGTTTCGTAGTATGTAACACGTGTTATTGTTTTAATAACACAAAACTTGTATTTTCTAAATTTCTTTATTTCCAGTTCTTTTAAAAATATGACGACAGAGAACGAAAATAAAAAGAAAATATGAGCAAGAAAATAGAAGATTTAATAATGAGTGGGAGGAGAATTTCTTTTTTATTGACAATAACGGAAAAGCATTATGTGTTATTTGTAATTCTACGGTCAAAAATAATAAAGCTAGCAATTTACGTCGACATTATGAAACCAATCATCCTCAGTTTTCTAAGCAGTATCCACCAAATTCCAAATTAAGATCAGAAACATGCTTCTTTAAAATCAAATTAAATAAACAACATTCAATTTTGATGACCTTTAGCAATGAAGCTAATAATGTGGCTGAAGCCAGTTTTTTATTGCCTGGAATATTTCTCGTGCAAAACGCCCGTATGGAGAGTTTATTAAAAAAAAGTTGGAAGATGTACTTAAAGTTTTAGATCCAAAATGCAGCATTGCACAAAGTTGTTTCGCAAATTCCCATCTCGAGACACACAACCGAACGACGCTTAACTGCAATTAATTCACCTCTTGAATATAATTTAAAAAATGATTTTAAGAACTGTATTGTATTCAACTTAGCCTTTGACGAATCGACAGATATCACAGATCTTCCGCAATTGGCAGTTCTCATACGTTTTGCTTCACCTGACTTGTTGTTAAAGAAGAATTATTAGATTTAGTAGCACTTCAAGAGTCAACCCGCGGTGTCGATATTAAAAATTCATTAGATTCCATAATAAAAACTTTTGATGTGCCTCTTAATAAACTTGTAAGCATTGCAACTGATGGAGCTCCGGCAATGCTGGGTAAAAAAATCGGTCTTATTGGGCTTTTAAGAGATGATTCTCAAATTCCACAATTCATACCGATTCACTGCATAATTCACCGAGAACATCTCGTTACAAAATATCCTGATGTTATGAAAACAGTGTTACGCATTGTAAATTACATTTGCACCAATGCAAAAAATCATCGACAATTCAAAAATTTCCTTGAAGAATTAAAGGACGAAGAACTTCCAAATGACATTAATTTCTTTTGCATTGTTAGATGGTTATCTAGCTACAACGTATCTACATCGATTTGTAGTTTTTTTCCGATAACTGCATTTCTAAAAGAAAAGGAAATAACCTATTCAAAATTAGACGATGACGAGTGGTTGCAAGACTTAATGTTTTTGACTGATGTCATGGAACATTTGCAAACACTGAATTTACAATTGCAGGGGAAAGATAGAATAATATCTGATCTCTCACAGTGTATATTTAGATTTCAAACTAAATCAAACTTTTTCAAAAGGACATTAAAAATAAAACATTTTGTCATTTTCCTCGAATTAAAAAATTTGTTCCAATACTAAACAAGAAAAACTCAACGAGTATATAAAAAACCTAGAAGGAATATTGACGAAATTCCAAAATAGATTTCAAACTTGAAACATTTTAAATCGTCTCTTGATTTTTTCTAAATCCAGTTGAAATTAACATAATTCAAGGTGAGTTTTCCATTTCCAATATAATTATGACCCAAAAAGCATCTGGAGAATTAGAATTAATAGAGATGCAAGAAGATCAAGCTCTACAATTAAAATATAAGTCGACGCCGATTACTGAATTTTGGAAATTTTTACCATAATCGAAGTATCCTGAAATGGCTGCTTGTCGAATTATTTCAATATTCGGAACAACGTACTTATGTGAATCATTTTATTCTACTTTAAAATTCGTGAAATCCAAACACCAATCTGTATTAACCCACCAGCATCTCAAAGAATTACTGAGATTATTCACCAAATTTTAAAGAACTATCAAGAGAAGTAAAATAAATGTGTTTAATTTTAACATTTAAATTCAATACACATATTTTTCACTTTTATTCATATGTTTTCAATAATAATTTCTGTAAATTTGTTTTAATACCTTTTAAATACGTATTTAATTGCGGCTCGCGAATAATTTCAAATTTTGAAAAATGGCTCGTACTATCAACGAGCTTGGCCACCCCTGGTCTATGGTATTGGTTTGTCTGTATGGTGATGTTTCGATGCATGCTAATGAGCGTTTCTTTGTTTGTGCGACGATATCAATGAGCTTTGAGGTATGCTGACGGGAGTCTGTTTATTGTGAAGAGTCCGTGTTGTGTGAGAGTGAGTGGCTATGTATCATTTTTGGTTGTGTGGGTATATTGTTAGAATTCTTGGGTGTCTGAGTGACAGACTTCTGTGGTTGTATGATTGTTATGACGTTTTTCCGTTAGCATACAGAATGATGAGAATAATTAGTGAAGAATTTGGACTATGAAACTGAATAATGCAATGGAATTTCACATGGTGTTTGGTGATATAGTTTCTTGGATTTGCAAAATTAAAACAAACTAGATTAGATTCGCCTTCTCCCATTTACTTCTTCAGAGACAGACTGTAAGCGAATGAATATCTCGGCAGGCAGACAGAATTCGAGCACGTGCACAAAAGAAATCTGCTGCAATGGGTGAGCGGGCCGGCATTCTGAAGGACGTGAGATAAAATCCATGTCCTGCCATCAAGATTTCACTTTTCCATGATTTCCCAAAATCACTCCATGCGAATGCCGGGATTGTTTCTGCAAAACTCCATGGCCGAAATCTTTTACATTTTATAAATTTATTGTCCTACTGTTGCTATCTGCCGGAAGAAAACGAAACTATCAGATTATTAGCAACGAGGTTCAAACGATACTCCAACACCCCCCACAACCAGCTATGACACTAGGCATCCACACAAAAAAATAGGAGCCTTTAGTTTTGGACCGACCCCCCTATATAAATTAAAGACTGTTTGCTAAAAACTGTTTTATAATGAACTGTTTGTTCCTACACGTGTTTTGCACTTGTGGTGTGGGACTTAATAATTTGTATATATTATTGTATCAAAATTACATTATATGTATACATTTCGAACGCAAAACGAGATTTTCAAGGTCAATCTTTACCAACGGCTGCTACCAAGTCAATAAGTAGGGGTTTCGCCACAATAATAATGGGCGGTCTTTAAATCAGAAACCTTTCAAAAATTTCTGTGGCAAAGTGGCCAACAACCAAATAAAAGAATGCTGTAAAAAAGCAAAAACAAAAAATTAGGATGGTGTGACATGTGTGACGAAATTGTTTATTTTATTATTAAATTGGAGGAAATAACTGATAAGGAAATCAAAGTTCAAAGTATTTGAAGCAAATAGTTGAGAATGTATGTTACATCTGCATATGGAAAGTAAGAATTAACACGGTATAGTAAGAGGTAGACTGTTTTACTTATTGTTTTACTTATTGTTTTACGCCACGTCGACGTGGAGGTAATTAGAGGTGGAATGGGACTGGGGGGACAAGGCTCGGGAAGGAATTCGGCCATAGCCGTTTTGAAATAAGCATCCTGGCATTCACTTGGAGAAATTTGCGGAAAGCATGGAAAACCCAAATCTAGATACCCAGACGGGGATTCGAACCGGTGTCCTCCCGAATGTGAAGCTGGAACGTTAACCGTTCACCCACCACTCTCGGTAAAGAGGTGGAGTAATGGTCCGAAACTTACAACAGAAAATAAAACAATATCCACAAACATCTATCTTAAGCGAACAGTGATACGAAAATAATGCTGAAAATACCAAAAACTAGTTAAGGACAAGAAGTATGATCACCTACTGAAACCTTGAAATAAAAAATCTTGAAGATTACACGACGTTCTCATTGTAATTCTATAGATTACAAACTGGAGGCGGCCTAGCACTCTTCTTAAATTTTTGGTAGTAAAGCTGACTCTTCTCTGTATTATCTTCATCCCATGTTTACCAACGCAACTAGATATCCTTTCCAGATCACCCTGCAGCTGTTTACAGTCCTCTACCGTTTTGATCCTTTTATATACCATTACGTCATCTGCAAACAATCTAATTTCTGATGGTAAACTATCAACACATTTATTCATTAGAATAATGAATAGCCATGGTCCCAATACGTTACCCTGTGGCACTCCTCATTTTTTACTTCCACTTCTTTTGGCACTGTATTTCCTGCACTAACCTTCTGTTTTCTACCTTTTTAAAACTTCTTCTACGCAGCAAATCACTTTATCATCCATTCCAACAGTTTTTACTACTATTTTATGGCTCACTCTTTCTTGCATATATTTCAAACCAACTGAGATTCGTATGAAATGCTTGCCTAAAACCGTGTTGCCTATTTTCGAAACCACTTACGCACCTGACATATATTTCTGATGTAGTTGCATAGCAATCTCTCCATTAATTTATCTACTACTGATGTCAAACTGATTGGCCTATGATTTTCGGCTTTATTTCTCACCCCTCCTTTATGTACTGGCACTAGTATCCCACTTTTATAATTCTATGGTATGGAGTAAGTTTCCAGACACAATTTAAATAATATTTCAAGTTAAATGACAATTCAATCGCTTACAAGATGTATTCAGAGTCATAATACAGAATTAGAGAATTTAAAATTGTATACATGATAACTTAAAATAAGTTAGTCAAAACTAAAGAATAATTACTCCCCAAGGGATCACTCAGACCTCAAACAGAAGCTAAATCATAATACAATAAAATATGTCTGAATTATTATAAAGAATTTTTTTTAAAAAAGTTTGAAAGCAACTAGACTAGCTTGACACAATCAGAAACGTAAAATCTAAAAACAATGGAGTCAATTTAAACATTTTTACCTCCATAATGTGGATCTTTGGTTAATTAATCTGCTGTTGTCACCTATTGGCCAAGATAGCTCGGGCAGAAGCGTTAAGGTGTACCGGTTATTATTTTTTCGCTCTACCACCACGAAAAATCGTACATGTTGTACAGAAATCGAGAAAAGATCGGTCACCCAGGTACTTTACCTTAACTTACCATTAGGCTGTACTAAACCCAATTAGCCATCGGCGTCTTAGAAGGTTCATTCCCACCTGTCTTTATTGTAGCGTCGAGATGTGCTGTACGGCAAAGGCTGATACCATCGTCGCTGCTCGTAGCCACCCGTAGCCCCTGTCAGGAACGCCGCTCGAGACCCGCGGACGACCAGTCTCGATCACTACTGCTGCTTCAGCCACCCAGTTTGACTTCTGCTCCATCGATGTACCTCAGTTTTATTCATCACTACATTTTCACCGGAGAGGAAGATGACTATCCAATCCTGTACCTCCTCGATGGAGTCATTCTGACCGATTACGTAGTTGCTTGCGTGAAACTGCTGACGGTCTCAACCTACTAGGCATTTCATCACCTAGCGAGTTTACACATTCTTTCTGGTTCAATTATTTACAGCCCCACTTTTTCCCGGAGTTGAAGGTATGACGACAAATGCTTGCAGCTCACCCCGTCGCTGACTGAGTCGCCCCGCTGCTGCCGACTTCCTTTCAGCGGCCTCTGCGTGCTGTGTTGAGCTGACTCCATTTTACAATTCTGTTCACTGCTGTGTCGACTGCCTATCCGATTCTGCTCGCTGAATGTTTTTGTAACACTATATGTTTGGTGGTGTTTTCTGCCTTGTTTTTTCTTTCTATTTTATTCTTATTAGTCGCAAGATTGTTGGAGTATTACATCTACCCTCACGCCCAACACCTTTTATTTATTTATTTATTTTTGGCTGACTCCATAGCTGACACAAAATTTGATACTACTGTGGTGAACCGGCTGCTATTTTTCCGCTCTGCCACCACCGAGAGGAGAACTTGTCCGTGTCTAGGAAAACCTACTATTATTTGAGTGGGAAAATGTGTAAATAATACACCTGATGGTTACATACGAGTATTTACATTTATTCATTTATATACATGATAACCATTAACAATCCATTAAGCCGACCATTCCCTTATTCCAGCAAAGTCAGTTAAGCTTTTGCGACTAATACCAGAGACTAACATATTGCCCTTAACGTCCCATTAGGCTGAACCACCCCCAATTAGTTATCGGCGTCTAAGCGGGTTCATTCCTAACTGTCTTTATTGTGGTACGGAAATGTGCTGTCCAGTGAAGGCTGCTTCCCTCGTCGCTGCTCGTAATCGCCCATCTCCTGTCACAAACGCCGCTCGAACGCCGATCGGCCCGTCGAAGACCAGTCTCAATCACTGCTGCTGCTTCAGCCACCCAGTTCGACCTCTTCCGTCGCTCTACCACAGTTTTGTTCATCTCTCCCCACCACTTTTTCCCAGGGGGGTAATGACGACTACCCAGTCCCATACCTTCTCGATTCCGTCATTCTGACCCGATTACGTAGTTGTTTTCGAGTATCTGCTGACGATATCGACGTACTAGGCAGTTCTTCGCCTCGCGAGTTTACACATTCTTCCTTGGTCAATTGTTTACAGTCTCCGTCACAACTGCCTTATCTCTCTATACTACTCTGTAAAATCATATAACTCCCAACAAACCCCTATAAAACCTTGGTCCATTATAGAATGTGGTCCAGTAGGGAAGCTTTATGGTACTGGAGCCTGCCATTCACCTCAAAAGCAAGCGGTGCCTGAACCGTCACATTCCCCTCCTTTATGTTTACTATGCCACTCGCTGTCGCCAAAAATCTTTAAGTCTTCAACAGTCTACATTTATGACAAAATAAAATGCTAAATCTAGTAAAACTTCCATTTCCACATATTGCATGACGGTCTTTTAATTTTTTCTCCATAGTGTACATTTGTTAAAGATTACTGCGTGTAGTTCTAACATTAAATTTAGCGTAAAACAGACTTTTCACATACATCTTTTCTTGGGGCTCTTGAATTGCATAAATTTTAGTACTGGTGGGTCAGTGATTTGGAACTAGGTTATATCCTAGACCAGGGGTGGCTAACCCAAATGATCTTGCGGGCCACTTTGGAAGTGCATCATAACTCCGCGGGCCGCATATAAAATTATATATCCCCACTAGAGCCATTTTTTTGGAATGAAAAATTGAAACAAGAGTTATTATTGTGTTTACTATTATTCTTACATGTAAACATAGATAATATAATAATAATGATACAAAACGCACATTGTAAAGAAATATGCAACACTAAAAATGAAATATAAAAATATTTTGTAAAAGTGTGATGAATCTCGCGGGCCGAAAAAATGTCCAAGGCGGGCCGCGGGTTGGCCACCCCTGTCCTAGACCAAGCCTGTATAGTTATCGTTTGCTGATCAGTATCGTTTTCTGCTTAAAAATTCGTACATATAATTAGGTCTTTTCCTATTTTCAAATGTTTTGTAACGCTGCTAAAAGTGCACATTTATAAGAAATTTGGCGAAGAATGAAGTCCGTGCATCAAGGGCAATTTGTGGTTCATTGTCGGTGGTTAACTTCGAAATCATAAAGATTTCATTAAATTTTGCGTTTAGTAATTTAGTAGTTTTTTTCTGCCCATGTTAGTACAATACAAATACAATTTAAATTTAATATAGGAAGTTTCGTGGGGCCTTGCTACTTTATTATGTCGGGGTACCTGTAGCTGTGTAAGCGGTTTGATTTAGTTTACGTTTTACATTATATTTTAATCATGTAATTAAATTACAATCAAACGCACGCTCAACTTCGATACACATCCATCTTCCCCCTTTCCTGTACCTAACTACATTTTCCCTCTACAAATTTTAACTTTAAATTCTTTCAACGTTTTTGGTAAATTATTCATCATGTCCCTTGGTAACTTATTCTAATCCCTGACAACCTTACCTAAAAAAGAGTATCATCCTACACCCTTGTGCCTGAAATTGAGTGCCAGCTTGTGGTCATGGTCATCTTTTCCCTTCCATGCATTACTTTGCATTCTTCCACCAATATCCTTCCATATCTCATCGCCAATATACGCCTTGTACAATCCCATTACACTTTTCACCCTCCTTCGTCTTGCAATGAATCCCATTCCAGCTCATTAATCATATCTGTTACTGATAGCATGCTGTCCTACACTGACAATATTCTACAGAAACCCATCTTTAGCCACCTTCTCAGTTATTATTATCCTTGTATAGTTATTTTAAATATTCCCCAACACCCTGCTCTCCCTTAACTGTTATGTTCTCTTCTTACCAACCTCTTTAACCTCTTCACCTTCCTATGATAGTTCACAGTTTCTCTACTACTCTTTATTTTCTGGTTTGGAATAAATTTTTCTTCCCCCTTTCTTATTATCTTCTTGAACTCTTCCCACTCTTGACTCTACTTTACTTGTGCCTTTCTTCCATTTGCTGAAACGTTCTCTGAAATATCTATTCAGATTCTAAATCTGTGCGTTTTTATAATTGTACCTATTTCCCCCTTCAATTTTGGTTGCTGGTCCATCAGAACTGCTTCATGATCATTGATCACTTATTTCTTCGGTTACTTGACACCCCACGAGGTTATCATCAGGCTTTATTAGGAACATATCCAAATTATTTTGTCCCTTAGCGTTCTGCTCTACCACTTATCCTCAATCCCTTATTAAGGTATTTGCAAATCTCTGTTCCCTTGTGTTATTAATCTTATTTCCTATTCAGTTTATACTTGGTAAATTTAAATCCCCACCAATAATGACCATTCTATTCTCACCTCTGTATCTGTGTACGAATTTGATTTCTCCTCAGTTTGATCAGTCATTCTTCCACTGATTTTTATTCTTTTTTATTAGCCCAGAAAATAGAAATCTACCCCATCTAGAATGAAACCTCCTCCACCAATTGCTCCTCTATCTCTGCTGTACTCTCTGTAACCACCAGGAGAAACCTCACTGTATAGCACTTCTTCATATAACCAACTCTCTACTCCAATTATTACTTGTGGTTCGTGTACTTCTATTAAGTTTGCAAATTCGATTACTTTGTTCATTATATTTCTACAGTTCACTAGCAACACCCTTATTACTGGCTTTATATTTTGAGCATATACCTCTTCCTTCCCAGTTTTACTACAGTCAGTTACTGTTTCAGCAACTTCATCTATTTATTTAACATCCGTGATTTTTCTCTTCTTGGATCTACAATCAGTACCACTTTGATCATCTATTTTCATCCCTTCACCAGCAGCCCATAACCTAAAAAGGTACAGTCCTGACCCCATCATCACTGGAAATGGGCTCCCTTACTGCTTTAGCTAACAACTCAGAAAGTATCCCCTTGCCCCTACTATTTAGCTTCACGCCATGACTAGTGAAACCCTACCTAACAATGGTGTTCACAGCCACAACCACCAAGACGGAACTAATGCCTTTCCCAAGTAGCACTTCCGTTTCCGTATTTACCCGCCTCACAACATAGTTCAATTGTCCCCCAACATGGCGACTTAGGACCTGCATTTGTTCCACCCTGGTAAGCTGCGACTCCTTCACCGCCTTCCTCATATCACTCTCTACACTATAATTCGCTTTTCTATCAATACTATTCCTCGCACCTCCCACTATCACTATTCTATCGTCCTTAGTGAAACTCCTACAAAGTGAACCTATATCCTCTATTATCTGAACTAATGTTGCACTAGGTTTGAAAAAACTTGTGATTAGGTAACCTGTACCTAACTGATCCTGCAGAAGAGGACCTACACCTCTCCCATGACTACTACCTAGCAGCAGAACCGTTTTTTTCCTATTCTTGCCTTGCACGCCCTTATTCCTAAAGGCCTGCTGCATCTTACCTACTCCTACATCTACATGAGGCTTTTCTCCTTCTGACTCTGGCAACAGGTCAAGCCTATAAGTGTCTGGCTTTTCATCCTACTAACCATATTTCTCCTGCAACCTGTTATCAGCTCCCACCCATCCACAGTCACTCAGGTTTTAAGCCATATCCTAAAATAATAATAATAATAAAAAAACTATTCTTTCGATTTTCGTGAGGTCATAACAAACAGAATACCGCCGGCTACATATATGAGTAAAGATAGTCCTAATTTTCAAATATTTTACTTTTCACGTTTATAATTAGTAGAATTTTTTTTATTATTTTCGTCTCTGGTTTCCAATAAATAGTTTATCTAGTTTCATTTACTAAAACTTTAGATGTCGATATGCATCAGTAATTGGTTCATATAAACGGATAGTACGACTATAAATCCGACTACTCAAACAAAAGTTTATTAAGCAAGTATAATAATAATTTAGTGTGGTCGTAATGACCTGCTGACAGGGTTTCTGTTGGCTGCGCATTCCACTCCTGTCTTAGCCGCCTTAACCTAGCCCGGCAATCCTGCCGGGTACAAAGGACCTACAGTTTAACGCTATGCTGTCTCATCACTGGAATGCATAAGAACTGAAAACAAAAATTTAACCAGCATCTGAGTCAAACTCTTACTGATGCGACTATCGTGTTCTCTTTGCCGTATAATAAGTTTATTTAAACAAGCTTGAGTATTAATTAGCGGTTTCTGACAAGTCTTTGAATCGGCATTTTCAAGGCCGACAGACAATTGCTATCATACGTCATTACTCATTACT
Organism: Vandiemenella viatica; assembly: GCA_031002005.1. Classification (NCBI taxonomy): domain Eukaryota; kingdom Metazoa; phylum Arthropoda; class Insecta; order Orthoptera; family Morabidae; genus Vandiemenella; species Vandiemenella viatica. The sequence goes on from CM061920.1 coordinate 172,689,571, forward strand.
CTCTCAGAGAATTAACGAAGCATTAGAAATTATGATAGAAACATCTTATAGCGGACGTTCTGAAAATAGATAAGGATGGAGAAGTAGTTACTGCGGATTTGAAAAAGGCACAGATTTTAAGTAACTGGTATAGTGGGAGCATTAGGGATAATGAATCAGAAACGGGAAGGTCTAATTCGGAGAACGAGCTTAACAATACGATTAGAAATGAAGATACTAAAAAAATTGAAATTCATCCTGAAGAAATCATGAAGGAAATAAGCCAGCTGAAAAAACATAAGGGGGCTGGTTCAGATAATATTAATACAAATATCTTAAAGATAGCCGGATGTGACACTGTACCTTATCTTGAGATATTATTTAAATTGAGTCTGGATACTTGCTGCTTACCACAAGACTGAAAAGTGCGATAGTAGTACCGGTACATAAAGGAGGGGTGAGAAATAGAATCGAAAATTACAGGCCAATCAGTTTGACTTCAGTGGTAGGTAAATTAATGGAAAGATTGATATGCAACCACATCAGAAATGTATGTGAGGAACGTAAGTGGTTTTCAAGTAGGCAACATGGGTTCATGCAAGGATATTCATGCGAATCTCAGTTGGTGGGATATATGCAAGATATTTCAGATGAAATGGACAAGGGAAGCCAAATGTATATTGTAGCACTAGATCTTTCAAAGGCATTTGACAGAGTGAGCCATAAAATGGTAGTAAATAAGGTAAAAACTATTGGAGTGGATGAGAAAGTGATTTGCTGGGAAGAAGAATTTTTAAAAGGTAGAAAACAGAAAGTTATGGTAGGAAATGTAGTATCAAAAGAAGTGGAAGTAAAAATGGGAGTGCTGCAGGGTAGCGTATTGGGACCATTGCTATTCATTTTTCTAATGAATAATTATGTTGATTGCTTACTAATGCTGTATAAAAGAATCAAAACGATAGATGACTGTAAACAGTTGCAGGGTGATCTGGACAGGATATCTAGTGGGATTGGTAAACATGGGATGAAGATAATGCAAAGAAGAGTCAGCTTATTAGATACACAAATAAAAAACAAAATGTTAATTATGAATATAAGGTGGGGAAAGAATTGCTTGCTGAAGACTTGAAATGTAAATATCTTGGCTTTACATTTTAAAACAAGCTTGACTGGGCAGGACACATTGGACAGGTAGTAGGAAAAGGTCTCAAAATCCTGCACTTGTTGGAGAGAGGATGAGGGGATGCACGAGAGAAGTAAAGGAATTGGGTTACAAAACTATGGCCAGATCATTGCTCGAATATGGTAGTGTAGTATGGGACCCACATTTTGAGTATCAAATACAGGAGTTTGAGAAGGTGCAAAGAAGGGATGCGAGATTTGTTTCTGGAAATTATCGCAGAGGGTCATGGGAGTGAACAGAGCGTATACTGGCGATGAGGCATGGAAAGATGTTGGTGTAAGAACTGAAAGTAATGCATGGAAGGGAAAAGATGACCATGATCACAAGCTGCTACCGACGTTTTCAGACTAGGGCGAGTATACCGGCCATTCTCATTATAGTCTGTAGTTCGCCCTCTGGAAAAATGGTGGCATGACCCTATACACGGAAAAAATCTCGGATGTTAAACACTCCACATTTATTTATTTTTTCGTGTATTTTTCGAACTGATTATACTCAGTTATGAAGCGGTTTGTTTCTTCCATTCTTTGTCTATCTATAACGTCCTCCCACTCAATTAACCTGTAAGATACAGTCTTTGGACGTTTTCTGTATAATCTACCTCTGTTTCTGTTTTCCTCCATTTGAATTCTGATCACTCTCTTCGAGCATAACTTTCCTGTCACCTATAATGGTATCACTGCAATTATGAACAAAATGAAATAGTAATTATCACCGATTCCCTGAGTGTAATCAAGAGTGAGCGCCATGTCATGGCTTGGTGAGCATCGTGTGTTTGTTGTGGACGAATTTATTCGTAACAGTTGTTCTCAGATTTTCGGAGACGATTCGAATTTGGCCTACATGATCGTGTCCCGGATAGAAAAACTATTCAACTGTGGGTGTCAAACTTTAGAAAGACAGGTTCAGCACTAAAAAAAAAAAAAAAAAAAAAAACCTACAGGCCGTCCTCGGACTGCAACAACGCCTGAAAATTTAGCGCGTGTGAGTGTGTCTATGCAACATTCACCAATCTTTGGGGACACTTAAAGCCTATAGTGTACAAACATCGTCCCACAACACTGCAAGCACTTAAAGAGGCCATTACCCAAGAATTGGCAGCCATTCCAAGAGAAATGACGCGAAAATGTATGGAGAACTTTCTGGATAGACTTTGTCAATGTGTCAACAATGGAGGGCAGATATAATTTTTAAAACCAAATAATTAAAAATGGCAAAGTATGTATTTTTCATAAATAAAAGTAATTATTCTCTATCATATTTAGTTTTTATGTGACAACACATTAAAATGAGGGAGGTTTCATTGCCGGACCCTGTATATTAAAATACGAGAAGAAGATATAGAAATACGAGAATTCCTTGTTTTCCATCTCAATATTCTTATTTCTGCCTGCAACATCTCTTCGTGCACTTTGTTTTTGTAGGCTATTTCTGCTACCAAACTGAGCCTGGTGGATGAGTGGTTAACGCTGGGCCCTGACAACTGGGAGGAAGCGGATTCGATCCCCGGTCCGCCCATCGAGTTTTCAGTTTTTCGTGATTTCCCGAAGTTGCTTCAACAAATTCGTGGTTGATTATTCAAAATGCCACGGTAAATTTTCTTCCAGTTCAGCACCCCCAATCGTCTCGTGGCTCTAATGACGAGCCGCAAGTTCTGACTTAAAAAGTATATATTTTTCCAATGTAACATACTTTGCATCGTTGTATGACTATCATTTAGACATCACTCTAACTCTGCGCTCACGAACATTCTCCTCTGCAGCAATGCAGTCGGACATTGAATCTAATAGTTTGCTAGTCTGCCGCCAGATGGTACGCAAATGAACAACTACTTACTCATCCTACGGGAGATATCAAACTACTTCTTTTTAACGCTTTATAAACTGGTGTTTAAGAATCCATAATACTTTTCATAATGTCGGTAATGAACCGCTTCTGTATCTTATTTTATATTTATAAAGTGTTATCGGGTAGAAAGAAGGTAACAATAGCGAGAAGTATGGGTAGCAATGGCGATTAAAATTGCTAAATAGCCAGGTTTAATTTTAACTTTAATTGCAATGGAGCACACACGTTCCGGTGGCAAAACTCTCACCTTCCTATACCAGGATTTTTCATTTATTTTGCCCCCTTACTAATACCAACATCAAACTCTTTATGTGTCATTTCCCTTCTACCAATATCAATCCATGCACCATCGCGATAATAAGCCTTGCAGAGTCGAACCACTCTCTTCTCCGGCCTTCTGTCTTCCAATGACTCTCAATCCAGCTCTTTCATTATATCAATTACAGATTATGTTCTGACGTAATTTCCACAGACAAATTAGAATTAGGCTGCTTTCCTTTGTACCCTCACCCCCCTTAGCTCCTGTATTTAATACTCAATATGCGGGACCCTGTCCATCATAAACAAGGAGCGGTCTGACGATGACATCAGTGTTCGGCTCGAAGAGTTTGCAGAACAGCAGTACCGGCCCGTGATACCTGCTGAATGAATTAAAAAAAAAAAATGAATTGAAATTGTTAAACCAGATTATTTTAATTCAAGTGAAATACGTGATATTAATAAACCCACCGGCTGGCCTGTGTACTTTAAAAAGCTGCCATCCTGTATTCTGCCTTAAGACCTACACAAAGCGCTAGCAGATTAACACTGATCATACAGATAATAGTACTGTTTATAGAGAAAAGGCCTCATTTACATATACTCTTCAGTAAAGGAATAACTGTTGGGGAAACTATTCCAGAAATTCATCAAGAAATCTCAGATGAATTAAATATATAACTTTTAACACATTTCAGGCTATGTAATCTTGACAAAAGATAATCTCTACTAACAATCAAAATTCTTCTCACAAAATAAAAAACGGCTCAATAACGAGAACAAAATATTAGAAGAAGAATTTCTGGTAACTCTAAATAGGTGCAAAATAAATAGATGAAGCGTTAAAGAAATTTACAGAAATTATTGCAAGCTAGAAATCAAAATTACACTACATGTAGGCCTAATTGCCAAGTAAAATCACAAAAACTTGTCGAAGTAAAGTATAAACTAACAGTGCATAAGAAGTAACAGGAGACAGCTTTCTATTAAATATTTCAGTTCGATCATTGACTTAGGACTCAAAGAGATTTCATGCACGGTTAATGAGAACGCTTCGAACACAAAAAATAATATATAAGAATATCGAAAATAAAGTGGCCAATAGAGAACGAATTGAAACTGCCAAATGATGGATACAAAAATAAGTTCACAAACAAAAAAAACCGAGTTGAGATGGCTGAGATTCCATAAAGGAAAAATAAGTAAAATATTAAAGTATTTGGAACAGATTAGGGACAGGACAGGTGTGTGGATATAACAACATGAAAGCAGTATAAAAAAAACTGGAAGCATACACCTAAGAAAGAAGTAAGGATAATGAAAATAACAAAAGTATTGAATGCAGTCTCCCGATAACCGTATGGAAGGGCAAGAGTAACATTGCACACGCCTCCTGGTTAGAAGACCCGCCTCAAGGCCGTGCTGTTATTCGCGCGGGCTCGGCCAACAAACACCGTCATCACATCACACGCTGACGCAGACCATTACGAAAAACTTGAGCAAGGCGCGCAGTACGTGAATCTCGCTATCACACCACGCCACATCGCAACAGCAACCCTGGGCTTTCGACAGACTTGCAACCGACTCGATATTCATGAGGCACTTTCAGATATGAAATTTCATGAAAACTCTTTCGAAATTATTAGCATTACTGCATTACCAGTACTAATTATTGGAGTTATTATCGTTGTGCCGGTTTGTATTAAATGTACCGTTATTCTGGGATATCCATTAAGAAAATTACCTATAAATTTTGGCATCGATAATTTTTAAGAGTAATTTATCAACAAAAGAACAAGGCTATTTCAATGAAATCTTCTCGGTTGTCCAGCTGGATGGTGTTGTGTAAACACGACGTTTCGACAGCTTGCTCTGCAGTCATCAGGTGTCAGGTGTCTTCTAGCTGTCTCAAGCTGGCTATGACCGCTGGACACCCGACAGTATTTCATTGCATCAGTACGCCGGGAAAGTCTTCACTCACACAAGGCTATTTCAAGTTCGAGGATTCTGTTTCCTATTGTTTCTCAAAGTCAGTACATTCGAATACTGGAATGCCCCTCTTCAAAAAGCCATGGTGCATTTCCTATCACTTCATTGCCATTAATCAACTAATACATCATCTCGTCGTTATGTTTCCCCGTCATCCTACCCCAAAATATATATACAGGGTGATTCAGGATGTATGTTAAATATTGAAAGAGGTGGTAGTGTGATCAATATTTAGTAAAAAAGTTCGTATAAACATGTGTCCGATTTCCATTCGTTTTGGAGATACAGCTGCTGGAATGATATGCATAAAATAAACCTCAGAAAATGATCAAGAGCACACAAATAACTTATTTAAGTATTTTATTCATCCAAAAACACTCGCATATTTTACAAAAGCTTAAATTAAAGGTTCGATAATCCCAATCAACTTCAATACACTTTGCAGATCTCTTCGCAACAGTCCGTGTAAGCTCTTCCGAGTACGTCTTGGTGTACTTTTTTGAGGGTAGCAGTGTTTACTCTTGTAAAATATGCAAATGTTTTTTCATGAATATAATACTTCAATAAGTTATTTGTTTGTTATTGATCATTTTTTATGTTTATTTTATGCGTATCATTCTAGCACCTGTGATTCCAAAACGAACGGAAATCAGACACATGTTTATATGATTTTTTTTAACTCAATATTGTTCATATTATCACTTCCTTCAAGTTTTACCATATCTCCTCAATCATCCTATGAATAAGCCTGATGATAAAATATATCACAAGTATCGAGTTGGAGAAAATATAAAATTCCTAAATAACAGATTGTGTTACAAATAATGGCGTTAAATTCCAAAACCCTCTTACGTAGTTCGTGTAGAGCCATGTTGATTATTCCATCGAACTGGGCCGTTGAACTTGGGAACTCCTTGTGTAGCAAGTATTGCAAGTGAGCGCGATGTTGCTCTCTCACTTATCCATCTTTACCCGCAGTATGAACAACTTACTGCATTCACCTAAATACATACTACTTTGTCCGAAAAGTTACGGCGCCAGTCATGGACAGCGATGCTAGCAAATAAGTATGAAAATTGGAATTTTAGGGAAATTTAATGAGCATCATCTGTTAAAGAAAAATTTATGTTTTCTGAGACATTTCATAAATTTATCTGACATAATTACCCAGTATAATTAGCATTTGAAGCTATGGTCGGGCCCCTGAATATTTTATGCAGCGTAATATAGAAAACAATAAACACTAGAACGAAATTAGATGTCCTATCCATGGCTACGAAATTTACCGAGTTAGTCTTCCTGCAGCGGGAAGAATCAAGTCAGCCATTGTGTTCTACACCGTAAGAAAAATAAATTGTGACGTAGGAATATAGAATAAGTTTTAATATACAGACGAAAGGTTTTGTGTCTTATTGTGTACAAAATGAAGATCCTAATTCAGTTCATTATGTGACATTCAATATGTACTTCGATCGCCAGCAACTAAACACATGTACACACCACATGGTCTGTCCTTTTAACGAAGATGTTATGGTAATAAAACCAGTAACTGATTCAACAAAAAGCCATAAGATTTACATTCATTGTCCACAGCAAGTATTACCCAGAAACAAATTATGTGGTTTATTTTATTTTATGTGTATGGATTTTTTGTATTGCCCATAACATAAAGCGTAGTGTCAGGGATTGGAATAAGTTACCAAGAGAAATGATGTATTATTTACCAAAAACGTTGAAAGAATATAAAGCTGAAATTTGTAGAGGACAAATGTAAGCGGGTGCAGGAAAGGGGCAAGATGAGTGTGTAGGTAAATTGCCACCGGAACGTGCACTCCATTGCAATTTTAATTAAATATTTATCTAATATAATCGATTCAGAAAATATCGAAACCTTCAAGCTTTGAAATTCTTAAACAAACATTAAACTTTATTTTTTGTGCTTTTTCTTTACACTACCGAATAGGAAATAAAAAAAACCGTCGCAACCCCAAAAAATCCGATTTTTGCTTTCAAAAAGCTGTATGGTTTTTGGTCACTAGTTTTGTCCTCTGCTTTCGAAGTGTAGCGAGGCTAATTTCACCTTAATGTCTGGACGATAACCATTGCGATATGTTTACTCACTTCAGGTCGTATTTAACGACGTAGTCGTGTTTGAGACATCGTTGTGTGGAACCGACGCCCTGGAAACATCCACTGAACTCTTCGTGACTACAACGCCAATGACTACAACAATAGCAGTTAGGTGCAGCAATCATACACATTCGAAGAACAGCAAGAAAATTCCTTCATTGCACTGTTGTTTGCATTTTTGTAGTAATATTTGTTTTTGGTCTATAGTGACTTTCTCACTTTAGTACTACTGAACTATGAAGATGACTCACACTGCTAGCTTTCTTTTTCCTGTATCTTTTTGTCACCAATTGTCCGTCAATGGTCTGATGCAATTCAGAGCTTATCCTTTTATCAAAAATCTGTTTTTTTCAGTTCTGTGTTCAGTATCCTGTTTTTTCTTTCTCGACTGTTCTCTCGTGTCTAGACTAGCGGGTGAGCGGTATGTAGCAATTCAAACTCAATGGAAACACTTCAAATTCTGCAGATGTAACCCTTCCGGTCAAATAGAGGTTCATTTCAGCCAAATCAGACCACGAAGCCATGACCTTTGCCCCTTTACTATATTGTGCGCATTCTCTGTCAGCGCAAAATCTGTCTTTACTGCTACCCCTTCAAATTAACAAAAATTATTAAAATTTTGCAGAGTGAACTTATAAGGTGAAATACTGGTAAACTCTATATTTCTGCCAGATCAGATAATGTGGTCATCACCTTTTATCCTAAAAACTCATTATTGTCCCTATAAACTCATTTTTTGTCTCTTCTAGACTCTGATCTATGCTTTGGTTTAAATTGACCTTAGAGGTCCTACAATGAACAAACTCAAAAAACAAACCATATAAGGTAACTTGGTCATGGCTTCGTCTGATACTAAATTTGGGAGCTGTTCCCAAAACATGGCCACAGGCTTGCACTTAGTATAAAGAGACGTTTAACTTCTAGACGTGTGCAAAAAGCCTTATGTAACAGAGGAAGTATCAGCAAGCTGAGGAGAATTAATTTCTCCGCTCTAACATGATGCCTGTGATAAGAGGAGAGTGGTATAAAATTTATTGATGGCTGCTATTAAACAAGCGCTATCTACAAATACAGTTAAACCCAGAAATAGACTGAAGTAGCATGATGCTGGAAAAAAGAAGTAATGGCAACGTTCAGATACAAATAGTGCACATTCCCAAACAACTGCCAGTTTCTTTCCTCTGCAAATAGCCATGAAATCTTTGTTTTTATGATTGGTACAACTTTCTGAAAGTGATAACAAACTATTCCCAACCACTATTAATGAAATACTGACGGGAGTAGCAGATTCCGCATTGCGGGGACAGAAGGTTTAACTACAGAAGGATATCTTTATCCTAATATAAGAGTTGCTAGATGGTTCCTTCTTGAAGGGTACAGTTGATTCCTTGTTTCCTAAACGCTCCCAGTTTTTAATGGCCTTCTCGTCAATTAAAAACAAAAAAAGAAACAACAACTTGTAAAAATATGTTTGGTTCAGGGACTCATTTAATTTTCAGTTGTTGTGATTAAGGATTTGTTAGAGAAGGTTGTAAGACACTAAAATAAGTATAACCACCTTGCAAACGTTATAATATATCTGAATTCAGGCAACATAATGCAGTTCGATAAATGCAGAACGCTTACGAAAACATATCTATCGATTATGGTAAAAAACAAGATTGCTGCTTATTGTTGTTTAGTACGTCATAAACTAATATAGGGTGAAATTAGCAGTAAGTCATTATTTTTTACTGGCATACAGAAATCAGATATCACTCCAGGAAACTTCGGATTTACTTCTAGTGGCATAAACTAGTGATTTAACAAGAATGAAGATAATATCTCTACATCGTAAACAAAAACATAGGCTCCATACGTAAATAACTAACCGGGAAAACAAACAATTGCGCAAGGGACTCACTCCACTTATCTCTTGTCTAATTTCTGTGTCAAGAAACGTAACGTCACCAATCGAAAATTGGAACTCCTAAGAATATGTAGTACACTGAATCTTATTTAATACAAGTAGAAGACAGCTTTCGGAAGTGAGCGAATACCTTGGTCGGAAAAAAGATAGTATTGCAGGTGAATATATGCAGTTACGTCAAGTAAGGAGTTAGGAAAAGGTGGTAAATGTGAATACCAAACAGGCCCTAACACACTAAAACAATGATGAAAAAATTTCATGTCGCCTCATAAAGAGAATGTGTAATGTTTTCAGTAAACGCAAAAAATTATGCAATAATTTAGTTGGTGCATGATAGCCGAGTGTTAATACCTGGTACTTTTACTATTAATGGCATTTTACAATTTCGGCCAGACAGAATGCTACCATTTTGCATGTATACTGAATCAACAATTGTACAAGTTATTACTCATATTAACACAGTTAATAGTGTGGATAAGACATGAAGATCACAGCTGCCACTGCCTGGATCACAGCGGTAGCATTAGTCGAAGAAAGGTACTGTGCGGTTGTCATGACTTCAGTTCACCATCGTTTCCTTAAATAGTTTCCATGCAAAGGCCACAGCAAATTTCCTTTCCGCTCCTTGTCCACCACAATGTGCTATCGCGGCACTAACGATAACATTATCAAATATTAGGCTAGTAATTTCCGCCATCCCCACCGACCTAAAGAAGTAAGAGGGAAAGGTAAAAAAGTAAGACAATGAAATACTGTTTTTTTTTAGTTCAAAAATTAATTTATTTTTCTATTTCGGCAGGCCTGAAAATTACCTATAAATGGATGCTATCGTTTCTTCATTTGACTCAAAATGTATTACAACTATAAATTTTTAAATTTGGTAGTAGGTGGAAGTCAAAGGGTGCCATTCTGGTAATTAGGGTAGATGTTCCAACAATCAGTAACTGTTTACATAAGACTCAATGTACGATATATTCTTCAGACTTCGATTGATACCGTTACGTTTGTTGAAATAGTAGGACTTTTTCACTTCTCTTGTTGCCCAAGCATCTTTGAGAGCAATTGCATGGTTCTCGTGAAAGACTGTAATTTTATTTTGTAGTCCAGGACTCTGTTCACGAATTTTTCATCAATCTGGTCCAGAAGATTTGTATTGTATTTGCCAATTATTGTTTGGCCCCTTTCAAGGTAATGAATAAAAGTAAAGCCTTTTGCATTCTAGAAAACAATGGCCGTTACATTTTCAGCAGATGGAATCTACATCCTCTTTTTGGTGCAGAGACACCGGCATTGTTGTGTTTTGTGTTCCGTTTTTTGGCATGCAGTGGTGAACCCCGTCTCATCCTTAATAATACCGTAAATCGGCGCACAAAATAGGTGGGGTCCTTTTCAAAACGGAACAAACATTGATAAGAAATTAATTTTCGTACTTCTTTTCGGCACCCATTTTGTACAAACATTTTTCTACATAATACTTAATATAAAATGCATCTTACCGTTTATATCATACCGATCGTCCAGTACCATATTGTGCACTTTCTATTCCTTCAGTGTTGAGGAGCAGATCCTTGAAAACCTGTATTAATTTTTGACGAATCTGTCTTGACTATGAATGGTCCAGTATGAAGCATTTTACAAAATCACGATTGTACAGTTCAACGAGACGTATTACAATATGTCTACTTTATACAGTCGTATAAAGAAAACTAATTCACAGATCAAGTTGAAATATGAGGTTGTTACAGCAACATGTGTATCAACGTTACAAAAAAGGCATTTATATTAATACTACCTCTGTGTCAGACCGAGAACATATCACCTACTTACCCTAGCTAACCGAACTGTCATACTGCTTCCAAGGATAATAAAGCATGAAGTAATGCAAAATATTTGGTTACCGGCGAGAAGGTCTAGTCGACACATCATAGAATGTCATGGTTTTCTTCTGCAGTGTAGCCCATCTAAAGCTTTTACGTATATTAAACAGTATGTTAGTATCATACCACATGCTTCTGTTAATTGAAGTTTGTCGTAATTTTTCATCCCATCTTTATGTAATTCGACTTCTAGCGTCAAAGAAATAACGTATAGGCAATTCCTTGTAGGAAACCAGCCGCTTGTTCACCCCCCTTCTTGGCAAGTACGTCAGCCGGTTGTCTCAATGTTTGTAACTCAGTTGAAATGTGGTCTGACCATAATTCGTCTTCGACATGCCAGCTACAAACTCTTCCATAATTTCATAGGTTTGTGGATTGTCTCTCTCATGAATATATTTTAGGAGAGTTAATGCACAAAGTGAACAAGAGTCCTGTCTCGTATGCTCTCAGCATTTTTAAGAGCTTCTAAACAGTTCAACAGTCACACAATATATCTCTCGGGGAGGTTATCGTAACGCGCGCCAAATTCTTCGGTTCAGCGGAAGAGCCGCTTCCGACATCGAACATTTTCGATCAGTCGCTGTACATGCAACTAGTTTCCTCGAAGCTGATCTGAATCTCTGCCTATCAACTGGTTTAACATTGTCATTCATTCTGTTAGCGGGACGCTTTCAAAATTTAATTTTACTATCTGGATCTCATTATTCCTACGCTTCTATTCTCTGACTCTGGAACTGTAATCGGACGTTTTTACTACCATTGCCATAAAAGATACTACTATAAGTTCCTATCTAATACAGCACCCTTGACAGCCCTTATTATCTTAAGCTACGTTATAGATTTTGTTCTTACATGTTGGATGTGCTCTTCGAGGGAAAAGTATACCGTCCAAAGGATAAGTTATTGTGGAATTTTAAGAATATCACCAGCTACCAGAGGATCAATTTCCATCCATATACTGTGTAGCCATATTCCGAGTTCCTTAGTTGTTTCACTCAGATATTTAATGACCTCTTCTATGAACTTATCTTTGGTAATACTACGATTTCATGCACACACGAAAAAGCTTTATGGGGGAAATGATATTTTACAGATTCTTAGTTATCTAAAACACACAGCAAGAGTCTTAGTACAGTTCGTTGAGGAAGTTCCTTAACTACGACGACCTAACAGTGTGCCTTTGACAGTTACCCTCCCCAACAGAAAAGTTTTTTAGAGGTACATAACAACTTTGAAAACAATAAGAAGCTTATTAACGATCGTAGCACCGGTATACAAATATTAAAAGATGATTGATGTTACCTTTCCTGGTACACTGTAATTTTGGGTAGTACTATCAATTAAAATGTGGTCTGACCATAATTCGTCTTCGACATTCTTGCAGGTAAGTATTAAAAAAGTAGATGCAGATGACAGAAATACTTCAAAGGAAGAGCAATTGTTCGAGTGTTCGCTTGATTGTAGTTGCGGCGTCAATGGCTCGTACGATTGTATCTTCCATGACTTCGGTAATTCGACATCTGTTTGTAGTTGAGAGTAATGATCCGCAGTGAACGAGGCATTAAAATTGTTAAGAACTAATAGTGCCTCCTCTAAATGACGGATAAATAATTGCAACTCATTTCTATTTGCTGTGGGTTCGCTCTGTGACTTGAAGCAAAACGTTATCGGTAAATAATTACTTTTATAAGGAAAGTATACTAAGAACACATATAAAATGAGAAATTTGCTTCAAAGATGTTAACAAATTTGATGTCCGTTATTTTCTGAATTATAATATATCAGTACCTCCATATCTACCTGATATATTTATATGTATCTACTTTAATTATTATTGAATAAAACTGTATAGTCTTGCTTGAGCCAGTTTCTTATGTGGCACGTGACTTATGTGCTCGGTAGCGGTCTCATTTTATTCGCATTCACAGATGGAATATACGTTTGTAAGACAATAGGAGCGTTATCAGCCATTATTGCTGCTTGGTTATGAACTACTATGTTTACTCAAGATAAGATATTTTCCAATATCTTTATCTCTACCGATGAATCAATTGATCCATTGTGTTTAGCATGTTCAACCACTATAACAGTTAATGTTGAAAGTTTGTACATTAAAGAGATGATATGACAACGTATGGAAATATTTCTTTGCTATCTGTTTGTTTTACCATTGACGAGAAGTATGGAGCACCGCGACACGGATTGCTCAGTATTGCAATGCAAAAACTGTCTGTTTGTATAGTAAACACAATCTTACATTTACCGCGGTAAGGCTGCTTCTAGTTCGATAGTCAATCCATATTTGCTGATTTGAGCAGCACTGTCTTCGTAATGTTAATGTTTGCTCCCCTGCAGCCGCGGAGAGCGGAAGTACTCTACCAGCAATTACTAGCAAGGTTAGGTTGGCAACGGTCCACGCTAGGTCCAGATGGGAGGATCACCGATTTTGATGCGCTTTTTCACATACCTTCTCCACAATTGACAGGTGTCCTTGCGTTCTACTAGACTTCCCCGTTTTAGAAAAAAATTAAATCAAAGATCATAGCATCGGATCAGTTTCAGACCGATGGGTGTCGTTAGATCTTTAAAAAATTCATCAGATGTCACTGATGAATGTGGAATTCGCAAACTTTCAGTTTTCTAATTATCAATGATTTTATGTGCCCGTGGTGTTACTGTAAAATCTACTACTTTGATGGCAGTCCGAAGTAGGTGCGACCGTTGGACTATGGATCTGCCAACCCATGTTCGATATCACATGGTGATATTTTTAAAAAATATTCTCATAATATGAATATTTTGTTTGAGAAATAGAAGCATTTTATCATTTTCCCTGCAAATGGTGAACCAAATTTGGTTTACATTGGTGAACACTTGTCTATCCAATATTTATTTGGACCCAGCCATATCATGCGTACAGAATCATGTCCTGGAAAACAGGTCCAAACAGCTGATTATGGATACACGCCTTGAGCCATAATCAACTGTCTAAACAGCATCAAATTTGATTATTGTGAATCAGTTTTACAGGAAAAATACTTATATTTCTATAACCAAATGTTCGTATTATGATAATATTTCGAAAAAAAAAAAAAAAAAGAAGAAAAAGAAAACAGCATGAGTGATCTAATGTGTCCGCAGATTCGGAATCCAACACTAACACCACTTGACTGCGACAATCGTTTCGTACTACCATCAAAGAAACAGGTATTTCTGCTATACCACTGTCACATAAAATCTTAGATAACTTGAAAACTATAGGTTTGAAACCCCTGCATACTTTACTAGAATTTTAAGAAATTTCAAAATCTATCGATAGCCCCGGTCAGAATGGATCCGATGACCTCAATTTTTTTGAAAACGAGATGTCCATTTATGTTCTATGGAGAAGGTCTGCGCCAAAGCGCATTAAAATCGGACCTCCCTTGTAAGATTAACTGTCTTGGACGTCTTGTGACGAAGATCCGTATGATCTAAACTTCGGATTACTAACTTCAAGAGTCATGTTGATTCTGGAAGAAGACCCCAGAATTAGGGACCAAACGTCAGTTTCAAGAAACGTGACGCGGCGCCACCCGGACAGCCAAAAATCAACTGACTCTGGCCGCGGAAGCCTACGATTACATTCAAGAGTCATATTTCAATTTTACAATAGATTATAACAAATACAGGAGTTACAAAAGGAGAATCTGAAATGAACTTCACCAATATTGAACCAATTCTCCATTTTTGTTGTTAAACATAAAGAAATGACTTGCCTAATTCCAACTGTTGCGACTCTACATATTTTTCGAAATTTTTTAAATAAATCCCGTTTTAAGATCTGATTTACAGCTTATTCTTCTTGTGAATTTCAAATTTAGTTTCTAGACTACCAGACTATAAAATTTCTTGGTTGCCACAGGATAAAGTTTGCTTGCGTTAGTAGAAATGCTTTCAACACAAAAAACGTAGGAACCAGAATTGGAAGTCAATATTCATATAAGCTGCTCGATAACGCTCGGGATTGGCAAACGGGAGGAATTGGGTTCAGTACAAGCCTCCATCGGATCCTCCAGATGTCGAATTATCATGGTTTCCCGCACCAGGTCACAATGCAGAAGCCATGGCCGAATTCCTTCCCGTTCCTTGCCCCAATCATTTCCTGCCTATAATGACCTTGACGAATGAAAAAGCCATAAGAAAAAAGGAGATGTAGAACTGTGAGTGATCTTTGAGTCTGTGATGTATCGATGTTATCGACTGGTTCTTGGCTGGCTACGTTTATTACCTGGACGCATTTCTTATTTTTCCACCTATATATCGTGATATATCATTAAACATCGATCGTTGCATCTCCAAAGTGAATGGTCTTTGTCACACAGCCTGGTCCATTATTGCTTTTGATCTCTACTTCGGCTAATATAGTGGCGTTTCCACCTCATTTCACATCTCCTGTGGCAGCTTCGTTTTAATCTACATGGTCAGCAATAGATTCATGATTCTCGTTACTATCCTATGTAAACATTCCACCACAGACTGGTTTTTGCCAGTCTCGGTAGCCTAGAGGCTAGAGCAGAGGTGGCCAACCCGCAAGATTCATCACAATTTCACAAAATATATTTATTTTATTATAATGGAAAAAGTAATGAGAATTAATGTATTTTTAAAAAATACATTATTTGTGCATCTATACATTCAAACATTATCTGTCGAAATTATGAATATTATTATCATGATATTATCTATGTTTACATGTAAGAATAATAGGAAACACAATAATAATATCTCATTATGTTTCAATTTTTCACTCAAAAAGTCTCTATAGTGGGTCTAAATCTAATATGGGGATTTATAATTTTATATGCGACCCGCGGAGTTATGATACATTTCCAAAGTGGTCCACAAGATCATTTAGGTTGGCCACCCCTGGGCTAGAGTAATAGCTTCACGTGTCGAAGGTCGGCGGTTCGAGTCCGGCCGCGGGCATGGGTTTTTAAGTGTGGTGTCCGTGAATGTCATGTCCGTCCTGTGGTGAGTATAACTGGTTGTAAAGTGCATACTGGAAGAAACTGAAAGCACTACATCACACATAATCGTGTTGGCTGTAAGGCCTCAGATGCCAACACACACACACACACACATACACGCAAAGGATTCGTCAAGTGGAAGAGTATTTTTCCACCACTGAAAGTCCTTTATACCGCTGTTTAACAGAGGTGCCACTGAGCAGAAATATAGTATGTATTGCAGTTTCAGATTCCAAAGAAAAATTGCGCTACCCTGCAAAAGTGCACGAAGATGGCGTTCCTAAGGGTGTTTTTGGATTTTCTAGAAACGGACTCACGCCTGTGGAATTTTTTTCTGTATCCATTAGTCTTCCTCTAAAATCCGACGGGAATGGGTCAAATATAGAAGAAACGGGTATTAATGGAAACTAGAAGTCACTATTTCTGACATGTATAGTATAGAAGACGTTTAATGGTCGTTTTTCTTATAACTCTCTACTGGTCACAAATTCTATTTGTGTTTGGTAATGCTCATTTAGGATCATCACTTCCTAACACACGCGGAGAAGGCCATGGAAACTGCGGAATGAAATAACGCATTTCTCTTCTGAGAGATAGGGACCCAGAGGGTAATCGCAGTCAAAATATTAAAAACAGAGTGGTTTTACGAACCGATGGGCGTAGTGAAGTACCAGGTTCAAATATCCGTCTAGGCTGGGTGAGCCTCTCTTCTTTCATCACTCTCTACTGATTTGATGTAATGTTTCGTGTATTCCTATATTGAACTAACCACGTCTTCTCATCATATCCCTTGCAACCTTTTTGATATATTCTAAGCTTTGTATTTCACTATACACGCCAAATTTTATCCCTATAACAATATCTCCTAAATCAACGACGTTGGCGTCGTGTTCTATTTCTAGCACATTATTGTTAAAATCATCACCATCACACCAGTTTATTAATAAATACTCCCTCCAGCAGTTATCTATCGTGATCTTTTGAGTATAAAAAGGGTTACCCATCAGCAGCTTTAATGTTCATGTATCTTTTCTTCATTTCTCCAAAATTTTGATTAATTCTCCTATATATCGGATGTACTTTACATACGACCATTTTCTTTTCTACGTCTTCCTACTTTCATTGCAGTGACTGCTGTTTTGCTTTTTTACATTTCCTGCTTACGTGATTTCTACTGCTCTCTTCCTGAGCATTTTTGTGACTTCTCCTATCCATTAACTGCAAAATTTCATCTGTGATCCAAGGTTTCCAGATAGATTTTTTCCTAATTCTTAAAGTTCATTACCACCTTTCATTATCTCTCTCTCCAGTACTCGCCATTATTATTATTCTTCTGCTGAATTCCTTTCAGAATGATTTCTTAGACCCACATTTACAATATCAGCAATTTTTCCCACATATGAACATTTTTTCACTTCATCTCCATTTTGTCAGTGTTGCTTCTTTATCATCTTAAATCTCAGCCTGCACTTCATAACAATCGGATTGTGACCGAAATCTATATTTGTTTTCTCGTATACTTTACTTAGGACTTGGTTCCTGAATATGATGAATCTCTGTTTACACGTGATATAAGACGTTCTTTTTGATGGAGGATGATGATGAAAAAAATGTCTGATTTTTAACAACAAGATGAGTAACATAAAATATCCTCCCATGCTAAAGGCTGCAGGAAATAAACAACTCTTCATCTCGGCTTTCCACAGGAGTCTAAAATTAACCACTTGAAAACAACACTCAAAAAGTGGACTACATACGTTGAAAGCATTTTGTCGGAGCGTCGTAGCTATAAAACATAACGTGTTAAAAAGAATTAGTGCCAACGATATGATATCTATAGAACTTTCTTCAAGAATATTAGTGTAGAACTACATACCAAAAATTTGGTGTAGTGGTGTATGAAGGCGATGTCGTCTCGGCGTTACTTTTTGTGGCTGAACCAGGATGCTTAAGCCATAGGAAAATTTCTTTAAAATAAAACTTTGGCAATTTATTTTAGAAGCAGGCTAATATCAATATATCACCTAATCTCCCCGTCTGAACAACAGTCTGACCTTTTTTTTTTTTTTTTTTTTTTTTTTTTTTTTTTTTTTTTTTTTTTTTTTAGAAAAAGCTGATACTATAACCTTTTTGTGGCTCAGTGCAAATGTATCTGAATTTGAGCTACGAGATCACCGCTTCACGTTCCGAATTGGTTACAAGCTCTTAAATAATTTTTCACCTGCGTTTCATATGTGAAATACGCCTTGAACGCGTTTCAGATAGCAAGTTAAACTGTAGGTCCCTCTTATCAGGTTCAGCTTAGGGCTGCCAGGACAGAGGCAGACAGCGAGAACTCTGTTAACACAGCAGCCGAAATACCCTCTGAACTGTTCCGTACAATAATCGAATACACCTATTAATTTATTTAGAGATATCCAATTCTACAACACTATCACAATTGTTGCTCAACATATATCACATGAACTGCATTCGCCGGAGAAATTTATGTATTGCGATAAAATTCACTTGAAGCAATCGCACCTTCAGCATATAAAGCTAGTAATAATAAAAAGAAAAGCCATCGGCGGTAATAATAACACTCACTTCAACTCTCGATTGCCCAAGAAGATGGGTGACCTCTGAAACCTGTCGCTAGTCTTTATTTGATCAGAACCGTTCGTGCTTGTATGTTATAATCGGTCGGTTCGTCTTATATTCGTGGAGGTGATGGCGCTTGATACATGCCATGTTTAGTCCTGTTACGACACCGGGAGAGAGTGATGCAGGGACTTTGATATCACTAATCTCAGACGGTATATTTGTTTAAGTCCAGATAGGGCCTGCAGGTGAGTGCAGTGTCGCATGTAAGTCTCTGCGAACTCATTGCTGATCACCAGGTATGTCGTCTGTTTTCTCATTCAGGGCAATTAGTTGCGCCTTAAATTAACGTTAAATAACTTTTATGCCATATTTTTGTTGGAATATGACAGCGAAATAACTCGAACATAGCGAAACAAGACGATACTTAACTTCGAATTTATTAATTAACAATCCTAACCACGATTTTGGTTTCTTACAAGCTTCTTTGTAGTTGTGTTTCATTTAAAAGAAACCAGGAATAGGAGTAATCTTTTTTTCTTCTTTTTCCTTTTTTTTAAAAATAAAAATATCTAGCCAACAACAAATATTAACAGAATCGGCTCTAAATCCAAACTAAAATTAAACTATAATATTTTTGTTGATAATTGGAACATTATTTGTATCGTGATAAGTACAAGGAGTATAAGTCATTATTATTGTATAACTTGCAATGTACTCCTCTTACAGACCGTATAGAATGCGAATTGATGTATACTAATAGGTTCAATGTTGAATTGTTAGGAAAAAATACTCAGCACTGACTTATACCGTAAATACTTACATTCAGATGATAGACATGAATTTATAGTAAAAAGAAATTGATAGCAAGAAATTGTGACTTATACTCCTTGTACTTATCACGATAGATTTTATGACTCCACACGAGAAATTATCAAACATACGATAATCTACCAATTTTTTTTATTTCTGTCAAAATTATTAAAAATAAAACTCAAAAACCCATTTAAAAATATGAACATCTTTTCTTTTCGATATTAAAGTACTGAAATGAAAATAATAAACGAGGATTGTTTCTGAACTTCCCGTGTCCGCAGATATTATAGTAAACGATAATTTCCAACCATAATTTTGTTCCGGTAATTTGTCAGGAAACTTACGGTCTTCAGTCACGAAATCGAACTGATTCTTTTCCTTAGAAGCGGAACTTCTTAAAAATTAGTCAATAATGTGTAATGGATTCTTTTCGTCAGAATATTATCAACAAGACGCGCCCTGTCGCAGTCAAAGCGAGACAACTCTTCTGATCATTTGAATCAAACTAGCCAGAATCAAAGCAGACGATACTTTCATTCATTTTCCGTGTAAGAGGCTTAATTTTGTTATGCAGTTTTAACCTGCATCGACAGTCATTAGCGAAAAGAATAAAAAATAATAGAAATTAGTAAAGAATGAGTGTATTATTTCATGGTTTCATGCTAACAGTTGGCGGGAAGAAAAGACGGAAAAGAATAAATTTCATGTGTACTTATGAATATTGTATCAGTTACCTCGTTCATATCTTACCGTTAAGCAGCAATACAAAATCTTGTTATGCGAGTTACAATCGTTTATCTGGTTTTATTAAGAAGTGTTGATGATTTATTTTATGATCCATATTTTAACTTTATGTTGTTAAATGTGACACATCATAACATCTCTAATAATTTCTATGATATTTTTTAATAAACAGGGCAGAGAATTTGCATTGAATTTATTAGGCGTGGTATATGTCTATTATACTGTTATTAATTTGCAACGCTGTAATGCTTGAAGTTGCCTACCATTAAATTTACAGGTCTTGTTTGTGTATGCTCAAATTATTTTATTGACTTCTATGACCACTCGACAGAACAATAATCATTATGTGCCCGTCTTGGATGCCTTAGATTAGGTGACCGGTCCCCAGCATTAAATCTTTCGACACATCAACCATAGTACAAAATTAATTTTTTCAATGATAGTTTTTAGTCAAAACCAGTTAGTACCAAAAATAATATTTAAGACCTATCCTGAAAAACCCTTTCAATAAAAGCACCGCCAACTGTGAAATGAAATATTGTATCTTTTTGGTCATATTATTTACTCGTATAATCTCCACCCAGTAATCGTTTGCAACTATCTGCCTAATACAAGCAATGTTGCGTCGCTGACCAAGAGCCATTAATGCCAAAGATTACGACAAAGAGATTATTCTGAAAAGCAATACTGGAAGAGGATTTTGCTCTTCACTTTCGGTAGTGTAGAGCATCACAATCATCTAGCACCAGTTCTGTTTAAATAATCCGTATCAAGCGCGAAGTTTCTTTGATAAACTTGTGCAAGGAAATGTAGAGGAAACTTTTTCAAGGGACAGCTGCAGTAATTAGATGAAATGTTCTCGGGAAACTAGATGAGAGAGAACGTTTGTGTAGCACGATCATATTCTCTGCCGCTATTGTCAAGTGTCTAGTCAATAGCGGCAGAGAATATGACCGCCGAAACGTCATGCTATACAAACGTTTTCACTCATCTAGTTTCCCAAGAACGTTTCATCTATATACAACGCCGAGAAAGCCTCCTTTCTTATACAGGGCGTTCGCCAGAAAACGCTACCCTCCCAGTCTGTTGCCGTCGGCAACTTGCTCGGTCAGTGGAGCCAGCAACTCCCGCCACACGGCACCGTGAATCACCGCACTGTTTAACACCTCCGCTGCCAAAACAGTGCAGTGACGCAGTATAATGGGACCCTTACATTGTTAAGAACGGTTTCTTTGCATTGTAGCTAGTTTGTGACTTCAGTCTCTTATTAATCAGTGTTGTAAATAAACGTTTCTTTGCGGTTTGGCTGGTTTGGGGCTTCATACTCTTACTAATCTGTACCGTGTTTGAGTGTGAGTAAAATTATGGTACGTTACAGTTTGCAACAAAGAAGAAGTCGCGAATATCCTGGCGCTTTACTGCCAGCTAAATCAACAATTCTGCGTCTGGTTAAAAAAGTAAGAGAATCGGTTTCATTTTTTAACAAAAAGAGACTGTCGGTCAACTGTATTCTCACAGAGGAGAAAATTGACGATATCGCTTTTCGACTAGAACAGTCACCCAAAAAATCATTAAGTCAGTTAGGGCAGCGTGTGTCTCGAAATATGTTCAGAAGATGTGAAATGTGCATTACACAAGAGGGTCAACACTTCCAGCATCTTTTATAAGGTAAGCTAATGAATTACGTCACATTTAAATGCTTAGCACATACAAGTTTATGAAGTTTATGAAGCGTAATTATTATGAAATAGTCCGCGGCCGACGGTCGAACAATGCCGGAAGCTGACCGCTCGCTCGCCGGGAGCAGTTTCTTCCTTGTAGCGCTAACAGTGGGTTGCGTTTCCCGGCGAACGCCCTGTATAAGTGCAGGAATTGTTTACTACTAAATCGATGGCGCAAGTGTGTTCTGCTCTCCTCTGTGTCCATTGTTTCGATATGAGAGGTAGGATGAGCTCACCTTAGTATTTGTGGATCAGCCGTTTAGTTACAGTCAGTTTCGATTACCACTGCTATTCTTCTACTGTGCTCAAGTCATTTCCAAATTCACTGTCCATATGTGTCATTTCGGCTTTAAAGAAAATACCTGAAAACTGGCAACAGTTAATGGTCTTGAAACACTATTGAATAGTATTTTCAAACACTTCCAACCTAAGTACAAAGGGTTAAGTCTTCAGCTGTTCTAAACATCAAAGCCTGACAGGTATGTATCATGGAAGGGAATAGGTGATGATGACCACAAGCTGGCACTCGACTTCAGGCATAAGGTTGTGATCTTCCGTAGGTATGGATTCAGAGAACCGAACAAATTATTTAGAGGAATGATGAATAATTTGCCAAAAATGCCGAAAGAATTCATAGAGGACTAAAGCAGGCAGATACAAGAAAGAGGAAATATGAATGTTTAGACGAATGGCACATGAGCGGTAGCTCCATCGATTTTTTTTTTTGAATTATTAAAACGGAGTCAGGAAACAATAAATTGTGAAGATCGATTTCGATCTGTAAAAAATAATAATACACGAACGTTACATATTTTTTATGTGGAGAATATATAGCGGCGATTCCTCTGTCGATTTTTTGCCAGTGACAAATGTAGTGCAAACTCAGCCTTAACAGCCGATGACGAAACAGACGACGCAACGCGTCATCAGGTCAACACGCCACTTAATGGCACGCAGCCGGACCGAACTGGTGGGACCGTCTGTTACCGGTCGTTATGGCTTCTGAGTGCAGCCTTCAATCGAGCAATCAGATTTTCACGTTTCTCTGAAATCAGTTTGCGAATGTCCTTCCGGATGTTACACCCGGAAGTTGATATTCTAATGGAACTGATTGCATCCTAAAGTTTCCTTTCTAGTAATATTATCTTACACGCATGTAACTCAGCAAATGTAATCTCGGTAGTTGTGAGCTTTTTTTCAAAATTGGTATTAACATATCATGAACCTATATTTGCAGGTGAAAGCTATAATTATGAAATATAGAAATAAAATGACTGCATAACAGTATTTAAATAGCAGATTTTATTTTACAAGGTGTAGTCTAAAACCAAAGCATAAAGGAGACAAGCTTATATGTCCTCTGGTGGGAGATGCTTTGAATTACTGATACTCTACCAGTTTGAACAAGAGCTGCACGACATGCACTTTTTTCATGGATATAAGTATTGTGTTTTGTGGGATTTCATTTCTTTTTAAAGGTGATATCGTTTGCTAGTACTACTGCAAGTACCCTAAAATTATAGCGATCGTTAGCCATTGCTAGTCGTAATCTATTCTATATATCTATAAATGAGAAAATGAGAAAGTTCGGATGTGTGTTTGGATGTACGTTGGCAATCAATCACGCCTTAATAACTCAACATATTTAAATGAAATTTGGCATGAAGTCAGTTAATTGCGTGCGAAGTGCAATAGGATAGATTTTATCCCGCAAAAACGCATAGTTCTTTTAGAAATTGCCATTAATATCAATTCTCAAACAACAAAGAGTTTCCTACTTCGTAGACAGCCGTGCAACGTTTACTCTTTGCTTTTTACATAAATCGTAAACACTGCTTTTCAGAAATAATAGTGAAAACCTTACATATGCAAGTTTGTGTTTAGTTTAAAAGCCATAAAACCGATGCACTTGACAAACAATAGTTCGGAAGCAGGAATTATAAATATGTACTTAACCTTAAATTAAAAAAGGTAGGTACTGTTGTTAAGTTCGTTAAGAGATTTTTTCATTTGCGTACATAAAATAGTATGACATCTAAAATATTGCACCATAATTTCGATCGTAATATACTAAATGTGGAAAATCAGAGCTTGGAAAAAAACAACGTAAAATGCTACGATTATACCAGCACGAAAGTCGATTTACTAAAAGTGCAAAATGCCGGTGCTCCAAATGTCGTATTTATAAAAATGTTACGGATTCCATTCTATCTCGGTTTAATTTATTTCCTGTGTGTCTTCTTTTTTTCCACTGTAATATTACAAATTATTAACTAACCCTTTTTTGTTCAAAATTTTTCTATAAATCAGTATAAATAGTAGACTATGATTTAGGAAACAGTGCTTTTTAGTTACTGTTCAATTTCTACAAATACCTAATAAATCCGCTTCAAGTTTACGTCGCGATACACGACGATGCTAACTTAGGATAAAATAATTGTTTCAATGCGCGTGTGGTTGAGGTTTTGAATTTGTAGCGCCAATATTAGCAGAGATTGTGGTTAGGTTGAAATGCTTCCTGGACCAGAATGTTTTTGTTACAGTATAACGCAGAAGTCATTTAGTTATTATTAGTAATAAATAAGCAGCTTTCATAAGCTCCGTGTAAATGAGGTGTATCGCGTTGTAAACGACTTGCAATATTGCTTCATGAAACATTAAGTCTCTACGTTAGGCCATTGAATACATTCGTTTTAAGTGAAGGATTTACTGGAGTAGTTTACGTGGCGATACATAACGTCACAACGTGCCATAGTGCTTATGATATTTGTTTAAATAACTGATAACTAAATTTCTCATGCCATTGGCTGTGACAAAAAGATTCAGTTTTCATTATGGTCCAGGCTGAATATCAATGTAACCACTATCTCTGCTAACATTGCCGCTACAAAATCAAACGTTATGAACACACCTAAACACATTAAATGCATTGGAACTAGATTTCGAATAGTAACAGAATTTTCTATATCAAGATTCCTAATTAGTGTAGCATAAATTACTATCACAATTAATTTCATAATACGCCTTACTACATCACGAGCAGTAACAGTAACTTTATCGGGATGTACGCTTAACCAGCAATATTAACAAAAATTGTCTTAGAGTTGTAGAGAATTATGAACTTTCCGTTGTACACTGTAATTTACAAGCATTTTAGTATAAATTTTTTAATTACGTAACTGCAATAATGAATGTAGTTTCATATGTATTCAGGATTTATTTTCCTGCGATCTGAAATAACAGTTTACGTTACTAATGTATTAATGCCCGAGTTATAGAAGCTTTGATTTTCTAGCGGTACTTTGTTGAAATGCAGCCTGGACCAAAATGAGAACTGAAACATTATTAATAGCTTAAGCTTCTTTCACGAGCACCATTTTAGTGACGTCATGTATCGCTTTATAATGATATTATATCAAAAGATATATAATAAGCTTGGATGATTTAGCAAAACACACGGCATTGCTCGAAGTAAATTTTTGAATTTTTTAAATGTAATTTTCAGATACTCAGCGCAAATCAAAATATATATTTTTAGTTTCACAATTTTTTAACGAGATCAACGTCCTTGGGCCACTTAGGTACTTATTTGCTCTCTTATTTGCTTAGTAAATTTTTTTGGATGTTTAGTCGCTTCCATCATATTTTGACGTTTTGAGTTTCCATTAATTAAAACTATATTAATTTTTATTCGCAAGTCCTGAAATTAGTAATTTTAAGAGATGCTGGGTAAACGAAATTCAAATCTTTCAATGAAATGTAAGAAAACTACGGCTGTGAAAAAAGCCAAAACCCAGGAACAAATCCTCTAGCAGAGCTGCACAGCAGTCACAAGTTGGGCGACAACACCAAAATGAACACTTGGTGTCTGGAAGATCACACCGGGAAAATCGCGAGCTCGGTGCTAAGAGCAAGCGGATTGGCAATCGATCTCAAAAGCTTTTGAAACACCGAAGCAAACAAAAAGACGGCAATAACAATACGCCACATATTTGGCATTGCAACGAGTTGCTGAAACACCTGAACAAACGCGAGCTCATTTCTAATGTTTTCCCGAGGATTCAACTAAATATTACCAATGACGAAAACTGGTTATGTGAGAGGACAATACTTGCCCCGAAAAATGATTCTGGAGCAAAAAAATATATATATGTATTAGAGGAAACAGTCGGGGTGACAACACACTCTTCCATCGATACAGTAACGTTAACTGACGATGCTGCTACCTACCCCGTCGAGTTTTCAAATTCCTTCGAGTTATCTGGGCTATCGTCCCATAAACTCGAGCTTAAGGTTGGCACTCGAGTTCTCCTGATGCGTAATCTCGACCAGCCCCTCCCCTCAAGGTATTGCAATGGCACCAGATTACACATCAAAGAACTAGGAAGAAGATTGTGAAAGCGACAATTCTTACCGGTGCATCTAAAGGGGAAGCCGTTATAATTCCGCGTATCCCAATTATTCCCAGTAATATTCCTTTTGAATTCAAAACATTACAGTTCCCATTAAAAATTTCATTTTCAATGACAATTAATAAATCGCAAGGTCAAACGTTGAAATTGGTGGGAATACACTTGGATACTCACTGCTTTTCCTTTGGTCAACTATATGTTGCCTGCTCGCGGGTATCGAGTGCAAAAAATTTACATGTTTTTCAGAAAATAACAAGTCCTACAATATATATACCGATGTATTAAACTGAAAATACTACTAACATACAGAATATTTTTATTGTTTTAAAAGTTTGATGAAGTTGTTTGGAAGAAATACATTTTTGTTATTTTATTGCAGTATTTATTACTACTATCACCAATAAAAATAGCTCTAAAATTAATTGTATGGTCGTATTGACCTGGTGGCAAAGCTTCATTACGTCTACGCAATCAGCCCCTTTCGTAGCCGCTTAACCTAACGCAGTAATCCTACTGGGCATAGAGGACCTACAGTTCAACGTGAAATCAGAACCACGTGAGCATTCTGGCGCACTTCACATCACACAACAACCTGTGCCAAAGGTGAAGCTCGAGCTAAGGACCTATGAAAATCCTCTGTGAGACTGGGATTCAAGCTGGGGACTTTTCCATGTCCAGTTGGATGCCCTAACCACTGAGCGACCAACCTCTCAACAAAATCTTATATTACAACACTTTTCCACGCGGACGAAGTCGCGGGTAACTGCTAGTCAGTTATAAACTTTGCAGATATGTAACTGGCCCAGATTCAAATCATGTTCGGCCCCCCTGATTGGTGGACTTAGTGGGTTTCCCGCAGTCGTCAAGGATCATGCTGAGGCGACCCCCAATCTCCCCCTCACAATCTACATGTTTCACAAACGAAATTTGCAATAGTCGTACAGAACATTGTTTAAACGTTTCACAGACAGATGGCGATACTTTATTTCTGATAGGATAGTACCAAGGCTACTCTACTAGTACTCATCGCGCTTCATTGTAATCTTAATTAAATATTAATATTAAAGGCGGCAGACACAAGCAAATACACAGGAAATCACAGATATTCTTCTTTCCGAATGACTTGGGGATTGAATCTTATCTGAGAGCCAAATTACATCAATCTAGATCTGCAGAAAGAACTCTTAGAAGCTTCATGATCCTCGGAGTGAATGTTATAATCAGTTGAATGTGAATATCGATAACTTCCGAAACAATGAGAGAAACAAAGTAAACTATAATGTGTTGGTTAAGATTGCTGTTTATTCACAACAAAAATTTGAAACAAACAGAGTCATCCAGAGCAAATATATTAACGTGCAAATGTGCACTGAAGCACTTTCAGAAAACGGTTGTAATATAAGTGTCACTTACCGACTTGGCGGGCACTAGCATGCTGTCAGATCCTTCAGGAATTCCAAACGTTCCCCATCGTCATAATATCTTTATAGCCAACTGCATTTTCATGTTGAAAAGTGTTAGTTTTTCTGTATGTAAACTGTTTGTTTAATCATTAAGACTTTTCACACTGTCTGTTTAAAAGTTTGGAATAGTGTTTTACTCCTTCGTTGTTGATCAATTCATGAGATCCAGAAAGACTGGTGTCATAATCTGTCCTGTAGAAGTAGAGGTTCCCAACTCGAGGGCAACATCCATAGCCCATGGTTTCCCCCCCCCCCCCCCCCCCCCCCGATACAGGAATGTGGTCAACAGCCCTATGGAAAGGACAGGCGGTCATTTCGTGTAAGGGGCACTGGAAACCATATGTCAATATTCACAGATACCGTTTCACATCAGATGCAACTAGTTTCAAAGTCTGGAGAATAATTCACCAGTACAAAAAAGTCCCTTATTGCTGTACACCAAAGTAGCCGGTGATTTCGAGTCCATTGGTGAGGGTCAGAAGGAAGGGCGGTTAAAGAAAAGGGGCTGTTTTCCCTAGGACGTAAAGCAATTTAACCGAGATGTTATGTTTCGTTTTGTTTTCATTGCCACGCCTCCTGTTCGCATGAAAAATGTGAGAAGTTTCACGAGTATGAAATACCAGAACCCGAAATAAAAGTAGATGCTCTCTGCGGTTTGCTGGACTTATGGCCAAATCCGTAGCTGTAATTCTACAATCCCGGCGTACAGCGTTTGAATCGGAACGTAATAACTGACCATCGCAGTACTCGAACAATGGGCTTTTAGTCCAATGTATCGAATTAGCTGACAGAGTTAGAAGTTCCTTTCATTTCCTTGCGACCAGGGCTTGAATCATGTTGGTAATTATGAACATTAGTGTCGAAGCAATGTGAAAGGTGATGCAGCGATTTTGTGTGTGTGTGTTTTACTACGAAACGGAGCTCAGTACGATCAAATGCTATGATATTATCTTTAAAGGGCTTAAATATTCTCTGTAAGTTTCGAACCGTAGGCATCGTAATGGGTGGCCTTTGCATGGAAGAAAAATATTTTTTTAAAAAAAATTCAACTATATTCAATACCGTTGACCACAAGCAGACAAATAACACATTTTGGGAATTCGTTCGAACTCGCGTCCTTCCACAGTTGGCACAATTGTTTCCAGGCTTTCATATATCCTGCATCTGTCCTTTTTTTCGTTTTTACTGATTCAAGCAACTGATCACTTGGCACAGAGCGTTGTTTATTAATAGTAACTATGGTCTTCAATTTATTGAGTTTATATTAAATTAACGTACGGATGAAACATTAAACGTGTTTGATGTAAGAACGGAATATTCCAGTCATTGTTCATGTAAACTGCGAAGACTTTATTGAATGAAAGATGTTGCAACAATAGCGTCGAATGCGTAGGTAATGATTAGCTTTGTGTGCTGTATGATGTAAAATGTAAATAATTCTTCGAATTTCAAAGCATCGAATTGGTGTCCTGGGCACATAATGATAGTGACCATTAACTTCTAAATTAAAAAAATAAAACGCTGACTGGCTGGAATGGGAATCGAATATCATGTCTCGAAGCAAAGGCTTATAAAGAAACAGCAGAATCCAGACCGGGAGTCAAGCAACCTACCTAGTTCAAATTCCTGGTATCCAGTTATTAAACAGGATTACAGATAAGACGGCTGGCATAATACTACCAGGTAAATGGTGCACAAAATTAAACATTGGAAAAATTGACGTTATTTGAAATAAGATGACTACCCGCCGTACAGCGTAATTTTACCGTCCTAAAATCCCTACATTTATATTCACTACGTACCAGAGATATCACTATGCGTTCGTAATTGGCGATTTAGATCCCACACAAACTTTGGACATCCAATAACTAACATTAATAGGTGACTACCATTTTATTTTACGGAAATCATTTCCACAATATCATCGAGCCCTTCGAATATTACACATCTAGGAAATTAATTCTCAGTGGTCTGTGGATTTCTGATACCAATTGATCTATGATTTAATATTATACGTATTTATCGAAGCTATGCTTTCGGGGGAACGCCTGTTCGAATCCCGCAGCTAGGATTTGATTTTACGTGAGATTGCGTTGAATCTCTGATAAATCAGCTAAGCCGTTCTACTAGCAGTCTCCATAAGTCGATTGAATACGTCTTTTAACTTGGCTCGTAATCCAGCAGATACGACTGGCTTTCTCATTTACAAGCAGTAACAAGTAGTTATGTTACAGCACAATTAACTTTATGGAGATTCTCAATATAATAACGGACCTAGTATTATTGTGAAAATGTATTTTTAATCACTATGATTCCTAGCTAAATTGAATGTCCAAACAAGTTACTTAATAGAATTAAATGACGCGTTGATCAGAGACCTTCAATATAAAAACTAAGGTTAGATATTAAGGGGTGACCCTGCGACGTCAAGTGATATTATCCGCATGTTAATTGAAATAAAATCCCCGTTCCCGTAGTGTAAAAAAATGAGCCCGTGCACCGTTTAGGAGCTATTGTCGCTGCTTGTTTTACATCATTTTAATTTATTAAAAATTTTCTTCTAGAAAAGAAATTCATTAAGAGTGACATATTTAAAATAATTATAATAAAAATACAGTCCATGGAAGTCTTATCCTATTTTGCTTATATTTCACTACTTGTATGGTGTTGTCCATTTTAAAGTTATGAATGGCAAAAGTATTAATTTATTTAATTTATTTAATTGCAATGGAGCACACGCTCCGGTGGCAATTTCCCTACACACCCAACTTCCCGCTATCCTTCACTCACCTACATTTGCCCTCTACAAATTTTAACTTTAAATTCTTTTAACGTTTTCGGTAGGTTATTCATCATTCCCCTTGGTAACTCATTCCAATCCCTGACACCCTTACCTAAAAAGAAAATCTTCCCACACTCTTGTGCCTGAAATCGAGTGCCAGCTTGTGATCATGGTCATCTTTTCCCTTCCATGCACTACTTTTCATACCTACTGCAATATCTTTCCATGCCTCATCGCCAGTATACGCCCTGTACACTCCCATTACCCTCCTCATCCTTCAAGAAAATGTTTTAAGTTACACAGAAAATTTCTTATGAATCCGCAGTTCATTCATTCATTTCAGGTTGAAGTTTTAGAGCTTGGGGTAATCTAATGACTTTATTCCTAAACATATTTTTTGCCTTTCTTGGTAAAAAAGTTATATCTACGAACTTGCCGACTGAAATGAATGCTTTGCTCACCTTAACGCTGTTATATATCTAACACATTTGAATACAAATCTTCAAAACTGCATGAGAAAATGATATTAAATAAAATAAAACACAACAGCTACAATATGTAAGGACGATATCTCTAAACTGAAAAAAAAACAACAGAAAAAACAAACAAACTAAAATGTTAACTTGTTACTACAGAAAAACACACTTTTATATGATGTCGTACTGTGGCGATACTAGGATCGGAATATAACGGGATTGTTCGTGTGCTGCTGTAAACGTCGAGTTGGCAGCAACTCATGATCCACATTCCGGTTATGGCGCTGGCTACCAGTCGCACCAGCTGCTGGTTAATGAAGTGTGTCATATCAAGGTCAGGTCGGTCAGTGTTCTCTCGCTACGCGGTGTAGGGAACTTGCAATATTAGTGTTCAGATTTAAATGTTATCAGCATTTTCCATGGTCATGAAAAGCTGTTTAAGACAGATTTTTGTGTGCTCGTTAACTAACTGATAATGCATTAGACTGGTGATTTTATGACTTCATCTGGCCACATTTTGTTTTTCCTAGCTTAGTCTTTTTCTAGTTCTCTTAATTTACAGCAACTTACATCTGAAGCTAGTCGATAAGAGTTCTAGGTTTTATATCAACGGACGAATAAAAAATAGTTTCGTAATAATTGCTTATGGCAATAAATGAATACCACTAACTAGCATAATAATAAAACTACCGCAAGAAATTTTAGATCTATCAGTTTCTGCTTATGTTTACAGAGGTATTATAATCTAACAGGGCTGTTTGGAGTCGTTATTTACTTGTACGGTCGGGGACAGAATTCGCGAGACGCATCGCCTTTCAATTATGCTTCGTTCTAGACACAACTACTTCATGGGATAACATAAATGGTAGGTGGTACACTAAATTTATGATAAAATAGACCTGTCATACCCAGCACGTTACCCGAGACTAAAAAATTAAGCCCGCGCGCGAGAGACTCGCTCACAAGCAAAGTGCGGAGTTCTATCACCATTTTACTCATAATAATTATTGAAATAACGAAATCGATTCACTATAGAGGAATGATCCGCTTTTTTAGTAATTTGGATAGCCATTGTGTACATTTTTTTAATAAACAGTTAACAATTCACTATCAAACGCAATTACATAGCGAATACCGAAAAGAATCGCTAAATTACGCATGAATAAAAAAATTTAAAATCAATAAGAGAGTTTAAATGGACTTTGTGACACTACCTTTCGCTGTGACAAACACACACTGAGTTTAAGCGTAAGTAGAAAGTGCATTTACGAAAGTACTCAAATGCTGAACTAAGTCACGAAATATAAATTAACTATTTCTGGATACTTCAATGGATCCGAATGATAACACCTTAATTTTGTTTTCAGCATATCGTATGTAGACGGTAAGCTTAACTTGATCGCAGTAGCAACAGTTTTAGTAGTAATAATAATGGTTAATAACAGGAAATGTGAATTAGCGGTTCCAGATTTTAAAGCTGAAAGAATGGAAGTAGGAAATCTTTCATATCTCCCTTTGTTTCTAACTAACACTGATACTTCTTTAAAGTCTTGCTTCAAGTATTACTACTTGCCTTCTAAGCCCGATAGGTTAGAGGCAACAATCTTGCCTGGCATTCGGGAGGACGCGGATTCAAAGCCATCGGCCATCCAATTTCAGCTTTCCGTGGTTTCCGTAAATCTCTCCAGTTGAACATCGGAAAAAGTTCTTTCAAAAAGCCATGGCCGATTTTTTTTCCGATCCTAGTTTCCAATACAATCAGGATTCAAATCACATTGGCGTCGAAGTTAAGAAGAAGAAGAATAACCGAACGCGGTGGGTGTGTGATACACTCTGACCTGGATTTCGGGAGGACCTGGGCTCGAATCCCATCTAGCCCAGCCATCCAGATTTGGGTTTTCGATAGTTTCCCAAAATCACTCCAACATTCAGGGATGGTTGCTCCAAAGGGCCATGGCTGATTTCCTCCCCATCACTTGCCCCCAGTCTTTTCCTTTCTCTAATGATCTCAACGAGTTGTAAAGCCAGAAGCAAAAAAATATTTTCTTAAAAAAATCTGACCAATTCTGTGGATTAAAACAAAATTAAAACAAATTAAAAAATTTCTCAAATAACAGTAATTACATCTCTGTGGTGTGTTGAGGACCTTTTCCTTGTTGGATTTATCTTATTCAACCACCGACCACGGTAGTGAAGGGACCAGAGTGCTAGTTCCACATGTGGAGAGTCGGCAGTTCAGTGTTATTTTTTCCTTAGGGCTGGTCGACGTTGAAATCGTTAGAGGGGAAAAGGATTGGGGACATAGATCGAGAAGGAATCCAGCCATGGCTTTTTGCGGAACCATCCCGGCACCCACGGAGTGATTTCTATTAATCATGCAATACAGATGGATGGATGGAAGAATGCGAGGGTTGAGCGTTTCCGGGACTCTCAGTCACTGGTGCTATTCCGCTCTGGGGCACGGGTGTTAAAGTAAGTGTTGCGTCGTCTTCCAGTTAAATGAGCAAAAAGGATTTCGAAATACGTCAGTGCCCAGGATGATCACATAAAAATGAATGGCTACCGGGGGTAATGTCATTAAAATCTTAATACAATGATATTGAACCAGAAGGTAACTGACTGCCTTCAAAAATATCTCACAGATCCACCCCAACTGACAAAAAATATTCTTTGTTTGGTGCCAGCTACTAACATGGTTGAGTGATAAAAAGAGTTTAAGGATATTAAGATAAAAACATTTGGAAAGTAAGCGGACTGCAGTGAAGTGCTTTAGTATACTGGAAGGGGTATTTAATTTCAGTTGAGTGTATAGGACGTAATCTCTTTAGAACTATGAACTTTTTTTTTTTTTTTTTTTTTTTTTTTTTAATGGCGTTCGGCCTTATAGCTATTCAGCAAACAAATGTGTTTCTTTTACGAGGGAGTGTCAAAAATGAAACACTTAACATTTTTTTAATTTTTTTATGTATTGTGCACACATGAAAGTCACCTGTATCATTTTTCGTTGTAGCCTCCTCCACGCTCAATGCATGTCAATGCGCTTCCGGAGTGCCTGAATTCTTTTGGAAGACGACACAACCACTCGTGCACCGCCTTGCGCACCTCATCATCGGATTGAAATTTGGTCCCACAAAGTGCTTCTTTTAGGGGTCCAAACGTATGGAAATCACTTGGGATAAGGTCGGGCGAGTATGGTGGATGAGGCAGACATTCAAACCGCATGTATGCGATTGTTGAAACTGTTGCACAAGTCGTACGGGGCCGTGCATTGCCATGTTGCAGAAGACACCTGTCGATAGCAATCCACGTCGAAGATGATTTCTGAGGAGGTCTGAATATGTGTTACTGGTAACATTGGTCCCTCGCTCCAAGAGGACGTCCTTTTCGTCCCAAAAGAGGATCGGCATAACCTTTTCTGCTGATGGCTGTGTTCGAAACTGCTTTGGTTTTGGTGATGTCGAATGGCGCCATTCTTTACTCACTCTCTTCATTCCAGGCTGGGCGCTAGTTTCGTCTCCGGAGATGATTCATGCAAGGAAGGCATCACCGTCGCGTTCCGGGCGTCGCAGAAGTCCTTCACACGCATCAACACGCCACTGCTTCAATTTCAGAGTCGGCTGCCGTGGCACCCATCGCCCAGACACCTTATGAAACCTGAGTACATCATGCATAATGTGATGTGCTGCACCATGACTAACGTCTACAGCTGTCACTATGTCATCCAATATCACCTGGCGGTTTTCAAAAACGATGGTTTCAACTGCTGCTGTGGTCTCGGGAATCTCGACACGGTGTGCCTGGCCCGGGCGCAGAGCTTAATCTATGAACGTCACACCATTTGCGAACTTCCTATACCATTCATACACTTGCTGCTGTGATAAACTGTACCTTCATTCTGCGATAAATGTCTATAGGTTTCACACCTTCACTTTGCAAAAACCCAATGACTGGATGCTGTTCTTCTCTGGTGCACGTTGCTAGTGGGGTGGCCATCTTTATACTGTTCCTGCGCTGGTACTTGCGCATCTTCAGTGTGCTGCCACCTTTGGGGACATATGGCACATTATTTCAAACAGATATACCAACTTACAGACCACTGGCGCGCACTTTGGAATTTATATTACACTTTGAAGGTTTTCATTTGACTCTCCCTCGTATTCCTCAATTGTGTATATAGAATCTTCCAGTGTTATTAATGAGCACAAGTGAAGGACACCACAGGACGGACACAACACTTGATTAAAACCAACCATACCCTAGGTCGGACTCGAACTGGCAACCCCTGCAACATGAAGCCAGCTCGCTAGCCACGCGCTATCAGGGCCGGCGACTACGAGTGGTATTACCTAAGAAGAAATTCTTCCAACTGACTGGAGGAAATTGCAGCTCAATGGCAAGGAGGAAGTAACCGATCTGACAAACGTTTTGAGGAAATGTTTATTTACCAGTAGCTCTGAGTAGCGAAGAACACTTGTACAGTAGAGTTATCTCTAATAAGGTGTGTGAATACTCACATGTCCCTTTTCAATTGATGAGCACCTACAAATACAGTGACAGCCATTTGCCAGTAATAAAAAATTCCATGGTAGCCACCATGGCAAGAAGAATTAGGACACTGTTTTAAATTCCCGTCTTTTTTCTGTTTTCCAGTTTAATGCCAAGATGGTTCTTCTAAAAGACAATGGTCAAATTTCTTCCTGTTGTTTGTCCACAATTCTTTCCGGTATTTAATTACCTTTACTGCAACTAGGCGTTTAGCTTTAAGTATTAAAAGTGGTTAATGTATAAAAAAGTTGAATGTATGTGTAGTTTTCAGAGGAGAATCATTTAGCTTACCCCAGTTTATATTCTGTCAGGCTTTGCTGAGGTAATGTGGCAGCTTTAAAATCTGGAACCGCTAATTCACATTTACTTAACTAAGAAAACGAGATGGTGACCGTAAACAAGTGAGTAGTGATAGATGCAATGTTTACCTGCAAAATGCAGCAACCAAGACAAATGGCATTAGCGGTAACATGCTTTGGAAAAAAAGCAGAGATGTGTGGTCACGAATCTGGAAACAACTAATGTAAATAGTTAATCAGGAAATGTTTCAATTTAGAATTATGTTAAACATCATATCATAAGTTTGTAAAAATGTAAAATTTCTAAGTAGATTCGTCGTTGATGATGCCTCGATGAGAGGCGAAACGCGTACGGCATTAAACCATTAAAAAACAGTTGCATTAGCGTTTTTTATCATTAAATTTAAAGAATCAGTAACTTATTTTTGTAAGATTAAGCCTGTATAGCAAAGGTAGTTTCTTGATTTGATGCTTTAAATAAAAAAAGACAGAAGCAGTAAATGAATATATTTTAAAATATTTAATCCGATATGTTTCGGGGTTACATTGCCTTCTCTATACTTATCAGAAAAAAAATAGTCAATAATATCTTCAAGAGACCTTATTGTAGCATTTACTCTTTATTCCACTCCAGAGATGTGTTAGAATATTATCACTGGAGCTATCAAACAACACGCTGTTATCTTCAGCTTACACGCCTTCCGTTTTAGCAGCTATCCAACGAGCTGCTCTGCTTCCAAGTCAATTCACACGTATTATTTAGCATAAATATCTTTGCTAGTAATAATATACAAGAGCTAAATGAAAGTTACGACTGTGTTCCAATTTTTACTTTTCTTGTGTAAGAGTTCAGAGAAAGTATGTCCTAATTTTCGGGTATTATTCGGTACTTGTTTTCACCCATATATATTTGTAAAAGTTTCCATTTTATCTACTTTCCGCCTTTATCATGACTCATCCAAATCGATGATCCTACTGTAGAAAGTATTCCTACACTACAACGAGGAATCCAATCTATGTAGGGTTCAAGGAGGATATATAGGATATTTTATGGGACCGTAAAACTATAGGCAATCATGAGAAAATCGCGAGTCGAACCACCTACGAGTGGCTTTTTTCTAATAAATTTTTGCCAGCGGCCTTTCACCTGGCTTAACTCATTTTTGTAGAACACAGCTCTTTCACTCTAATACTACTGTGCAGATTCAGAAGTGAAAACATCCTTGGTGTCATTGGGACATCCCTTGAGTGGGCCCTTTATCTCTGAATAGCGGAAGATGTCACTGGGTACTAAAGGCACACATATTGTGACAGTTCCTAGCGGTTTCGATTTCCATACCGCCTTTAACCAACCTATGATATCAGTATAACCGGTGCTAACGGATCTTTGATTCTGTTGTAGATGATACCCGTAGATTGTTACTTCATAGTAGTGTTGCCCAAAATCGGTCTTGGTCTTGCAGTCTTGGTCTTGCATTTTTGCAAGACCAAGACCAAGACCAGGTGTATTGATGCAAGACCAAGACCAAGACTAGCCAAGTCTCGTCTTGTTCTTGCATTTGGGCAACACTAGTGTTGCCCAAAATCGGTCTTGGTCTTGCAGTCTTGGTCTTGGTCTTGCATTTTTGCAAGACCAAGACCAAGACCAGGTGTATTGATGCAAGACCAAGACCAAGACTGGCTAAGTCTTGTCTTGTTCTTGCATTTGGGCAACACTACTTCATAGGGTCCGAAAACTGTTATTTTTCCGGCTGGTCTTTTCACTTTTGCTGTTTTTTCGGTGTTTTCAGTGTTTGGTCATCTTTTTTTTCTGATTGCTCGAGATAGAGTTCAATTTATTATGACCAGCCGATTGAAACGTCCATTTCATCAAGCTCACAGTGGTGTAACGTCTCCATGTAGTTTTCTCTCGAATCCTCTTTTGCAAAGGAGCATGGAAGTGGTCCTCTTTGTGCAGACACTCTATTAATCTGTAAGCTGTTGATGTTTGATATTATAGGTGAATCCACAACACCAGTGAAAGACAGAATGCTTTCAATGTTAATCCTTGTGTCTTCTAGTACCACCAGCTTTTCCGTCAAAGTGGCATCAGTTTTTTTAGTAGCATAGGAAATAGTGATGTGACCAGATTGGAATTTCTCTTTGCACCTGCATGTCATCTTGTATATTGGCTCTGCTTGCCATACACTACTTTCACATAACCGTGAACAGTCTCGTCGAGATCGAAGTCATTAGAGGTGAGAAAGAACTGGGGCGAGGAACGGGATGGAATTTGACCATGGCTTTTTAAAGGAACCATCCCAGAATTAGCCAGGAGTAATTTGGGGAAACCATGGACACCCAGATCTGGATGCCCGGACGGGAATTCGAATCCAAGTCCTCCTTAATACGACGAAAAGTATTACCACTCACTCAATACACACGAAAATGTCGTTTCATACGGTTAGAACTCCTAAAGAAACTTCCTTATATGACAGTCACGTGACGCACTTGGTAACTTGACACCCTCGCATGTTTCCATTATACGCCAATCAGACTTTCTTTCTCCCTTTTAACTGACGCCATCGGCCAACTGAAAACGATCTTAAATGCATACATATTTACATATAAGTTTAGGTATGATTATGATTGTAGGTTATGATTGAATGAGAGTTAAACCCCAAGTGATGATAACTGTCTTTCCCTTTCTTTTACAACGCAATTCTGTAGTGCCGACACGAATCATTGTAGTATAAGCGATCTGGTGGCACAGTTGGTTAGGGTGCGTCACTGGGGACCAGAAGGTCCCCGGTTTGAATCCCGGTCTAATTTTTACGAGCCCTAAAACTGACCTTCACCTCTGGCAGAGCTTTGCTTTGTTCATGATAAACACGCCAGGACGCTCCGTGGCTCGGATTCCACGTAAAGCTGTAGGTCCCCTCTCCCCGGCAGGATTATCGGGGTAGGGCAGCTACGACAGAGGCGCATGCGCGGCTATTCGAAACTCTGTCACGCGGCGGCCGAACAATCCTTCGGGATCTCCCGGCCAACAATGCCATACGCGTTTGTTATTTATTGAAGAATAGAATTGTGATTATGCGATGCACGCTTTAGATATGTTACTACCATTATTATTAGTCGAAATAATACTACAGAATACAGAAATAAGTCACACACAAACTGTGTGAATTCCCAAAGCACAATCTCAGGATGTACGAAACTCAGAGGCGGCCTTTGGGGGTGGCGAACAGGGCAATCGCCCAGGGCCTCGCTCTTGGAGGGGCCTCGCGCAGCTACCCGAGTTGATTAAAGTTTATGTTTGCAAAAATTATTTTATCTTCAGCTATTAGTGGTAACAGTAAAGTAAAGTTGGTTAATTGATGGTAAAGTATATATTAATTACTAACTAACCAAAATTTCTCAATTTGATCAATTGAATGTTACATTCCTATAATAGCAGGAGAAACATCTGATATTGATGGACAAGAACTGTATGAATAAAACGAATGCGGTATATCGGTGATGAGATAAATAACAGAAAAAAACTGAGTTACTGAAGTGTACCCCACTATCGAAGTAGTCTTGAGAATTGCCGCCACATGTAATACAGTTGCGTCCGCAGAAAGAAGTTTTCCATGGTTAAAAAATATTAAAACATATTTGAAGAATTCGATGACACAACATTGGTTTTCAGCCCTTTATATTCTTTGAATTGGAAATGAAATAGCTCATTCGTTAGATTCTTGTGCTTTTATTAAATATTTTAGTCTCAGGAAAAGGCGCAAACATCATTTTTAAATCCCCGCGTATCTTCCAACACCTTAATGTACTTCAGTTTATCCTTAATAATTTGTCATCTTTATGTTTGTTAACTTTTAATAGCTCTTCTAACATAATATTTTAAAACTAAAAGTTTATTTTTATGATGTTTGCATTTTTCGTTAATCATCAGAAATACTTACGATTAATATATTGTGTACAAAGGACAAGGGCCTCGCAAAGATCTGCCGCCCGGGGCCTCGCAATTTGCTAAGGCCGACGCTGTACGAAACACCCTGCGAAAGACTTGAGAGGTGCAAAGTACTGCCCGTATCAGTGTGGAAAGAGAGACAATCGTATTTCTCAGTGGATGCTTTGCGCGAATACTTCGAGATTTCATGTGAGTGTCGTATGTGCTTTTTTGTTACTACTAACCCTGGTCGTCCAGTGGACGCGTATTCGCGCGACTCTGTAGCCAGTTCTCCGTTTTAATTTGTGCCAGAAAAAGCTGGAGCAATGCCTTTCTCTGAATTTTTGCAATTATTCGGGTTGGAATCGAGAATTTTACAGAAGAAGAATTGAAAAAAAGGAAAGAAGAATGGATGAATAATACTGTATATGTACTGTACATAACTATAGTGAGATACGTGTTATAATATAATACTTCATCTTTATTGATTCGAAAAAAGAAAATATGTGTTCATAATTTTTCCATATATAGGATCCTAGTAAAAAAATCTGATCCTGAGGAAATGTTTTATTAATTCATTTTTATCTTACAATACATTAATTGTTTAACTTTTGAAAATATACTGGTAATCTTGCAAATAGTTTAATGTTAAGAGAAAAACAATTGCTTGAAAATCGAACAAAAAAATAAATCGAAAGTGCAGCTGAAATAACCATATCAAAGCCAAACAATTTACAGCTAAATACGACGAAAGTGGACTGTGATAAATTAGAGAAAATTAACTACACCGCAAATAATCTTTAATTTAGGGTGTTTTGTTTCGTAATATTATGCAGTATGTTTAATAGCTTTCTAATTTTATAAAATACAATAACAAATATAAAATACAAAAAAAATGCACATGCATATCTTATATATATATAAAAATAGACGTGTTTTTTCCTATATTTCACTTTTCAGCCACCATACCTAGATCAGATCAGTGATGTTTGTGGGTGGAAATAGCATGGAGTTTCCTGTCGTGCACAACGTTGGCCGAATGCCATAGCTGTGGGGATGTGGGAGATATAATGATTAAAGTTGGTCAGTGCAGGGCGTTTTCATATTTCGACCAAAAATTCGTATCTCCGTATACTTCTCTTTCCTGCCACAACTACATAACATAGACCTTTGGTGTTTGTGTGTGGTAGTAGAATCGTCTATCCTGTCGTGCACTATGGTTGTTAGATGTCGGTAGCTATGGGGGTGGGAGATATGGGGGTTGAAAGTGGTCGACTGTGGCAATTTCATACTTCTGCAAAGACAAAAGTGTCATGGTGTATCACTTTTCAGTGAAAACCATAGATCACAGATAACTGGCGTTTGTGTGTAGTAGTAGCACAGAGTCACCTTTCGATCACAACAGCGGCCGAATTTCAGAAACTGTGGTACTGTGGTAGATATGGTGGTTGTAAGTGGCCAACCAAGGATATTTTCGTATTTCGACTGTCTCCGCATATGTCACTTTTCTGCCACAACTACATAGCATAGAGCATTGGTGTTTGTGTTTGGTAGTAGCATCGTATCTCATGTAGTGCACTATGGTTGTTAGATGTCGGTAGCTATGGGAGTGTGGGAGAAATGGGGGTTGAAAGTGGTCGACCTGTGGCAATTTCATACTTCTGCCAAAGACAAAAGTGTCATGGTGTATCACTTTTCAGCGAAAACTATAGATCACAGATAACTGGCGTTTGTGTGTAGTAGTAGCACAGAGTCACCTTTCGATCACAACAGCGGCCGAATTTCAGAAACTGTGGTACTGTGGTAGATATGGTGGTTGTAAGTGGCCAACCAAGGATATTTTCGTATTTCGACTGTCTCCGCATATGTCACTTTTCTGCCACAACTACATAGCATAGAGCATTGGTGTTTGTGTTTGGTAGTAGCATCGTATCTCATGTAGTGCACTATGGTTGTTAGATGTCGGTAGCTATGGGAGTGTGGGAGAAATGGGGGTTGAAAGTGGTCGACCTGTGGCAATTTCATACTTCTGCCAAAGACAAAAGTGTCATGGTGTATCACTTTTCAGCGAAAACTATAGATCACAGATAACTGGCGTTTGTGTGTAGTAGTAGCACAGAGTCACCTTTCGATCACAACAGCGGCCGATTTTCAGAAACTGTGGTACTGTGGTAGATATGGTGGTTGTAAGTGGCCAACCAAGGATATTTTCGTATTGCGACTGTCTCCGCATATGTCACTTTTCTGCCACAACTACATAGCATAGAGCATTGGTGTTTGTCTTTGGTAGTAGAATCGCATCTCATGTAGTGCACTATGGTTGTTAGATGTCGGTAGCTATGGGAGTGTGGGAGAAATGGGGGTTGAAAGTGGTCGACCTGTGGCAATTTATACTTCTGCCAAAGACAAAAGTGTCATGGTGTATCACTTTTCAGCGAAAACTATAGATCACAGATAACTGGCGTTTGTGTGTAGTAGTAGCACAGAGTCACCTTTCGATCACAACAGCGGCCGAATTTCAGAAACTGTGGTACTGTGGTAGATATGGTGGTTGTAAGTGGCCGACCAAGGATATTTTCGTATTTCGACTGTCTCCGCATATGTCACTTTTCTGCCACAACTACATAGCATAGAGCATTGGTGTTTGTGTTTGGTAGTAGAATCGTATCTCATGTAGTGCACTATGGTTGTTAGATGTCGGTAGCTATGGGGGTGTGGGAGAAATGGGGGTTGAAAGTGGTCGACCTGTGGCAATTTCATACTTCTGCCAAAGACAAAAGTGTCATGGTGTATCACTTTTCAGCGAAAACTATAGATCACAGATAACTGGCGTTTGTGTGTAGTAGTAGCACAGAGTCACCTTTCGATCACAACAGCGGCCGAATTTCAGAAACTGTGGTACTGTGGTAGATATGGTGGTTGTAAGTGGCCGACCAAGGATATTTTCGTATTTCGACTGTCTCCGCATATGTCACTTTTCTGCCACAACTACATAGCATAGAGCATTGGTGTTTGTGTTTGGTAGTAGAATCGTATCTCATGTAGTGCACTATGGTTGTTAGATGTCGGTAGCTATGGGGGTGTGGGAGAAATGGGGGTTGAAAGTGGTCGACCTGTGGCAATTTCATACTTCTGCCAAAGACAAAAGTGTCATGGTGTATCACTTTTCAGCGAAAACTATAGATCACAGATAACTGGCGTTTGTGTGTAGTAGTAGCACAGAGTCACCTTTCGATCACAACAGCGGCCGAATTTCAGAAACTGTGGTACTGTGGTAGATATGGTGGTTGTAAGTGGCCGACCAAGGATATTTTCGTATTTCGACTGTCTCCGCATATGTCACTTTTCTGCCACAACTACATAGCATAGAGCATTGGTGTTTGTGTTTGGTAGTAGAATCGTATCTCATGTAGTGCACTATGGTTGTTAGATGTCGGTAGCTATGGGGGTGTGGGAGAAATGGGGGTTGAAAGTGGTCGACCTGTGGCAATTTCATACTTCTGCCAAAGACAAAAGTGTCCTGGGTTTATCACTTTTCAGCGAAAACTAAGATCACAAGATAACTGGCGTTGTGTGTAGTAGTAGCACAGAGTCACCTTTCGATCACAACAGCGGCCGAATTTCAGAAACTGTGGTACTGTGGTAGATATGGTGGTTTTAAGTGGCCGACCAAGGATATTTTCGTATTTCGACTGTCTCCGCAATGTCACTTTTCTGCCACAACTACATAGCATAGAGCATTGGTGTTTGTGTTTGGTAGTAGAATCGTATCTCATGTAGTGCACTATGGTTGTTAGATGTCGGTAGCTAATGGGGGTGTGGGAGAAATGGGGGATGAAAGTGGTCGTACCTGTGGCAATTTCATATCTTCTGCCAAGACAAATAGTGTCATGGTGTATCACTTTTCAGCTGAAAACTATAGATCACAGATAACTCTGGCGTTTGTGTGTATGGTAGTAGCACAGAGTCACCTTTCGATCACAACAGCGGCCGAATTCAGAAAAACTGTGGTATGTGGTGAGATATGGTGGTTGTAAGTGGCCGACCAAGGATATTTTCGTATTTCGACGAAAGGCATGTGTCTCCGCAGATTTCACTTTTCTGCCACGACTACATAGCATAGAGCATTGGTTTTATGTGTGGTAGTAGAATCGTGTCTGTTGTCGTGCACTATGGTTGTTAGATGTCTGTAGCTATGGGGGTGTGGAAGATATGGGGGATGAAAATGGTCGACCTGCGGCAATTTCATATTTCTGCCAAAGACGCATGT
Organism: Vandiemenella viatica; assembly: GCA_031002005.1. NCBI lineage: Eukaryota > Metazoa > Arthropoda > Insecta > Orthoptera > Morabidae > Vandiemenella > Vandiemenella viatica. The sequence goes on from CM061920.1 coordinate 172,733,789, forward strand.
GTCACGGTGTATCACTTTTAAGTGAAAACTATCAATCGCAGATCACTGGCGTTTGTGTGTGGTAGTAACACAGAGTCTCCCATCGATCACAACGTTGGCCGAAATTCGGTAACTGTGGGAGTGTGTGAGATATGGTGTTTGAAATTGGTCGATCATGAATATTTTCGTATTTCATCCAAAGACTTGTGTGTATCCGTAAATTTTACTTTGCTGCCGGAACTACATAGCGCAGAAGACTGGTATTTGTGTGTGGTAATAGTATCGAGTCTCCCATCGTGCACTATGGTGGTTAGATGTCTATAGCTGTCAATATGAATTCTGTACAATCACTAACGAAGTGTGGTACCAGCTAGTACTACATAAAACAATAGGGAAGTAATATCGTGATTTTCTTTAAATAAATAGATAAATAACACAACTAATTACATGATAGATTCATTTCAGCTACAATTTCCTCCCACAGTTTCATATGAACATTGCTCTGGTGACACTTGAGTAATTTTTGATCCCGCAAAGGGGCTGTTTCTTCAACAAGAACAATCAGTTTCTCAATACCCATCGAGCGAATCGCACTGGACGGAGTCAAGTTACATCGCTTGTGTTTGGATTGGAGTGATCCGTTTTTGCGCGAATACGCGTTCACTGGACGCCCGACCTAATGTAAGGTCTGCTTTGCGACTAACAATTTTTTGTAACACGACGCTGACGTTTCGTTGTAAGTCGGCATTATTCAGATATGTACAGTACATCAAAACAAGATAGCATTCATAGCTAAAAGTGGGTAGACCATCGACCCCTGCATTCCGATTCTTCACTTCGGCACCTCTCCGGCCTCTTTCACTCCCTCCCCCCCTCCCTCTCCTTTTCACTGCCTCAGCGGCTTTGTAAACAGTCCCTCTACTATTTGTAGCTTAATCTGTATTTTCGAATTGGTGGAGTAGGGCTCTCTAATAGCGCGCTTTGGGGGAGAACCAGACTATGGTCGGAGAAAGACCTCTCCTTAGCAAATGCGGTACTCATTTAACAGCTGGGTGCGGTCGCCTGCGAGCAGTTCGGGAGTTTTAGCTTCCAGGGTAGATATCGAGATGTTCCAGAATGTCGAAGCTCGAAGTTTGTGCTACTGTAAATAAGGATTGTATAGCTCAGTCTGTATAGCTGAAAAACGATCGGAGTTCCGCTTCCAATGACGCCAAGAATTTCTCATACTTAAACTACAAGTATACCCACCCTGTTAACACATGAATGATTTAAAATCGGAATTTAGGTTGTTTGGAGATGAAATAATTGTATATAATAGGATCAAAACAGAAAAGAATGTGAACAGCTGCAGGGTGACATCGGTAGAATATTGAACTGCGTAGGTCAACATGGAATGAAGATAAATGCCAAGAAGAGTCAGATTATTAGGTAAACAGATAAAAAGCTAAAGTTTAATTATGACTATAGAATGTGGTCAGAATTGCTTGTTGAGACCTGAAGTGTAAATATCTTGGCATAACATTTGATAATACTCGTAAATTCGATCGGGCAGGACCCATAGGACAGGCGGTAGGAAAATATTACATAATCTTTCATTTATTAGAAAAAGTTATCAGAGGATGTACCAGAGAAACTAAGGAATTGGGATTACAATACATCACTTAAACCATTGCTTGGATACGGTGATGTAGTTTGGGATCAAATACAGGAGCTGGAAGGTGTGTAAATGAGAGCAGCTAGATTTGTTTGTGTAAATTACCGTAAGACCCACTCAGTAACTGATATGATAAAGAAGCTGGATTGGGAGTCATTGGAAGATAGGAGGAGGGTGAAGAGAGTGCTGGTTCCAATCACCTGCTAGCATTTCGGGAGTTTTAGTTTCCAGGGCAGATCCCCAGCATTATATCGAGATGTTCCAGGATGTCGAAGCTTGAAGTTTGAGCTGCTATAAATGAGGACTGGATAGCTCAGTCTGTAGAGCTGAAGAACGTATGGTGAACGAAGGCGTATGTTGATGATTGGGCTTGGAAGGTGTTTGGTCGAAGAATTAGGAGTAGCGCATGGAAAGGAAAAAAAAATGATCATGGCCACTGATTTCAGGTATAAAGGAAGTTGGAAAATTTTCCTTTGTGGTGTCAGGGATTGGAGTAAGTTACCTCGTAAACTGATGAATATTTTAATGAAACACGCTGAAGAAAATTAAAATTCGTGAATCGCAAAAGTAGACGGTGGAGGAATTTTAACACTGAAAGTATATGAGATAGTAATAATAATAATAAATACTAAGAAAAGTGTGATTAGATGACTAGACACCGGAGCATGCGCTCCATCACAATTCAATTCACTGCATGGAAGGTATTGAGTAAGGAAACCGTAGCTTAAATGTTGTCTACACCACCTCAATATCACTGTCATCATACGGTATGTAACGCTTCATTTCGGCCAATCCCATATCGGTTTATCTAGGCGAGCGTAAACGTATTTCTTTAATATTATGAATGAAGTCCACAGAAGTGGGGACCCATGTTTGTACACTCAATAAATGGATAAGTGGTTTGAGACTAAATTGAGATATGACGTCGAGGTCATTAGAGGCGGGAAAGGACTTGGGACAAAGAACGGGAAGGAATTCAGCAATGGCCTTTTGAAGGAAGCATCCCGGCATTAACCTGGAGTGATTTGGGGAACCTATGGGAAACCCAAATCTGGATGCCCAGACAGGGATTGAAACTGGTGTCCTCCCGAATGCAAGGCCAGAGCGTTAACCGCTCACCCACCACGCTCGGTGCGAATCGAAAGCACGGAACATTAACCACTGTGGGTCCCTTGTGGCACTTGGCACCTCCTAGCTTATAATCTCCTTACGTCATCTTCGCACATGACAGAGATTTACATTAACACTTTACACACACTTATCGCTGTTATCTGACACGTGCAAAGTATAAGACAGGAGAGGATCAGGATGCAACTACTGACGTTGACATAAAGTCACTGTCAAGTAATGTACAATGAACTGATCGAGATGGTGGGTAAAATAAAATCTGGAAGTACTCGGCTTCAAGTTCAGCTAAACAGCTCTTAGCTTGTATGCAGCGATTCGTGAAAATGTCGGGAACGGTGTTTGCGTAAACGACGACCAATCATCTGATCTTAATACTTTGAAATAGTCTTATAAACTTCCAATCACCGTCAAGGTACAACTCTGCCTTACGATTTCTAACAAAAGAAAAATTATGTATTTTTTCCTACACATGCCGTATTGACTGTGTACTATCGTTGCACATGCCACTGACTTCACTGAAATATGTTTTCAGAGTAACGAAGAAATACTAGAAGGAATTTCTTTGTATGAAGTAAGATAATGTCATCAGCTATACGGTATCAATCAACTGTAGCTGTTTTATCGAGTCGCATTCTTAGTTGACGTAATGCGCATTGCGCTTACTGATCCACTTGCACGTTGAGATTCTGATTCCACATAAATCACTAAAGTTTACAGCTGAACCTAAGGTCATTTAACAAATTGTTATAACATGGAGTGCTCCTTTTTCGTTGACCTTTTCCCAAGTTTGTGTTTCTTTTGTTTAGTACAATATAGGATCTAATGGAATAATTGAATGAAATTCTCTAAGCCTTCGTTATGGCTAATCAACAGAAACGATTCGTTCTCACAAATGATGTAAGAAAGAATTGCAATACCGCATCTTACTTTTAAATACTTGTATTCACAACAGACATCAGTATACCTGCGAAACGTGTTCTTTGATATATTACAAACTTTAAAGAATTTTTTTCATTATTCTGAAGTTCTGATAAGTGATGTTATTACTAAGAACTACAACTTTTCGTTTACAAGCCGTGTAAGATTTAGACTAACGTGTTAATCCGCTTGTATAACTTTTGTTTCACCCGAAGGATTACGCAAAAACCGCTGAAAACCGGAAAATCAGGATGGGCGACACCTACGAGCCCAACGGTGTAAAGTGACCTCATATCTTCAATATCTCCTTCAGTTAACGGATTCAGCCGACATGTTGGACAACCGGGCTTCATCCTCCTTAAGAGACATCAACACAATCCTCTTTGTGAATGTACCACTTTTAGAAGTTTTCCGGGAAGATCTATTCAGAAACGGAATTCAATTTGTAACCTCGGTACCCTTGTTCTTGTAAGAATGAGCGTTGTTTGACTAATGAAGTTCCATGTTATCTCATTTTTCGTATATAATACCCTTTTTACGAAGTATTGTTAGATCCTGTTTGTTATTAATTCTTCAGTATAATGTCACGGATTTGTTGTCCACCAGCTCGGCAGAGCGTAGGTTAAGTACAGCCTAGGTTCAAAAACAGAGAGTTCGTCAGTGAAACTGTTGAACCCTATTCAGGGACTTCCGTCGAAATTTACTGGACTGTTAGTTTACTTAGTTGTGGAAGTTTCGATAGAACTAAAGACGCAGGGTCAGTTCAAATCTAATCGCCAGTCGTAGTCAATCTTAAAATTATGACCAACGGAGTCTTATCGAAATTAATAACTCAATACATGTGTAGAATATATACTATAGTTACAGTATAGTTTACTTAGCAATTAAGAGACTAATAACTTCCAAGCAGACCTATAGCTTCTAGTGACATCAGATTGCATTATATTTCACAGTTTCATGAAGCATTTACGAAACAATCTTGCTCATTATCAACAATGCAAGGAGATAAGGTCTTTTGTTTAGTTCATAATCGGCGCTTTGCTATCTGAATAACATTCTGTTATCTACCGTTTCGAAATAAAAGACTTTATTACGTTTACCAGACCACTGACTTGCTATGTTTTGATTTCATATCTCTCATACTGTCACGTATGTTAAGCGGTAGCAGTTTAGTATTATTTTAATCACTGATTCAATCAAGATTTAATCTCAGACAGATGGAAAAACTACAAAACCTTCCTTTGAGTCACGTCAGATCTTATCTTCACTGACAACGACCTACTAAACGCCTATTAATAAATCATCTCCCCATCGTTGATATTATTTTGAATAAACCATGACAAATAAAGATTAATAAAAATAGCTAACTTCACAAATGCCACTGAATAATTTATACTGTCTTTCGAGCAACTTAGGTTTTTTTTAGTCTGTAAACCTGAAACTTTTGTTTGAGGACTAGGACTTATAGAAATAGAAAATATGAAAATCTGCATAAAGGTTGTAAATCTGGAATTTTATGGAGATCTAGCATCATTGAAGAAGACTGCAGGAGATGATTGGGTTCTTTAAACCGTAATATGAAGTGTCGCTGCATTAGCAACTTCGACTTTCTAGCTCATCTGATGAAGACAGCGGAGGAAGCTGACAAAACGTAGTGTATGGCGGAACTTATCTGGCCGAACACCCGGGAAGAATTTTCATCAGCAGTACTCCGGCAAAGAATTAATACTCACAATCCTAATATGATAAACATTTATAAAACACTAGGGTGTGTGAAATATATCATACACTTGAAATATAACAAGTATTACACGCAACCTTCGTTAACCAATGACTGGGTAATTAAATGCATTCTGTTAACTGATTTTGAATGTGTATTGTTTCTTCATTTCGCTCTTTTCTAATAACATGGAGATTCTTAAGAGTAGGGCTTCAGATCCAGCAGCTCTACAAATTTTCTGCTCGTTCATGGAAATACAACGCTTTATTTTTTTATTTTGTTAGATTTTTAAGGTTTGTATTACTTTTAGATTGCTTATGTGGGATAACATAGTGAAATTAGATATTCTTGCCACAGCCTCGGTGTTTGCGTCAGTGCCATTAGACTGTTGAAATTTTACCACACAAACATGTAAGCATTGGTATGTGGGCTCGGTAAGTTAAAAAAAGGAATATCAATAATCCAACCAAACGGTGATTATATTTTCCCATTTGTAGAAAGGAGAGAAGTTTAGAGAAAGTGCGAAGTAGAGGATCAAGAGATGATGGTCTCAGTTGGAAACAATGGACAGTAGCAAATGGAAGCCTTATAGCAAAGAGAAGTCGTTCCCAAAATTGGTAAGAGCCAACGATTAAGATAATCAGATCTCTCTACTTTCTTTCTCGACAGTCGAGTGGAATTTGGTGTAGATAGTGTATTGGTACCTAGCTATTCGTTATTCTAATGAATGATAGTGTTGATCGTTTACTGTCAAAAGTTAGGTTTTTGTAGATGACATAATCCTATGAAATAGAATCAAAAATGGGAGAAGACAGTGAACAGCTGAAAAATGACGTGGACAGGATGTTTAGCTGGGATGATCAACTTGAGATGAATATAAATGAAAGAAGAGTCAGTATATTAGGTGCACAGATAACAAAAGGTTGATTATGATTATAGGGCGGGGAATGAATTGATTGTTGAAGATTTGAAATGTAAATACCTTGGCATAATATTTCATGATGGGCAGGATACATTAGGCCGATGGTAGGAATGGGTTTCAAGATCTTTCACTAATTGAAGAGAGCGATGAGGTAACGGACCAGAAGTGAAGGAATTAGTTTACCATACTCTGGCCAGACCATTGCTTGAGTATGGCGGTGTAGAATAGGACTCACATTTTGGGTATCAAATACACGAGTTGGCGGGGGTGCAAATAAGAGCTGCTAGATTTGTCTCTGGAAATTACTGCAGTAGAGTAATTAACATTATAAAGAAGCTGGAATGAAGCTCATTGGAAGACAGGAGGAGGGTGAAGAGAATGGTGAGAGTATATAATTTGTATATTGGTGATGAGACCTGGAAAAGTATTGGTGGAAGAATTAAGAGAGGTGTGTGGAAGGGGAAAGATGATGATGACCACAAGCTGGTACTGGATTTCAGGCATAAGGGTGCTGAAAATTTTCTTTTGGGGGTAAAGAATTCAGGGATTAAAAAAAAATTACAAACGGAAAAGAGAATAATTTACCAGAAACACTGTAAGAATTTAAAATTGTTGTTGTTACTGTTTTTTTAAGGCGCGTCGACGACTTGGTCATTAGCGCCCAAATTTAAAATCGTAGAGACCAAAAGTAGGTGAGTACAAGAAGGGGATAAATGGGTGTGTAGAGAAACTGGCACCGGAGCATGCACTCCATCGCAAGGAAATTAAATTAATGTAATGACAAAGTAAGTATGCCGAGAGTGGGGGTTTTAGTTGTTTGGAGAGGTAAGCAAAGAGCTTTGATCAGTGATCAAGTGACACGCAATATAGATGATCATTCTAAGATAGCAAGAGTAGGGGTTAGACGATGATTTCAATTAGAAAAATTAGGACTTGTCTGGCTCAATTAGCAGTGGTAAAAAATTTTATGCAATTGGTGGAAGTCTTTTCGATGTTGAGTTTTGTTTATAACTTTGTATGGGGATCTGATTTGCTTCCAATTAGCAAAATGAGCAGAAGAATTTACTGCCATGAATATTTATTACGGATCGTAATGTCCTCAACGTGTTGTCAAAAGTCTACCACTTTGTATCCGACGATTCATTATACGTATTTGTATACTGAATTAGCTGCATACGAAATCATTTTGCTGGTCAATTTCGTCGTCAGGCCTGGATTGTCCTGAATTGAAATATTTCTGTGAAGAGAAAGCGCACTTCGATTGAGGCATCGTTAGCTACAGAATTAAAGGAGCCAACTGAGTCGTGGGTTACAGAAACCACGGAAGCTAACTGACGGCACGGAGACTTGATAATCTACGAAATTGTTGTAAATCAAATTCGTTTCCGCCACTGAGACTGAACTCGAACAGAAGGCACATCTCTGCGCAATAACAACCGCAGCTGTGGAGCGGGTTGTAAGTTTATCTTGCTTGCGAAATTGATGCAGTTACGAGAAATAATCCAGTAAGAGAATGATTTGGAGTTTATTAAACAAACTCATTCTCTTTCCTATCTACTTCAAGGTGTTATGTCATCACAAGGAAGGTTTGGAAACGCGCCCATAGCGTGACTCTGAGCCCCCGTGGTCTCATTAATCACACCTCAGTAAGCGACATCACTTCGACCCACTGAAATCAGCCACTCACTCTCGTGACATTCAGTTTTTCAATTTGACCGGTCGGTATCAGGTTTCATCCTCTCCTTTCCTTCATCTTTCATTCATCTAAAACGCATAAAACACACTACACTGAAGATATGCACACCACAATCATCCGCACAAAAACATGTACACACACTTATATCACTGGGAAAGTCGAAAGGAACCAACCAAGAAAAATTTCTTAAGAAAGTTAACATGGAGGACAGGGCAGCAACCAAGCCTTGGTAACCGGGTAAAGGGGATAATTATTCAAATTCATCTCTGTTATAACTATCCTAAACTCTCCTCCCAACTCCAGATATGCAGCCAGTTTCTCCCCAAGCTCATCTTGCTGATTTATTATCCCAGTTTGGCAAATGTCCAACCCTAACTGCTCATATTTATTATCTAAAAATATGATCGAATGGCAATAGTAACTTCTAAACAATATAACCATTTCCAGATCAACACTTATATCTCAGGAGATGCACCATAAAACCTCAATGTCTAGCATTCGTGCCTTGTGATTTATGCAACCCCACTAAGCTACCGAGCTCTACAACCTAGTTCGCTATTTGTCTACCTTTCGCTAGTGATAGTTTGATATCTGCGTTTGGTGGAGATAAAGCTTTATGGCAAATGGATGACGAGATAATTACAGCTGGGAAAGGATTTGGGGTAAGGAATCCAATGGAAATATGCCATGTCCTTTACAAAGAAACCATGTTGGTATTCGCTTGTAGTGATTTTGGGAAACCATGCGGCTTTGTCATACACAAATCCTATTCCTTACCCTTGTCCTTCCTTATATCAGCAGCTAAGTAACTACCCCTTTATAATTCCATCAGCTTCTTTGGCATCAGTAACCATCTCCTCTCTGTAGTATACTATTGTTATCTACTCATCACCAACTTTGATCAAAAAATGGCTGCAGGAACGAACCTGACCTGAGTTCCGTAATAGCGTCAGCTAAAATCTTAATAAACATCGTCTGTGTACACCATGCATACAGAATCCCCATCTATGAATAATGCCCTTTGGCACAACTCCTAACTCATGTCTCATGAATGTTCCGAGTACTCTCTCTCTCTCCACCTACAGACTTTGATGATGAAACCTGCATCAATTGTGCAGGAATGAGACGACCATGAGTGCTGGTATCATGTCTAACCCTTTCCTCTCTTCAGCTCGCCACTCAGTACTTATTACAATCAGCTAAACCCGTACACCTGCACGAGTATCCGCGAGGTGCTGCAACGCATTTTAAACGGTTTTCTAGTGCCTTACACACATGTCAAGTCTAAAATAGTTATAACTACTTTAGTCTAACCGAAATTGTGAATATCGCAGAAGTCGCTATATAAACTTTGTGATTGCAATATTACGTTTGCGCCATAAAAATATCATTCACCAGAGATGAAGATCGACATTGACCTTTGGATACAGCAAGTATTGCGTGGACCGGAAGAAATCGGTCCTGGGCACTGTGCCACGGTCGCGGGCAGCGCCCGGCGGCTGACATGTTGGCACCGTTCCCTGCATGCCGTCGGCTTCCGCGCTCCGCTCAAGTCAAAAACACACATGCTCAGCATACGACTATAAATAGGATATCCAAAACAAAGCAAGGGGTTAAAGATTCACGAATGACGGAACAAGATATAGGTTAATGTGGAAGCGTTCTGGCGTACTTCACGTTTCCGGGGACGTTACGATTAAGGACTGCAATCCCGCAGTGTTTCCAATCCCGCGGCATTGGCGCTAAGAGTTTTTCAGCACATATTTTTAAAACATAGTTATTTAAAGTGTTAACAATAAACGTCTGTTAATTAAATTAATAAATAAATTTTAATGTTAAATGATAAAAATTAACAGTTAACAATATTTTAATTGGTAAAATGATATTATTTTTTTTAGAAAGCCTTTAGAATATTTCGAGCCTTACATTTAATAATAATAATAAAAAAGAAACTAAACCAATTTTTAAATAAATAATCAAAAATCAAAATATTCAGTCTTAGGTCATATTATGTACCTCACATATCATATCAGTTTGAAAATATGGATTGAATAAAGGCCAAGTCACAAGAATTTCTTTATTTTAATTCTAAATAAACAATTTATAACACCAAGAGAAAGCATTCTGTTTCACAAAGTGAAGTGAATATACTCTGTAAACTGCAGACTTGGCTCAGAACAAGATCTCAGAACTTTTTTTCACTGCACAAGCACGAGACTTAGTCTATTTTTTACAAGAACTGTTGTTGTGGGATTAATTATTATGTCTCCTGATTTCATGATTGATTTCTTAATTGATTCATTGTTATTAAAAGAAACTACTCACCCAGACATAAATTGTTAAGTATTTCAGTTTTACTTTAAGTGAGGTAACGACTTTTTTTTTAAAGTGGAAATTAATTTTTTATGTAAGAAAGGAGACTTTCTCGGCGTATAATTGCAATGAAGTCCTCACGTGGGTATCGCCGGATTGCGTTGTAAAAACACAAAACACGCGGGGAAGACGGCGGAGACATGGTGTTTTTAAAACACAATTCGGCGGTACACCCATGAATACTTCATTATAACTTTTGTTGCCTTTAATCGAAATGATAACAAAGAGTCGAAAGGACGCGTGCTATTCACTGAAAAATAATGAATTCTGGCGACTGAATTATCATCGCAAGAAGGATTAATCGAAAGCCAGAGTGGCACGTGTTTCAAACGCATTGAGGCGACGGTCGAGACAGCAATAAGTCAAAGGATATATAACTGCTAAATAAATAGGTAAGCAATATTAAAATAACATTAGTTTCGTATCAACGAATAATCAATTTTTCAGCCGCAAGTATAGGAAGTTGTTACAATTACTTTATCTTCAAATACAGATGACGTGTGCGACGCATAAAAAATACTTATTATATAATAATAAAATTATACTAACTACGCAACATAAATCAAATGATAGAAATGTGTACTCAAAAAAAAAAAAAAAAAGTTGCAATGAATACGTAAAAGTGGACCTGTGTACTTAGGAATGACGAAGGTTAACAAAAACAAATGTTTGTTCACACGAGTCTGATGCCAACTCCAAGGGTACAGCCAAACAGTGCAATACATCCGATAGAGACCGAGTGGGTCAGCCAGTCACGCTGACTGACAAACGTTTTGGCCGCATTTTGCGGATTGAGGATCCGCTTAATTTTGTGCAGGATCCACTAGACTGTCTAATGATGTGACATTCCGTGGTATCCCGCTTTGCTGGATTACATTCCCCAGTTACGATCTCCAGTCAGACACCTTAACCACTGAGGCAAGAAACCTCACCTGAACCCGATAACCTTACCTGTAAAACGTTAAAACGCGCATTCCGACTATACAAAAGTTTGTACTTTACTTCTCAACAGAAAGCCAGCTTTACTACAAGTGAAGAGAGGTTTGAGCGAGTTCAGAGTTCGCACTACCAAAGACACCACACAGTACTTTTCCCGGGGGGGGTGCTACGCAGTTCCCTTCCTTGCTTGATTGACACATACCGCAAATCAAGCTCTGAATATTGTTACCTAAAATTCACAACGTTATCCAGACTCAAAGTGACAGTCATCTTAGACAAAGAGCGAAGTATATATGGTAAAGGTCACGAAGTTCCTACAGCTCCTGCCGCTTCCCGTAGGATTCGCGGAGGTAAAGCTCCGCATTCCCATTACAACCGTTGGCACCAAGAATGGATGTGTCTGGGTCAGCGCCACGCTCCGGCCGTTCTTTACCTTCTCGCAAAGTTTCCTCCACGGTACTCATTGGATAGCAGGCTGAGAGGGCTTAGGGAGCCGTTCCAGACGTTCAGCTTCGAGGAAACATCCTCAGCTTCGTCGGGGATCGAACGCCGGTCGTGGACGACCTACCGCCTGAGCAGCGCGGCTGCCCAGTCAACAATATATAAAACTACATCTATTAACTTGTAAGTTGGAAATAAGGTATGAAATTTTGTGTTTCATATATGAATGTGTTTAACAAATTTGCAGGAGAAAAGATAATAGGTAGGGAAACAAATCTAAACATCAAATAAATATAGCAGAATGAACAGAAGACCATCATAAAAATACATCAAGACATACTCTGATGAGCTATACGTACTGTTACGAAGAGCACTGGAAAGTATATTGAAGTTGATAGTGGGATTTTCGAATATTTAATTTAAACTTTTTTAAAACATGTGTGTGTTTTTGCGTGAC